>ML662447.1:4014815-4304164 GCA_007570785.1 Antilocapra americana | reverse complement strand
GTATATATATATATATATATATATATATATATATATATACACACACACGCACACAGTAGTGTGTATATGTTAATCCCAAACTCCAAATTTATTCCTCCCCTACCCTCTTTCCCCTTTGGTAACCATGATTTGTTTTCTAGTTCTGTGAGTCGATTTCTGTTTTGTAAATACGTTGATTTGTATCATGTTTTTAGATTCTACGTATGTGTTATTATATGACGTTTGTCTTTGTCTGACTTACTTCACTTAGTATTATAATCCCTAGGTCTATCCACATTGCTGCAAATGGCATTATTTCATTCTTTTTTATGGATGAGAAGTATCCCCGCCCTAACACTTTTTCTGGAGCAGTGGATGGTGGACTAAACCTTTCTCTTTGTGAATCAGTCATTAACCTCAAGGTTATTGCCTGGCCCTTTTTCTGTATTTCTAACAGATTAACAGACTAAAGTCAAGATACTTGCACTGAGGGTTCTGGCAGATACAGTGAATCCAGATTGCAGTCCCAGAAAGGTATGGACTATAAGTAATGCACTCAGGCCAAAGAAAAGCCAAGAAATGTCTGCACCCAGCAACTGAGATTCATACTGGGCCTCATGGAGCATGGCTGTATTTCCAGATGGCAGCCCAGGCTGCTGCACAGCCCATGTCTCTAGTGCCTTGTGCAATAAACTTTCTTGACAATAATGAATGAATGAATGGATATACTGATTGAAGCTTAGGGCCCTATTTACCCTATCCCAGGGTAGTTAATTTTAGGAAAATACTGTGGTATCCAAGGGTAGTTTAAAAATTTATGTTCTTTTGACAAAAATCTTTCAGTCTTTGAATTGAAACGGTAGAACCGAATCTATAAACACTCTGCTAGGAATCTACTTTCAGAGACTGACTTTGTCCAGGAAAATCTACAGGAACAACTGACCACAGGATACTGTGAAACAACACTTCTCAAACTTTAATGAGCACAGGGATTACCTTAGAGATCTTGTTGAAATGCACATTCTGATTCAGTAGGACTAAGAAGAGGTGTGAAATTATGAATTTTTAATAAGCTCTTAGGCAATGATGACTCTGAAGCTACTTTGACCACACTTTGAGAAGCAAAGCTTTAGACCTGACTTGCTATAGGGCTATTGGTAGGGCAGGGGTACAGGTAGGGGTGGGTAGGGCTTACCTCTTCTTCTCTAGGATACTTGGTGATGTCTAAGGAATTTTTGATTGTCATATCGAGGTGGATACTACTGTTATATAGTGGTAGAGGCCACGGATGCTGTTAAACATCCTATAAAGCACAGGAAAGTCCCCATACAAAGTATTATCTGACCCAAAATGTCAGCAGTAGGTTTAGAAATTCTTCTCTAGGGGAACGAACATGATTTGCAGTCTGGTTTACCTGAGGTCCACCCATGACCATTCCACTTAATTGCCATAAGCATTACAATATTCTCTGAAACTCAGTGTTTTGGAGGACTACCTCGCTATAATCAGTAGAATGCCCAGATATGCAGTAAATGTTCAATAAAATTTTATATCAATTGAAAGAAAGTCGAAGAACTATCTTTTCTTGTATACTTATGGAAAAGTAATGACCGTTATTGAGTACGCTTAGTCATTCAGTTGTGTCTCTTTGCAATCCCATGGACTGTAGCCTGCCAGGCTCTTCTCTCCATGGGATTCTCCAGTCTAGAATATTTTGACTATTTCAGAGATACTTCAAATTATACAGGCAAACCTTGGGCATAGACTGTCTCTTGAATCTGTAACATTCGATTTTGTGAGAAAAAAAAGGTGTTTCAATCCCTATTGTTGGGCAGATATTAACAGCAGCTGTTCTCACAAAGTAATAAATTATGATGGCCAGTTGATTGAGAAAGTTGGGTACTGTGTCTTTGATCATCCCAATGCCAACAGCATTTTCTCATCTCAGAGGCACCTGATCTTGACTTGCAAAAGCATAGGTATGCACAATCCCACTTCTAGTGATTTCATGGGTTTCCCTTGGTTTGTGCTTAGAACAGGAATGGAAAGTGAAGTTGCTCAGTCATGTTCGACTCTTTGCAATCCCATGGAATGCAGCCTACCAGGCTCCTCCATCCATGGGATTTTCCAGGCAAGAGTACTGGAGTGGGTTGCTATTTCTTTCTCCAGGGGATCTTCCTGGCCCAGGGATCAAACCCAGGTCCCGCATTGTAGGTAGACACTTTACTGTCTGAGCCACCAGGGAAGTCCAGCTTAGAACAGGAGTGAAGCTAATCCAGTAGCTGGGGGTGATGGAACAGGAGTAGGCTGAGGCTGACCATTCTTAACACGGGTGCATGTATACTTCAGACAACATCCAAGGCTTAATCTTTCCATGTGCCTCAGAATTCTCTGAAGAGCCTATGTTCTTCTCCTGTCATACCCAGCCTGCAACTCCTCTGCCCATCACATAAACAGATGAACGCAAATACACTCAGATGCCCCCCCAACCCCTGCCAAACACACACACACTGCCCCAGCTATATCTCAACAGATGAGTCATTCTGCTGACTGCCTGTAAAAAGAAAAACAACCAGATGGCACAGCTGGAGAAAAATGTTTCTGTTTTAAAGGGTCAATAAAGCTCTTTATCATCTCAGCAGGAATGGGCAAGGAGCTGGTAGGACACTGGGGTGCTCAAGAAGAATGTTGAGCATCTGTTTGACATGTTGACGGAGCATTCAAGAATCATTTCCAGGTCTTTCTCTTGCCAAATATCTTACCTGGTAGCCCTTGGACCCAAGAGGTTGCCTTTTCCTGATTCCTCCATTGTTTAACATGCTGCTTTCCAGCTTGTCTACCTGACTGTAGACTTTCATGAAGAGTTACTCTAAAAGTTTCTCATATTTGCCTGGATGGGGACAATTAGATCAGTTCATATGGTAGAGTAGAAAGATCAGGGATTTGGGACTGAATATGCTAGGAAGAATACAGGACTAGCGCACAGTTCTACTCAGGGCTATAAATTATTATGAGGAAAGGAAACTAAGCAAAATCAGCAGAAGGAAGAGGCACATAAGACAAAATCTGGGGGAGACCAGCCTCAAGCTTATAGAGTCCTTGCTCAATGGAGTCAAACAGGATACATTTCCTCCCCCAAGCAACGTGTGTGAAGTGTTGCCAACAAAAGAAGCTCATTAGAGACTTAATAAGAGTTGTTTTTTGTTTTGTTTTGTTTGTTACTGGGGCCTGATCACATAGGCAGTCTCTGCCTCTATTGTACCCAAATTCCAGACTCCCCAGCAGCTAGTTAGTACCCACCACATTATTCATGCACACAGTGTAGGCGCTGTGAGCCACTCTTACCAGCTTCGGTTGGGAACTTCACTGATATCTAAGTTTCCAGACACTGGTCAAGGTCCCTCCTTGCTAATAGGTCTTTTCAAGGATCACAGTGGATGTTAACTGTGATTTCAACTATTTCTGCATAGCCATGGGTCCTGTGCTGGTTCTCGCTGTCCTCCCTGGAGCAATTGGCAACTCAGTGGGAGTCCTTACTGCAGAGCTATAACAATGGGTGCCTTGGGGCCCCCATTCCACCCACAGAAGCAGAGACAGCTGGTTCTCAGCCATGCTGACTGGAGCCTTTGAAGATACAGGTCCTGTGGGAGAGGACCACAATTCCCAGGTATAACAGGTTATGCCAAAACAAAGACAGTCTAATCTAAAAACCTTCTCCGTCTGTAAGATTAGGTGTTCCATTTTTTTCTTCTTTGAATTAGGAACACTCAGGGTTTTATTCTTGTAAGTCAAAGAATCTTTTTGAAGGATGATATGTCAGATTTTTTTTTTCTTTTTGGCTTGAAAGCTTGCAGAAGTCTTTCGTTATCTTTGAAATGGAAAGTTTTTTCCTGCTCCCCCTAGGATATACCTTGGCATATTTTCTTATTACTAACTTTATCTGGCATGTGATGCTTCCTCTCCATTTCGCACTTCAGATCTTTTTCATATTTTCATGACTGTTCTACAAATTTTCTTCTATTAGATCTGTAATTATTGATGTTCTTCCTTGGTAATACTGACCATTTGGGGGCTAGATTTCCATGTTCTGCCTTGTTGTTCATTTTCTAGCTCAGTTATTGAGTTGGTCCAATAGTTAGTTAGGAATTTATTCATTTAATCAATAAAGTTTTCCAAACATCCATACCTATTAGGGACACTTACAAGATGCTGGAGATTCAAAGATAACTATCTTAGCTTGGGCTGCCATAACAAATTACCGTGCATTGGGTGACCTAAACAATGAAGAGTATTTTTCATGGTTCTGGAGGGTAGAACATCCATGATTAAGGGATCAGAAGTTCCTGTGCCTGGTGAGGGCCCACTTCCTGGGGTGCAGAGAGCCATCTTCTCTTTGTAACCTCACAGAGTGGAGAGTTGAGCTATCTAAGTTCTCTGGTCTCTTATACTGACACAAATTTCCTTCATGAGGGCTCCGCTCTTAAGATCTAGTTAGCTCCCAAGGGTCCCACTTCCAAAGACCATTGCATTTAAATTAGAGTTTCCACATAGGAATTTTGGTGGGACACAAACATTCAGTCCCTTACAATAACTAAGGTTATCGCTGGTGTTTAGGAAACACATGTGCACACATTCCCAGAATAACAGGGCTTTAATGAGGCCTGCCTACTGTACCAAGGAACCCAAAGGGTAGGGATCTTCAGAGTGATGAGAGGCTTAGCTATGAACTATTTTTTTTTCTTAAGTTTATCTTTTATGGAAGCATTTGGCTCTCTGCAAAGCCACATTCTACTTATATCAATTTTATTTTTATTTGGTTGGTTGTGGTGCCCATGCATTCACATTTTGTTGAAAAGTGCCAGGATTGTGCACTTTGTGTGGTATGCTGACCCTCATTCCTCCCTAGCGGTCTTCAGGAGCCCCTTGAAAGCTCATTCCCAACTTGCTTGGGTCTAGTCCTAGAAGAGAAGTCGGTAGAGAGGATGCATTTTTCTCTTTCTCCTGCACCTTGGGGCTGACGATGCCCTCACCTTGATACTGATGTAGAAATTAGAACAGGTGGAAGCTTGAGTGCTTTCACTCACCTGTCTAGAGTCGCTGTAAGTGAGCACAGAGTACTTCCTGGGACTGGGCCTGCAGAGATGGTTCTAGAAGTCTCAATGAGAAAGCTTCAAGATGTTATCACAGTCTAGCTGCACTAGGAAACTCTGCCCAGATTGCAGATAGATGAAGGGTGGGAGCTGCTCCTGACACCTGCCCCAGAGGCTCAGGTGCTTTTAGATGGTCTCCTAGACCTTCAGTGGTAGCACAGAAGAGGTATGGGAGCAGGTGTCTACTACAAAGATGAGGTGTGGTTGAACACAGAGATGGCCCTCCAGTGCTGTGGGAGCATTGTGGCTGAGACACAAAATATGATGTGCCTTCTATTCCTGGGAGCCCTTGTTATTCCCTGTAATTGCTGTTGTTGCTGTTGGAAACTCCTTGAATTATATGATTTAATAGTAATAATGATGAGCATTAGGGGAAAATATATTCCTTGTTATTCATCTTATTCTGCCATCTCTTTGGAATTCTTTCACCAGTTTATCTTCAAATAAAGGTAATTGAAAATTAAGTTTTGTCATAAAAATAAAAACCCTCTTAACATAATTGGAGCCTCCAGAGAGGGTCTTCTTAGTAAAAAAAAAAAAAAAAAAGAGCAGTCCTTCCCAATTACTACTTTCCAATGCTGTTTGAGGGAGGGGGGACTATCTCAGGAGATCTAGGTTGAGAAAGAGGTGAATTGCTGTCTATTGAATACTTAAGTGAGTATTAGGTGCTGGGATCAAATCTCTGCCTGTGTTGTTATATTTGGTTCATAAAACAACTGACAAGTCAGATAATAATATCCCCATCTGATAGATGAACTGAAGTAGAGGTGAGGTCGAGAGATCTGTACTTGAATGAGATTTAGGAGTCTCATTGGCTTCTAATCTAGGATTGCTTGGAAACATGTTGTTCACTTGTTAAATCATCACTCACTCTTTGCTAACTCACCGACTGTAGCATGTCAGGCTCCTCTTTCCTCCACTGTCTCCCAGAGTTTACATCAATTCATGTCCATTGAGTTGGTGATGCTATGTAACTATCTCATCCTCTACCACTCCCTTCTCCTTTTGCCTTCAATCTTTCCCAGCATCAGGGTCTTTTCCAGTGAACTGGCTCTTCACATCAGTTGGCTAAAGTATTGGAGCTTCAGCTTTAGCGACCGTCCTTCCAATGAATATTCAGAGTTGGTTTCCTTTAGGATTGACTGGCTTGATCTCCTTGCTGTCCAAGGGACTCTCAAGGGGCTGCTCCAGCACCGTAATCCAAAAGCGTCAATTCTTCAGCACTTAGCCTTCTTAATGGTCCTGAAAAAACACCTGTCTCTCAAAGGTTAACTTACTTCTCACCTGTATTGTTGTTGTTTAGTAACTAAGTGATGTCCAACTCTCTTGTGACCCCATAGACTGTAGCCCACCAGGCTCCTCTGTCCATGGGATTTCCCAGGCAAGCATACTGGAGTGGGTTGCCATTTCCTTCTTCAGTAGATCTTCCAAACCCAAGGATCGAACCCACATCTCCTGCATTGGCAGGTGGATTCTTTACCACTGAGCCAGCTAGAAAGCTCTCTTACCTATATAGATGGCACAATATGCTTCCCAGAGCTCTTCTCCATTTCCTTTGCCTGGTTTTGTGTCAAGGTCCTTTATCATCAGGTCTTGCTGAGTCATTTAGGAGTAGGTGGGTAAGAATCTTTACACCTCCCACCCTCCCGAATCAAAAATGTTTCATTCCATCCTCATCCTGGAACTAGACTGAAAGGCAGGCTGGCTTTAGGATGTTCCTCTATCATTAAGGCTTGCTGTGAGTTGTCATTATTCCTTAAGTTCCATTCTTATTACTTACTTGACACTGTTTTTTACTGCATTGCTTTCAGATGCCAGTCCATTTTTCTTCCTAAAAAGCCAGGCATTTCACTACATGTACAGATGATGGTGGCTGGACTATGTAGCCCAGCCCTGGAGGGGACCAGCTCTGGAAGCAGGAGAGTCAATATGTGCATGCGTCTTGAATTGCACAGATGCTAAGTAGGGAACTAGGTACTTGTTTCAAGGATGACTAAAGTACTTCATCACATAAAGCATATACTTTATGACCCCAAAGGAAAAAGGTTAAAAAAATGTTGAGAAAAGAAATTCAAAGCCAGGCTCCGTAGTGCCTAAAAGCAGTAAGCAGGCCCTCCTGTTGTTGAGGCACAGTCGAGTCTCCAGCAGGGGGACCTCTGACTCCCCGGGGGTGAGACATTTGTGGCTCCATCAAAGGCCGCTGCTTTCCCCAACACTTGTAGCCTAACTTGGGAAAGCTTACTGTACACGTGGTAGTGAGATGTTAACTCAAGATACTGTTCAGTAATGTGGATAAAGGAAAGATCTTCCCTGGGGCCAACTCTCAACATTGCGCTTAGAGTCTTTCATCCATGGGTCTGTCAGGTGGATGCTCCCAGTTAGTGTGCCCTGTGGATGAGAGGATCATTTTTCCCAGATGGTCAGATCATAGAAGAACATCCATGATATGTCAAAGCAAAATCCATATTTCCACGTTTCTTGCTTATTCACCGTTTTGTTTTCTTTTTCTCTTTTTATTTACTAATGTATTTATTCATTTTTCCACTTGATAGGGAGTGAGGAGAGATGAGATGGTACTAGACAAAAAGTGTCTTAAGAGGACTAGTGAAACCTCAGTTATACGGTTTGACTTAATCAACCAGCAGTTCATAAACAGGGACCACCTGTTTGCACAAAATGTTATAATAATAAGATCAGTCCTTCACCTTCTTCATTTTTTTAATGTTACAAATTTATTTTAGCTCCTGATGTCAGCAGTAGCAGCCTCCTGCTTTGCAAGGTGTTTATGATTACATTGACACTAATATATGGGTCCCAAATTAAGAACCATAGGCTAGATAAACTCCAGTATCTCTTCCAGTCCCTAGTCCTTTTGAAATTTAATTATGCAGATATAAATAATGAGATTGCCAAGTAGGGAGTTTTAAAAAGCATCCTTCTCCATCCTCGAAATCATGTTGTTTACTTGTTCAGTCGTGTCCAGCTCTTTTGTGGCACCATGGACTGTAGCCCACCAGGCTCTTCTGTCCATGGGATTTCCCAGGCAAGAGTACTGGAGTGGGTTGCCATTTCCTTCTCCAGGGGATCTTCCCCATCCAGGGATCAAGCCTGTGTCTCTTGCATTAGCAGGTGGATTGTTTACCAGTGAGCCACCAGGGAAGGCCCCTGGCAATCATATTCGATTCTAAAAACCCAACCTCTTCTATTTGACTCTAAAAGTGGCCAGCACCAATACACGAAATTTAAAATGTGGATGTAACAACAGTAAGTCAGAAACTGGCGAAGGTCTTCATTGGGAAAGACCTCAGGGAAGCAAGACTCAGACCTGTGAGACTGATGTGTATGCATGGGTATGGGGGGCGCCCCAGTGCTGAGAGCGGTTTTCTCAGCAATCACTTGCATTCGGGGCCAAGAGCCTCATTATGTGTGTAGGTGTCAAAGGCAATGAAAGCCTAGTTAAGGAGCTACTGCCTTTTTCAAGTTGAGGCCCATAGGCTCAGCCTGCTGCCATATCAGACCTAATTCAGACCATCCATCTGGAGGAGAACAAGTTGAAAATGTTTCATTCCCAGCCCCAAGATGCCCTGACGGGACCCTCTCTTCCTCTCTCACCTAAGCTTATTGAGACGAACCTTCCAATTATTTGGGAAAGTACCAGCGGCCTATGGAGGAGTGTCAGGCCTGTTGGGCTGAACACCCAGGGCCTCTTCATTGAGGAGCCTGTGTACATGTTCATGTCAAGGAACAAGTCTGAAGGAAAATGAACAGAAGAAAAACTTTCCCTTTCAAACCAATTGATTCTTCAGCAGCAACAGGAAAATTGAAGCTGAGATGTCGACAGAACTCCAGCTCATGAAAAGCTCCAGTGAGGGCTCTGGGGAAGATAGGAGACACCTGCTAATGAGAAGAGGGTTTCATTTTTTTTTTTTTTAAAAAAACTATTACAAGCTTGAGGTTTTGTGTTGTTGTTGTTGTTGTTGTTTAAAAAAAAAAAAAAAAAAAAACAAGAGAGAGAGAGAGAAAACACTCCTAGAATGACAATTTCCAAAACTGGAGGGGAAGTTTGAAATGATGGAAGTTTGGTAAAGACAGAATCTCTTGCTGAGACAAACTGTCAAATTTTTCATTATATCCATTTCAAGGCAGGCATTTATTACCTTTCCAGTGACTATATATCTCCTATAACGTTCTTACTGTGGTTTGCCTCTTAATTACCCGTAGAATTTGCATTTAAACTGAGTTAAAGTATGCTATCTACTCTTCAGTGTCATGCAGTTGTTTCCATGGTAACTGAAGGGGTCTCCTGGTGGCTGGCTGGCCTGGAATATCTGCTTCAGCTGGCCTGCAAGCATCTCCCCGTCATGGTTGTTCCATCTCCTTCACTTCACAGATGAGAGTGAATGAAGGCATCAAAGGATTCACTGACCCCTGTGGGATTTCTTTAGAAACTACTGTCAGCAGCAATATTTCCCTTTATTGGTGAGCCCTTCATGATTGGTGGCTCAGATGGTAAAGAATCTGCCTGCAATGTGGGAGACCAGGGTTCAATCCCTGGGTCTGGAAGATGCCCTGGAGAAGAAAATGGCTACCCACTCCAGTATTCTTGTTTGGTGAATTCCATGGAGTGAGGAGCTTGGTAGGCTACAGTCCATGGGGTTGAAAATAGGTGGACAGGACTGAGCCACCAATACTTTCAGGATTGGAGTCTGAAGCTGATTTCTCCCTGTTTAGTCCAACTCAGATTGCTCCCTTCAGCTTTAGCTATATGAATTGACTGGGTCTGTTATCCAGTCCCCTCTCTTGACCCAGAGATCTTAGCATGGGTCCCAAACTGGCTCCTGCTTGCTTAGAGAGCATGAGTGGACCTTCTTCTTGATGGGGAAGTGGCATGACTCTACATAAGCATCATTATTAAAGACAGTTGTAGCAGGAAGTCATGACAACAGGATGCAAAGTGCACTGAGCTATTAATCAGGAGCTCCTGGAGTCCAGGCCTTGGACAAAGCTGGTTTACCCCTCCAAACCTAAACCGAAATGAAAGGAAGGTGAAATTGTACTGAATGATTTTCCCTGATCCCACTGGTTCTGAAAGCACACGTCTCTAAGGTTATTTTTTTCCTTCTAAGAGAAATGGATTAAAAACAAAGGCACAGTAAAACAATTTTGGGGGGGGGGTAAAAAGTCTTGTGGTATGGCCCTTCATGGACCACGAGGAAAGAAAACCAGACCTCTGACCCTTCTCCTGCTGTGGCCTCAGACTTATGAAGCAGGGGGATAAGAAGGGACCTGCATGGCAATCTATGCAAATCTTGCCCTCAGCTCTCTGAAAAAGCTTAGCAGAGATGATGCTCATACCTCCAAGGACCAGAGCCCAGCCACTAATATTCTCCCTTAATCCTCTCTGTTGACTGGTACCAGGGTTGGGCTGGGAAAAGGTATATACTTAAGTCTGTCATGTGATTTGCTATGCATCACTTGTTATTGTTGTTCAGTCACTAAGCTGTGATTCACTCTTTATAACCCCATGGACTGCAGCACACCAGGCTTCCCTGTCAGTTCTTTGCATCACATGGCCAAAGTATTGGAGCTTCAGATTAAGCATCAGTCCTTCCAATGAATATTCAGGTTGATTTCCTTTAGAATTGACTGGTTTGATCTATTTGCTGTCCAAGGGAGTCTTCTCTAGCACCACAATTCAAAAGCACCAGTTCTTCAGGAAGCAGCCTTCTTTATGGTCCAACTCTCACATCTGTACATGACTGTTGGAAAAACCATAGCTTTGACTATATGGACATTTGTCAGCAAAGTGATGTCTCTACTTTTTAATACACTGTCGAGCTTTTCTTCCAGGGAACAAGTGTCTTTTAATTTCATGTCTGCAGTCACCATCCACAATGATTTTGCAACCCAAGAAAATAAAATCTGCCACTGTTTCCATTTTTTCCCATTTATTTGCCATGAAGTGATGGGACTGGTTGCCATGGTCTAGTTTTTTGAATGATGAGGTTTTTTTTTTTTTTTAATTGAAGGATAATTGCTTTACAGTATTGTGTTGGTTTTTTCCAAACATCAACAAGAATTAGCGATAGGTACACATATATCCCCTACCTCTTGAAACTCCCTTCCACCTCCCTTCACATCCCACCCTTCTAGGTTATTACAGAGCCCTGGTTTGGGTCCCTGAGTCATACAGCAAATTCCCACTGCATATCTATTTTATATATGGTAATATATGTTTCTATGTTATTCTCTGAATATATTCCACTCTCTCCTTCCTCACCCCTATCCAAAGTCCATAACTCTATTCTCTATGTCTGTGTCTGCACTGCTGCCCTGTAAATAGGTTTATCAGTACCATCTTTCTAGATTCTATATATATGTGTGTTAGTATGTGATATTTGTTTTTCTCCTTCTGACTTACTTTACTCTATGTATGGGCTCTAGGTTCAGCCACCTCATTAAAACTGACTCAAATGTGTTCCTTTTTATGGCTGAGTAACATACCATTGTATATATGTACCACAGCTTCTTTATCCATTCATCTGTTGATGGACATCTAGGTTGCTTCCATATCCTAGGTACTGTAAATTTTGCTGCAGTGAACGTTGGGGTTGTGCAGGCGTGTGTGCTCAGTCACTTCAGTTATGTCTGACTGTTTGCAACCCTATGGACTGTAGCCCTCTAGGCATCTTTGTCTATGGGATTTTCCATGCAAGAATGCTGGAGTGGGTTGAACATTGGGGTACATGTGTCTTTTTCAATTTTTGTTTCCTCAGAGTACATGCCTAGTAGTGGGATTGCTGGGTCATATGGTGGTTTTATTTCTGTTTTGTTAAGTAATCTCCATACTGTCTTCCATGCTGGCTGTATCAATTTATATTCCCGCCAACAGTACAAGACGGTTCCCTTTCCTCCACACCCGCTCCAGCATTTATTGTTGGTAGATTTTTGATGATTACCATTCTGACCAGCATGAGGTGATATTTCATTGTGGTTTTTATTTCTACTAATAGAAATCAAATAGTCTACTCATTTCTCTAATAATGAGTGTTGTTGAGCATCTTTTCATGTGTTTATTAGCCATTTGTAAGTCTTCTTTGGAGAAATGTCTATTTAGGTCTTTTTCCCACTTTTTGGTTGGATTGTTTGTTTTTCTGCTATTCAGTTGGAAATTAATCCAATTTGTCAACTGTTTCATTTGCTATTATTTTCTTCTATTCTGAGCTTGTCTTTTCATCTTATTTATAGTTTCCTGAAAGATGAGTTTTAAGTCAGTTTTTCCAGTCTCCTCTCCCACCTTTATCACAAAACTTTTTAGTTCTTCTTCACTCTCTGCCATGAGGGTGGTGTGACGAAGGTGAGTGCTTAGCTTATGCCATTGTCCATGTCACACCTCTATTGCTGCAGTTACCCTATTGATTCACACCTGAGGGGAAGGGCGTGCCAAGCTAAGTGGTCTGGTCTTAAGACCACTAGGATTCTAGGATCTAAGATTGGCTGTGTTTACTAGCAAGAAACGTCACTTTTGCCCAGAGATCAAAGGTGGAGCAGAGCGGAAGTCTACCCTGGCTGTCCAGAGCAAGGGAGGATGGTATCTTCAGGGAATTTGAAAACAATACTAAAGTCGACTGGAGGTTGATCTGTTTTTTATTATCACTGTGTTCCCAGATATATTAAGTGTTCCCAGAAGATATTAAGAAGAGGTGGCAAGAATATACAAAAGAACTATACAAAAAAGATCTTCATGACCCAGATAACCATAATGGTGTGATCTCTTGCCTAGAGCCAGACAGCCTGGAATGTGAAGTCAAGTGGGCCTTAGGAAACATCACTGTGAGCAAAGCTAGTGGGGTGATGGGATTCCAGCTGAGCTATTTCATATCCTAAAAGACGATGCTGTGAAAGTGCTGCACTCAATATGCCAGCAAATTTGGAAAACTCAGCAGTGGCCACAGGACTGGAAAAGGTCAGTTTTCATTCCAATCCCCAAGAAAGGCAATGCCAAAGAATGCTCAAACAACCACACAATTGCACTCATCTCACATGCTAGCAAGTAATGCTCAAAATTCTCCAAGCCAAGCTTCAATAGTATGTGAATCATGAACTTCCAGAGGTTCAAGCTGGTTTTAGAAAAGGCAGAGGAACCAGAAACCAAATTGCCAATTTGGATTATTGAAAAAACAAAAGAGTTCCAAAAAAACATCTGTTTCTACTTTATTCACTATGCCAAAGCCTTTGGCTGTGAGGATCATGACAAACTGTGGAAAATTCTTCAAGAGATGGGAATAGCAGACTACCTGGCCTGCCTCTTAAGAAATCTGTATGCAGGTCAGGAAGCAACAGTTAGAACTGGACATGGAATAGAAGACTTATTCCAAATAAGGAAAGGAGTACCTCAAGGCTGTATATTGTCACCCTGCTTATTTAACTTATATGCAGAGTAGATCAGCAGAAATGCTGGGCTGGAGGAAGCACAAGCTGCAATCAAGATTTCTGGGAGATGACACCACCCTTATGGTGGAAAGTAAAGAAGAACTAAAGAGCCTCTTAATGAAAGTGAAAGAGGAGAGTGAAAAAGTTGCCTTAAAGCTCAACATTCAGAAAACTAAGATCATGGCATCTGGTCCCATCACTTCATGGCAAATAGGTGGGGAAACAGTGGAAACAGTGACAGACTTTATTTTGGGGGTCTCCAAAATCACTGCAAATGGTGACTGCAGCCATGAAATTAAAAGACACTTACTCTTTGGAAGGAAAGTTATGACTAACCTAGACAGAGCATATTAAAACTCAGAGATATTACTTTGCCAACAAAGGTCTGTCTAGTCAAGGCTATAGTTTTTCCAATAGTCGTGTATGGATATGAGAGTTGGACTATAAAGAAAGCTGAGTGCAGAAGAATTGATGCTTTTGAACTGTGATGTGGGAGAAGACTTTTGAGAGTCCCTCACACTGCAAGGAGATCCAACTAGTCCAGCCTAAAGAAAATTAGTCCTGAATATTCATTGGAAGGACTGATGTTGAAGCTGAAACTCCAGTACTTTGGCCACCTGATACAAAGAACTGACTCATTTGAAAAGACCCTGATGCTGGGAAAGATTGAAGTCAGGAGGAGAAGTGGATGACAGAGGATGAGATGGTTGGATGGCATCACTAACTCAATGTACATGAGTTTAAGTAAACTCCAGGAGTTGGTGATGGGCAGGGTGGCCTGGAGTGCTGCAGTCCATTGGGTTGCACAGAGTTGGTCACGACTGAGTGACTGAACTAAACTAAATATTCCCAAACTCAACATCAGTGACAAAATCTTTCTTCCCAGGGGATAACTGCTACCACCCCCACACCCTTTATACACACCTGCAGGTAGGACATAATAGGTGTAGACGCCAGGGTGGGTGGGATAGAAATTCCATTGCTGGGCTGAAACTCCTCCTCCTCCTCCTCTTCGCTGCTGGCCCCTCCCGAGCTGGCCCACAGATGTTCTGAAGGAGCAAGCTCAGCAAAGAGATTGCTACTGATCTATTGCTGCAAACTGTCTGCACTCCCTTTGGGCTGTTTGCCTCTCCCAAGCAATTCCAAGCCAAAAAGAGCTCAGCAGTGGGATCCCCTGGGCAGCATAATGACCCAGACTGTAAATGTGGTTATTACTTCTGCAGCACTGGAAAGGAAGAAAGAGAATGTGAATGAGAAGAGAGGGACTCTGAGCTGGGTACAGGGGGTGTTGAGTCAGGGGGAGAGAGAGGTGGGTGAGTGTGGATGCAGATGGCTATGCCCTTGGGAGTGAGAGAGAGGCTGTGAGCTTACTTGTCATCCAAATCTCACCTTCTAGATCAACTGTGGCCTTACCTTTCTATCTTTTGCCTTTGTCAGCAGCCAGTCTTCACTTGGATTAGGAGTTGTATATATGACTCCTAACTGTATTCAGTTTTAGAGAAGTTTTAACTTGCGTAGCAGAGAAAGCAGGGGATATGTTGACAGCTGCAGACAAAGTATCTCTGGCCCTTTCAAACTTGGAGTGCTTTGCTGGGATTTTTGTTCTCTGCAAACCTTTATTTTTTATGAAGTGTCCTCAGTACCACACCCTGTGACAGTGCATCCTTTCTTCCAATGTATGCACAAGGGCACGAAGACAGCATCCTCAAACAGACCCAGAAACTGTGCCTGCGTCCTAAGGTCTTCTGGCAGGGGGCAGGGAAACTTGCAAGGCCCCACACCCCATCCTTGGGCAAGTTGAGGAGTTGGGTATTGGGCTGGGAGGGGAGATACAGGGACAGGCATCTAGAGTGAGGCCTTAAGAGGCTTGCTCTCTGGGGCCTCCCTGTTCCTTTATCTGACATTGGGATGTCATTGTCCTGAGCTTTGGGGGTCTTCTCTGCAGAGATCTTTAGAATCATTTGCTGGGTCTCTTTGATCTCCAGGCCAGAATGTGTTTCTAAAATACCCACTGGCGTCTAATAGTCACTCATGTCATGGCTCCTGTCCAGGGTGGGATCTGAGGGAAATACCTGGGTGTTTCTTTGATTGTGAAGACAGCCCTTTTCTCTGCAACATCTGTCTGTGCCTCTAAGGCTGTAGACATGACACATCTCTAGAGAATTCTGTTTTTGCTTCTGTGGCTTCCTGTGGGTCTGCCAGGCATCTGCCTGGTTCTGGTGTCCCTGCATGTACCACGGAAGAGCCTTCTGAGTCACTGTGATCCTTAAACTGCTATCTCCTGTGAAAGGTCTTTCCTTGATACCGTGACCGTGATGGGTTTCTGCTCTGCAACACCTGCCTCTGTCGGTGATCTTTTAGGATTTACCAGGGAGCCATGGTATCCTGCAGCAGTCTAGGATCATTGCCTGGCAATGGAGCTATCAGTTCGCTCTGGAATGACCCTGGGCAAACCTTGCAGGAAGCAGATGCTCAGCCACAGTCATCTGTGATGCCCTAGTCCATCCTCTCTGCAGCCTTGCCTGCAGAGAATTTAGAAACACTACTGAAACTTTTAAAATATTAATCTGGCTTTGTATTAGTTTGCTAGAGCTTCCATAACAAATACTACAGATTGGGTGGCTTAAGCAAGTTATTTTCTCAAAGTGCTAGAGGCTGGAAGTCAAGGATCAAGATGTTGACTGGGTTGGTTGGTGTGTAGATAATATCTGCTTGCTGTGTCCTCACAAGGCCTTTCCTATATGTGTATGCATCCCTGGGGTCTTCTTTGTGCATCCAAATTTCCTTTTCTTATAAGACTGAATTAGGGCCACCTCTAAATTTTTCATTTTAACATAATTACATCTTTAAATGTCGTATCTCTAAATATAGCTGCATTCCAAACTACTGTGGGTTAGGATGTCAATATATGAACCTTGAGAGGATGCAGCTCAGCCCATAACAATAATATTCCCTTGTTCCAGCAATTCTAGACATCTTCAGTAATAACATTTTCTTCCACACAAAGTATTTTTGTGATCTAAGTACTAAGCAATTGCTCTAGTTGTTGCTGAATTCTTATTTTTGTTTGTTTTGTTTGTTTGGTCACTAAGTCATGTCCAATTCTGTAGCCTGCCAGGTTCCTCTATCCATGGGATTTTCCAGACAAGATTATTAGAGAAGGTTACCATTTCCTTCTCCAGAGGATCTTTCTGACCCAGAAATCAAACCCTGTGTCTCCTGCATTGGCAAGCAGATTCTTTACCACTGAGCCACCAGGGAAGCCCTGAATTTTTATTGCTTCTATGTTAATAAATTTTACATTTAATATTGAAATTAATTTACACAAACGTGTTATACCCTGGCACAGAATGACTCAAATATATGTATTCATTTCAAGAGTAAATTCTTAAAAGTTTGGACTCATTCAAGCTCATATCTGGTAGAATTCATGTCTGTAACTCCTGTATTTACTCCATACACCTTTATTTAAATGATCGATTAGAAATGAAAGGTAATGTTAAATAACAGACAGAATTCAATTTACTTCAGCTGGAGTCTGTGTTTAAATTTTCAAGTAGTGAAACAAATGATTGTTTTATTCTTATTTCCAGAAATTCATACTTAATTGACATTCAATACAAAATTTTCACTAAAAATACTTTAAAAATATTTTTAAATGTTCTGGTCATTATTATTATTATATGATTAATACTGAAAATAACTTGGTCATAAAGAGGATGAGGATGCTTAAAAAATGTTTGTGCATGATGATCTTTAGCTCCAGGAATGCAATTAATGTGTAGGACTTAAGAGAGAAAGATGAGGGGATAGCCCACAGTGTGTACAGGTTAATATGCAGGCATCCATTAGGGTCTAATAACCAGGGTCTAGGCAGGACACTACCCTAGAAAAGGAAATGGCAACCCACTCCTGTATTCTTTGCTGTAAAATCCCATGGGCAGAGGAGCTGGTGGGTTATAGTCCCTGGGGTCACAAAGAGTAGACATGACTGAGCGACTGAGAATGAGCACAGGCAGAACACTTAGGATTCCATCCTCAGGTAGCACTCTTTCCACACACTTGCACATATGTGCACTGTGGTGGATGGTGTCTTAGCTCTGGGACCGAGATGGAAGTCCACTTCTATGAGGTCAAGCATACGCCCTTGCAGGGCCCTGCAAAGGGGCTCCGTTCTGCACAGGATCTTGGTGGCGAAGCAGACACACTCTCACACCAGGGAAGGCAGAGCACAAGACCCCAGATGGACACTCAGGGGCAGCCTCTGGGTTCGAGTACTCTAGGGACTGTCAACTCTCTTTTACTTCTTACTGTTGACAAATTCTCTCTAGCTTTCTGCTGCCAAGTCCTCTGCCAAGCATGGGCTACACAAACTCTGGGGACAGGTCTTTGCCCATGAGGAACTCAGTTTGCTGGAAGAGTAAAAAATGTAAACAGATACAGTTCACAGGTGTCAAATTTCCCCCTTCTGACCAAGAGCGAGGTGGGAAGAATGTGTTAGTTTTGATAGCCTGTCACCCAGGATGTAGTTCCAAACTCTGGTGAGTGAATACCACTGAGTGTCTAGCTGGGAGTCATATCTGCCAAGTCTAAACAGTTCCCTCAAATCTGAGGGGCCACAGTTGACAATGGGAATGGGATTCTCCAGATAGCAGGAAGAAGGTAGAGAGTTAGGAAGTGGAACTCCAGAGAGATGACAGAGGAGCCACAAGAACAGTCTTATGCAACGTTGGGAGGGCACCATATATTTTTATTAGTTGGTGGCTGATTTGTCTGTAAAAGTGCTTGTGTTTCTGGGAGAAAGCCCACTGCCCCGCTGGTCCAGGACAAAGTGAGTTAGGCATACAAGAAGGATAGAGAGGACACCTCAGAGAGCCCAGGAAGCTCCCAAGGGCAGTGGGTCTTGAGATGAACCCTTAGAATTAAAAGAATTTTAATTTGGTCAAGAACAGAAAGAAGTTATGCATATTACAAGAAGCAAGCATTCAAAAAAGGAACACGGTCACATGTGGTAGCCTAATAGAGAACTTCAAATATTCCTGGTATAATTAATGTGGGGGCAAATGCCCATGGATGAAATTGGAAATGTGAAGCTGGGGCTTACCTAGCCCTGAGGGCATCTTCTCTGCTTCCTGCTAAAAGAGGAGTCAGGCTGTCAGCACTGGGTCTCCGTGTTCTAGGTCAGCCCTCGAGAAGGGCAACTCAGTGCCCTGCCATCTGACTGCCCCAGGAATTGGGACAGAGCAACTCCTGCAGGTGGAGAGCGTGGAGCTCAGTGGGAGGAAGCCAAGCAAGACTGGCAGGCTTCTGTAATCACCCGGGTAGGGTGTACCAGCTTGTTAAAATGCAGGTTGAATTAAGCATAAGGCTTTCTTTCCTTTCTCTCTTCTGATCCTGTGTTAACTTTCTTCAATTACTGTGAGAGATTAAAAAAAAAAAAAGAGGGCCAAATGAGAGAGGGACAGGAGGAGGCCAGCACCTCTTAACCTTTGTAAGGAGGAAATGTGGGGGGAAGTGGATTCACTCCTGAGCAAATTAAAATCAACAAATTGGCCAAACTCAAGGATGTGCTCATTATGTCTGCTTGAGACAAGAATTCTCAGGAACCAGAGAGTTTACCAATGACCTCCAGAGATTGACGAGGTCACCCTTGCCTCCAGAAAACTTCCACTTAAATCGAATGCCTTTTAAAATATATATCATTTTTCCTTATTATTCAAAAAACATTTGCATTGTAGAGTCCTTGGGAAATTGAGAAAAAATTAAATACCCACAATGTACTCAGCAATACCTATGTTAGGATTTTGGGTTAACTCCTTTGAATCTTTTTACACACATACTCACAAATACACAGAACACCTTCCCCTTCCACACATCCACTCATACTCATTTAGTACTTCTTGTTTGACAGTTATAATGGGATGGTACTGTTTAGAAATCTGATTATTAGCATTAATAATTCATTCATAAAGCAGGTATTAATACCCCCTTCCTGCAGGCCTCCTCGTAGGCCTGGAGATGCAGTGGCATCAACAGTTTTCATGCCCTTTTGGAGCTGACAGTGAGTAGAAGGATACAGCATCTCATAAACCCCAAATTAGATCTCACAATCTAGTATTCTGATGGGAACAAGTGATGGCCCAGAGCCTAGTGGGACTGGACTGGGGCTTCTGGACCCAGTGATTGACACCTGAGAGTTAGGACAGCTGGGAAAAGAGTGTTCCAAGTGGAGGAACACACGCTGAAGTTGGAGGAGGAGGCCAAGGGCTTGTGAGCCTTGGGGGGATTTTCGTTTAAATAAAGCTGAAGGCCACACATGGATTGAAAACAAGAGAGTCTGTTATATAATTGCCTATGTTGTTTAAAGTCATTGTTCCAACTGCTGTGTGGAGAACATAGTGGGCACATCAGAAGCAGAGAGACCAATAAGGAGGAGACTACTGGCTTCGCTGTTGGCTCAGCAGGTGAAGAATCTGCCTGTGATACAGCAAATGCGGTTCGATCCCTGGGTCTGAAGATCCCCTGGAGAAGGGAATGGCAGCCGGTTCCAGTACTCTTGCCTGGGGCATCCCATGGACGGAGGAGCCTGGTGGGCTACAGTCCACGGGGTCGCAGAGTTGGACATGACTGAGTGACTAACACTTTCACTGATGCAGGCAGCATGTCACAGAGCCTTTGCCAGACTTGGTAGCATCAGAGATGGAGAAAAAGAACATGTCCCTGAGAGATACTTTAGGAGTAGACCAACTATCTATGATACTGACTTGGATGTGTGAGTGGTCAGTTATATCTTCAAGGTTTCTAAAAGGGTATTTATTCTTGTTCTTTAGTTGCTAAGTCATGTCTGACTCTTTTGCGACCCCATGGACTATACCCCACCAGGCTTCTCTGTCCATGGGATTTCCCAGACAAGAATACTAGAGTGGATTGACATTTCCTTCTCTGGGGTATGTTGCCAACCCAGGGATCAAACCTGTGTCTCCTGCCTTGGCAGGTGGATTCTCTACCGCTGAGCCACAAGGGAAGCCCTCTAAATGTATATGTTGTTCTGTTGCTAAGTTGTGTCCAATTCTTTGCCACTCCATGGACTGTAGCAGTTGTATAGAGTGTGAACATTCTATGGCATTGCCCTTATTTGGAAGTGGAATGAAAACTGACTTTTTCCAGTCCTGTGGCCACTGCTGAGTTTTCCCAATTTGCTGGTATATAAGTGCAGCACTTTAACAGCATCATTTTTTAGGATTTGAAATAACTCAGCTGGAATTCTATCACCTCCACTAGCTTTGTTTGTAGTAATGCTTTCTAAGGTGCACTTGACTTCACACTCTAAAAGTGTATGATAATTACTAATGTGGATCAGGTTGGGAGAAGACAATCTTCAAATTACTTTCTTTCGGGGGACATGAGTATAGAGCAATCAAGAGAGTCGTTTTGGACATTTGTTATTATTTGACATGCTGTGAAACATCCAAGTGAAGGTTTTCAGTAGTCAACTAGATCTGTTCATCTGGAGATAAGTGGTCTAGCCTGAAGATATAAAAGTGGAATGTTGCCATCAAACTGGTCTTAGCACTGGAGTTGGTTCTGTAGTTGGTAAGAGAAGAAAAAATTCAAAGAAATGGCAGAAAAAGGAGAGGCTGGTGGGTTCAGGATGGGACACAGTAAGAGGGCATGGTTTCATAGAGGCAGCAAGAGAAAAGAGTCTTCCCTTTCACATGACTAAATATTATAAACTTTTAACTTTTAAAATCTGTACAATATTTTACTGAATGCATATAACATAAATTTTTGAAATGGATGTATTTTTGTGGTGCTCATGTATATGGAGAACAGGCCATTTCTTGATGCCATTTCACGTCATCAGTGCTGCTAAGAGACAGTTTCTTCTCTTTCTAGACACATGTAGAATGGCACCTCCAGACCCTTCAAATTGGGATATTACTGCCACTTATGGCCAGTGAGTTTTGAGTAGATGGACTGTTTATCAACTTGGCTGGAATATTTAAGGACAGTAATTTCTCTTCCTCTGGCAAGTACCTGGCCACATTCAACATGGTAAGTGCTTGGTCTGCCCAGGTCTCTGAATTAAGTGAAATGAGCAGAGTTCTCCAAATAACCCTTGATGGGCATGAGTGCTAAGCTGCTTCAGTTTTGTCTGACTCTTTCATGACCCTATGAACTATAGCCTGCCAAGGTTCTCTGTCCATGGGATTCTCTAAACAACAATACTGAGTGGGTTGCCATGCCCTCCTCCAGGGAATCTTATAGACCCAGGGACTGAACTGGATACTCTTGTGTCTCCTGCATTGGCAGGTGGGTTCTTTACCACTAGAGCCACCTGTAAAGCCTATGACCCTTGATAGGCATATGCAAAAAATAAGACATAAACCTTTGTTATTTGAAGCCTTTGTGGTTGGTGCGACAGCATGCCATAGCCTGTTCTGACTGATATAACTCTTTGCTTTTCTGCCTCTTTATTCCCTTGATGTTCAGTCACCTCAACCTCAGCATTATCACCCTCTACTCCATGCCATGTCTGTCTTGGCATCTCTCCTCCCTGTGACCTGGGGGACTTTGTCTAGTGTGTGGCTGGTGGTGGAGCTGTGTTCTGTCCCAACATGCTTTTTATTTTTTCTTTTGATGCTGTGTATTCTCTCAGGATTTGGCTTTTTGAAATTTTAAAAAGCTCTAATAGCCCTTCTCTGAGGTTGCACTGGGAAGGGCCAGGGAATAAAAAATAGCATCAGGAAAAATGATGACACACCATTTAATATATTAAAGTGTTGTTCCAGCTCAGGTACATCATACTGGGTATCTATAAACCACTTTATTAAACTGTGCTTTTGCATGGGGCCATTTGATTAAGTTTAAGAAGATCATAAAAAATAGCCTGGTGAAATGTATTATTGTGAATCCTGTCAGAATGTTGCTAAGCACTACTGATTTTATCATATATGGTCATCTGTGTGAAGAAACCCAGGAGAAATTTTGAATTAAGAATAGTCAAAATTGTGAACAATAATTTTGTTTATATATATATATATATGTTTTAATAGAAACTCTTCCATTTTTATTTTTTTATTATTTTTTTCTTTTCTTTTTTAAAATTAATTCATTAATTACTTTTAAATTTTCTTTACATTATCGTGTTGGTTTTGCCATACATTGACATGAATCTGCCATGGGTATACATATGTTCCCCTTCCAGAACCCCCCTCCCTCCTCCCTCCCGATTCCCTCTCTCTGGGTCATCCTGGTGCACCAGCCCCAAGCATCAAACCTGGGCTGGCAATTGATTTCACATACAATAATTAACATGTTTCAATGCCGTTCTCCCATATCATCCCACCCTTGCCCTCTCCCATGGAGTCCAAAAGACTGTTCTATACATCTGTGTTTCTTTCGCTGTCTCACATGCAGGGTTCTTGTTACCATCTTTCTAAATTCCATATATATGCATTAGTACACTGTATTTTTGTTTTACTTTCTGGCTTACTTCACTCTGTATAATAGGCTCCAATTCCATCCACCTGAGTAGAACTGATTCAAATGAATTCTTTTTAATGGCTGAGTAATACTCCATTGTGTATATGTACCACTGCTTTCTTATCCATTCGTCTGTTGATGAACATCTAGGTTGCTTCCATGTCCTGGCTATTGTAAACAATGTGGCGATGAACATTGGGGTACACGTGTCTCTTTCAATTCTGGTTTCCTCGGTGTGTATGCCCAGCAGTGGGATTGCTGGGTCATATGGCAGTTCTATTTTCAGTTTTTTAAGGAATCTCCACACTGTTTTCCATAGTGGCTGTACTAGTTTGCATTCCCACCAACAGTGTAAGAGGGTTCCCTTTTCTCCATATCCTCTCCAGCATTTATTGCTTGTAGGCTTTTGGATGGCAGCCATTCTGACTGGTGTAAAGTGGTACCTCATTGTGGTTTTGATTTGCATTTCTCTGATAATGAGTGATGCTGAGCATCTTTTCATGTGTTTGTTAGCCATTTTTATGTCTGCTTTGGAGAAATGTCTCTTTAGTTCTTTGGCCCACTTTTTGATTGGGTCGTTTATTTTTCTGGAATGGAGCTGCAGGAGTTGCTTGTATATTTTTGAGATTAATTGTTTGTCCCTTGCTTCGTTTGCTATTATTTTCTCCCATTCTGAAGGCTGCCTTTTCACCTTGCTTTTAGTTTCCTTTGTTGTGCAGAAGCTTTTAATTTTAATTAGGTCCCATTTGTTTATTTGTGCTTTTGTTTCCAATATACTGGGAGGTGGGTCATAGACGATCCTGCTTTGGTTTATGTTGGAGAGTGTTTTGCCTATGTTTTCCTCCAGAAGTTTTATAGTTTCTGGTTTTATGTTTAGATCTTTGATCCATATAAAAAGAATAAAATACTTAGGAGTATTTCTACCTAAAGAAACAAAAGACTTATATATAGAAAACTATAAAACGCTGATGAAAGAAATCAAAGAGGACACAAATAGATGGAGAAATATACCGTGTTCATGGATTGGAAGAATCAATATAGTGAAAATGAGTATACTACCCAGAGCAATCTATAGATTCAATGCAATTCCTATCAAGCTACCAGAGGTCTTTTTCAGAGAATTAGAACAAATAATTTCACAATTTGTATGGAAATACAAAAAACCTCGTATAGCCAAAGCAATCTTGAGAAAGAAGAATGGAACTGGAGGAATCAACCTATCTGACTTTAAGCTATACTACAAAGCTACAGTCATCAAGACAGTATGGTACTGGCACAAAGACAGAAATATAGATCAATGGAACAAAATAGAAAGCCCAGAGATAAATCCATGCATCTATGGACACCTTATCTTTGACAAAGGAGGCAAGAATATACAATGGAGAAAAGACAATCTCTTTAACAAGTGGTGCTGGGAAAACTGGACAGCCACTTGTAAAAGAATGTTTTTATATTATAGATACTGTGCACTATACAAATAATTAGACATGAATCCATCTGTGTGTGCATCTACCTACCTACCATTAATCAATGAAGCAATCCATAGTATGCGTAAAGTAAAGTAAAACCTAGTGATAGGATTGGACTTGCTATTTCTGATCCACAGTCTTTGGAGTGCTGGAATGTTCTTTGAGCCAAGACTGGCAGGCCTTCAACTTTTCCACCTTAGGAGGAAGGGTTCTGTCCAAACTGACCTTGAGCCTGTGTCTCAGTTTAAAAGGATTAATAGAGGCTGTTAGAGCTGAGGCTCAGGATTCAAGCATCTCTTATTAAGAGTGATGAGTTAACTGGAATTGTCCTAGTAAATCCAACATCATTTTGATACATCAGGAATCTAGCTCCAATGAGAGTTATGAAAGCTCAGAGTCTCTAAGATCTTATTCAACGTCAGCATCAACATTTCTGGGTGTGATGGCTTTGTAATAAGGTGTCCACTTGGCTAGGCTGAACTACACTTCCCTAAATCCCCTTTCCTCTGTGTTTTTGGCTAGAGTGAGCCACAGGCATATACTTGCGAGATGTGGAAGCAGAAAGGAAGCAGCAGACATCTTGTAGCCCATAGAAACTGTTTCTGATCAGCTGACTCACCTTATGGGCATGAGGCTGCAGCTATGCCTGCAACAGCTCCACCATCCCCATCCAAGTTGTTCGCTTGCCCCACCCCACATCCCCAATCCAAAGGAAACCAACACATCCATCCAGTTACACACTAGCCATCACTATGCTTATTTCCAGCAAGCTTATGACCAGCGAATACCTTATTCACTCAAGTATTTCCTGGTTGATCTGTGCTCTGCACTCTGTTGTGAATGCATGTCTGTGTGTGTGTGAGTAACTTTGCCACATCAAAAGAAGATGATTTGACTTGATAGTTTATGAGCATAGGAAGAGAGGCTAATGTCTGAGAAAATAATGTGTTTTTACCATTTTGTTTTCTACTATTTTCATTCCACTTTATTTCATATTCATTCTAAGTCCTAATATTATTTGGAAAGGCAACATAATTTCTCTTTATGTTGATTTATCATGCTCTCCATTTGCTTGGTTATTGGATTATTTACCAGTTTTTTTCCTTCTATTTTTAGTTGTATTTCTGTGAGTACCTAAATTTTTGTCTATTGTATCCAGGGGAATTTCTCTGGGATATAAACACAGAAGTTGAATTTCTGGGTCAAAACTGTGAACAATTTTAAAGGTCTTATTACATAGCAACAGATTTCTCCTTAGAAAAATGAAACCAATTTGCTATGCCAGGAGCAATGAACAATTTTGCCTGTTTCCCCATGGTCTTGTCAACATTGACTTGAAACATTTTTTTTATCCCTTGTACCTTGTTTTGCTAATTTAGTTATGTTAGGAGACATCCGTGGAAAATAGCACAAGGGAAAAATCACCAAGTAGTGTCACCATGTTCTAGCGTGAAGCACTCCTGCAGTTCTAGCAACTTGATTTTGTCAGAGCCTGTGTCTTTCGGAATGCTTTCAGCAACAGAAAACAGAAAAAAAAATCCATACTAGCTTATATCAGGAAGCAGGTGTATTGAGTTGGGTGACTGCTCTGTTCATAGGGATTGTGGCTCATATCACTACTATTCTCTCGGCTTTGCTTTTCTCTTGGTGTCTACTTGTTGCTGGAGAAAAACCTGCTAGGGTAGCTCCAAACCTCACTTCTGCATCTGACAACACACAACTAAGGAATGAAACTTTATTTCTTGTGACTCCTTTTACAATTGAGGAAGCTTTTCAAAAATAACTCCTCTTCCCTCCCAGATAGGGAAGTGGGTCCCTTGCTTCTTTATGAACTAATTACTATGTGCCTGTATTAAAAAGATAAAAACATGGGTATTATCTTAGGCTTGCATTCCAGTACTTCTCTCACACAATCCATGCATGCAGGGGGCAAATGTATGGTGAGTATCCAATTAGGCCCAGTCCCTTGGGAGCAGGACTTGGAATGTGGTGTCAGGAAAAGGAGAACACACGAATAAAATAGAACAGTTAGGAAGGGGGACTAGATGCTGGGTAAACAACAATTTCCAACTAAACACCAGAATATAATCACACTCAAGTTAACCAGACTCACAGAGATGGATATACCAGTGGATGGAATGATTTATTAACAGATTGAGAACCAGCACCATCACAGAGACAGTGTTATGTTAAATACCTAAAATGTATTCTCACTGCATGTAAAGAAAAGTGTCCACTTAAAAATAGAGCAATAAAACAAATTTGGGATTCTTAATGCCCTGTATTATCAAGCTGTGGGGGTTCACGTTACCATCTCCCCTTCTGGTCAGAGCCTCCAAGTGGGCCAGGGAGTCATGAACTCTTGGCTAGAATGTTCCTCTCTTGTGAGCAGTTCCTGTAAACTACTGACTTCTCTGATAAAAATCCAAGTTGAGCATTCCCTATCCTTTAACACATGTTTCCTAAAGTTAAACACAATGGACATTCAGAGGTTTCAACATTGAAAACCACTGAGTTTAGATTACCTGAATTAAACATTGTGTCCATATTACTTTTCATTTTCTCTGAAACTCATTTCAGAGGCTGATGGAACCACAATTTAGGAAGTATTATGTACTATATCCTCTTTGTGTCCTGTCTACTTGTTTCGTTGCTTGCTTGGCTTGAGGTGATGGGATCTCTTCATGTTCTTCAACCACAGGAAGCTGGCTGTCAACGCTGGAAATTTTCATCTACTCCCTAATGTTATTTGGAAAGACAACATAGTGTTTCTGCCTGGAATACTTCTCTTCCACACTATACATATTGCAGTGGCTCCTTTTTTATTTTCTTCATTTCTATTCCCACATCTCTCTTTATGAGTGAGACTTTCTGAAACAATCTTATTTAAATAACATACCATCTCTCTTGCTGTGCTTCAGTTTCCCCATTGCTCTTATGATGATCTGACATAGCTGTTATTTGATTATCTCCCGGCTCTAGGATCTTGTCTGTCTGGTTCACTGCTATAACTCTAGCACCTAAAGGAGTAACTGGTACATAGTGGATGCTCAACAAACACCTACTGAATCACTTGATTTGGACATGAGTTTTCTTTCTTTTCTATGCTTCTATTTGTTAAAAAGTGTGTGTATGAACAAATTCGTTATCAATTTAGGCCCTTTGAGTAGAATTTATTTTATGCATCCAAGGTTTCTTTTTCCTAAACTGCTTTAGCAATTTTGGGTCCTTTGCATTTCCATATAAATTTCACAATCAACTTGTCAATTTTTCCCAAAGAGACTACTATTTATTATCCAGATGGTATTGAATCCATAGATTGATTTAGGTAGAATTACCATATTGACAATATTGAGTCTTCTGATCTATAAACATGGAATGTCTTAATTTATTTAGATCTCTTTTAAATTTTCTTTGCAATGTATATAATATTTATAGTAGAATAAATTGCTCATTTTTTCTATGGGTTTTTATTCTTCATAATGCTTCTGTGAATAGGATTTTTAAAAATTTAATATTCATTTGTTCATTGCTAATATATAGATACAACTGATTTTTATATATGAGCCAATTATCTCCCTCATCTCTGTTTCTTCTTGAGTCAATTTCATAACTGACTTTATAATTTGTGTCAATTTTTATTTCATCTAAGTTGTCTGATTTGTTAATATGGTAATTTATAGTATTCTTTTTAAAAACTTTGATTTATAGTGATAGTTATTTCAGTCTTGATTTTGATAATTTGTCTATCCTGTCTTTTTAGTTTGTCAATTCAGGTAAAGGCTTATCTATTTTATTTATATTTTCATAGAAAGAAATTTTGGTTTTATTGATATTTTCCTTTGTCTTTCTGTATTTTATTTCATTGATTTTCTTTTTTTTTAATTTATTTTTTTTATTGTTTTTGCCATACAATTCATGATATCACCATGGGTTTACATATGCTTCCCCTCCAGAACCCCCCTCCCTCCTCCCTCCCCCCTGGGAAATCTCGCTGCATCAGCCCCGAGCATCAATCCTGGGCTGGCGATTGATTAGACATACGATAATTAACTTGTTTCAATGCCCTTCTCCCATATCATCCCACCCTTACCCTCATCCACAAAGTCCACGAGTCTATTCTATACCATCTGCGTTCCTTTTGCTGTCTCGCATGTTGGATTCTCGTTACCGTCTTTCTAAATTCCATATATATGTGTTAATATACTGTATTGTTGTTTTTGCTTCTGGCTTACTTCACTCTGGATAATGGGCTCCAGTTTCATCCATCTGAGTAGAATTGCTTCAAATGAATTTTTTTTTTAATGCTGAGTAATATTCCATTGTGTATATGTACCACAGATTTCTTATCCATTCGTCAGTTGATGGGCATCTAGGTTGCTTCCATGTCTTGGCTATTGTAAACAATGCAGTGATGAACATTGGGGTACACATGGCTCTTTCAATTCTGGTTTCCTCGGTGTATATGCCCAGCAGTGGGATTGCTGGGTCTAAGCAAGGTGAAAAGATAGACTTCAGAATGGGAGAAAATAATAGCCAATGAAGCAATGGACAAACAATTAATCTCAAAAATATACAAGCAACTCCTGCAGCTTCATTCTAGAAAAATAAACAACCCAATTAAAAAGTGGGCCAAAGAACTTAACAGACATTTCTCCAAAGAAGATATAAAAATGGCTAACAAACACATGAAAAGATGTTCAACATCACTCATTATCAGAGAAATGCAAATCAAAACCACAATGAGGTACCACTTTACACCAGTTAGAATGGCTGCCATCCAAAAGTCTACAAGCAATAAATGCTGGAGAGGATGTGGAGAAAAGGGAACCCTCTTACGCTGTTGGTGGGAATGCAAACTAGTACAGCCACTATGGAAAACAGTGTGGAGGTTCCTTAAAAAGCTGCAAATAGTCCTGCCATATTTCATTGATTTTCAACATAATATTTATTATTTCCTTCCTTCTGCTTCCTTTGTGTTTTCTTTTTATCCTATTTCTCTAGCTTCATAAGGTTGAAGTTTAGGTCAATAATTTGATGCCTTCCTTCTTTCTAATGCAAGTTTCTAAAGGCTTGAATATCCTATTAAGCACTGCTTTAACTGTATCCCCCAATCCAAATATGTTGTATTTTCATAATCATTCAGTTAAATATATTTTCTGATTGCTCCCTTTGATTTATTTAATTGATAGGTAATTTAGAAGTGTGCTGTTCAGTTTCTACCCAGACTGGGCTTCCTTATAACATAAGCAGTGTTTCTTTGTTGATGAGTAACATTATTTAAAATAACAATGAAGTCAAATTTATCAGTTTTATTAGGTGTTGACTTATGTAACCTACAAGTATTTCTGTATCACAGATATATTCTCCTATGTTTTCCATTAAAATTTACTGTGTGAACTTTTACATTTAGATGTATGACCTAACTTAATTGAGTACCTTATGCCTATTTCACTGATTTATTTGTCAGTTCTTAAGTCAGAACTGTTGCGATTGTTCAGTGACTAAATTGTGTCCGACTTTTTGCAATCCCACGAACTTCAGCATGACAGACTTCCCTGTCCTTCGCCATCTCTCTGAGTTTGCCCAAATTCCTGTCCATTGAGTTGGTGATACCATCCAACCATCTCATACTCTGTTTCCTCCTTCTCCTCTTGCCCTCAATCTTTCCCATCATCAGGGTCTTTTCCAGTGAGTCGGCTTTTCATATAAGGTGGCCAAAATATTGGAATTTCAGCTTTTAGCATTAGTCCTTCCAATGAATATTCAGGGTTGATTTCCTTTAGGATTAACTGATTTGATCTCCTTGTTGTCCAAGGGACTCTCAAGAGTCTTCTACAGTACCTCAGTTCTAAAGCATCTTAGAACTACATTGTCACAAATATTTTAACTTAGTGCTACTCAACTTTTTCATTCTTGACATTTTGGACTGGATAAGTTTTGTCATATTGGGCTATCTTGTGCATTGTAGAATGTTTAGGTGCATCCTTGTGTTCTAAATATTAAATGCTGATAGCACCTTCCTCCAAACTGTGGCATTTCTTATAGTTAGGAGTCAAAGGATTTTCTTAATTTCCCTTTATTTAAAAATGTGTTTCTTTTTCACTCTCTCTTAAAGGTATATAGAATTAAGGATACAGAATTCTGAGTTGAGATAATTTTTCTCTCATTAATTTGAAGATGTGTTTTCACTGTCTTTTGAACTTTAATTTTTGATAAGAAAGCAGTGATAATTCAAGCCACTATACCTCTGAATGCTATGAGTTTTCCCTTTTTTTCTTTTAAGATTTTTTTCTCTCTCTTTTATGGTTAATCACATTAGCTGATGTTCTTAGGAGTGTGTGTGTGTGTGTGTGTGTGTGTGAAATCTCCTTGGAATTCCATGAGCTTTTTGGGGGCGGGGGCGGTGAGCGTTGCTGCACAGGGTCTTTGGTACTTTTGCAGGGGCTTTCTCTAGTTGTGGCGAGTGGGGGGCTGCATAGGCTCTAGGTACGTGGACTTCAGTAGTTGTGGCACAGAGGCTTAGTTGCTCTGTGGCATGTGGAATCTTCCCAGATCAGGGGGAGAACTGGTGTTCCCTACACTGGCAGGCAGATTCTTATCCACGGCATCACCAGGGAAATCCCAATGAGATTTTTAATTTGTAAACTTCTGATATCATGCTTTGATAATCCCACAGAAGTGGGCTGGAGTCCCCCCATCTATCAAAAATATTGGTATAAATGTTAAACCTGATAACACTGAACACACACACTGAGAGTACGTAAAGATTTATTACTCACATAATGACGATTTATGGGGAGAACAGGGTGGTCTTCCTGAGTAGCAGAATGGAATGAGAGTGCAGAGAAAGGAGGTTGGCTTGGGGTTTTTGTGGTGGTTAGGAATTAGGACCAGGCTGAGTTGCATGGTATGAACTTCCCACTAGTTCAAATAGAGGCTACATCTGGGCTTTCTTACTTGCTTGCCCAATTGTGAAGCACAAAGAAAAAGAGAGGGGTAATGCTTAAAAGCATTCAGTAAACAAATGTCTAAAATGGAGTCAGAAACTTTATTACATGTGACCCAAACTAGAAAACATTTCAGAAACCAAATCTTCATTTTTTTCCCACTCTGTCTCTGTCCCTCTCTTTCTCACCTCTAATTTGAGTTTGATATTAATGAATTAGTTTTATCATTATCTTTTAAATTATTTCTTCTTATTGGCTTTTTTTCACTTAAAGTAATACTTTTGAAAGATATTCATGTGGTTGCAGGTCATTAGTCCATTCCTGTTTACTGTGTGGATATGTACCACGTGTGTATGCACCTACCACTTCAATGGAAATTTGAATTATTTCCAGTTTGGGGTTATTTTTTATTAAAGTTTTGCCTGCAAGCTTTTGTGTGGACATACGTTTTCACTTACTTTGGATAAATATCTGGGAGTAGGATACCTAAGGCTACTATTACATGTACATATTTAACTATAAGATATTTTCATTTTGTATTTCCACTTGCAGCAATGAGAGTGCTAGTTACACCAGATCATTGCTAACTGACATGTGGTACTGTGATTCTTTTTTTTTTTTTTAATTTTCTTTACTTTATTGTGTTGGTTTTGCCATACAGTAACATGAAACCGCCATGGATCTACACATGCTCCCCCTCCAGAACCCCCCTCCCTCCCCTCTCCTGACTCCCTCCCCCGGGACATCCCGGTGCACCAGCCCCAGCATCAACCCTGGGCTGGCGATTGATTTCACATATGGTAATTAACATGTTTCAATGCCATTCTCCCATATCATCCCACCCTTGCTCTCTTTTCTTTTTAAGTTCAACGTTTCTAGTGACTTTAGTTGTAGCACTGTCTCATGGTGGTCTTAATTTGAATTGCCTTCATGTTTAATGACAGTGTTAATCACTTCTCTTGCTTATTTACTATTCATATGTCTTCTTAGATAAAAATTTCTATTAAAATATTTTGCCTGATTTTTAAAATTCTTCTTTTTAATTTTTATTTTGATTTAAATGTTCTTCATATATTCTGGACTTACTAATCTTGAAAGGCAAAAGAAATCCAGGTCACAAAGTTTTGTCCATATTTTCTTCTAAAATGTTTATAGATGTAAGCTTTACATTTATATCTTAGTGACATACATCACATAATGATTCCTTAGGTAAGACATAAAGGCATGAACCTCAAAAAAAGAAAAAATGCAATAGACTCCTCTTTATAAATAATTTAGGGCAGAAGACAGTGGAGAAATATCTTTAAAGTACTAAAGAAAAAACAAACATTAACCGAGAATTCCACGTCCAATAAGATTTCTGCAAAGATGATGGTAAAATATTTTGGGGGGGCATAAAGAAGCTGAAGGAATTTATAAGCAGAAAACCAGCACTATAGGAAATATTAGAGGGAGTCCTTTTGACAGAAGGAAAAAATTATATGAGATGGAAATCAGATCTACCTAAAATAATAAAACCACTGGAAATGGTCAAATATGTGGACAAGTATAAAGCAATTTTCTTGTTTTATAAATATCTCTTTATAAGATAATTGGCTCTTTTAAAGCAAAGCAAATATGTTTTGTAGCTTATAAGAATTTGCTTCTGTATAGAAGCAAACATGATGACAGTAGCAGAAGGGCCAGGAGAGGGAAGATGGAAGTAGACTGCATAGGACTACTCTATGCTACTACTACTATATGAAAAGCTGTAATATTATGTGCAGATGGACTAAGTTAAAGATGTATGCTGTAAACCCCAAAGCAACCACTAAAAACACAAAATGAATAAGTTTAGCTAATAAGCCAATTAAAGAAATGAAATAAAATCTATTATGTCTGAACATTGGCACACACATACAAAACTCAGAATTGGAATTCTTGCATGTTTAGAAAATCTCCAAATACAGAATTTTGATGGATATAGAGCAAATGTGCTACAATATCAAAGTGAAATATCTTCTCATTAGTGTGTAAGGACTGCTGATTGACTTCAAGAATTGTGGGAATATAAGAAGTCAAAGTCCAATTTCTGCAAAAACCAACACCTAATTAGAATGAAAAATGATACTATGATTAATTATGTACAGCCCATGATGACTTTTTCATTTAGATTCATGAATCTTTGTGAGCCATCTTTTTCAGATACTATAGGCATTAAACCAAGAATCAAAATGAACTAAAACTAGAACCAGATTTTGGAGTTTCTGTACCAAGAGTGAAACAAATATTATTCAGAAATAATGATGCCTATTCAAACACATTTTCAGTATTAAACTTTTATTATTAATGAGATGATTTACTGTATGAAAAGTTTTTATTTTAATATGCAAAATAAATGTTAAAACATGAACATTGATTAATCTATCTCAATGGTTTAATTTATGATTTTATACCATCTACAATGTACATAATGAAATATCTATTTACAAATTTTACAATTACAATTTCTTTTGTTATGTACTGTAATAATTATGTTTACATAGTGACACGTATGTAGTATAAAATACATGTGAAATGTAATATATATTACTAATTGTAGGAATTACAATTGTGTACTTGGAGAGTAAAACAAATAAGCATAATGAGGTTTTTAATGAATGGGAGGCTCAGTTCTTATCATCTCATGTATTTCTTGGCAGTGCTGTGTAGCATGCAAGATCTTAGTTCCCTGACCAGGGATGGAGTCCATGCCCCCTGCATTGGGAGCACAGAGTCTTAATCACTGGATGTCTGGAGGCTCAGTTCTAAAAGCCCAGTCCTATCTATTTTGACAGACAATGCAACTGAATGGCCAAGGATGAATTTCCAAAAAGAGATTTGCATGGGTTGAGATCTAGTTTTAGCACTAACTGTGAGAAAGTGCCTTTTCATGTCTTTAATTCAGAAAGTGTCTTTAATTCATGCCTTTTAGCCTCATTTCCCCCTTTTATAAAAAGAAGCATGTATTATTATCTACCTCAACAAGTTGATGAAAGGACTAAATGATTTTGTAAAATAATTAATATTTGTAATGACATATGTAAATGAATTCAAATAGTGCATGAGACACATTAGTGCTTACAACTGATTAGTGTTACTGCTATAACTAATTATTGTTAACATTTATAAAGCAATTTTAATAAGGGCTAGGCCCTATTTTAACATACTTTACATATGTTAAATCATTTAACCCTCATTTAAAAAAGATGAATATGCATGAGTTACTAGTCCCACTTTAGAGATGAACACTCTGACACACAGGTAGTTAAATTTTATTATTATAGTGTGCATGCGTTAAAACAGCCTTCGATTTGGGAAATAAGTGATTTTTTTTCATGGTAGATACATAATGTAGGAGGTTGGTTAACATGAGCTTGAAAAATAGTTGTGCATGGGTTGTCATAGTTTCAAGCTGGTTTTAGAAAAGGCAGAGGAACCAGAGATCAAACTGCCAACATCCGCTGGATTATCGAAAAAGCAAGAGAGTTCCAGAAAAACATCTTCTTCTGATTTATTGACTATGCCAAAGCCTTTGACTGTGTGGATCAAAATAAACTGTGGGAAATTCTGAAAGAGATGGGAATACCAGACCATCTGACCTGTCTCTTGAGAAACCTGTATGCAGATCAGGAAGCAACAGATAGAACTGAACATGGAACAACAGACTGGTTCCAAACAGGAAAAGGAGTATGTCAAGGCTGTATATTTGTCACCCTGCTTATTTAACTTGTATGCAGAGTACATCATGAGAAACACTGGGCTGGATGAAGCACAAGCTGGAATCAAGATTGCTAGGAGAAATATCAATAACCTCAGATATGCAGATGACATCACCCTTATGGCAGAAAGTGAAGAGGAACTAAAAAGCCTCTTGATGAGGGTGAAAGAGAAAGTGAAATAGTTGGCTTAAAGCTCAACATTCAGAAAACAAAGATCATGGCATCCAGTGGCCATGGCAAATAGATGGGGAAACAGTGGCTGACTGTATTTTTTGGGGGGCTCCAAATCACTGCAGATGGTGATTGCAGCCATGAAATTAAACGACACTTACTCCTTGAAGGAAAGTTATGACCAACCTAGATAGCATATTTAAAAGCAGAGACATTACTTTGTCAACAAAGGTCAGTCTATTTAAGGCTATGGTTTTTCCAGTAGTCATGAATGGATGTGAAAGTTGGACAGTGAAAAAGGCTGAGGCTGAAGAACTGATGCTTTTGAGCTGTGGTGTTGGAGAAGACTCTTAAGAGTCCCTTGGACTTTAAGGAGATCCAACCAGTCCATTCTAAAGGAGATCAGTCCTGGGTGTTCATTGGAATGACTGATATTGAAGCTGAAACTCCAATACTTTGGCCACTGGATGCAAAGAGTTGACTCATTGGAAAAGACCCTAATGCTGGGAAGGATTGGGGACAGGAGGAGAAGGGAATGACAGAGGATGAGATGGCTGGATGGCATCACCAACTCAATGGACATGGGTTTGGGTGGACTCCAGGAGTTGGTGATGGACAGGGAAGCCTGGCATGCTGCAATTCACGGGGTCGCAAAGAGTCAGATGTGCCTGAGCAACTGAACTGAATTGAACTGTCGTAAGTTAGATTAGAATATAATGCTCTTTTCTTTTGTGCCCTTAACATCATATTTGAGAGTTACACTTGCTTCATAACAAGTGAGTAAATAAGCTCCAACCTTTTAAATCTACTTTGAAATGGTTTGTGTAATATAGGTATTATTTGGCCTTTGATATCAGTAAATATATCTAAAATAAGGCCAGCTAGTGTGTGTGTGTATTAACACATAACTAACTCCGATATGCTCTCAGACACCTTTATTTGATCTCAAATGATGAAAAAAAAATCACTCTATACATATAAGCATATCCAAAACATCTTTGGGTACACTATATGACTGATTATTTTGATTCCTACTAGCTGCTAATAATTAGTGTTTCATTAGCCAATGATTTATTGAAGGCATAGATCTACTAGATCAATGTCTATGACCTTTATTGTTAGAAACAAAGCCAGTAAGTCTATATTCTCTTTTCAATTAGAATTTATTTCACACCTTAGTGCCTAGCACTGTGATAAATGTTGGGCAATCAGTAATAGAAGGAATCAAAATTCTTGTCTTGAGCAACTCACGATGGGAGAGCACTGCAAGAAAACAATGACAATTACAGGTGTTAGACTATCTAGAGATACAAGACTACAGTTATGGTTTGAAGAAGGTCTCCATAAAGGAGACAGTATTTCAGCTGTAATGTCAAGATTTTTTTTTTTTTCCTCACATGAACTAGGCATTCAGCATTGCAGGGATTAAAAGACATCAGATTGTGAAAGAGCAGGTCATGTATAGAAACAGTTCAGAGTAACTGGAGCTGGTTGTTGAAGGAGAAGTTGGACAGGCTAGGTTGTATTCATAGCTTTCACCATATAGAATGCGTGCGTGCATGCTAAGTCACTTCAGTTGTGTCTGACTCTTTGTGACTCTATGGACTGTAGCCTGCCAGGCTCCTCTGTCCATGGGATTCTCAAGTCAAGAGTACTGGAGCGAGTTGCCATGCCCTCTTCCAATAGATCTTCTGGACCCAACGATCGAACCTGCGTCTCTTATGTCTCCTACATTGGCAGGTGGGTTCTTTACCACTAGTGTCATTTGGGAAGCCCATCCTATAAAATACAGGGATCCGATTAAGGTAATTTCCACAATCAGATGTGTTCTTTTGGTCATAAAGAAAGATATGCTGAAGGCCATCCTGTGCCAGGTACTATGCAAGACTCTGGAGATAGTCATGAAGCAAGTGGATATGTTTTCTACCCTTGGTGCTGAGCAAGTGCCCAGGTACTGTTGTCCTATGTCCTGACTTATATGTTGAGGATCACAGAGATAATTTGGATGTAGACACAAGACTATTTAGCATATAATTAAATGTCACACGTGAAGGAAAGGTTGAAATGGCGGGTTTCTGTTTGGAAGGTAAAGCCATTAGTGACATTACTGAGACATACAAGAAAAGACTCTGGGGTAGGGAGGAAGTTACAAGCTCAGTCTTTGCCATGGGTGTAGAACTCTTTACTATGACTGGTCATACATTGAAGCTAATTAAAATATACTTATCAAAAAGGTGTCAGTTAAAATATCTCCTCAGAGAGAGCTTCTCTGACCACTTTTGCCAAAGAACATGCTCTCCTAGCCACTTTCTACTCCATTACCATTACACATTTCCCTGTCTAGAATTATCTTATTTGCCTATTTGTTCATTTTCCATTTTCCCCAAATAGAAGATGACTGCATGAAGGCAGAGACATGGTCTGCTCTGTTTTTATTCATCACTTTACCCCAGGGATGGGAGCATCATAGGCTCTCAATTCATTTTTACTCAGTGTTGAAGTTGATGGTCATGAGAGCTCAGGTTAAATTGGAAATCATTGGTGTTTAAGCTCCAGATGAATGTGAGAAGATACAAACAAATGAATCAATGTGTGGTTTCATATTGCCCTGCTTTTGAAACAGAAAGAAGCCCAACATGGCAGAAATGTCAGGAAAAGTGTCTTAATGGTATAAGATGAAGCTGGAGGAATAGACAGGGAAATGTCATGAAGGGTCATAGTAAGGAGTATAGATTTTATTCTAAGTGTAAGTGCTGCCTCACATATATAGTTTCACCTTCAAGGTGAAAGTTAGAGACCAGATGTTCATCATGCCTGGCTAGACTTCCCAGTGGCCCCCTAAAAACTCTCCCTGTGGGAATCACTAACACGATCTTTAATGTGACTCAAAACTGACTACCTGGGAACACTTTTCAGTAGAATTAATTCTAATTGCTCCTTGAGCTCCCACTACCTGTTTTACAAACCTGGTTCCCTTCTTGAATGCCTGCTTTTAACACTGCTTTGCTCTGGTCTGCCATTTCCTCATTTCATCTTCATTCTCTGTCTCTGTGACTATGGGTAAAATCTGTCATATGTATCCCTCTGGCTCTTCCTCCCTATACTGCTTGAGTCACAAAATACAAATTAAAATATGGTTAATTTCAGTTATTTTCCTTTTCTAATCCTTATAGACAGTTGAGAAATGTGCCATATCTAGTATCTTGAGAGTCCTCTCCAAGGCATGACAGTTCTATTCTTCAGACTGCTGGGAAACAGCAAAAACCAGAAACACGAACAGGTAAATTGAGTACTTTTCATGTCTCTTCAACTCAAATTGATCCCTTGACCAAAAGCCAAATGTTATTTAAAATTTGTACAGTATTTCACAATTAAAGGTAACACTTGGCTGCAATTCCCCAATAGTCAGCATTCAATTTAGCATATCTTGGCTTTTTTGTTTTCACTATTTGGCTTCCCATATAATCTTCACACTTACTATATTTTTTTCCTTAAAGGAAACTTGCAGAATTTCAATCCCGTATATTCAGTTGTTCTTCATGGAGTTGTGCCTTTTTAGAGAAATTTTTTCCTTCTAAGAGCTCCACTCTGGGAAACTCCTTAATGGTGTAGCGCTTGTCAGTAGATGCCAGTGAGTTACAGCTGAACTCAGGCTTTCATGTGGCTGGATTCTTATGAGCCATGCATTGTTTCCATTGTTCTGTAGAATCTTTGCTGGAATGTTGTTCATGTTCACTGACTTCTCAAGGCAAGTGCTGGAGCTCAGTGAATTTCTTCATAAAAAGATAAGTATACAACAGGAGAATTTGGATAACCTTACACTACTTTTTTCTCCCTTCTGAGTGCAACCTCCTTCCATGGAAAGAGAAGGATGTGGGAAATAGAAAATATGAAAGTGGGGGTAAAAACAGGGAATAACAGAGAGGAAGGAAAGGAGAAAAGTCTAATGGATAAATAAATAATAGGGAAGAGAGATGTGAAAGGGAGAAGTTGAAGGAGAGGAGATAGATAAGCTGTGTTGCTGGAGGAGGGAGGGAGCATGTAAGGTGTGTTTATTCCTAGGTATTTCATTCTTTTTGATGTGATGGTAAATGGGAGAAGAGAATCTCTCTCTCTGATAGCTCATTATTAATGTATGGAAAAGCAACATATTTCTATATATTAATTTCTCCCTGAAAAATACTAAAATATTTATAATACAACAAAATTTATACTTATAGGAAATTTATAATGGCATTTTAAAATTAATAAAATAAGGTATTGAGAATTTGCCTATAAAATATAGAAAAAATAATACAAGAACTAAAAAAGGAAGGAATTAAGAGCAAGAATTGAAGGAATAGAAAACAGCTAAATAGTGAGAGAGAACAATTAATAAAACCCCTTTTCCTTCAAGAATAGTAAAATAAATTCCCAACAATGTCAGTTTAGGAGAAAAAGAGAGGCCAGAACAATGCAAAGCATTAGGAGCAATGTGGGAAGGTGTAAGCCCACATACAATTAAATTAGAATATTTATTTTTAAATTATTACGTTTAACACCATGAATTGGAAGGTCAAGTAAAAATGGATAATTTCTAGCAAAAGAGAAATTTTCATATTTTGAAGTGGCAGGATGAATTTTATGCCACTCCCTTACCCCACCTCCACTGCAAAATGCTTCACATAGTAAAGAATATAACTAGATGAAAAACCAACTAAACCAAACAGCAACAGCAGCGGCAACACATCAACAATAAAAAAATGGAAAAGAAATGTAATAAATCCAAAAAGCCACTGGAAGCATAAAAGGTTATTTTTGGTAGAAAGTAAACAAATACCTGTACACATAAAATTGTTACTTTTATATTTAAAAAAAAGAAAAGAAAAGAAACCTCAGGCAAAATAAGGCGCAAAAGACAATTGCTACAATGGAAATTAGTTGCAACACCCAACTAGGCCAACTTTTTTTTTGTGTGTGGCCGCACTATGCAGCATGGCATGGGAGATCTTCCCCAACAAAGGATCAAACCATGCCCCCTGTACTGAGAGCTCAGGAGTCTTAGCCTCTGAGCCCCCAGGCAAGTTCTAAGTCAGGTTTTGGACATCAGTGCAATGTATCTATCCTGTGTAGCATAGGCAAAGCCACAAAGCAGACTCATTCAAGGCAGGAGCAGTGAATTTGGGCACTGATGTCCACATGGTAGGACTATCCCAGAAATCAATGGGAAGATGTGATACATCCCAGTTCTCACCTAGGAGCACCACACAGACACAAGGTCCCCCCATCAGTCCAAGTCACTTTTCAGTACACTCAAATGTAATCATCAACTATTTAAGAAAAACCTGTACTATGATAGAAAGAAACCACATTCAGCATGTAAAACTTCAAATCCAGCAGAGAAAATAAAAGGATATGTGGGATTATTTTTCTTGTTTGAATAAGGAATTTAAAAGGTTGATAGGAGGAGGGTAATATAGATATGGACTAATACTAGCAAGGTTTTGTTCGACAAATATAGCTTTAAGTACATGTGTTAACACCTTAGGGGAAATACTTGAAAAATGAAATTAGAATTAATAACTTGCAGATTGTTAGAGAAAAACAATGAAAAGTCCTTGAGAAAATGTAATATACATAAAATCCAAAAAGTGGGGGAAGGGGTAATTAGAATTCAGAAAAAGGATAAATATTAAAGGATAGAAAATGTCCAAATATATGAATAATTACAAACAATATGATTGAAAAAGAATCATGTAGTACAGACAGATTTTTTAAATGTCAATAAAATAAAGCAAGCAGGATCAAGTAGAATTCAATATGAAAAGATTCAAAACCATAAAAATAAGTTTTTCATTTTTATAAAAGAAACACTCCTCCATGAAAATGTTATGGTCAATAATATTTATGTACCCAGCAAAACTGCTTGAAATATATTAAAAAAAATGATTAGCTGTGGAGGACAAATTGACAAAGCTACAAACCTAGTGAGGGTTTATTATACCACTCTCAAAAATGGTGGAACAGATAAATAGATCAAAATAAATGTAAGTAGACTGAATAGTAAAATGTTTGAACAAACAATTTGAATTCAATAGAAATGCACATTATTTTGTAACTTTGAACAGTAAAATAAATTTATTTGTGCAAATAAATGTGCGTTACTTTTAATTTCATGACTGTTTTTTAAAAATACAAAGGAAACATTCACAAGTATTGATCATGAATTAGGACTCAAAGGAAATCTCAATAAATTATAAAAAGCTGACATCCTATAATCTATACCCCTTAAACAAAATACAATGCAATTAAGAATTAACAACAAAATAGAAGCAAATGATTGCACTCACTGAGAAGTAAAACATGTGCATATATAAAACCCACATAGTTATAGGTAACTTAAAAAAAATTTTTTAATATATTTATTTATTTATTTATTTTCCTTTACATTATTGTGTTTGTTTTGCCATATAGTGACATGAATCTGACATGGGTATACACATATAGATAACTTTTGAGTTCAAGAAAACATAAAGACAAAAATTACAGTGAAAATGTAGAGCAGGACTTCCCTGGTGGTCCAGTGGTTAAAGAATCTGTCTTCCATTGCAGAGAACTCAGATTCAATCCCTGATCAGGGAACTAAGATCCCACATGCCACGGGGCAACTACTGAGCTCATGTGCTGCAACTAAGACCTGAGAGCCAAAACTAAATAAATTTCAAAACAAACTTACAGTAAAGACAATACTCAGATATTTTTTTAAATAGTAAACATTGAATAATGTATAGCTTTAAAGTATGAGGAAAAAAAGAAATTTTGGAGATAAACTGGAGATTTTAGTTTAAAAACTAGACTAGGCCAATCCAGTCATTAAAAATAAAATCAGAAATAATAAATTAATAAACAGTCAAAATGATATAAAAATGTAAAACATGGAATGAACCAAAAGCCCAGGGAAGTTTTATTTCTACTAATATGTATAATATTAATATATAATATTTATAAAATTTATATCAATATGTTTGAATTAGGAAATCAGTGTGGGTTATTTTTTACTGTTCTGACATTCAGGGAAGTGACTGTGTTATCTATCTTTGGGACAAGTTGACTCTTTTACAGTAGGTAATTCCAACCATCTGACCAACCCTACCTTCAGAGAAAATGAAGAGTGTCATTTACCTGCTGAAAATGCCAAGTGCTCAGTTGCAAGGCAAGACTAGATGGGTAGCATTGGACAGAGTGATGAATTGCCTTTCATACAGCCCAAAATAGTCTGTGCCCACTTATAACTTGAAGGGCCCTCATCAGGTCCAGGGAGCTCTGCCAGAAAACAAACACGCTAAAACAGCGACCTTGAATCTTGTCTGGCTGATAGTGGACCACAAAGAATTGACACAATCCAACTGCATGCTAGAAGATACACGGTTTCCTTCAGCAGGCAGTGAGAGATGAAATACATTGGCTTTTAAAAATAGCAAAAAGTGTTGGGCTTACTGATTTTTATAAGCAAAACTTTTGGGGTGCCCTATGAGTAGAAAGATATGATGAAAATCTATCTTCCTGGAATAAAAATAGAGACATATAAATTAAATACGCTTTGTTCCTGAAATCCATGCTGAAGTAGAAGTAGAGATAACTACTACTGGACCATTCCCTTTCATTTTTTTTTTTAATCAAAAAAGAAGTTTGCTTAGCTTCTTCTTTCTAATGAAGTAGAGAGCAACGCAGTGAAACCTCTCCAGACCTTTGATTTACACAGAGATTAAGAGGTGGATTGAAGCTAGATCCTTCACCACATGCAGTTCCACCCTCATCCAGCCTCACTCTTAACTAGAAAAGCTTATATTCATTCTATAAGTTTTAATTTAAATGGACTTTTTTTTTGTAGTTTTCTGGGTAGTTAAAATGTTCTCTAATTCTGGGTTCATAAACTTTGTGATCATTTCCTAGATTCTATTGGCTTCAAACTTTATTTTTACATTCCTAATATGTTACATGTTCAAAGTTAAATCTGATTAAATATTCAGTAAGGATTTTGATCAAACTAGAGTTTAGATTCTACTTAATTGGGCCCACCTGGTTTAGGAATTGTTACAATAACAACATGGTATATGAAGAAAACAATATGATGTACTCAAAATGACTAAGCCCATTATCTGTAGTAAGAACTACATGTTCTGCATTTCCCAAAGATAGCTACATCAATTTATAAACTATTGCACATACTCCTATTAAAGTGCAATGTTGACACCCTTGCATTAGCTGGTTTAGTCTATGTTCCTTTCCAATGAACCTTGGTAAAACTTTCTAACTAGTACAACTGATAAAATTGTAGACAGAAGTGACATCGCATGACAATCAAGAACAGGTCATAAAAGGCAAAACAGTTTCTGTCTGCCCACACCCCCCTTAGAATGCTTGTTCTGTAGGAAGCCATTCTCCATGCCATGAGAAAACTCAGACTAACCCATGTGGAGAGACTGACTACCTGGAGAGAAACTGAGGCCCCGCTGACAGCCAAAATCTTATGCCACAGTTAAGAGTGAACAAGCCTGGGATGTTTCCCAGCCTGTAAATCTTGAGCCGTCCAGTTGAGAGAGTGGAGGTAGGATTTGCTGAACTTGCACAGATTGCAGATTCGTGCCCTGATTAAACAGTATCATTCTAAGTGTCTTTCATTTAGGATCGGTATGTTATGCTGCACTAGCTAATTAGTACACATGATGGGACCTGGATGTTGTATGCTGCCATAAACAAAAACTAAAACTATGATAATAGCTTTGTGACTAAGAGATTAGACAGCATTTGGAAAGACCTTAATGGCCCTTTTAGAGGCTGCCTGTGAAGTATTGAAGGAAAGGAAAGTAAATATTCTTGAAAACTGAAGGAAAGAGGGTCCCTTAAGTAGTTTTGGGAAGTTTAGCAACAATGTTATACATTATAATGTGAAAAGTAGAAAATGTATCTAATGAGCTGGATGGTCTCACTAGAGAGATTTCTGGGCAAAAGGTTAAAGTTGTTACTTGGCTTCTTTTATTTACCTATAATAAAATGCAAGAGAGGGGCAAGCTAAAGAAATAGCTGTTAAATATAAAGGGATCTAGGCTTACAGGATTAAAAATATAACTCATTCTCAGTTCCCTAGCTCCCCAAATTAAGGAAAAGCTTCTGAGCAGTGATAAAATCCAGAGTGGGACTAAAATATGCTTTATAAAGACCTCAGAAAAATGTAAGAGTGTCTTAGAGAGTCATTCAATTGGAATAGGCGTAACTTAAAGAATCTTTGCATTAAACAAAAGGCCCTGTAAGGGCCACACCACACAGTCGACTTGGAAAGTCTAAAGTAGGGAAAAATACTGTTCTTGGAACAGATTTGTGGATGTGGCTTTGTTTATTAGAGTTGATGATAGATTGATTCGTAACAGATTCACAAAGTGTAAAAGGAATTCTATCACTTTGGACTGAAAGAGATAAAGTTGATAGAGAATGAAAATACACCTTTGGATGTCCAAATTACCACTGTCAGAATGTACTCTGGGAAAACTACAGAGCTACAAACACCTGTCATTTCTAATGAAAAAAGAATTATGTAGAAGAGAGAAACAATGGGTCAGAGGGTGGAAAAAAGAGTCAAGGAGAATATAGGAAGTAGGATGGGGTTCCAGTCTGGTAACTGGTATCATTGTCCAGTTGGATTTCAGAACTGGAGCTGTTAAACTGTGGGCCTCCCCTTCTCCCTTTTTCTCTTCTTTGAACAGGAAGCTCCATAGCAGTTAATGGATGCCTGCTCTACCATTGTATGTTAGGTGTGTAAAGGGCATAGAACTTGCCTTTTTAGTTCACAGATTTTCAGATCTAAAGAAATTTACTTAAGAGTTGCCTTTGAGAAATTTCACCTGAGGAACTGCGTAGGACTCTATATACAGTATCTGACTCTTGAAATGATGTCCTGTGATGAAGCTTGAGGGTCTTAGGGGTGAGAAATAAGTGTATTTTGGGTATGATAGAGGTGGGGATTATGGAAGCCAAGGAATGAACTGTGGTAGATTATATTTTTCCGAGATGGAAGCACCAATATTTATCCGGTCCCACACATTTTTCCTGCAGTGTGGTGCTGACACTCCTCCATTAGGAATGAGTTTCACGTCTGCCTTAATTAATAAAATGTAGTAGAAGTAACGCTGTGGCTTCCCAGGCTAGGTCACAAACAGCAAGGTGACCTTGACTCGGTCTCCCCTTTATTCTCTTTTCTCTGTTCATGCTCTCTGAATCTCTCTCTCTCTTTCTGAAGTTCTCTTTCTCTCTGGGACACGCACTCTCTGGACAAGGCAGACACTGCTCTGAGAAAAAATCCAAACGAGTGTCTGTTGACAGACTGTGTGGAGAGGTCACATGGAGGAGCCATGTGGAGAGGAAACTGAGCCAAAGCCCTCACCAAACCAGACATATAAGAACACAGACTTTCAGATGTTTACACTTCATAACCTTGGAACTAGTTCAGGATAATGCTTGTAGAAGCCAAACTTTCCCAAATTCTATTCCAACTGTAGACTTATGGGCATGATAAGTGTTAGTATTTTAAGGGGTATTTGTTGTAAGGAACTGACACAAAAGCTATGTACATTGGACACAAAAGCTATGTTTACATTTCAAATTTTTGAAAGCAATATGCCCCAGTTTTCCCAAATGTGGTGAAAAACTGAGGTTATATGTACCTTTATGCCAAAACATAGTGGCTCTAAAACCCCACCTGCTCAAGTAGAAGCTCATCTTCAGACAAGACTCACATCTTGGTCTTCTGTGTTCTGTTGCTTAAGAAAGAAGATGTGTATGTGCGCGCACACACACACACACACAGTGGTTCTCCCCTGTCTGTACAATTCAAACCGTCTCCATCCAAAACACAAAATATCTTTTAACTCAAGAAATTTACTCTTTAGAAATGCATCTCACTTGTATCTACCTATAGGTACAGTCCTCAGGGAGCAGCTCCATCTTCCCTATGAAACAGGTGTCAGCTCCTAATCAGAGTAACTAATGAAAAAATATTTTTCATCTGGATTTCAACTTCTATGTAATGGCGATCTCCTTTGGGGCCCTGTGTTGAAATTTTTTCACTGGAATGATCAGCTTTGTTTCAAGTGCTTTTTTTCTCCCCTTCCCCCAGCAGTGTGATGTTCTTTATTTGCTTACATTCAACATTATTATTGGATTGAAAATTCATGTTTTACATCAAAGATATCAAAGACTTTTGTAAGTGACATCATTTTCCCAATTTAGCAAACCCTTTCTAAAAGTCCAACGAATCATGAAATTCTTCTGTTGGTTTTGCTTTTTTAACATTTTATTTATTTATGTCTTTATTGGCTGTGCTGAGACCTCATTGCTGTGAGGGCTTTTCTCTAGTTGTGGCGAGCGGGGGCTACTCTCTAGTTACGATGCACAGGCTCCTCATTGCTGGGTTTCTCTTGTTGTGGGGCACAGACACTCGGGCATGTGGGCTTCAGGAGTTATGGCTTCTTGGCTCTACAGCACACGCTCCGTAGTGTGGAGCTTAGCTTCTTCAGGGCACTTGGGATCCTCCCAGACCAGGGATCAAACCCATGTCTCTGACACTGGCAGGCAGATTCTTTACCACTGAGCCACCAGGAATGTTCCTGTTATTATGTTTTTGGCTGTGAATCGTAGCATGTGGGATCTTAGTTCCACATCCAGGGATTGAACCATGCCCCATGCATTGGAAGCATGAGGTTTTAACAACTGGACTGCCAGAGAAGTCCCTGAAATTCCTTAAATTAGAAAATTTTTTTCATGTTTCTAAATAAGCATTCTTAATCAGCTTATAATGAGTATCATGCCTCTGTCAAGAAAATAAACCTTTATGAGTTGTTTCTTTACATTTTTTCCCATATATTTTTAAAAGTCTTTTTCCTTCAGTTATTAATCTTTTCTCAAACTTCAACCTTTTTTTCAAGCCACTGTGGGAAAGCCCACAATTCTTGACTTTCCTATCACATGCATGGTAACCTGCTGATGCCTTGCTCTTCTCATTAATGGCTGGATGAAATGGCAACTCTGTGTCCTTAAATTGAGAACATCATCTCTGTGTGGTCATCATCAGCATTCTGCTGCAGCTTTAGAATAAAAGTAGTGCCTTACAGTGACATGAGCAGAGGCAGCCTGAAATGAAAACAGATCCCAATTGTGCAGAGCACTGGGGCCTTTTGCATCCTACCGTTGAATGACTCTTCAGAAGCCATCGCTCAAGGGTGTCACTGGTTAATCGTTTTATACCCAATGTTATGGTAGGTTTCATGTGCAAGTATCTTAGTCATATCAAAGTATTCACTCTATTTGTCACCTTTTTTAGTTAAAATTAATGTATATCATAGTTCCTATGTGATTTTTGAAAACACGATTTTAACAGTTGTTTAGCAGTCAATTTAGTGAATCAATTGTGACTTGCCCAACCATTCCACTATTATAGAAAGAGTAGATCGCTTCCTATCTTCCACTACTGTGAGTACTACAAGCACAGGAATCTATTTAATATAATAGCTCTCCCCCCAAAAAAAATAGTGGACAATTTATTTAACCCTGTCAAGAACTAAAAAAACCCCTGCATCTTAACAGATACTGTCATTTTTAGTCCTGATACGTTCCATTCTTAATTTCAATATCACCTTCATTATACAAGAGAAAACATCTTTCTTATTCTTCCTAGGATCAGATATTTACCTTATTTGCATTTTGTCAGTTCATAAATGAAAAGGAACTGGTTGCTTTAATGCTCATTTCTGTGATTATTGGTAAAGATGAACTTTTTTTCATGTCTTTACTTATAATATTTACCAGTTTCTATTTCTCTTATGAATTGTCTGTCTTTTTTACCTTTGCTAGCACTCCTAGAATTAGTTCTCTATAAAGTCCAGGTTTGAAGCCAGGATTGTCAGACCCTGGGCAAGTTATATCATCTCTCTTTCATCTACGGGTCTTAGATATATAAGGCACTTTAATAGACAAAATAACTATACTGGAAATTAGTGATAATTTAAGACATGATTCTTGATAACAATATTATTATTTTTGTTGCTATTGTTACATAAGTGATTTGATTATCCAGAGAGTATTAAATAGCAATGATTGTAGGAATTGTCATTTGATTCTTAATATTTATGGAATCACTTTTATTATTTTCATACTGTTACCATCTTGAATATTGGTTCTTAGTATACACCATTTATTAAAAAGAATTTTATATTTTAGCAAAGCTTTTTGGTTTCTATTTAGATGAATTTTGGTTTGCCTTTTTTTTAATTTGGCCAACTGAGTTGATGTTTTGTTACAGTAAAGTTCTTACTACTTAATATTTCTGTTTAAAAGATTAAACTTTATTCAGTCACGTTTTAGTGAGCCACTAAATTTAAGAAGAAACTGAGGATTTCCAAATCTATACTCATTGATTCATGGTTTTCTGTTTTTATTATCCTAGTATTTTTTATATCAGGTTCATAATTCCCTTATAAATCAAATTGTTTTTAAATTATTTATTCTGGGTTTTAGATCATTTTCTGTTGTGTAGAAATTTTCTGCTGCTGAATATTTATAAAAACGAGCTTTAATAATAAACAAGACCTGAGGCGTCACTTGGGTCACCTTTCAACAAATTTATGAACTACTTTTCATGTTATGTATTTATTCAGGTTTTCTACTTCATTTTGTAATGACTTTAGTAATTTGAATTGTTAATATTCTATGAGAAATATCTGCTACATATTTCAGATCAATCAATATATGCTATCTGTTGTATGTTGTTATAAGTTAAACATCTCTTCTAAATTACTGTTACATCTCCTTTCCTCTTTCTCACTTTATATGCACATATTTTTCCCTTTTATTACTTTGTTGTATATTTATTTTTCAAAGTACAGAATATTGTTGTCTTCTAATTCATTTTAACCTTTTTCATATTCATTATTTTAGAAAACAAATTTATTTTCTTTCCTAAATTTCCAGTGCACAATATTGTTCTTATTTAACTATCATTACTATTATTATTATTTAAACATTGTCTTGACATGGATCATCTTTAAAGTCTTATTGAATTTGTTGCAATATTGTTTCTGTTTAATGTTTTGGTATTCTGGCTGGAAGGCGTGTGGCATCTTACCTCTCTGACCAGGGATTGAACCTGCACCCCCAGCACTGAAAGGTGAAGTCTTAACCACCTGACCTCCAGGGAAGTCCCCTATCATTATTATTGAAATACTACATCTGTAAATTCACCTGTTTTTGCACCTTTGCTACAACATACAACTCTAAATATGGTGCTTTTATAAATTTCATTCATTTAAGCCATATTTGTTTCAAACTCTGTGCTAGGCCATTACTAGATAATCAGAATATAATTATGACTGATATTTTTCTCATCACTTGAAACTTATATGAGTGGAAAACAGATTGGTAAATAAGACTTTTTAAAAATATCATGATATTTATAAGTATTAAAATAATATCCACAGGGTCCCATGGAAACACAAAAGCACATGTGAGGAGTATCATAAAATGTTATACAAATACCAAGCATTGCATTTATTTTGCTTTTTTGGCCCATATCATCTTTATGGCATTATGCAAAATACTTTACTCTTCTGTATTCTTTCTACCACCTCTTTCTCATTTGATAGGATACTACTCAGATATAACCAAACAGTGGTTCTGATCTATTCATCTATCTATCTATCTATCTGTCTGTCTGTCTAAATATATATATATATATATATATATATATATATATATATATTCACTTATCATTTATCTATCCAATTCAGCCATCTATGCAACTGCTAGTTTAGAAATCTCCTTTCATGCATAGACTGGACACCATGAGCTATAAACTAGCTTGAAGTAGCAGCATTCCAGTTTGGCTCTTATGGTATATTTTGTTTATAACAGATTTCCAAATTGGTTTCAAAAAATGACAGGTCAGTTCAGTCAGTTCAGTCACTTAGTCGTGTCTGACTCTTTGCGACCCCACGGACAGCAGCACGCCAGGCTTCCCTGTCCATCATCAGCTCCCGGAGTCTACTCAAACTCATGTCCATTGAGTCAGTCATGCCATCCAATCATTTTATCCTCTGTTTTCCCCTTCTTCTCCTGCCTTCAATCTTTCCGAGCATCAGGGTCTTTTTCAATGAGTCACTTCTTTGCATCAGGTGGCCAAAGTATTGGAGTTTCACCTTCAGCATCAGTCCTTCCAGTGAGTATTTAGGACTGATTTCCTTTAGGAAGGACTGATTGGATTTCCCTGCAGTCCAAGGGACTCTCAAGAGTCTTCTCCAACACCATAGTTCAAAAGCATCAATTCTTTGGCACTCAGCTTTCTTTATAGTCCAACTCTCACATCCATACATGACTACTGGAAAAACCATAGGCTTGACTAGATGGACCTTTGTTGGCAAAGTAATGTTTCTGATTTTTAATATGCTGTCTAGGTTGGTCATAGTTTTTCTTCCAAGGAGCAAGCGTCTCTTAATTTCATGGCTACAGTCACCTTCTGCAGTGATTTTGGAGCCCAAGAAAATAACGTCTGTCACTGTTTCCATTGTTTCCCCATCTATTTGCCATGAAGTGATGGGTCCAGATGCCATATCTTAGCTTTCTGAATGCTGAGTTTTAAGCCACCTTTTCACTCTCCTTTCACTTTCATCAAGATGCTCTTTATGGAAAAAAAAAAAGTTGGGACATCTCTGAGTCAAAGAATTATATTTTATATTACATTTTAGAAATTTTAATGTGCTTTGAAACCTCTGAGTAGTAATGTAAAATATATAGAGATTTTCATATTAATTTTATCATGGGTTTCTTTGATCTGGGACCTTTCTGAGAGAACAATGTTCTTTGCAATAGACTTAGGGAAGTTCTATTTTGTACTTCCGGGGTGTTGGAGAAGACTCTTGAGAGTTTCTTGGACTGCAGGGAGAGCCAACCAGTCCATCCTAAAGGAGATCAGTCCTGAGTGTTCATTGGAAGGACTTATGTTGAGGCTGAAACTCCAATACTTTGGCCACCTGATGTGAAGAACTGACTCATTTGAAAAGACCCTGATGCTGGGAAAGGTTGAAGACAGGAGGAGAAGGGGACAACAGAGGATGAGATGGTGGGATGGCATCACCGACTCAATGGACATGAGTTTGAGTAAACTCCAGGAGTTGGTTATGGACAGGGAGGCCTGACGTGGGGCAGTCCGGGGGGTCACAAAGAGTTGGACATGACTGAGCAACTGAACTGAACTGATGGATATACTAGGAGTGTGAATCTGCCAGTCTCAGAGATGGAGATATAGAAAGGCCATTATATTTATTTACATGTACTGAGAACTGTTAAATGTAGGATACATCACAAGTAAAACAAAAGGTACACATATGTATAATAAAATATACATACAGTATGTAAATATATATATATATACTATTTAAAATACAAATCCTGTTGTGTCTTGAGCATTTTAAAACAAAATTGTTTTAATGAGACTTAACCTGTGTGTAATGTGTTACATAGGGAATGACTATTAGACAATTTAGAAGAAAAAAGTATGCCTTTGTGAGACAGTGAGCAAAATGACATGAATAATGTAAAAAATGATTGATAGACCAACTTTTAATTTTTAAATTGGTGAGACTTGTGATTCACATTTGCAGAAATCACACTATATCTGGCTGAGCCAAAGAAATAATAAATTGAATCTAGCCTAACCTGGATGACACCAAAGAGGAATTCACAGTGAGTAGACAATTTCTATATTCTATATTTCTATATTCTTAGGATGTGGAAACCACTAGGAAGGTTGGTGATAATTCAGAACAGGAGAGGTATATTGGCCATCTTTTTCCAATGTAGAATATTATAAAACTCCATATAATTTCTTTTTTTGAAATAATTTCAGAAGTAGGAAGTGTTGCAAAACTAGTTTTGTATACCCTGTACATAGTTTCTCCTCATGTTAACATCTTACGTAAACACAGTTCAAATGATCAAAACTAAGATATTAATATCAGAAAAATATTAATGACTAAACTATATGCTTTATTTACATCTCTTCAGTCTTTTCACTTTTTAAAAAAAAATCCTAGGATCCAACCTTGCATGGTACATTGCCTTTAGTTGTCATGTACTTTTAATCTAAGTCGTGATAAGGTTTCAATTATTCCTTGTCTCGGTGACCTTGACACTTCTGAAGTGGGACTGGTCAAGTGTCTTATAAACTGTTGTCTGATCTATACTGGTATATGTTCTCATGATGAGGCTGTGGTTATACATTTTTGTAAAGAACAACTGGGAGGTGACGGCCCTGTTATATTGCATCATAATCAGGGGCATGGGATATCAATATGGCAGGTAATGTTAACCTTGATCACTTGTTTAAAGATATGTCTGACAGGTTTCTGTACTATAAAGTTACTATTTCCCTTTCCTTACTTTGTTAGATGTGACCCACTACATCCAGCTCATGCATAAGAAGTGAGGAATTGTGCCTCACCATCTAGGAGAAATATAAAGGAATTTGCGGACAATACTAAAACCATCAGAGTAGTTAATAAGTATTTCAGAAGAGATACTTTGAAGGCATGCAGATATCCTTGTTGTTGTTCAGCCACCAAGTCGCGTCCGACTCTTTGGGAGCCCATAGACTGCAGCACTCCAGGCGTCCCCTCCTCCACTGTCTCCTGGATTTTGCCCAAGTTCCTATCCATTGAGTCGGTGATGCTGATGCTATCTATCCATCTCATCCTCTGCTGCCCTCTTCTTTTGCTTTCAACCTTTCCCAGCATCAGGGTCTTCTCCAATGAGGGGGTTCTTGGCATCAGGTGGTCAAAGTATTGCAGCTTCAGCATCAGTCCTTCCAATGAGTATTCAGGGTTGATTTCCTTTAGGATTGACCGGTTTGATCACCTTGCTGTTCAAGGGACTCTCAAGAGTCTTCTCCAGAACCACAGTTTGAAAGCACCAATGCTTCTGGGCTCAGCTTTCTTTATGGCTCAGCTCTCATATCGTGACTACTAGCAAGACCACAGCTTTGACTATATGGACCTTTGTTGGCAAAGTGATATTTTTGTTTTTTAATATGCTGTCTAGGTTTGCCATAGATTTCCTTCCAAATATCCTATTTCTCTTTAAGTATTTTTTCCACTAAATTTGGCATTTATCAGTGGATTTTGTTTGAGCAATTATTGCTGTGGCATTCCAGTGGTGACTTTCCATTTCTGTTTACTTCTAGGTTTATTATTTGGTATTATCCTATAAGGACAAGTTGCCCTTTATACCTTATTTATTTACCTATTTAATTATGCATTTATATATTTATTACTTAGGTTAAAACCCAATACTATTATTTTTCATCTTGTTGCTCAAATAATTCCCACATTGCTCACCAGGAGCTTTTACAGATTGGTTTCTTTGACTTTCTGACATACCCTCATGCTTTTATGTTTCTTCTTTTTTAAGCATTTCCTTCATCCTGGCACCAAGATATGCCAGGATTATCTTATACTAAACTTGTCCCAGCCACAGAGTGGTCCATTTATCTAAGAAGGATACAATGGTATTTGAAGATTGAGATATTCTTATTTTTGTATCTATATGTTTGCATATGCATTAAACAATGTAAGTTTATACTGATATATTCAACTCCAATCCAACATCATAGGTTCATTCTAATATTACTTCTTTGCTTATCTTTATATATCTTTCTGATGGTGAAAAACCTGGCTTTCAGTATCTAAATACATATGATTTTGTCTACAGGGTATGTGTAAAGTAGGTTCAGAATAACTAACCCATACTACTGTGAGAAACACATTTACCAATCAACATACAAGAGGCAACTCTACACATGGACATCACCAGATAGTCAGTACCAAAATTAGACTGATTATATTCTTTGCAGCCAAAGATGGAGAAGCTCTATATAGACATAAAAACAGGACTTCAAGCTGACTGTGGCTAAGATCATGAGCTCCTATTGCAAAATTCAGGCTCAAATTGAAGAAAGTAGGGAAAAACAATGAGCCATTCAGATAGGACCTAAATCAAATCCTTTATGATTATACAGGGGAGGTGATGAATAGATTCAAGGGACTAGATGTGATAGACAGAGTGCCTGAAGTGCTATGGATAGAGGTTCATAACACTGTACAGCAGGTGGTGACCACAGCCGTCCCCAGGATAAAGAAGTGCAAGAAGGCAAAGTTGTTGTCTGAGGAGGCCTTACAAATAGCTGAGAAAAGAGGAGAACTGAAAGACAAAGGAGAAAGGGAAATATGTATCCAACTGAATGCAGAGTTCCAAAGAATTGTAAAGAGGCATAAGAAAGCCTGTGTAAGTGCACAATGTAAAGAAATAGAGGAAAAGAATAGCATGGAAAAGACTAGAGATGTCTTCAATAAAATTGGAAATACCAAGGACCATTTCACACGAAGATGGGCACAATAAAGGACAGAAATGCCAAGTATCTAACAGAAGCAGAAGAGATTAAGAAGAGGTAACGAGAATACACAGAAGAATTGCACAAAAAAAGGTCTTAAATGACCCAGATAACCACGATGGTGTGATCACTCACCTACAGCCAGACAGCCTGGAATGTGAAGTCAAGTGGGCCTTAGGAAGCAGTACTATGGACAAAGCTAATGGAAGTGATGGATTTGAGCTATTTCAAATCCTAAAAGGTTATGCTGTTAAAGTGCTGCACTCAATATGCCAGTAATTTTGGAAAACTCAGCAGTGGCCACAGGACTGGAAGAGGTCAGTTTTCCTTCCAATCCCAAAGAAAAGCAATGCTAAAGAATGTTCAAGTTGCCATACAATTGTAGTCACTTCACATGCTAGCAAAATTATGATTAAAATCCTGCAAGCTAGACTTCAGCAGTACGTGAATTGAGAACTTCCAGATGTTCAAGCTGGATTTAGGAAAGGTCTAGGAACCAGTGATCAAGTTGCCACATCCACTGAGTCATAGAAAAAGCAAGGGAATTCTAAAAAAAAAAAAAACCTACTTCTGCTTCAATGACTATGCTAAAGCCTTTGTGTGGATCACAAAAATCTGGAACATTATTGAAGAGATGGGAGTACCAGATCACCTTACCTGCCTCCTGATCAACCTGTATGCAGGACAAGAGGCAACAGTTAGAATTGGACATGAAACAATAGACTGGTTCAAAATTGGGAGAGGAGTATGACAAGGCTGTATTTTATCACCCTGCTTTTTACATCATGCAAAATGCCAGGCTGGATGACTCACAAGCTGGAATCAAGATTGTTGGGAGGAATATAAAAAACCTCAGATATGCAGATGACACTACTTTAATGGCAGAAAGTGAAGAGAACATAAAGAACCTTTTGATGAAGGTAAAAGAGGAAAGTGAAAAGCTGGCTTAAAACTCAACATTTAAGAAATGAAGATTAAGGCATCCAGTCCCATCACTTTATGGCAAATAGAAAAATAAAAAGTGGAAACGGTGACGGATTTCATTTTTTAGGTTCCAAAATCACTGCAGACGGTGACTGAAGCCATGAAATTAAAAGATGCTTGCTCCTTGGAAGGAAAGATATGACAAACCTAGACAGCATATTAAAAAGCAGAGACATCACATTTCCAGCCAAGGTCTGTCTAGTCAAAACTATAGTTTTCCCAGTAGTCGTGTATGGATGTGACAGTTAGACCATAAAGAAGGCTGAGCACCAAAGAATTGATGCTTTTGATCTGCGGTGCTGGAGAAGACTCTTGAGAGTTCCTTGGGCAGCAAAGAGATCAAATCAGTCAATCCAATGGGACATCAACCCTGAATATTCATTGGAAGAGGAGCCTGGAGAACTAAGGTCTTCCAGGGTTACAAAAGTCAGACACGACTGAAGACATTAGTGGCTGAAGCATGCATATTGTTTACAGTTCTTTTTGCCTTTAGCCTTATGATACAATATCAGGTGGAAATTACTGTTTCACTAAGATAATTACATAAGTTCTTTTTTCCCCCATATGTTAGTTAGTGTGGTTATATTTTACATGTGTAATACTGTTAGATTCATTTGTCAGTTTAGATTACATTTTGAATTCCTGGGACCTACTGATTTTCTGCCTGGTGGTTTAGTTGCCAAGTCATGTCCTGCTCTTTCTGATCCCATGGATTATAGCCTGACAGGCTCCTCCATCCGTAGGATTATTCCAGGCAAGAATACTGGAGTGGGTTGCCATTTCCTCCTCCAGGGGATCCTCCCTACCTAGGGATCCAACCCGGGTCTCCTGCATTGCAGGCCTCTTCTTTACTGATGGAGACACCAGGGAAGCCCAGATTTTCTGCCTACTTGTACTATCAACTAAGAGAGAAGTTTTGAAACTTTGCATCATTTTAATCATGGCTCTTATCTCTCTTTTTAGTTTTACCAATTTTTCTTCATACATTGTGAAGCTCTTTGTTACTTTTGGATTAATGTATCTTTACAGAGAGTCAAATTGTTTTCTCATTAATGAATGTCCATATTTGTCCTTGAAACTATTGTTTGTTTTGAAATTTACCTCCTGTGAAATTATTATAGCTGCTTCAGTTTATTAAGGTTAGTGTTTACATGTTAATGTTTTCCATCCTTTTACTTTTAATGTCTGTTTTTTAATTTAATGTGATTTCTTACAGATTGCAATAGTCAAGTCTTGCTTTGTATTCAATTTGATGATCTTGATCTTTAAAGTAACTTGTTATCATTTACTTTCAATGTGATTATAAATAGTATTGGATTTATATTTATTTATTTTTGGAGGCTGTGGTTCTTCATTGCTGTGGGAAGGCTTTCTCTAGTTGCAGGGAGGAGGGGCTACTCTCTAGTTGGGGTGCACAGGCTCCTTGTTGCAGTGGCTTCTCTTGTTTTGGAGCACAGGCTCTAGGGCAGTAGCTATGGCACATGGACTTGGTTGTCACGTACAGATTTAGTTGCCTCACAGAATCTGGGATGTTTCTGGGCCAGAGATCAAACCTGTGTCCCCCTGAATTGGCAGGCAGGTTCTTAACTACTGGCCCATCAGGGAAGCCTAATATTGGATTTATATCTACCACCTTGTTACCTGTTTTCTATTTTTTCCGGTTTTTTATTTTTCTTCTTTTCTAACTTCTGTTCAGTTATTTGAAAATTTTATTTCCTCTGTTGATTTATTATTTATACCACTTAAAATATTTTAGTGGTGGCCCAAGAGTTTACAATATGTAGTTTTAAATAATCTAAGTCTACCATCAAATAACAGCACACTACTTCATGCCAAGTGTAAGGATCATAGAGTATATCAAACAGTATATTCCCAATCTTTCATCCTTTGTGATAATATCTTCATATATTTTACTTTTAAACCTGTTATAAGTACACAATAATTTATATTACATATACCTTAGGACATGAATTACCTTCTACAGGAATTAAAAATAAAAACAAATTATGAAAGAATCTGTCTGCAATGTGGTAGACAGGAGATTGATCTCTGGGTCAGAGAAGATCCCCTGGAGAAGCGAATGGCTACCCAATCCAGTATTCTTGCCTGGGAAATTTCATGGACAGAGGAGCCTGACAGGCTACAGTTGGAGTTGCAATGAGTCGGACATGACTGAGCGACTAACATTTTCACTTCACTTACTCTTGAAAAAATTATGAGTCTTATTTGACCACAATATATTCTATTTCTAATAATCCTCTTTTTCCAAATTTGCAAATAATATCATTTTTTTTTGCCCCAAGAATTTCCATTGATATTTTTTGTTGAGTAGATCTGTAAGCAATGTATTATCAGGGTTTGTTTGTGAAAGAATGTACTTATTTCTTGTTCCTTTTAAAGCAACAACAACTTTTAGAGCTCAGCTTAGTTACCATGCAGCAAAAGTGACCTTGTCTTGGAGTATATTTTATACATTCACATAAGCATTAACATGATAAGGAAAAAGAACTTCACCCCTAAACACTACCTCATCCCTTTGTGGTAATTCCCTGGGTTTAGATTATGGGCTATTTTCCAGAAATTATTTCTCAGTGTCTGCTTCCTTCTTGGCTTTGTATCTTCCTTTTACTCTGAGCTCTAAAAAGAGTCTGTCCCCTGCATTCTCACAGTTAGCACTCCACTGTGATTTCCATCCTGTACTCATCAGGCTGTGGGAAGGCAGTAAGTGGTGATGTGTGGTTCTGACTAAACATCAGTCTTAGGTAGGCGTTTTATCCCTTCCTAGTCATCTGGTACCTCTTCCAGCCTTGGTGCTGTGCCTAGCGCAGATTCCTGTCCTGCATACAGAATTGGATTCTTTTTTGTTTTTCATTTTTTCTGTCTGCTTTACCCAACTGTAATGGATGCCCATAAGGTTTTGTATGTAGAATTTTGTAATCTATTCTTACTGCATTGAGGCTTTTAATCTGTGGAAGTAATAGGGAAGATGAGAAGCTTAGAACTTTAAATAATTGAATTTTAAAAGCTCGTTTTAGGGTTTAACAGCTACTGGTCACAATGAAAGAAGAATTAATGAATGTAACAGAAATTTGAGGAAAATATTCATGCTGAAGAATGGGGAGGTAAAAGCAAGGAAAATACAAAAAATAGAGTAAAAAGCATATGAAGTATGGTGAAACAATATAACATATGTGTAATTCAACTCCCAAGAAGAGAAGAAAAAATGAAAATATGAAAGATCAATATTTTAACAGATAATGGCTTAGAATTTTCCATGAGACACATATTCAAGAAGTGGAATATTAAGCAGAAGAAGCACTTTGAAAACCATATATAGACACATAATAATACACCATAATCCAAAGACAAACAGAAATATCTTAAAGAAATAGTCTTGAGCCAGGGGTAGATAGATATATTAATTAAAAGTAGCAACAATAAGGCTAGTAGATGATTTCTTATCATAAATAATGAAAAAGGGAAGACAGCTGTATTATATATTCAAAGTGCTGAAAGAAAAAAAAAACTATCAAGTTAGAATTCTATACCCAAAACAGCCTTCAGATATGAAAGAAAAACAAAGATATTTTCAAGCAAACACACAAACTAGAGACTTTGTCAACAGCAAGTTCATAGTAAATCTAATTTTAAAGCAGATATGTTAGGGAGAAGGAAAAATTAATCCCAGATAGAAGCTCAAGAGAGCATGAAGGAATTAAAAGCAATGAAAATGGTTAAAATTTAGATAAAATTAAATGGATGCTAAGTCTTTTAAAAGAATAATAATGTATTATGGGAATGAAGTAGCATCTGGTGGTGACAGTCAATCCCTGAAATTCCTTGGTTTGGAGTTTCATCACTCTGCCTGTCATCATATGATGCTGTTTCTGTGTGCCTCTGTGTCTTCACATGATATTTCCCTCCCCATTTATCTGCTTTCTCTACTTATAAGAACAGTCATTTTTGGTTACAACCTATCCTAATCCAGTATGATTTCATCTTAACTTGTATATGCAAAGACTATTTCCAAATAAGTTTATATTCACAGATTTCAGGGTTTGGAAATTTGACATAGCTTTCTGGAGAACTCAATTCAGCCCATAATAGCCTCACAATATGTAAAGCAAATATTGAGAAGCTAAAATAAAAAAGAAATCACAAAAAGATGAAGCCAAGATCCATGTGATGATATTAACATATCGTTCGACACTGATAAGAATAAGAAGACAAAACATCAGCAAGAATTTTGATTAAAATAATGGTTAAAACCAGACATCCAACAGCAATACAATATACCTTTATTCTCAGGTATCATGTGGACTATTAACTGGGACCAACCAATTTATGGGATAAATAAAAATTCCAAATCATTGAAATTTTCAAAATTGAGTGTAAAACGGTTTAGATGCTACCATTCACTGGAATGCCTTTGGAAACAAGGATTTCAAAGGTGCAGTGGAGAAGAGAATACAGATATAGATACAAATACCAAAAAAAAAAAAGAGAGAGAAAGAGAATATAAAATAGAAACTGGAAATTGGAACAAAAACAAACCAAAACCATGAACAGAATGCTAATAAAATGTGATATATTTAAATCTGTGATACCTCTCTGGATCTGTGAATGAAGGTAAATTTATAACCTTAAACATGTAGAATATAGGCAAGCTCTTTATTTCAGAAGTTAAAAGCAAGTATCAAATTAACCCCCTGAAGGACACAATGAGGACTAGAACAAGCTTATTGAAATAAAAAAGAAATCTGTTTACAGAGAATAAACAAAGGCACAAAGTTACTTGAAAAGACTAATGTAATTAGTCTTAGATAAACTTCTGAGAGCAATGAACAAGCAAAACGGATGATAAATTCCACTTTTAGAAATGAAAATCATTCCCAAAGAAACCATAGACACTTTTTAAAGATAATAAGAGGATACCCAATAACTTTGACAATTTTGGTGAAGTAAGTTTCTAGAGAATACAAGCTACTCCTGACACAAAGAGGCATAAATAACCTGCCTAGTTCTAGATCTATGAAAGAAATGATAACTCTAGGACACCTACTTCCCACCAAACAACAGTCCTACCACAAGAACAACTGCAGGGTGACAGGCTTTGACCAGTGACCTCTACTAAATATTTGAGAAGGAAAAGACACAGATTTTAATAAACTTGTCCAGATAATAGAATAAGAGGGAATCTTGCCCAGTTCATTTTATGAGATCAGCATAACTTGGTATCAACAGCTGACAAGGGGCTTGCAAGGAAGAGTAATCTCTTGAGGAACATAAGTGTCAAATTCCTAAACACTCATTATTAAATCAAATTCAGAGTTACAGAAAAGTAAATGTACTCTTTTAACTAGGTTGAACTTTTTTTTTTGTATTGCCAACTAAATTTTGATCAAACATTCAAAAATAATCACTATAATTTACCACATTAATAAAATAAAGATGTGCAATAACACAATAATATTTAAAAGATCAGTTAAGGTTTAGATAAGATTTAATTAATAAATTATAAAGCATGCAAACTCATTAGTACACAAACGCATACCATTCCACTCATGAATTCTTTATTTCATGTGTATATCATCAAAAGTCCTGGCAGAAATAAAATTTAGATGTTAAAATTTGTTGGAATGCCTTTAGAAAAAAATGATTTCAAAGATGCGGTGGAAAAGTGAATCCACTTGCTAGAGCAAAGTTGATGTTGGTGAGGGAATGGTTATTGAGCTAAACTTTGGAGTAAACTGCTACTTTTGATAGGATGCAAAATAAAATTCTAAGTGAAACAATGCCTGTTCCCTCAAACGGATCCCAGGGAAAGCATCAAAATTCAGCACAGAAGTGGCTACAGGGGTGTCGGTTGCACACAACCCCGAAACAGGCTCAGAGATTTTCTAGTACAGGAGGCTTCCTGGTAAGGAAACCATCTCTCTGCACAAGGAGTAAACCTGGCTTTGGGAAAGGGATGATTTCTCAAATCCAGGGTGATGTGGTTACAGAAAAATTATCTCCTGTACCATGAAAAGACTCCTGAGTCAGTGGAGGGAGAACTGCATAGCCGGGAGACAGAACACGGAGAACTGGAGACTGTAGTCATCTGAGTGGACTGACAGCCCCAAACCAAATGCAAGCCATGAAGTCTGAGCATAGGCAGCATGGTAAACAATAACCTACACAAGTTGCTCCCACACCCCACAAAAATCTTGACATATGCAAAATGTTGGAAACCTCGACAGAGCTCCAAGAAATGCTGGTGGGTAGCCCTGCATGGGTTCTTCTGTTGTCCACTCCTACCTACTAATGGATCATGTCTCATTAAAGTAAAAAAAATAATAATAATAAAACAAAAAAGTAAGCTACACATTTCATACACCTTGGTTGGTGAACTGCTAAATGAGCATCCTAGGATGCAAGATCTAATTGTAGAATTTTGGACTTGCCAGGAATCACTGCAAAACTATAGTCTTCAGTCATAACTAGGAACAAGATCTGGGCCAAGAGCTAGCCAAGGTGAGGGATAGGGGTGCCTCTTGGGCACAGAGAAGGGCTGCATTCTGGGGTTCAGGGACAGGGTCCAGGTGCTAGTAGCAGCATGTCCGTGGGCTCTGAGAACTAGCCTGCTTCCATTCATGGAAAGGAGGTAGAGGATTTATTTCATTTGACTTCTCAAATTCTGTTTCAATTAGCCTACAAACGGGAGTGGGCCAGAGATTCCTGAGACCTGCATTTGGCCCATACAGTTCTTTGTTTCCTTTACCAGGGTTCACTAGCCTTTAGAAATATCTGTCCATCAGCCCAGCACCTTCAAGAGGCCTCTCAGATCCTGGAAAGTTAAAATTTGATCTCAGAAAACGAAATTTATGAGGAGAAATAAGTACACTGACCCAGATTCTCATCTACACACTGCTCTCAAATCGGGCAATGACAACTGACTTCTTCAAATTTAACCTGCAAGATGGCAGAGGGTCTCCACTGGTACAGGGATAGCCTACTGGGACCTTCAAATGTAGCTTAGTTCCTCTTTTTAATATCATTAATTACAAAACATGGAAGTTGGTATTTGTCATCCCAAAATAGGAATGGCCCATATGTTGGGATTCAAACATAGAATAAAATTTGTGTGTCTCGCTCCCCCTTCCCTCCAAATCCATCCCCTCTGGGCTGACATATTTTTTGGTGGCTCTGAACTTGAAAATAGAATGTTTGTGGCTCTGAGACTCTTCTTGTCTCCTTCTTTTATGGGAACAGTGTAACATACACTTCTATTTTGGACAGAGACCTTCTGTTTTGAAAATTGGGGGGAGAGAAAGGCCTGCGGCCCTTTGTCAATACAGCATATGTCAGCGTGAAGCAGAATTAATTTTCTGAAAAAGAGAATGTGTTTGTCTTTAACCTTTTAAGGTGTTGTAGTCAGAGACAGAGAGTGGTGCTGTGGATCTCAAAGAAGCAGGTTCTGTGGATGAGTAAGGAAGCTGTGGAGGGAGAACCCAGGTGGAGATTTCTTTACAGGGGATCTGGGTATGATGTGCAAATGACAATTTCTAGTGGGTGCTCTGTGGCATGGTCACTAGCAAAGGCAGCCTATGAGCCATGGGCTCCCACATACATGCCAAATGGAACACCACAGACTCAGAGATGGCAGAGGCCTTGTGCCACCTCCATAAGACCTATGCATGCTCTGACTCTATGCATGTCTGGCTCTTTTGTGAGCCCATGGGCTGTAGCTCACCACATTCCTCTGCTCATGGGATTTACCAGGCTGGAATACTGGAGTGGGCTTCCATTTCCTTCTCCAGGGGTCTTACTGAGCAAGGGTTTGAACCCATGAATCCTATAGGCTTGTATTATGTACAAATAATTTCTAATGAAATTATAAGAATGGATAATGTTTTAAGTCTGAGTTCTGTTTTAAATTGACTGTCTTTGGGCAGAGGCTTCAATGAAGAATTCAGGGGCTTCAGAGCCAGACTGGGGATTTGGGGTACACCATCCATCTTGTGGGGCTTCTCTCATAGCTCAGTCAGTAAAGAATCTGCCTGCAGTGCAGGAGACCCAGGTTTGATCCCTGGGTTGGGAAGATCTCCTGGAGAAAGAAATGGCAACCCACTCCAGTATCCTTGCCTGGAAAATCCCATGGACAGAGGAGCCTGGTGGGCTGCAGTCCACGGGATCGCAAGGAGTTGGGCACAACTGAGCCAGTAACACTTCAACTTCAACCCATCTTATTATTATACAGTGGAAGTGACAAATAGATTGACGGGTTTAGATCTGAAAGACTGAGTGCCTGAAGAACTATGGATGGAGGCTCATGACATCATATTAGAGGCAGTGACTGAAACTACCATACCGGTTATGCTTATTTCACATGCTAGCCAGGTCATGCTCAAGCTAGGCTTCAACAGTACATGAACTGAGAGTTCCCAGTTGTACGAGCTGGTTTAAAAATAGAAGAGGGACCAGAGATCAAATTGTCAACATCCACTGGATCATGGAAAAAGCAAGGGAGTTCCAGAAAAACATCCATTTTTGCTTCATTGACACACTAAAGCCTTTGACTGTGTGGATCACAACAAATGGTGGAAAATTCTTAAAGAGATGAGAAGACCAGATGACCTTACTTGCCTTCTGAGAAACCTTTATGCAAGTCAAGAAGCAACTGTTAGAGCCAGACATGGAACAAGGAACTGATTTAAAATTGGGAAAGGAGTACTTCAAGGCTTTATATTGTCATCTTGTTTATTTAACTTATATGCAGAGTACATCATGTAAAATGCCAGACAGGATGAATCACAAGCTTGAATGAAGACTGCCAGGAGAAATATGAACAACCTCAGATGTGCAGATTATATAACCCTAATGGCAGAAAGTGAAGAGGAACTAAAGAGCCTCTTGATGAAGGTGAAAGAGGAGAGTAAAAATCCTGCCTTAAAACTCAGCATTCCAAAAACTGAGATCATGGCGTCTGGTCCCATCACTTCATGACAAATAGATGGGGGAAAAGTAGAAACAGTGAGAGACTTTTTTTCTTGGGGTCCAAAATCACTACAGATGGTGATTTCAACCATGAAATTAAAAGATGCTTGTTCCTTAGAATAAAAGCTATGACAAACTTATAGAGCATATTAAAAATCAAAGACATCACTCTGCCAACAAAGGTCCATCTAGTCACAGCTATAGTTTTTCCAGTAGTCATGTATGGATATGAGAGTTGTACCATAAATAAGACTAAGAGATGAAGAATTGATGCCTTCAAACTGTGGTGCTGGGGTGCTGGAGAAGATTCTTGAGAGTCCTTTGGAGAGCAAGGAGATCAAACAAGTCAATGCCAAAGGAAATATTCATTGGAAAGATGGATGCTGAATCTGAAGCTCCAATACTTTGGCTTTGGATGTGAAAAGTCGACTCATTGGAAAAGACCCCAATGCTGGGAAAGAGTGAAGGCAGGAGGAGAAGGGGATGACAAAGGATGAGATGGTTGGCATCATTGACTCAATGGACATGAGTTGAGCAAACTCTGGGAGATGCTGAAGGACAGAGAAGACTGGCCTGCTGCAGTCCATGGGGCTGCAAACAGTAGGACACAACTTAGTGACTAAACAACAACCCATCTTATATGAGCTTCATTTTCTCCTCTGTCTAATGAGAAGGATAATCAGTAATAATAATTTGTTGTGCAGATTAAACATAGAAACACATAACATACACTTAAAAAGCAGAAGTTACAGAATAGATGGATTATATGTGGCCTACTTTTATTATGGAAATCAAAACCACAATGAGGTATCACTTTACACCAGTCAGAATGGCTGCTATCCAAAAATCTACAAGCAATAAATGCTGGAGAGGATGTGGAGAAAAGGGAACCCTCTTACACTGTTGGTGGGAATGCAAACTAATACAGCCACTATGGAAAACAGTGTGGAGATTCCTTAAAAAACTGCAAATAGACCTGCCATATGACCCAGCAATCCCACTGCTGGGCATACACACCGAGGAAACCAGAATTGAAAGAGACACGTGTACCCCAATGTTCATCGCCGCATTGTTTACAATAGCCAGGACATGGAAGCAACCTAGATGCCCATCAACTGACGAATGGATAAGAAAGCTGTGGTACATATACACAACGGAATATTACTCAGCATTAAAAAAAAATTCATTTGAATCAGTTCTACTCAGGTGGATGGAACTGGAGCCTATTATCCAGAGTGAAGTAAGCCAGAAGGAAAAACAACAATACAGTATACTAACGCATATATATGGAATTTAGAAAGATGGTAACGAGAACCCAGAATGCAAGACAGCAAAAGAAATGCAGATGTATAGAACAGACTCGTGGACTGTGTGGAAGAGGGTAAGGGTGGGATGATATGGGAGAATGGCATTGAAACATGTGAATTATCATATGTGAAATCAATCACCAGCGCAGGGTTGGTGCTTGGGGCTGGTGCACCGAGATGACCCAGGGGGAAGGAATCAGGAGGGAGGAAGGAGGGAGGTTCTGGAGGGGGAGCATATGTAAACCCATGGTGGTTTCATGTCAATGTATGGCAAAACCAACACAATAAAGTAAAGAAAATTAAAAAAAAAAAAGAAAATATGATAGACATCCTCTGGGGAAAAAAAAAAAAAAAACTCTGACCAACCAGCTGTGATCATTCTTGACTGTCATTTTCTATCAAAGTAGGATACCAATTCTCTTCTCCCCCACTGTTTTGTTTAATCAATCACAGATCAGAAAATATAGTCTCTTTATTTTTTCTTCTAATAAATGTGGTTAGCACACTAAATACAGTCTTCACAAATTAGACTGAAGTGTAGGTTTCATTTGAGGACACACACATACACGCATCTATAAAACTGGAAGCATGTGTTTCTAGGCTTTAATCTAACTCCTCTCACTTTGGGGAATGAGACACAGAGAGTTCAAATACAGTTGGAGCACCTCAGAGTTGGAAATGACTCAAGAGAAGCAGTTATTTGATTGCAGATTGTATTTCTTCCACAACACTCTGATGAGTCAATTCCTTTTCTCTGTTTATTCATCTCCAGAACCTGTCTAGTCCAGATTGGTCCAGCATTTTCCTTTTAGTATCAAATGGAAACCTGGCCTCCTAAAGCATTCACTTTCCTTCCAGACCTGGGTTCTTTGGAGAACGAGGTTGATCCTCCCACATGCTAGTGCCTCAGTGATTTTGTGGCAGCTCCATATCCTGCAGAGTCCTTCCTTTGTCAGAGCCTTTACTGTCACCTTCCCCACCCTGATGGATGCTCTGAACTGCCCATTGTGTGGCACACAGAAATAGGGAGTGAGATTTGATATTAGACCGAACCTATGAGGTCAGATTTCTGATTTGTGATGTTAAGAGGCATCGTTTCATGATGTGGATGAACCTAGAGGTTGTCATACAGAAAGAAGCAAGTCAGAAGGAGTAAAATAAATATCACATATTAAAGAATATATATGGAATCTAGAAAAATGGTACTGATGAACCTATTTGCAGGATAGGAATTGAGGCACAGGTATAGAGAATGGACTTGTAGACATACGAGGGGGAGGGGTGGAGGACGAAGTGAGAGAATAGCACTGACATATATGCATTGTGTGGAGAATGAAATGGCAACCCACTGCAGTATTCTTGCCTGGAGAATTCCATGGTCACAGGGTCACAAAGAGTCGGACACGACTGAGTGACTGAGAACACTCACACTGGGCATGTGTGCCTGCTCAGTCACTCAGTCATATCTGACTCTTTGACTCCACGGACTGTAGCCAACCAGGCAACTCTATCCGTGGGATTTCCCAAGCAAGATTACTAGAATGAGTTGCTGTTTCCTTCTGCAGGATCTTCCTGACCTAGGGATTGAATCTGCATCTCCTGCATCGGCAGGTGTACACTGCCATCTGTCAAACAGACAGCTGCTAAGAAGCTGCTGTATAGCACAGGGAGCTCAGCTCAGCGCTCTGTGGTGGCCTAGAGGGGTGGGATGTGGCGGAAGGGAGGTTCACGAGGGAGGGGATAGATTTATACACAGGGCTGATTCATGATGTTGTACAGCAGAAACTAACACAACATTATAAAGGAATTGTATTCCAATAAAAAAAAAAAAAGCAAGAAAAAAAGTCATCACATCATAGGCATATTGTGAGAAGATGTAACAAATATGTCCATTTCTTTGCCTCTTTCCTTTTCTGGACCCATATGATCTAACCAGAGATGCATTGTTAGTTGAACTGTGGAGGAATAATTGGTAGGAGTTGGATCTTCTTCCTTGGTTAAGGATAAAACCCAAAATTAAGAAAATGAGAAAGAAGATCTGTTATGTTGCATTCATTTCTCCCCAAAAAACTGTTGCATAATTACATTGCCTCAAAGCATATAATTAGAACTTATAATTCTTATCTCATTATAGTAGCTTTGAGCTTTAACAAATTTTAAATGTAAGCAATATTTGTATGGCCTATTATGTTTATAAAAGTAAGGAAAAAATAAAAAGACAGTGAAGTTGCAATTTAAGTAACGATTGTTTTTATTGCTCTCCTTTTCCCCACCCCTGTCTACAAGATAAAGGCAAGATCATGTGGTTGTAGCTGTGCTTCATCACTTGGCTGTGTGGGGTTTTTTTTTTTTTTTTTTCGAAAGTCACAAAAAATAAGGCCTTGGCAAATCATTTAAAATGTAATTTTTTAAACAAACTTCACTGAAGGTCTATTAAGCACCAAATACAATGATAATTGTATTGGATGTTTTTCCTTTCTTTTATAATACTAACATGTTTTCAATATCTGGAGACCAGAGTGTAAGGGGCCGGGAGACAGGGCACACATCTGCTTCGTCACAACCCGAGTCCTGGGCATGGACAAAGGCACCTGCCCTGGCTGCTGTGGTACAGTCCAGGGGCATGCTAAGAGTGCCAATGAGGGAGGAGCAGGCTGAGGAAGGCATGGGATTGAGTGGGGAGCAGATTGCATAGCCTCCTCCCAAGAATGGCAAGCAGGAGCATGGGGGCAGCAAATTCAAGAGGATGGAGCAGCAAACGCTACTCTACGGGAGGCTGAAATTATATCTGCTCAAGACATCTGATCCCAGGTTCAGGGTTTATGAGGGCACAGGGTTTAGAGGCAAAGAAGTTTCTGTTTCCTGGTGAAGGTAAGAGTCATAGGCCTTATCAGGAACTCTGACTTAATGCAAGATAAGCCAGTAATTATATTCCACCACAAGAAATAGGAAAAAGTAGGGCTGAGTGAGGGCTTCCCAGGTGGCACTTGTGGTAAAGAACCTGCCTGCCAATGCAGGAGACATGGGAGGCATAGGCTCTATCCCTGGGTCGGGAATATCCCCTGGAGGAGGGCATGGCCACCCACTCCAGTATCCTTGCCTGGAGAATCCCATGGACAGAGGAGCCTGGCGGGATATAGTCCATTGGGTGGGAAAGAGTCAGAGGAGCCCAAAGTGACTTAGCACAGCACAGCACTGAGCAAATGCACATCAAATCAGGAATGGGGCAGAAAGCCCATGAACAGATGGAAGGCACCCAGAGCGGCTCATCTGGTGATTGCCCCTCACTGCAGCATGGCACCTGGAAGCTCCCCCTCTGCTTGGGCCCACTGTGGCCTCTTTCACTTTGGAAGGAGGATTCTAGCTACACAGCCAGGCAGGCTAGAATCTACAGACTCTGGGACGTGCTGGTGAATTACCTGCTACAGCTGGCGGAGCCCTGAGCTGGCTGAGGTGGACAGATTGTCCCTGAGCCGGTCCTGATGCTGGGGGGCTGGCATACACAGAAAAGCTGCTGCCTTAATGATAAGGGGTGGCCTCAGCACCCCACCCTGATCTTCCTGCTCTCCTCCAACCTCATGATATTTCTCTTGCTCAGATAAGATGCTCACATAGGAGTACTGAAGATTAATTATTTCGTGCCAGAAGAGGGTGGTATTTCTTATGATGAGGAGTTTCATGTAACTGCTAAGTATTATTACAATTAGGGAGCTAAGCAGATACATCTACCCTGTATCTACTAATTAGGCAGGGAAGTAAATTAATTTTTCCCTACCCATGCTCATTTTGCCTGTTGGTTATTTTTATATCAAGTACAAGGAGAAAGCCTTATCTCTTTCAGTATGGATCGTATATTTTGTGCTCCTCTATCCAACCAATTTAGATAAAACTGGATCCACCCTAGAGAAATTTCATTTGGAGAAATGGTGGTGGGAGGAGATAAGACCTCCTTGTCTGAGTGAGTTATAAATAGCGGACAAATAAATAGAAAGCCCCAGCTGCTGTAGGGGGGAAAAAAAGTATGTTTTTTCCTTCTCCTGTTACTGTATAATTAGCATGAGTCACTGTCCTCCTGGCTGGGAGTATGTGAGGGAGAGGAGGAGGTATGGAAGAAGACAGCCAGGCCTGGGACCAGGGAAGGGGTCATTCTTTGTTGAGTTTCTCAGAGACTGGAGTTCCAGAACAAATGGTACTCCAAAAGCATCTGGTCCTAGCAGGGCAGCCAGGAGGACAGGAACATGGATGCTCACGGGACTCATAGACAAGACACTCTGGATGTGGGTCCATCGAGGATGTGTCATGCCTGCCTTTCATTTCCTCTTCAAGGACTCGTTCCCCAGGATTTGTTTTAATAGATACCAATCTGTGATCTTCTCATTACTTTTCCCTGAGCATGTACCTTCTGGGGGTAGTCTTCGGGTCCTCGGTGGTGTCCATGCTGCAAACTCACAAGTCCATTCCCCCATCTGGCCTGCAATCCCATTCCCAGAGAGAAGAAGTAAGGTTACTTCAAGACTGCATGAAAACCACACTGTTCTGGGGAGTTACTAGAGAGGCGTGTTACTTACTCCTGTGATCAAGGGCAATCATTCTACTGCTCTGTCTCTTCCTCCCTGTCTCTTACTCAGTGCCCTCACATACACACACACACACACACACACAGTCACTCAGGCAAACACATCCTAGCTCTTGGAACCAGCAGGAACTCTATTGGACTATCTCATGCCTGCTGCTTAGACATAGCCCCACCTAATTTTGCTCTAGTTCTGTTTGCCACTCCAAGACAGGATCCAGACTAAGGTAAGGTGAACAAGGCATCTAGAGTACAAAATTTAAAGGCAGATTTTCAAGAGTAGATCCCTCACTCAGGATAATACTGAAAGTGAGAGATTCCTTAAGTCTCAGGCTCTGAGTACTTCACTCACCTTATCCTAGTCCCTGCTCTACTCCAAGGTTCCCCAGGCTTTACTCATTAGAGGAACTCTGGAGAGCTGAAGAATGACCCCCAAGATATCTAGGTCCTAAACCCTGGAATTTGTGAATATGTTGCCTTAAATTGTAAAATGGGCTTGGTAGATATTGATTAATTTAAAGAACTTGAGCTGGGGGAGGTTATCCTGCATTATCCACTTGGGGTCTAAATATAATCACCATGTCCTTATAAAAAGGCACGAGAAAGACATTTGAGTACTTAGAAGAGAGAAGGAGCCACCATGATTTTACTAGAGAGCTATATTTGAGATGCTGTGCTATGGACTTCGAAGATCAAAGAAGACACTAGCCAAGAAATATGGACAGCCTCTGGAACTGCGCAAAGGCAAGGAACAGATGTCCCACAGAGCTTTCAGAGGAAGCATGATCTCTTTGATTTTTACCCACTAAGAACCATACGAGAATAAATGTGTATTTTTAAGCCTCTGATTTTGGGGTGATTTATTACAGCAGTCATGAGAAATGAATTGGAAACCCAGCTCCTTCTATACTTGGCTTCCCCCAAACCATCTGGGACACTTCTCATCATTCCCCCCAAACACAGAATAGGATAGACTCATACAGACCTCACACCCACACACACTAAAGCTGAACTCTTGTTTTCCCTTCAGACTCTGACCCAATCTTTACCCTGTTGCTGGAGATGGGGCTTTTGCCACTCTAGAGCTCAGAATTTGACAGAAGTGGAAGGCCTGCGTAGGAGGCAACAATGAGAGAATTTTGGTAAATATCACAGCAAGCTTTATCTCCACGAAGATGGAGAGCAAAGCATTTTATACACTAAGATATTTACCCATGAGGTAGTCTAGTTCACCCTCAGTATGCAAATAAATAGAGAATGAGAGAGCTAATTTATTTGTTCTAACCTCACAGTTAATAAGAAGCAAAACAAGATTCTCTTTTCTCCTCTAATTTTTTCCTTCACACCAGGAATTTAGAGCCCCCTCCTGGAGCTTACAGGATCTGGAATTTCACATCTGCTGCCTATAACAAGTCCTGGACCAGGAACAATACATCCTGGGGGTCACAGTGATACAGCTGTGTTGGCATTGTCCCGCCTCTGTCAGTTATTGGCACGGGGGGTGGGGAGGCGTAGAGTTTAAGCTCTTATGACCTCTGTGACATGGCCCTAGCTTCCTGCTTCACTGGGCATGGTGTGTGTACCCCGGTCTTTGTGCTGCTTGCTAAAGCCTCCCCACAACCTCTGGCACCAGCCTATGTCACTAAAAGAAACATGCCTCCCCATCCTCCCTGGTTCTGCAAATGCGCAGGCTTTGGCACATGGTCTCTGTATTTATTCTGCAAATGCCAAATCAAAAGTGTCCTCTTTGGCTAAATCTCTTCTGATACCCTTTAGGAAGAGTGAGGGTGCCCTCCTAGGTGCCCCAGTTTCCATCAGAAGCCCTTTCTCACTGCCCTAGGATTGTTTAGTCTCTTTCTTCCTGCAACATCCAGACTATATCTTAAAAATTCTGTATCTTTTCCCTAAGTAACTTGCATAGTGCCCAGTACATAAAGGTCACTCAATAAATGTTTGTTCAATGAGTGAATAAATGGAAGTGAAAGTGTTAGTCATTCAGTCAAGTCCAACACTTTGTAACCCCAGGGACTGTAGCCCGCTAGGCTCCTCTGCCCATGGAATTCTCTAAGCAAGGATACTGGAGTGGGTAGCCATTCCTTTTCTAGGAGATCCTCCCAACCCAGGGGTCAAACCCAAGTCTCTCACATTGCAGGCAGATTCTTTACCATCTGAGCCACCAGGTAAGCCCCCAGTAAATGAATACATAAGTATAATAAAGTAGAATGTTAATATTGATAGAAAATTCATTCTTGCATCTCTGCAGACCATTATCTAAGACTTGCCCCAGGGTAAGATAAAGCCTAAGAGAATATCTTGGAGGATTAATTCCAGTCTGACCCTTTGGAAACAGGGTGAGTTAGGGCCAGGGATTTTTTTCTTCTCCTTGGTTTTGCATTTCATTTCAGTAACTACACTCTATCTCACCAATTGTGGAGCTTATATCTTATAGATGGAGCACATTGAATAGAATGAGTGTGCTGGGCAGATTATGCAGAGAATTGAAATGAACATCAATTTACTTGAACCTGAAAATAAAAGTTTCATGGGAAGAAAAACCAGTAATATGAATTTTCCCTTGAACCCAGAGGTAGATGAATGGATGAGACTAAATAGTGTTACTATAAAACCATGTCACAGAATCTGGGAGAGTGGAAGACATTTGTGGGGCAGAGAGGGAAAGCCTGAACAAGGAAAGACAATTGGAATCCTCTTTCTTCTTCTTCCCTTTGGTTTACTTCTCTTCCTTTCAGCACAAGGTTGTCCTAAGGTGTACCTAGTTCGTGAAACTCCTGTTTTAAGAGTATGGTCTCTTCAGCCTTTTATCTTAATGACTATATATAGCTTAGTCCCAAAATTCTATGATTTCTTTTTTTATTTTTTATTGAAGTATAATTGATTTACAATGTTGTATTAGCTTCAAGTGTCCAGCAAAGTGATTCAGTTTCACATACATATATGGATCTGTTTTTTAGATTCTTTATAGGTGATTGCAAAATACTGAGTAGAGTTCTCTGTGCTATATGGTAGATCCTTGTTGGCTATATATTTTATATATAATGATGTGTATATATTGCTACCAAATTCCTAATTTGTTCCCCTCCTCTTTCCTCATTGATAACCATAAGTTTGTTTTCTATGTCTATGGGTCTATTTCTGTTTTGTATATAAGGTCATTTGTATATTTTCTTTTAGATTCCACATATAAGCAATATCATATGATACTTGTTTTTCTCTGTCTGACTTACTTCACTTATTATGACAGTCTCTAGGTCTATCCACTTTGCTACAAATGGCATTATTTAATTCTCTTTTATGACTGAGTCCACTGGGGCTTCCTGGTGGCTCAGCAGTAAAGAATCTGCCTGCAATACAGGAGACACCAGGCAAGAGATGCAGATTTGATCCCTGGGTCAGGAAGATCTCCTGGAAAAGGAAATGACAACCCACTCCAGTATTCTTGCCTGGAGAACCCCATGAACAGAGAAGCCTGGTGGGCTTCAATCCATGGAGTCACAAGAGTTGGACACAACATGACAATCAAACAATAGTCCATTGTGTGTGTACCACATCTTTATTTATTCATCTGTTGATGGACATTTAGATTGCTTCCATGTCTTGGCTATTGTAAATAGTGGTGCAATGAACACTGGGGTGCATGTCTTTTTAAATTATGTTTTTTTCCAGATACATGTACAGAAATAGAACTGCTGGATCATACAGTAGCTCTAATTTTTGTTTCTTAAGGAACCTCCATACTTTTCTCATTAGTAGTTGTACCAATTTACATTCCCACCAACAGTGTAAGAAGGTTCCCTTTTTTCCAACCCCTCTCAAGCATTTACTATTTGTAGGCTTTCTGATGATGGCTGTTCTGATTGGTGTGAAGTGATATGTAGTTTGATTTGCATTTCCCTGCTGATTAGTGATAGTGAGCATCTTTTCATGAGTATTATGGCCATCTGAATGTCTTCTGTAAAAATCCACAATTTCAAAAGTTAGGAAGTCTTGGAAGGTGTGAGTTGAGAGAATAATGACAAGTTGAGTGAGGAATAGGTTCCAATCCTTGACAAGAGGAAAACAAACCCTATAAAATATGTTTTGCCTAAGGATAAATCAGAAAAGACCCTAAGCACAGAACCATTTCCTATTTAGTGGTAGTGGAAACATATAAGGCCAATAGAGGAGGGGAAGGAGCACAGCCTCTGGGTCAGAGTGGCCCCAGGCTCACCTCTTAGCTCTCTTAGTTGCTAACAGAGGAACAACAGGCTAATAGCTAACCATGCCTTACCTAAACTCACAGTTTGAAGTATGTTCATCTCCCCCATGAAGAATTGCTATATCTACTGTACACGAGAGGACACATGGGCTGCCCTGACACATGCAAGACAGGATCACATTGTGGAATCACAACAGGTAAGTTCCTCCTTCCCTGTGAACACGTGGCTGCTAATTCAGATGCATAAATACTACCTGTACCATGTTAGTGGTTTATGATATGCTTTATTTTAAAGTTATGTCATCACTCTCCCTGACCCTTTCCTGGGAAGCTAATTTTGCGTTTCTCTAGGTTAAGTTATAGACTTGCTACATTCCTTTCCCAATCTGATAGTTACAGATTTGCTTCCCATAGTCTTCTCTCTCAAGGATTCAGGAGCTTAGGGGGTAGCATTGAAGTATGCCTGTAGGAAACCAAGATAGTTCCTCAAATCTTTCATATGTCTGTATGACATATATGTTTTTTGAAATATACATGTACATGCATATATCTGAGTTATACATATATACACACACTCATATATACATAAATACTTATACACACACACACACACATATATATATATAAAGTAATGTATGAGTCTGTGTTAGTTTACATTTAGAGATTGACTAAGCTTCTCGAGTCAATGGGAACAATAAACCCAAATCCAGTATACTTGGCTTCTCTGAAATCTCTTGAGAAATTGGAAACAGTTATGCACAAAATGCTGTCCCTTTCAGCACTGACATATGCTTTGCTAGGGATTTTCTGTTGCAAAGAGCAGAAACACACTCAGAAATGCTTAAGGAAATAGGAGGTTGATTATAAGAAGAAGGGAAAGTGCAGTCAGACCTCATGGGAGTGTAAACCCTCTAGGCCACTGACAGGATCATCTGTCTCAGGCTCCTCCTGCCCCAGGGACCACACAACTTGTTTCAGTGACACTGCCTTCTTCTGCCAGCTATTTCCTCTTATGGTCTCTGTGTACTTGTACCCCTGGCCTTCAGCTTGCATGTGATGTGACTCCAGCCAATGCTGGCAGCCACCTCTTGTCCCAACTCCACTTACATTTCAGAGCAAAACATAATGCAGAAAATAAGAAAGAGAGGTGTTTTCTTAGGTTGACCCAAGTCCCATCTACTGTGGACAGGGTTAAGATCAACCTCAGGGTAATGACATACATTCCATGAAAGACTCAAGCCAGAGAAGAATTGATTTGCATTTCTGGTAAAGGACTTAAAAGCATGTGGTCCAAACTTTTTGAAAAGAAAAATTCCAGAAATTTCAGAACAGAGTTTAAAATTTGCTCAGAATTTTTGACCCGTGTATTCTCCTGGTGGGACTGTTGAGTAAGGACATTATACCAAGCTTGGAAACAAATAGTCACAAAATTGTTCAATGATGCATTAATGAAAGTACAAAATAAATTCTCAATAATAAGAAAATGATAGCTTAAATTAGAATGTGCTTCTGATGTATTATTTAACCATCAAAATGTATAAGGATGATGACCATCTCTTGACTAAGTTTTTAAAAGATTCAAAACTGTACATAGAGTAAAATCTAAAGTATGCTAAGGGTATGCATATATAAAATATAAACTGTGATACAACAAAATGTTTGCATCTTGTGATTTTGGTGTATAGATCTGCATTTTTCTCCCCTTTTTTCTCTAGCTTCATGTTTTACAAATTTTGTATTATGAGTGTGTATTATTTTATACTAAAAATTTACACTAAGTCCTAGAACTTTTTAAGAGAACCCTTCTGGCTTCCTCTTCCATTTTCTCTCCCACATATTTTTGGAAATATAAACCAAGACATGTGAGCAGAGTTACGTTGATAGGTTTAAGAAGTAAATCTGATATACTCCAATTTGTGGGAAGAAAAATACCCTAAACAGGGCTTCCACTTTGCCAAATTTCAATTAACCTTAGGCCTTTTTAGATATATCAACACTTTTTTTGTCAGCTAAATGATGATTACCCAGTTTGCTTGTCTCCAAACCCTCATTAGGTCTTCTATTGAAGTCCTCACAAATTACAGCATTTGAGAGATGCATTCTGCTACACAATCATGAGAAACCTTAGAAAAATGTGATTGATCACTTGTTTCTTCTTAAGGATATGAAAAAAACTTAATTACAGTTATTTGAGGTCCACCAATATAGTCTGAAATAGCAACCATTCTGGCAGAATTTTTAAGCTGATCTCTGAAAAAGCTGATGATTATTTTACATTATAATAATACCTTCCCTCTCTTCCTCCCACACACATATTATCCTGGGAAGTCAGACTTCTTCATGAATGAAGAACTCTTACCTGCATACCAGATTTGAAAACTCCACAGTCAGTACAGTAAGTTTTAATACCATTGGGAAAGAAGAAATGTCAACATAATACTGTTACTAGCCAAAAAGAACTGCTGTCTCCTTCTGAAGCACACAGAGCACCTACACCTATGCAGCTATAATTTGAAAAACTGTATTTTAATTTATATGTTCATGTATTCATTTAATCAATAAGCATTTGTAGAAAAGCCTAGAAGAGTTATCACTAGTACCTTAAGAAAACTGTTAGAAGAACTATTAGAAGACAATAAAGTACATCTTTCACACTGGTCCAGGTAGTCCTCTAGGTGCTAGGAGTATTGTAGTTAACAAGACAAGATCCCTGCCCACATGGAACTTCTGTTTCAGAGGATGAGATTCAATAAAAAATTGTATAGTGTATGATATATATGTGTATATATATGCATATACACATGTGTTTATTTTATATAGCCATTTTATTATATATACATAAACATACATAATTGGCATGGTATGTATATGTGTACCTCTATTGAACCACAAACCATGAAGATTGTGTGCTGCTAGAATGGATTTGAGAGTCACATAGGCTGGAGTTTAAACCCCTGGCTCGGTTAGGCACTAAATTTTTTAAATAAATTTTACTGGAATATAATTGACTTACAATGTTTTGGTGGAAGTTTCTTTTGTATAGACAGAAAAGCGAATCTGTTATACACATATCCAGTGTTTCTAAAATTCTGTTCCCATACAGGTCATTACAGAGTATTATGTAGAGTTCTTTATGCTATACATTAGGTTCTTATTAATTACCTATTTTATATACAGTAGCGTGTATATGTAGAAAAAGTAATGGCACCCCACTCCAGTACTCTTGCTTGGAAAATCCCATGGATGGAGGAGCCTGGTGGGCTGCAGTCCAAGGGGTCTCGAAGAGTCGGATACGACTGAGCGACTTCACTTTCACTTTTCACTTTCATGCATTGGAGAAGGAAGCGGCAACCCACTCCAGTGTTCTTGCCTGGAGAATCCCAGGGACGGGGGAGCCTGGTGGGCTGCCATCTATGGGGTCGCACTGAGTCGGACACGACTGAAGCGACTTAGCAGCAGCAGCAGTGTGTATATGTCAGTCTCTTAGGTACTAACTTCATGGACTTCAACAAGTAATTTAACCTCTCTGAAGAATCCAACTTAAAACTGGACAAAAAATTTGAAAAAGATCTCATCAAAGAAGGTATACAGATGGTATATAAGCATTTGAAGAGATATTCAACATCTCATATCATTAGGGATTTGGTAAATTAAAACAACAATAAGATACTGCTGTATACCTGATAGAATGGCCAGATGCCAAAACACTGACCACACCCAATGTTAGTGAGCTTGTGGATCACCAGCAGCACTCACTTATTGCTGGTGCGAATGCAAAATGGGACAGCCACATCAGAAGACAGTTCTGCAGTTCCCTGAAACACTAAAATTACGCTTACCATTAACATGCAGCAATCATGCTCCTTGGTGTTTATACAAAGGAGTTAAAATTTATACCAACTCAAAAAACCTACATGTGAATTTTAAAAAGCTATGTTTACAATGACTAAAACTTAGAAACAACCAAGATGTCCTTCAGTAGGTGAATGAATAAATAAACTGTGGCACATCCAGACAAGGAAATATTTTTCAGTGCTAAAAAATGAGCTATCAAGCCACAAAAAGTATAGATGAACTTTAAATGCATATTGCTAAGTGAAAGAAGTCAGTCAAAAAAGGCTACATACTGCATGGTTCCAAGGATATGACATTCTAGAAAAGGCAAAACTATAGAGACAGTAAAAAGATCAGTGGTTGCCAGGGGCTGAGGAAAAGGAGAGATGAATATGCAGATCCCAGAAGATTTCTAGGGTAGTGAAATTCTCCTCTATGATGCTACAGTGGTGGATCTGTCATTATTCACTAGTCAAAACCCAGCACTCAGAATCAATTCTAAAGTAAACTATAGACTTTGGACAATGATGATGTATCAGCGTAGGATCCTTGGTTTTAACAAACGTGCCACTCTGGCGCAAGATGTTGATAGAAGGGATGACTGTGCATGTGTAGGGGTATGTTCCTCTCAATTTTGCAGTGAACCTAAGATGACTACAAAAAATCAAGTCTGTTAAAAAAATGAACATTTATTTACCTTTCATACTAATAATGCAAAATAGCCAATACTTGTTTGATGTTTACTGTGTGCCAAGTCCACTTCTTTATTTTTTATATTAAAAAAGAAAAAACAAACCAAGATTCAGAGTGGTTAAATCACTTGCTTAAGGCCACAAGGCTAGTACTAAATGGATCCAGGTTTTAAACTCTAGGTTCTATGACTCTCAAACCTGTTTTAGGAGTGTACCGTCTCCATGGGGTATAGCCCAATAGAAGCATATTCACACCATGAGTGGTAATGAACTTGAAGCAGGAAAGTGACAGATAACACCCAGGGCAGCAGTCTCAGGATCTGAGGCCAGGCAGGATTTGCAATGACTGGCTGGGGCCTCACAAGGCAGAAATACAACCCTCACCTGAGCATTTATGCTATACCATGGACCTGCAAGTATCCTTTTATTACCTCATTTAATACTAATAAAAAATAATCTATGAAGAAGATGTTATGTATTCATTTAAGAGACCAGAGAACTGAGGCTCAGAATGTTGAAATATTTCCCCAAAAGCTGAGGAGTTGGCTGTGGTAACGCTTGCCTTCATCCACTCCAAACACTATGTTTAATTTGCCAGTGCTGAAATATCATTTGTACTCATCAATTCAAACATATTACTAGTCACTTATCCAATGTAAAAAAGGAGTGAAGAAGACATTGTTCAAGGACACTGGAGCCGCAACATCACAAAATGGAACAAACAAGTTAAATGAGCAAACTAATCAGGTAGCGCAAAATATCCAATGCTCGAGGGTCTAGACCCTGCTTTTTTTTCTCATTCTCCCACCTGCCCTCTTGGATTAGTGACACTTGGGCACCTCATGGGGCAGATCATCCACGAATTCACTGAGATTTCAAACTGCTCATTCCCTTTCTCTATAACCTGGGTCATGGATTCTCTCAAATGAGAAAATTAATTACTATTTTTAACAATATGCATCTTGATTATTCTTTTTATTCATCTTGGAAACAGGAGAGCCTCTTTTAAAGATTGACAGATCAGTGAATAGGAGAATAGGAGGGAGTGTTTCAACTTTTAATCTGTTCTTGAGAAACACTGCAAGCCATCCACTGAAAGAGGCTTTCGTCCAGAAAACCAGGTGGTCAGTATCACCACAAGAAATGTGACAAAGAAGAAGATTTAGTAAAAGGCTAAGGAGAAGCAAGCTTCTTTGATTTCCATGATCATGATTAACAAGGTATTTCACATTACAAGGTATTTCACATTATTCAGGAAAACTCACAAGTGCTTTGTCAATTTTAACCTGTATACAAGTTCTTGTGGGTGGGGAGGACTTTTTAAGAACACAGGTACTCTTTGTTTCCATCTGTTAGTATTTGTGATACTGAGATTTCTGATACTCATTATTTTTATAATCAGTACATCTGGTAATCAGAAACCTACAGAATACTCTACTTGAAACCTACATAATACTCAGTGCATGCATGCAGGCTCAGTAGGGTCCAACTCTTTGCAACTCCACGGACTGTAGCCCACCCGGCTCTTCTGTTCATGGAATTTTCCAGGCAAGAATACTGGGGTGAGTAGCCATGCCCCCCTCCACAGAATTTTCCTGATTTGAGGATAGAACCTGGATGTCCTATGTGCCCTGCATTGCAAGCAAATTTGTTACCACTTGAGTCACTGGGGATTAGGGCCCCTACTGAATATTTTTATCTATTTAGTTAGTTAAATTTTTACTGTAGTGTAGTCGATTTACACTGTTTTGTTAGTTTCAGGTGTATGGCAAAATGAGTAAATAATACATAAGGCAAAGGGGAAAAGGAAAGATACCCATTAGAATGCAGAGTTCCAAAGAACAGCAAGGAGAGATAAGAAAGGCACCAAGATTTCCCAGGGGGAGGGAATCGGGAGGGAGGAGGGAGGGGGTTCTGGAGGGGGAGCATATGTAAACCCATGGCAGTTTCATGTCATTGTATGGCAAAACCAATAAAAAAAATTAAAAAAAAAAGAAAGGCTTCCTCAGTGATCAATGCAAAGAAATAGAGGAAAACAAGAGAATGGGAAAGACTAGAGATCTCTTCAAGAGAATTAGACATACAAAGGGAACATTTCATGCAAAGATGGGCACAATAATAAAGAACAGAAATGGTATTGACCTAACAGAAGCAGAAGATATTACGGAATACAAGAATACACAGAAGAACTGTACAAAAAACATCTTCATGACCCAGATAATCATGATGGTGTCAAGAAGTCAAATGGGCCTTAGAAAGTATCACTGGAAACAAAGCTAGTGGAAGTGAGGGAATTCTAGCTGAGCTATTTCAAATCCTAAAACATGATGCTGTGAGTGCTGCACACAATATGCCAGCAAATTTGGAAAACTCAGCAGTGGCCACAGGACTGGAACTTCCAGATGTTCAAGCTGGTTTTAGAAAAGGCAGAAGAACCAGAGATCAAACTGTCAACATGTGGTGGATTATCAAAAAATCAAGAGAGTTCCAGGAAAACATTTATTTCTACTTTATTGACTATGCCAAAGCCTTTGACTGTGTGCATCACAACAAACGGTGGGAAATTCTTCAAGAGATGGGAATACCAAACCACTTTATCTGCCTCCTGGGAAATCTGTATGCAGGTCAAGAAGCAGCAGTTAGAACCAGACATTGAACAACAGACTGGTTCCAAATTGGGGAAGAAGTATGTCAAGGCTGTATATTGTCACCCTGCTTACTTAACTTCTATGCAGAGTACATCATGCAACATGCCAGGCTGGATGAAGCACAAGTTGGAGTCAAGATTGCCGGGGGAAATATCAATCACCTCAGATATGCAGATGACAGCAGCCTTTTGGCAGAAAACAAAAAAGAACTAAAGACCCTGTTGATGAAAGTAAAAGAGGAGAGTAAAAAAGTTGGCTTAAAACTTATTATTCAAAAAACTAAGATCATGCCATTCGATCTTCATGACAAATAGATGAGGAAACACTGGAAACAGTGACAGACTTTATTTTGGGGGGCTCCAGAATCACCACAGATGGTGACTGCAGCCATGAAATCAAAAGATGCTTGCTCCTTGGAAAAAAAACTATGACCAACCTAGACAGCATATTAAAAAGCAGAGACATCACTTTGCTGACAAAAGTCAGTCTAGTCAAAGCTATGATTTTTCCAGTAGTCACGTATGGATGTGAGAGTTGGACTATAAAGAAAGCTGAGCACCAAAGAATTGATGCTTTTGAACTGTTGGAGAAGACTCTTGAGAGTCCTTTGGACAGCAAGGAGATCAAACCAGTCAATCCCAAAGAAAACCAGTCCTTAATATTCATTGGAAGGACTGATGCTGAAGCTGAAGTTCCAATACTTTGGCCACCTGATGTGAAGAACTGTCCTTGGAAAAGACCTTGATGGTGGAAATGCTTGAAGGCAAGAAGAGAAGGGAACGACAGAGGATGAGATGTTTTGGTGGCATCACAGACTCGATGAATATGAGTTTGAGCAAGCTCCAAGAGTTGGTGATGGACAGGGTAGCCTGGCAGTCCATAGTCAGACACGACTGAGTGACTAAACTTAACTGAAACATATATCCACTCTGTTTTAGATTTGTTTCCCATATATGGGATTACAGAGTATCGAGTACTGTCCTCTGTTCTATACAGTAGGTTTCTATTAGCTATCTGTTTTATATATAGTACTGTATATATGTCAATCCCAATCTCCTAATTTATCTCTCCTCCCCTTTCCCACCTGGTAACCATAGGTTTATTTTCAATATCTATGACTGTATTTCTGTTTTATAGATAAGTTCATTTGTACCATTTTTTTTTTAGATTCCACATGTAAGTGATATCATATGATATTTGCCTTTTTCTGTCTGATTTACTTCACTCAGCATGACAATCAGTAGGTCTATCCATGTTGCTGCAAATGACATTATTTCATTCTTTTTTATGGATGAGTAATAGTCCATTGTATTTATGTACCACATCTTTATCCACTCCTCTGTTGATGGACCTTTAGGTACCTGTCATTTCTTTCCATGCTTTGGTTATTGCAACTAGTTCTGCAATAAACATGGGGGTGCATGTATCTTTTTGAATTATGTTTTCTCTAATATATGCCCAGGAGTGGGATTGCTGTATCATATGGTAGTTCTATATTTGGTATTCAGTATTCTTAATAATAAGTGTTTCTCTTACTTTAGACTTCTAGTTCTGAAACTCACTTCTTTGTATAATTTTCTGTTTTTAAAATCTCTGCCTCTTAATGTCACTCTTGTTCCTTACCTTTGGGGTCCCCAGGTCACTAGCTTAGATGGATCATCTTTGTGGAAATATTTCTTTCTTAGAAGTCCTAGAAACACCTACAAAATGGGGAAAATATCTCACTAACATTTTTATTGTTGTTTAGTCACTAAGTTATGTCCAACTCTTTTGCAACGCCATGGACTATAGCATGCCAGGTTCCTCTGTCTGTGGGATTTCCTAGGCAGGAATACTGGAGTGACTTGCCATTTCCTTCTCTAGCAGATCTTCTTGACCCAGGGTTAAAACCTTTGTCTCCTATGCATCTTCTGCATTGCAGGCAATTTTTTTTTTTTTTACTGCTGAGCTACTAGGGCAGCCCAACATTCTTAGTATTGGGGAAAAAGTATCAATAGATGAACTATAACTTCAAATACATTGCATATTTTACATGTCTAAATTTCTATTCTCTTTGCTTAATCACCATGAGAGCAGAAGAGAGCAAATGTCCTGGTCATCAGCACCACTCAGCCTCATGGTAGTGCTTCCCTCTGTCCCCAAGACAACATAACATTCCTGAAGGGTCCTTTTCTGAATACGGGTCACCAGAGACTATGGGTCTTCTCATAAGGCTGCCAAATTGTACTGCAGAGAGCAGTATTTTGAATTTATTGTTTTTGTCATCATTATTTTAATATCAGTATTGTGCTGGTGGTCTATGACATAGCACAGATGTGGGTGTCCCTACTCACTCTCTGACCTTGCATATTGATAAGTAGGCTGACCTGAGGTTCATTTAGAAGAACTTGAGATTTTATTAAGCACCTGAGTAGGCAATTTTATGTGCAGCACAAACCATACATAGCAGAATATAACTGCATCCACATTCCTATTGTCCAATAACTGTGCAAACATGCTGTGTTGTACCACATTTTTTATTTTTTAAATGGATGTTCATGATAATATTGTCCTTTGGATGGTTTCCATCTTTCTTGATTTTGCATTAGTCTTCTAAGATAAAGAATATTTAGCAGTTTCTTTATGGTCAATTTTGGAATACCCTTAAGTTGTCCCTGGGCTTCCTTGGTGGCTCATTGGTAAAGAATCTGCTTGCAAATGCAGGAGACACAGGTTCAACCCCTGGGTCGAGAAGATTACCTGGAGAAGGAAACGGCAACCCACTCCAGTATTCTTGCCTGGGAAATCCCATGGACAGAGGAGCCTGGTGGGCTACAGTCCATGGGGTTGCAAGAGTAGGACATGACTGAACAACTAAAGAGAAACAATAACAAAAAGTTGCCTCTATTCAAAACAGGAATGAGAGGATGAGATGGCTGGATGGCATCACTGACTTGATGAACATGGTTTTGGTGGACTCCGGGAGTTGGTGATGGATAGGGAGGCCTGGCATGCTGCAATTCATGGGGTCGCAAAGAGTCGGTTGGTCACAACTGAGCGACTGAACTGAACTGATTCAAAATTATAGACCATCTTGCTTAGTTTGTGTTCTATTGTGATGGGACTAGGTCTTGCTTAACTGCTTGACCTATTCCCACCTGTACATGAGTGAGTTTGCATTTTATTTTTATGAATATGGAGATTCCCACTGGTGGCTCAGATGGTAAAGAATCTGCCTGCAGTACAAGATCCTCTGGAGAAGGGAATGGCAACCCACTCCATTCTTGCCTGGACAAAATACTCCAGTATTCTTGCCTGGACAAAATACACCTAAATCAAAAATTACAATTCAAAATGCATGTCAACCTGAGATTAATTTTATCACTACCAGTGACAAAATGGATATTGGTCCTCAAAGACTAAACCTCTAGACATCAATCATGTGTCAGGTCATAGCCATGTACAGCACATTGTCTGGGCTGCCAGAGCACTCTCTTCTCTTGCACTCACATGGTCATGGGTCCAGCTCATTTAAAGAACACAGTTAAAGCAAAGCAATCACAAGCTAGTTTTTTGCTGAGGATGTCAGCATGGGAAGCTAGATTTCCTGATACCAGAACCAAACACATTTCACTTACTGTAGTTAATTATTAAGTGTCAGGGCTGACCCTCAATATAGCCCTAACCACTTTTCCCTTGATCAGGGTGTGAGAGTGTGTATGTGTTTGTGGGTGTGTGTGTGTGTATGTTGTGGAGGATTGACGAAGGTCAATATATTTTCTCTTTCAGTGACTGTCAGGTAAAGAGCAAGGGATGAAGTGAGGTATTAGCAGTTTTTCATTAAACTTAGGAGGTCTGAGATGGATATTCACATTGGTTGGCAGTATTTTAAAAAAAATGCCTTCCCTGGGAAATGATGCCTTGTTGTGGTACCCCCATATGAGGAAAATGCTTTGCAGGTTTTTTTTTTATCTTTTACTGAATCATCTTTGCATTTTGTCTTTGGATCCCAGCTTGAGGGGATATACCATCCTATTAATTTAGAAAGAAAAAATGCCAAGTTTTATACACTGCTTAGGTAAGTAGGGATGGGTTTGTTACAGCGTTGATAAATCAGTATAGCAGCTGTGTTCAACTTATCAAAATTTTCTCAAATTTCATTTGATTCCCCAAGTTTTTAAAGTGAAACAATGATTATGACTTCCAAAACTTAACATCTCAGTTATGGGAATGTCTATTTATTCGTTCCTATAGTCAATACATCTCCTCCTGAGGTGTGATTGTTAAGAGTGCTCAGAGGTCTAGAAACAGTAAGGCTTTAATGATTTCACAGTTGATGCTTTTAGTGCTTTAAATGTGATGAATTATAAAATAAATCACCTGCTTTTGCTGAAATAATTCAAATTTGGATGATATAAACATGGAGCTAATTATTCTGTCAAATTGGCTCTAAGAAATAGCCATTGCTTTAAGGACTATATAAGATATAGACTGCGCTTCAAAAACAGCAATTCCTGATGAGTGAATTTTTTAAGCAGCAAGGAAATGCCTCTTTCAAATTTGTTAAACTGATAACAAATGGTAAAGAAGCATTTGAAAAGATGTTCTACATCATATTTCACGAGAGAAACTGCAATTAAAATGAGATACCACTATACACTTGTTTGCTGTTGTTCAGTCACTAAGTCATGTCCGATTCTTTGCGATTCTTTGGACTGCAGCATGCCAGGCTTCCCTGTCCTTCACTGTCTCCTGAAGTTTGCTCAAACTCATGTCCATTGAGTCGGTGATACGATCCAACCAGCTGTTGGATGTTACAATGACCAACCATCTCATACACTTGTTAGAATGACCAAACGCCAAAACAGTGAGAGTGTTTACTGTCAAAGAGCAAAATGGTACAACCACACTGGAAGACAGTTCATCAGTGTGTTAAAAACTAAACACGCTCTTATTGTATGAGCTAGCAATTGTACACCTTGGTACCCAAAGAAGGTGAAAATGTATGTCCACACAAAAACTTGCACATGGATATCTACAGCAGCTTTATTCATTACCAAAACGTAGAAGATGTCCTTCAGTTTAAGTGAGTAGATAAACCATGGTAGATCCACACAATGGAATAGTATTCAGTGCTCAAAACCAAATAATTACCAAGCCACAAAAAGTACAGAGATGACTTCCCTGGTGGTACAATGGATAAGAATCTGCCGGCCAATGCAGGGGACACATGTCGGATCCCTGGTCTGGGAAGATCCCTCATGCTGTGGAGCAAATAAGCCTGTGCACCACAACTATTGAGCCTGTGCTCTACAGCCCAAGGGCTGCAACTACTGAGCCCATGTATGCCAACTACTGGAGCCTGTGTGCCATAGAGCCTGTTCTCTGCAACAAGGGTAGCCCCTGCAATGAGAAGCCCGTGCACAACTAGAGAAAGACCACACACAGCAACAAAGACCCAGCACAAACAAAAATAAATAAATGTATTTTTTAAGGTACGGATAACTCTTAAATGCATATTTCTAATTGAAATAAGCCAGTCTGAAAAGACTTCTTACTATATGATTCTAAAGCTATAGAGATAGTAAAAATATCAGTGTTTATTTGCTAAGGGTTGTGGGGAAGGAGGAATGAATACACAAATGGAAGATTTTTAGGGCATATATATATAAATAATTATACTATTGTCCAAATCCATAAAATGTACACCATGTGTGACCTCTAATGTAAACCATGGACTTCATGTGATAATGATGTGTCAGTTTAGACTCAATACTTACAACAAATGTATTACTCTGGTGAGAGATACTGATAGATAATGGTGGGGAGAGAGGCTACGAATGTGTTGGGTAGGAGGTGTGTAGGACAACTTTTTACCTTCCCGTCAATTGTGTCATGAACCCAAACTACTCTAAAAACATAGTTTTATTAAAAATTCTGTATGCTGGTCCACAGATATAATATCTGGAGAGAGAATTGCCTACCTTGCTCCCCACATTCTTAAGCCTGTTTGCATTCTATAATAAAATCAAATCATGACAGAGAGTTAAGTTAAATATAAGCTGTTGGTCCCCTTAACTATTCCTATTTCTCTCCTTTGGTCATTCCTGTCATTCTATCCTCATTTCTCTGCAGAAAACTCAATGTAAAAATAGAATAAGTCAATATACTTCAAAGATGATGTATTTTCTCTTTAATTCAGTCATTTAACAAACATATTTTATCTGTAATATGTATCATACTCTGCTGTGCTTTTGGGGGGATCCTGTGTAGAATAAACCAACATCACTCTTCTCAAGGAGGGTGAAAAAGAGGAATATTAGATGAGGGGAATTTTGAAATAACACACAAAAGCAATAGAGAAGATTTTAAATGCCCAACATTTGTTCTTTGAGAAGATTAACAAGATAGACCTCAGGCAAGACTAAACAAGAAAAATCAGAAAGTACAAATAAATACCAAATGAAAGAGGGATAATTTAGACACATTAGAGATTTAAACATATTAAAACAACAATTAGAGAAGAGGAAACCAGACAGCATGCATATGACAAGCTGTTCAAACTCATTAGTAATATGAAAAATGCAAATTAGAACAACAATGGGATATCTCTTTAAACCATGTAGACTGGAAAATTAGAAATCTGGATGATGCCAAGTGTTACCAGGGATTAAGAACCCTAGGAGTAAGAACTCTGATTCACTGTGAATGGGAGTATACTAAGGCTATCACCCAGGTGAGTAAGTTGTCAGTACCTAATCAAATTCAGGGGAAATATACTTCATGACCTAGCATTTACACTCCTAGCTCTACCTGCTGTGAGAGTTAATTTTCTATGTCAGTTTGACAGGGCTATGGGATGCTCAGATATTTGTCAAGCACTCGGGTTGTGTTTTTGAGGGTCTTTTTGGATAAGATTAACATTTAAATTGATAGACTGAGTAAAGTAGATTGCCCTCCGCAATATGGGTGGGCGTTATCCAATCATATGAGGGCTTGGATAGGACAAAAAGACTAACCCTTCCTCAGTAAAATAGAACTTTGCTTATCTGTCAGTCTCCAAACTGGAACATTCATTTTTTCCCTTGCCTTTGGGCTAGAAATGAATAGCTCATCCTGAACCTTGGGGCTACACCATCATCTCTCCCAGGTCTCCAGTTTGTGACTCCCCCTGCAGGACTTGGAACTTTTCAGCATCCATAATCATGCCACCAATTCCTTATTGTAAATTTCTTAATATAATAACACACACACACTCACCTTATGGGTTCTGTTTTTCAGGGAACCTTGATTAATACACCAGCCTAAACCTTTATTTACTAGTTTATATGAGGGCATAGATAAGGGTCCTTTTATTTATGGAGGTAGAAAGTGACTAGGTCAAATATGATGTGATTCACAATGAACCAAATAGAGTGAAGATAGAGTGCTTAGTGAATAAAGAAACAGAATGAGATACATTGTACAATATCATTAGTGTAAATTGAAAATGTGTGCATGTAAAGCAACAGTATACGTTTTGCAAAACAAATGCCTGTTTTGCAAGGATACAGTTTTTCTTATGAATGGAAAGACATATAGTGAATATATTAGAATTTTGCCTAATGTGGGTGAGAGAAATGATAGCAGGCCACAAGAAAATAAGAGGACATGGCTAAATAAATGAACTAATAAACAAATAAGAGGAGAGCTTTATACAGGCCAGCAGAAATAATATACTAATAATTAAGTAGTATGATTAACTTAACTCTGCACTTTAAAGGAAATGAAATCTGATATTATATAAAATTTAATTAGATTATTTTAGACAAGACAATTAAAAAAAATCAAGCATTTCAGGATAAGAAGCTCACAAATTCTTTGTGTTGGAAGGGTCCCTTGAGACCACTGGTCCAATGTACCTCATGATACAGACTATCCTCTCAAACCTCTCTAGGACGTGTGTGTGCAGCTTTGTACAGAGCACCTGGGTGATGAAGAGCTCAGAGTCACCTACAGCAGAGATAATGTTGTCTTTGGTAACTAACAGCTAGACTGATCTTCAAAGTGTGATTAAAACTCTGTCTCCTTAAGATTCCTGTCTGGTTCTAGGCTTTAGTTTCCTTTTTCCTGATTTCCTTTGACTCATTAAGATATTAAGAAGAGATAGTAGTAATACACAGAAATATATATATATATAAAAAGTCTTAATGACCTAGAAACCACAATGGTGTGGTCACTCCCCTGGAGCGAGACATTCTGGAGTGTGAAGTCAAGTGTGCCTTAGGAAGCATTACTATGAACAAAGCTAGTGCAGGTGATGGAATTCCAGCTGAATTATTTCAAATCCTAAAAGATGATGCTGTGAAAGTGCTGCACTCAATATGCCAGCAAATTCGAAAAACTCAGCAGTGACCACGGGACCAGAAAAGGTCAGTTTTCATTCCAATCTCAAAGAAGGACAATGCCAAAGATGTTCAAACTACTGCAAGTTTGCACTCATTTCACAAGCTAGCATGGTCATACTCAAAATCCTTCAAGCTAGGATTTAATACTACATGAACCAATAACTTCCAGATGTACAAGAAGGATTTAGAGATGGAACAGAAACCAGAGATCAAAACGCCAGCATCCACTGGATCCTAGAAAAAGCAAATGAATTTCAGAACATCTATTTCTGCTGCATTGACTACACTAAAGCCTTTGAGTGTGTGGATGACAATAAACCATGGAAAATTCTTCACGAGATGGGAATGCCAGACCACCTTACCTGCCTCCTGAGAAACCTGTATGCAGGTCAAGAAGCAATAGTTGGAACCAGACATAGAACAATGGACAGGTTCAAAATCACGAAAGGAGTACATCATGGCTGTGTATTTTCACCCTGCTTATTTAACTTATATTCAGAGTACATCATGTGAAATGCTAGGCTGGATGAAGCTGAAGCTGGTAGCAAGATTGCCAGGAGAAATATCAATAACCTCAGATATGCAGATGACATCACCCTAATGGCAGAAAGTAAAGATGAACTAAAGACCCTCTCGATGAAGGTGAAAGAGGAGAATGAAAAAGCTGAGTAAAACATTCAAAAAACTAAGAATATGTTAGTCCTACCACATTCCAGGATGTCTGGCTCTAGGTGAGTGATCACACCATCGTGATTATCTGAGTTGTGAAGATCTTTTTTGTACAGTTCTTCTGTGTATTCTTGCCACCTCTGTCACTGTATAACCATGTTTAAAGAAATTGGAGCTATCTAGTGTTTTTCTCAAGTTACTGCATAATATTTTATCTAAGTGTATTCTTCATTGGAGCAAGGCTGTATCATGCTTATTTTTAAATTAATGGGCACCAATGATAGAAAATGCAATGACCTTCCTGATGGAGTAAATCTCAGATTTAATGATATGAAAGTGAAAGAAAGAAAGTGAAAGTGAAGTTGCTCAGTCGTGTCTGACTCTTTGCGACCCCATGGACTATAGCCTACCAGGCTCCTAGGTCCATGGAATTTTCCAGCAAGAGTACTGTAGTGGGTTGCCATTTCCTTCTCCAGGGGATCTTCCTGACCCAGGGATTGAACCCGGGTCTCCCAAGTTGCAGGCAGACACTTTACCGTCCAAGTACCAGGGAAGCTGGCTATTAATGATATGGTTCTGAATATTCATCCAATTTCATTTCTATCTGTTGTTTCAGTTCAGTTCAGAACAGTCTCTCATCGTGTCTGACTCTTTGTGACCCCATAGACTGCAGCACACCAGGCTTCCCTGTAAATCACCAACACCCGGAGCTTACTCAAACTCATGTCCATCAAGTTTGTGATGCCATCCAATGATCTCATCCTCTGTCGTTCCCTTTTCCTCCTGCCTACAATCTTTCCCAGCATCACGGTCCTGTTAAATGAGTCAGTTCCTCCCATCAGGTGGCCAAAGTATTGGAGTTTCAGCTTCAGCATCAGTCCTTCCAATGCATATTCAGGACTGATTTCCTTTAGGATTGACTGATTGGATCTCCTTGCAGGCCAAGGGACTCTCAAGAGTCTTTTCCAACACCACAGTTCAAAAGTATCAATTCTTTGGCACTCAGCATTCTTTATAGTTCAAATCTCACATCCATACGTGACTACTGGAAAAACCATAGCTTTGATTAGATTGAACTTTTTCAGCAAAGTAATGTCTCTGCTTTTTTTTTTTTTGATTTTTTTCTTTTTTCTTTTTTATTGTTATTGCCATACAATGTCATGATATCACCATGGGTTTACATATGTTCCCCCTCCAGAACACCCCTCCCTCCTCCCTCCCCCCCGGAAATCTCGATGCACCAGCCCCGAGCATCAATCCTGGGCTGGCGATTGATTACACATATGATAATTAGCATGTTTCAATTCTGCCTTTTAATATGCTGTCTATGTTTGTCATAGCTTTTTTTTTTCCCCCAAGGAGCAAACATCTCTTAATATCATGGCTGCAGCCACTTTCCTCAGTGACTTTGGAGCCCAAGAAAGTAAAGTCTGACACTGTTTCTACTTTCCCCCCATTTATTTGTCATGCGTGTCACGACTGAGCAACTTCACTTTCACTTTCTTTCTTTCACTTTCATATCATTAAATCTGAGATTTACTCCATCAGGAAGGTCATTGCATTTTCTATCATTGGTGCCCATTAATTTAAAAATAAGCATGATACAGCCTTGCTCCAATGAAGAATACACTTAGATAAAATATTATGCAGTAACTTGAGAAAAACACTAGATAGCTCCAATTTCTTTAAACATGGTTATACAGTGACAGAGGTGGCAAGAACACACAGAAGAACTGTACAAAAAAGATCTTCACAACTCAGATAATCACGATGGTGTGATCACTAACCTAGAGCCAGACATCCTGGAATGTGAAGTCAGGTGGGCCTTAGAAAGCATCATTACAAACAAAGCTAGTGGAGGTGATGTAATTCCAGTTGAGCTACTTCAGATCCTGAAAGATGATGCTGTGAAAGTGCTGCACCCAATATGCCAGCAAATTTGGAAAACTCAGCAGTGGCCACAGGACTGGAAAAGGTCAGTTTTCATTCCAATCCCCCCCAAAAGTCAATGCCTAAGAATGTTCAAACTACCGCACAATTGCACAGTTCTCACATGCTAGTAAAGTGATGCTCAAAATTCTTCAAGCCAGGCTTCAGCAATACGTGAACCGTGAACTCCCAGATGTTCAATCTGGTTTTTGAAAATGCAGAGGAACCAGAGATTAAATTGTCAAAATCCACTGGATCATCAAAAAAGCAAAAGAGTTCCAGAAAAACATTGACTTCTGCTTTATTGACTATGCCAAAGCCTTTGACTGTGTGTATCACAATAAACTGTGGAAAATTATTAAGAGATGGGAATAACAGACCGTCTGACCTGTCTCTTGAGAAACCTGTATGCAGGTCAGGAAGCAACAGTTAGAACTGGACATAGAACAACAGACTGGTTCCAAACAGGAATAAGAGTACGTCAAGGCTGTATATTGTCACCCTGCCTATTTAACTTGTATGCAGAGTACATCATGAGAAACACTGGGCTGGATGAAGCACAAACTGGAATCAAGATTGCCCAGAGAAATATCAATAACCTCAGATATGCAGATAACACCACCCTTATGGCAGAAAGTGAAGAGGAACTAAAAAGCCTCTTGATGAGGGTGAAAGAGGAGAGTGAAATAGTTGGCTTAAGGCTCAACATTCAGAAAACTAAGATCATGGCATCTGGTCTCATCACTTCATGGGAAATAGATGGAGAAACAGTGGAAACAGTGTCAGACTTTACTTTTGGGGGCTCCAAAATCACTCCAGATGATGATTGCAGCCATGAAATTAAGACACTTACTCCTTGGAAGGAAAGTTATGACCAACCTAGATAGCATATTGAAAAACAGAGACATTCCTTTGTCAACAAAGGTTCATCTAGTCAAAGCTATGGTTTTCCAGTGGTCCTGTATGGATGTGAGTTGAATGGTGAAGAAAGCTGAGTGCTGAAGAATTGATGCTTTTGAACTGTGGTGTTGGAGAAGACTCTTGAGAGTCCCTTGGACTGCAAGGAGATCCAACCAGTCCATCCTAAAGGAGATCAGTCCTGGGTGTTCATTGGTAGGACTGATGTTGAAGCTGAAACTTCAGTACTTTGGCCACTTCATGGGAAGTGTTGACTCATTGGAAAAGACTCTAATGCTGACAGGATTGGGAGCAGGAGGAGAAGGGGACGACAGAGGATGAGATGGCTGAAGAGCATCACTGACTCGATGGACATGGGTTTGGGTGGACTCCGGAAGTTGGTGATAGACAGGGAGGCCTGGTGTGCTGCAATTCATGGTGTCGCAAAGACTGAGCAACTGAACCGAGCTGATACAGTGACAGACTGGATGTTTCAAACTAATTCTTTCACTAGTAACAAATAAAAAATTGAGAACATGCAGAAAGATTTGTCTTAATAACATCAAAGACCAAACAAGATATTGAAGCTTACTGGATCAAGTCACTGGCTGAAAATACAAGCAGAAAGTGTAGAATAGGGTCTTCCCTGGTGGTCCAGTGGTTAAGATTCTGCCTTGCGACCCAGGGGACTTGGGTTTGTTCCCTGGCCAGGGAACTAAGATCCTACATGCCTCGCAGCAACTAACCCTGCATGCCACAAGTATAGAACCCACAACTAGAGAGTCTGTGTATGACAATGAAAGATCATGAGTGTTTCAACTAAGACCTGACACAGCCAAATAAATAAATAATGTTTTAAAGTGTGGAACAGAATGCTCTGATCATGGATATCTTCCTAGGTGTCAGGAAGGAAGCAAGCAGGAGGCGGAGCTCTGTGAGCAGACGGGAGGCAGGCTAGCCACTGAGTCAGGTCACTACATGACAGGGATCAGAGGAACTCCTCTCTGTCACACACACACACACAGACACACACACTGAGATCCTGTCTCCTGTCTTTGCATCCGTAACAAACAGCTGAGAATTGAGCAGAGCTTTTGGATGCCACTTGGTGTTGACAGGATGGGAGCTCAAATCTACCAGAGGCAGAAGTTAAGAGGAACACCTCACACAACAAAAGTTCTTAATCTTTTTTTTTTTTTTCCAAATGTTCCCTTTGACAGTCTCAGTTCTGTTCAGTCTCTCAGTCGTGTCCAACTCTTTGCGGCCCCATGAATCGCAGCACACCAGGCCTCCCTCTCCATCACCAACTCCCAGAGTCCACCCAAACCCATGTTCATCTAGTCGGTGATGCCACCCAGCCATCTCATCCTCTGTTGTCCCCTTCTCCTCCTGCCCCCAATCCTTCCCAGCATCAGGTCTTTTCCAATGAGTCAACTCTTCACATGAGGTGGCCAAAGTATTGGAGTTTCAGCTTCAACATCATTCCTTAAATGCACAGACAATATTATTTTTTATTTGCAGGAATATTTGAAATATCAACTGACTAGAAACAACCAAGATGAACAACAGTCCCCATATAGAAAACTGGATGAATAAACTATATATTATTCCACAGTGGAGTACTTAATAGATGTGAAAAACAATGAGGAATGTCTCTATATGTTAATTTGCGGAGTTCTCTAAGCTATCTTATTGTCTGAAAATAAAGGAGAGAAGAGCATATAGCCTGCTATCTGTTATCTAAGAAAATTGAAAATACTTAATTTTGTATCTATGTATGTGTATGAAATTAAACATAACTGGGGAATAAAACAGAAATATCCTAGGAGGGACAGCATTAGAAACTAGATGTCTTTGAATGTGCTTTGTTTTATAAGTTTAACTTCAGAATCAACTACTTGAAAAACTGAGAAGTGATATGGAAAGATGAAATTAAATACTTGTCTACTGGTGGCTAATCATTCAGGGTGGATCTGTTACAACTGACTCAAACACTCCAACCATTTGATTAATATTCTAGTGGGATATGTTCTCAGAGAGAAAAACTCAACAACAGTAAAAAAAAAAAAATCTCAATTTTTTTTACACTAAACATCTTGTTGCTGTTATTTATTATTTGTATTTGTCTGTTTGTGAGACTAGGGAGTATGTGTATTTTGGGATTCATTGAATGAGTAATTGTATGATATTCTAATTCAATTGTCTCTATGTCCTAAAATACTGAGATTCAAACTATCATTTATATATCTGTTACACAAAATAGATATATAAGATAGATGTCTGAAAAGTGAAAGTGTTATTCAGTCATGTCCATCTCCTTGCAACCCCATGGTCTGAAGCCTGCCAGGCTCCTCTGTCCATGGAATTCTCCAGGCAAGAAAACTGGAGTGGGTAGCCATTCCCTTCTCCAGGGTATCTTCCCAACCCAAGGATCAAACCTAGGTCTTCCTCATAGAGGGAAATTGTTTTACCATCTGAGCCATCAGAGAAGTCCATATGTCTAGACAGAGATAAATATACATACACATACACACAAGAATATACATTAAATACCTTTATAAATACATACGTATGTGTCTGTGTATTTTCTTGCTCTGTTCCCTGAAAATGCCTTGGAAACCTAATTAATCAATAGCAAGGAACAATAATGACTCACAGATTATAGTATTGAAATGACATTTCATACTCAAAGTAGCCAGATCTCCTTTAAGAATGACTGCCTCTAAGTATGGGGCAGTATAAGATTATCATGGAATATCTTTTTATACTGGATAAAAAGAACTCTATCAACTGGGAGTATCATGTATAAGAAAATTTGAAGCCAAACTGAGTAAGTTGTTACTGGCAAAAGTGGTACAATTTGAGTATCATTTGCACTAATTTCTGCTATGCATTTAAACACATAAAACATATATAAGACTGTAGGGTGCAATATGATACTGAAAGAAAAAAAAAAAAAACCTAGGTAACCATTGGAAACTTGAAAATAAAGGGAAAGAATTCAGCATATTGTCATGTCTTCCCATTCTCTAAGGTTACCAAAAAGTAGATGAGGCAATTTTTCTTTAGACAAGTATCTAGCTAATGCATAAAGAAAAAAGGAAAGCACTAGAAGATTATCATTATAGAATACGAATATGTTGTCTGACTCTTTGCAACCCCATGGACTGTAGCCAGACAGGCTCCTCTGCCCATGGGATTTTCCAGGCAAGAATACTGGAGTGGGTTGCCATTCCCTTTTCCAGGGGATCTTCCTGACCCAGGGATCAAACCTGGGTCTTCAGCATTGCAGGCAGATATTTTACTGTCTGAGCCACCCTAGGATTCTACATGTAACATAATTAATTCATATGTCAAAGCACTGGTCATTAACTACTGCTAAAATTACATTCCCTAGTGGCTCAGTGGTAAAGAACCCAAAACCTGCCAATGCAGGAGACGCAGGTTTCAATCCCTGGTTTGGCAAGATCCCCTGGAGAAGGAAATGGCAACCCACTCCAGTATTCTTGCCTGGAAAATCCCATGGACAGAGGAGCCTGGTAGGCTACAGCCCATGGAGAAGCAAAGGAGTCAAATGTGACTTAGCAGCTAGATAAACCAACAACATTACAAAAAATGGCAAATAAACATTCCATATACCCTGATGAAATACACAAATCTATATGTAAACTAGTTTTGTCCTCACTTGGATCAAGCCTGAACTTGATTAAGCCTCCAGATTCAATTTAGCAAAATATAAAAGACAGAACAATATGTTGAACAACGTATTATGTTAAATAACAGATGTTAAAGAACAAGGATAGGGCTATAATCAGGAAAATTCAGCTTATACAAAGCTCTACAAGATTAATGATCCCATTTCTTCAACAAGTACATTGTAAGAGGAATGGAAAAAGATGGAAAGGAACTTGAAGTATGGAACATAGTTGAATATTGAGTCAAAGAACCTTTAAGAATGATGTTTATGATGCAATTGGAAACTTGAACATTGTCGTATTTTTTGACTTGCAGTGATGGTTGCTTGACTGTATGCATTTGTCGATACTCATGGAGCTGTACACCAAATAGAGTAAATTTTTCTATATGTAAATTTTAAAGAATTCTAAACAAAAAATAGCAAACCAAATCCAGAAATATATAAAAAGTATAGTACATCATGCCCAGATTAAGCTTTTCTCTTACATACAAATTGTCTTTTAATATTAGAAAAACAATTTAATGAAGATGTTAATAACTGAATAGAAGGAAAAAAGTGATCACATCAATAATGTTGGATGGAATTTAATAGTCATGTTAAAAACTCTTACTGAAATGTGAATAGGACTTCCTTAATTTGACAAGGAAATGTACAAAATTCATAAAAAACACCCCATTTAGTGATGAAATGCTGAAAGCTTTCCTTTGAGATCTAGAGCAAGACAAAAATATTCACTATCACAGATCAGGTCCTCTTGAGAGTAGACACTAAGATTAAAGCATAACCAGTATCTGAAACATAAAGTTGAATAAAGTGAAAATAATAGGAATTTAGGTACTTAATGAGGTTTAACGAAACATCTGTTTCAATTCTATGCATGTCTACTGAATCATGCTACAAATCCTATTTCCTGTTGTGGTTCACATCACAAAAGTATGAGGAACACTACAGAAAATAGAGTCCAAACACCTTTGTAAATTATAGGAGGCTTTCTTTAACTTTAACTCTGCTATCCTTCACCTCCTCGATCCTCCTGTAGTATGTCTCTTATTTATCTTTCTAGCCTTATTTAACAACTTGCAGTTTTTTAAATGCACTATATAATTTCAGGTCCTGTGTGTTTGCAAATGAGAATCCTTCCCTAACTCACCCATCTTGTGCATATATACAGGTCCTTTAATACCCAGCTCTAGTGCATTCCCTGCAGAGCTCTTCTCTTCCATCTCTCTGCCCCCTTGAACATGCTTCCACTGTAGTACTTAGTAGATTTCAAGTATTTGTAGCAAGGTCCTTTATCTCTGCACAGCGTGCTTTTTGAAGGCAGGTGCTGTGTCTCAATCATCTTTTTAATTGAGATAATAGACATTTTAGGAAAGCCAGAAAATGAGATAGGGAGAGAAGGAATTAAGCCCAGGACTGCAGAAATGCATTTCCAGCAATGTCTTTATTTAGGCTTGAACAGTGTGGAGTTGGAAGGAGCCTTTGAATGGGGAACCCTCCCAACACCTCTTGTCACTCTCTGCCTGCCAAACCTAGCAGCAAACAGGCTGAGCTGTACTTTCCTACCTGGACCCTTGTCACCCAGGAGCAGTGACATGCCCTCACACGGTTACTATCCATAATGAGAAGTGGGCCACAGAAGCATTTTAACTAAAAGGCAGCATTGAACTGTCAAAGTATCCCCTACTCTGGGATCGCAGGAGAAGCCTAGCTTCTGTTGTCACAGGCTAGCACGACATTACTTCTGTCGCTACTGTTAGCATTATTAGCCTCATGATGCTGGTAGAACCTGATGATGAAAATCTGCAGATAGCTGAGCTTGAACTCTAGCATTTTCTCCACCAAAGCCCCTAAAGTGATTCAATAATGAATTGAAAAAATAAGCACTTCTTAGGAGATTGCAGAAACCATTCTTTTTTTGCTAAAGATTTTTATATATTTATTCATTTTTGGCTCTGCTGGGTCTTTATTGCTGCATGCAAGCCTTCTCTAGGTGCAGAGAGTTGGGGCTAGTCTCCATTGTGGTGTGGGGGCTTCTCATTGCTAGGGTTTCTCTTGTTGTGGAGCACAGCTCTGGTAGCTGTGACACATAACACAACTCGGTCCTAGCTGCTCCGAGGTACGTGGGATCTTCCCGGAACAGGGATCAAACCCATGTGTCCTGCATTGGCAGGTGGACTCCTAACCACTAGACTACCAGGAAAGGCCAAAATCCATTCTCTGTCTAACAATTTTGAAAATATTTTCTGAGGAAGTATGAACCCACTGCTGTGCATGTAAGGATATGTTGATAAAATAGACTTTTCATCTTCAAGGAACTTAACAGTCTGGAAATTCATGCAGACCAGTAAGGAGAAAAATGTAATAGTATAAGTATAAAAGGACTTCCCTAGTGGCTCAGACAATAAGGAATCTTCCTGAAATGCAGGACATCTGGGTTTGATCCCTGGGTAAGGAAGATACCCTGAAAAAGGGAATGGCTACCCACTGCAGTATTCTTGCCTGGAGAATTCCATGGACAGAGGAACCTAGAGGGCTAAAGTCCATGGGATCGCAGAGTCAGGTCTGCCCCGTGTGCCTCCCAGATTTGAATGTACATACAAATCAGATGGTATACTTGATAACAGGCAGAGTCTGAGTCAGAAGATCTCAGAAGGATCCTGAGATTCTGCATTTGTAACAAGCTCTCACACGGTGCTGATGTCCAGGCACTGTTCTTTGAATATCTAGGAGCTGGAAACACAGGGAAATGGAGGTATATTTTCTCATAGTATGTGAACAGAATGGTCTTCCCAAAGGCTCCAAGACTTGAACCATATCTTGACAGTTATGTCGCTGTTTCCATCCTGAACTAGGTGTTATAGGCATTTAGGGTAGAGAGATGAGCATGCTCACGGTCCATTGTGTTTATGTAATTACACTGGTGTCATGGGATGCAGCAGAATAAATTAATGACAGGTGACAACCAGGAAAGGCATAGACCAGTTGTTCAAAGGTATAGTAAAAAGCAGAAACTGTATCTTGTAGACACTGAGGAACCATAGAAAATGAAGATAGTGTATGAAAATATGTGTGCTTTTTATATGCTGGGGAAAATGAGTGCTGCTCTACCTTTGAAGTAATTTATTTATGAATAAAATTAAGGAAAGAATATCAACCTACTGTTTTTTTGTATATATTTTAATGTGTGCAGATTATTTTATGCTTTTCAAAGTGTTTTATCCCAAATGGAGGCAGAAATAAATGAATTTAAGATTTACAGTTAGAATCTATATGAGTTGGGAAAAAGTATAATATTGGATTTTTTAAGTAAAATCCACATAATTTCACCATTTGAAAGTGCATAACTCAGTGGCGTTTGGTACAATCACTATGTTTGTGCAACCACCACCTCTATCTAGTTCCAACATTCTCATAGCAGCAAAAAGAAAGCTCATACTCATTCAGTAGTCATTTCTCCTTCCTCTCTCCTCCCAGCTCCTACCAATCACTAGTCACTGATAAAGAACTTCTGTCATTTTGCTATTTGTTTCTTTGTGTATCATTTCCCTTTACATGCCTATGTTCCTGTCCTGCCCAATGATTTATAAATATTTTTCTAGTGTATCATTTCAATTCCCTTTTCTTTGTGTATATTTTTAGTTTTTTTTTTTTCTTTAGTGGTTACCATGAGATTACAATTAATATCTAAATTTATAACTGTCAAATCTGAGTTTATACTAATTTAGTTTCAGTAGTATTCAAACACTGTTCCTTTACATCTTTATCTCTCCTCCCTTTATTTGTTATCTCAATGACATCTATATACTTTGCTTGTCTATTAACATACATTAATAATTATTGTCTTAAGCCTTTGTCTTAAAATTGTATAGGAGTGAAAAAAGAGGAAATGCAAACTAAAATACAAAAATACTGGCTTTTATATATTTACCTCTGTAGCCACCTTTGCCAATGTCCTTTGTTTCTTCACATGGTTTTGCATTACTGACTAACGTCCTTTTAGCTCAGTCTACTAGACTTTTATGTTTAACATTTGTTGTTGGACATTTGTTGTTGTCTGTCTACTAGCAATGAACTCCATTTTTTAAAATCAGAGACTAATTTAATCCCTCCTTATTTCTAAAGGATGTTTTTTCTGCATATAGAATTCTTTATAGACAGTTCTTTTTAAAATTTAAATACTTTAATATATCATCCCACTGCCTCCTGGACTGTGTGGTTTCTGAAGAGAAATCAACTATTAATCTTACTGAGGATTTCTTACTTATGACAAGTTGCTACTCTCTTGCTGCTTTCAAGACTCTCTTTGGCTTTTAAAAGCTTTACTCTAATTTCTGTCATTGTGGCTATATTTGAGTCCATCTAGTTTGCAATTTCTTGAGTTTCTTGAATATGTACATTCATATTTTTCATCACATTTGGGCCAGTATCTCTTCAAAGATTCGTCTGCCCATTTCTATCTTCTTCATATCCTAATTTGTTATGAACCACATTAGTGAATTTTTAATTTCAGTTATTGTACTTTTCAGCTCCAGAATTTCCATTTCATTCTTTTTACGATTTCTATTTCTTTATTAATATTCTCTACCTGATGGGACATCATTTTCTTTGTTTCCTTTAGTTCTTAGTCCATGGTTTTCTTTAGTTCTTTGAACATATTTGATACAGTCATTGGCTAGTGAAAGTCCAATGTTTGCTTTCTTAGAGACAGTTTTTGCTAATTTATCTTTTTTCTTCCTGTGACTGGGACATACTTCCTTGTTTCTTTCCACACCTTATCACCTTCTGTTGAAAATGTCCTTTTGCATATTTTACTTCTGAATATTTCACTGTGGCAACTCTAGAAACCAAACTCTTTTCTCCCTGAGTTGTGCTCCTGTTTAATGGGATTGTTTGCTTGTTAATGACTCTTCTAAACTATTCTTCTAATGTTTACATTCTCTGTCATATGTGATCACTGAAATCTCAGTTCTATGAACTTAGTAGTAAGCCAGTGTTTTGAAAGAGTTTTCTTAAATTCCTGGAGCCAAGGAAAGAAAAGGAAATTCTTGCAATCTTTGTAGATTGGCTCTGTGTTGGGACACTCTTTTACTGCTTAGCCAGGGCATTTACAAGTGTGCCTTACCCTTCACTCCCTGTTGTGTGGAGCGTGAAGATCAGCTAGAGGTGAAAATGAAGTCTTTTCAGGCTTTTACTAAGAATGCATGTATCCATGGGAATGGATTTGACCTTCTTGATTCTCCAGTGTACACAAGAGCTTTTTAAAGCCCTTGTTCTCCTCAAATATTTCACATCCCAATCTCTTCTTTCCCAGGAGTCTTGGTCTATCTATTGCTTGTCCTTACTGCTTTCCCTTAGCCCAAGATGCTGCAGCCAATACGCCTGCCTTTAAGTACTTTCACTGAAAGCTCTCCAGACCTTGAAATGCTCCAAGCCAAACAAAACCAGTGCCAGTCTTTGTGTCCATCATTGAGGGAGCTGCTAGCCAGGTTGAAGCCTAAAACCACAGTTTTTTTTTCTTTTTTTTTGTTTAGTTAAACGTTTATTGCCCCTTATGGTACTTGCATCATGGACCTGGTGTCAGGCTGGCTTTTTCATGGCTTCTGACATTCTTGAGGGTGGGGAAAGGTAGACAGGTGAGTAAAATATCATGGCACTCTTACCACAGTGAAACAATTCCTTTCTCCAATTAAGCTTTACCTTGGCTATTTTAAGTTTTTGACTAGATTCCACCAGAGTCCTATAAAAGTTAATCCTGACAAGTTTTGCCAACTTATTAGTTGTTTTTCTAGGTGGACAGAGTCTTGGAGCTCCATAGTTCACCATGTTTATTGAAGTCACCATATTGTTTTACAGTCTGCGTCATAATCCATATTTCTTTGTTTGTTTTTTGGCTGCACCCCACAACTTGCAAGGATCCCAGTTCCCTGACCAGGGATTAAACCCAGGTCATGGTAATGAAAGTGCTGAATCCTAACCACTAAACCACAAGGAACTCCCCCGTAATCCATATTTCTGCCTAATTTGAGCAGAATAGGCAGCAATGTTGAGTGTCAATTATGGGGGGGTATGTTACTTCCAGAGAAATTCTTTTTCACTTCTGGGGCAAAAGGATTTTTGATCTTCCATTTACCTTGATTAGGTCTCACTGTGCTGGCCTCATAAGAACGTGACAGGTCTGATTACAGGAGAAAGAATCCAACCATTGATTGAGGAAGCTACTCATATGTTGGTCTGGAGTACACATGCCTCTGTGCTTCATCTCTGACTTGTCTTCCTCCTCTAGAGCTTATTAAAATGTGACTTTTAATCTTCTAGTGATCTCTGAGAGACTGTTTTGGCGGCAGGTCTCGGGCATGTATGTCATCTTTTATACTTAGCTATTCAGTCAATGTTTAGAATAACTTCACACATACCCTATGCCAGGACAAAAACAGGAACTGGAGAGAAAGGAGGAACAATGTATATGGTCATATCCTCATATAGCTCACTGGCAGCAGACACTGGGTTCCAGATAAGAAACAGCCTATCGTTATGTAATCATGGGGAAAAGATGCACCCTAAAAAGAAGTGGCAAACTACTGATAGCCATGACTTTTGTTAAGAAGACAATGTTAGCAACTTCAGTAACATACACTTCTAGTTTCTCTCAATAAATTCATGGAACAATAATCCAATATGTGCCCTACTTTTCTAAGTAAAAGCAGGCGACTCTGAAACCCAAATGGATATCTAAAATTCAGAGCAGGCCTGTCACTATTTGATCAGACTTCTAAACGCAATGTTAGCATGAAAACCAATCCCTACATAGTATGCTCTTTCCTTTGTTAAAAGGTTATGAACAGCAATGATCCAAATTCTAGTAACTTTGTGAAACCTGATTGGTTATTTGAAGTGGAAGAAAAAGAATTAACACCTGTTTTTTTTAGTAAAATTTACATGAAAGCCATTTGGGGAGGGGTGCTAAAAGGCTAGTGAGTATATTTAACCAAGACTGAATAAACACTGGATTACTACCTTACCATAAATGGGTAGAAACTTCGACAAAACCTATATGAAGGAAAAATTTCCTATGGGTAGAACATGACCATAATCTCTGAGTGAAAAGAAACAAGAGGTGAGCCCTATAATCACCCTACGTTTCTGAGCCACTCTCTAGAGAATGACTTTCTAGTGGGAGAGAGGGACACCCAAACACACAATGGTGTGAGGACAGGAATTCATGGAGGCCAAGGCAGCGAGAATGTCCAGGCAGATGCCAGAGAGAAACAAGTCACAAAAAGAAAGAATAACAGAAATATTCATAGGTTTCTATTTGAATCTTTGTCTGTTCTTTGTTCTTTTCCTGGCCTTGTGTGATCCCCGACAAGGCCAGAAAAAGAATAACCAAGGATCTATAAACTAAGCAGTTGTCAGACTTCACACAGGGATAAGCAACTTTCTAGTTCCAATCAATGTGGAGAGGTTATGTTGAATATTTGGAACATTCAGTAAATAACTCAGTAGGGAATCTTACTGGGGAGGCATTAAACCATCAAACCTGGGAGGAAACTATTTAACATTTTTAACAGCTTTATTGAGATAGCATTCAAATACCACATATTTCACCCATTTAGATTGTGCAGTTAGGCACAATGCTAAGTATAGGGTTACCATGAAAGTGAAAGTGTTAGTTGCTCGTTCTGTCTGACTATTTGCAATGCCATGGACTGTAAACCCACCAACCTCTTCTGTCCTTGGAATTCTCCAAGCCCTGAGAATATTGGAGTAGGCGCCATTCCTTTCTTCAGGGGATCTTCCCAACCCAGGGATCAAATCTGGATTTCCTGCATTTCAGGCAGATTATTTACTGTCTGAGCCACCAAGAAAGCCCACATAGTCCCAATGCTTCCACCCAACAGAAAATACAAATCCATAGAAACAAACAATAAAATTTCATAGCAACATTATCCACAAATATCTAAAAAGTGTAAGCAACTCAAATGATTATAAGCTGATAAATGAAAAAATAAAATGTGTTATATCCATATAATGAAATATTATTTGCAATAAAATGGAGTGAAGTTGGGGCACATGCTCCAATATGGGTAACCCATGTAAACATTATGCTCAGTGAAAGAAGCCAATTATGAAAGACAACAAATTATATAGTTTCTTTTAGATGAAATGTCCAGGACAGGCAAATGTGTGGAGACAGAAAGTAGCTGATGGACTGCAGAGGGAAGGTGGGGAATGAGGAATGACTGCTAATTTGGGGAGTGATAAGATGTTCTAAAATTAGATTGTTGCAGTGATTGTACAAGTCTATGAATATACTAGAAAACACTCAACTGTACATTCTAAATGGGTGAATTATATGTTACATGAATTAAATTTCAATAAAGCTTTTTTTCTCATGCGTTTTAGGAAGCATAAAAACTGGATATAATACTTGATTCTGTATTGGATTCTCACAAACAAATAAATGAATTATTAAACATGGTTAGAGAAATTTGAATATGTAATGGGCATTATTGAGACAAAGAATATTGAATATTGACTTAGAAGCATAAAGGTAAACATTACTTCTCCCAAGTAAGAAACAATATAACAACAGGAAAAATAAATGGTAGCTAAACATGTATACTCTTATCTAATTTTGGCTAATTTATCATATTTTAAAATAACAGGTAAGTGTGTGTATGTGTATCTACACAAAGATTTAGAAGGACGTATGATACAAGAACATGCTATTAACTGTGGTAAATTCTGGATAATAGAAGATGATGTTTTTATTTTCTCATTTTTCTTTTTAAAAATTCTTTACACTGTACATATATTTATGATATGATTTTAATTTACTTGTCTATATAAAACAATGCAAAGTATAGAGAACAAAGTGACAACCTCTCACGTACCCATCATACTGTTTCAACAAATATCAGCAGAGTTTATTCTGTTTCAGTTGAACTTCACCCTTATGCTCCTTGTGTTATTTGGAAGCAAATTAAAATGTTATTTTTAATTCATAGATTATCATCAACTTGATACTTAATTAACTTGATGTAAATGCACAGAAGAAGGTCTATTAGGTACATATCAATCTTCGATTGAGGATAGAATAAGGATGTAGTAGAGTGGGTGGATCTCTTATGATAGAAAAGAATTCATGTAAAATTTTAAACCATGCAAAACAGAAAGATATCTTCTTTTTAAAAAAGGGCATTCTTCCATATGTACTAGAGGCATAAGTTTTTTCTCAAATTAGTAGAGATCCAGGCCAAGAAGCTGAAGGGGCACTGAATTAGAAATCAGGAGATGAGTTTTACTTCTATTTCTGTTACTGTAACAGCAATATCTGAATTACTGCTTATAAAAATCAAGCATATTATTCACTCATTCCAATAATCTCTTTGATCATCTACTATATGGCCCTCATTGTCCTCATACTGCTGGAGATACAGTATGAGTTCATTTCCACATTACTCAAGACCCAGCCCCTCTGACTCAATTGCACATCTGCAAATTGCCTAGGTCTTTGGCATCTCAGCCTGGAGCAGTATAAAAAGAGCAAGCTAAGACGTAGAGTCTTCAAGGTCCACAGTTCATGGTACAGGTGTATTGTACTGTGGGAGTGGAGATGTGTGCTCTCCCAGGGGAGAAACCTGGGCTGCAAGAATTCTCTCTAGCTCTACAGCTCAGTCAATTGTGTACAAATAAGCTCTTATTCTAGTACCTCTGTGTGGTGTCCATTCTCTGCTCTTGGTCCCTCCTCTGAGGTTCTTTTTCATGTTATAGTCACAGGTCTAGCCTGGATTCTCTGTGGATGCTTTGCTTTGAGTCTCAGGTTTGTGTGCCACAAAGACACCCCCTCCTTGCCCTCATACTGCACTGAGGGCTTTAATGTCTCAGCTCCCTTCTCAGCTCTGCCTGCCAGATAGTCCAGTCAAACTCTATAATTGTTGTGGGCACATGTTTTCTCCAGTGTTCTTTTGCAAAGTAGCATCATGCTTCATTTCTTGAGATTTAAAATTTAACAGCATGCCTATTCCTACAAGAGATCAGTCCTGGGTGTTCACTGGAAGGACTGATGTTGAAGGTGAAACTCCAATTCTTTGGCCACCTGATGCAAAGAGTTGACTCATTGGAAAAGACCCTGATGCTGGGAAGGATGGGAGGCAAGAGGAGAAGGGAATGACAGAGAATGAGATGGCTTGATGGCATCACTGACTCCATGGACACGAGTTTGGGTAAACTCTGGGAGTTGGCGACGGACAGGGAGGCCTGGTGTGCTGCGATTCATGGGGTCGCAAAGAGTCAGACATGACTGAGTGACTGAACTGAACTGAACTGAATTATTCCTACAGTGGGAAAACATTTTATATCCCTTTCCACTGACTTTTTGCTATTTTAAACCTTCAAGATTTCTCTTCCCAATAGCACTGGGTCATTGCAAACCCTGCCCAGTTGCAAGTGAACAGAGTCCAATCTAAGTTTATAAAGCAAGAATGGATCCTTTAGTGCTGGGTGGAGATAGTGGAACTGCCAGGCATTTATTTGATCCTTAGATTAATTTTCAAAAAGAAGCAAGAAGAATGCACCTCAGAGCCAGACACCAGGAAATGAGTCTGAAGAACATGAAGCATGACTCTAAACCCAGACCATGCAACTGGAGAATCATGTAACAGCATTGTGACTCGGAGAGGGAGAGATGGAGAAACTTAACAGAGGGAGGCAAAGGGGGTTAGACCAGGTCCAGCCTGTCATGTAATACTAGTGAAAAGAGTTGCTGTCCTCTTACAAATGTACTCTTTTTGTCTTCCACATGGATATTTGGTATATATTTGTATACCCATATTAAAGATGGGAACTTTGAGATTCAAAGAGGTTAGATAATCTGTTCAACGTTCTAGAGACAATGAGAGGCCAAGATTTAGATGTCAATTTGTCTGAGTACAGAACTCACACTGATTTTCCAGAGATACTGTATCTAGGGGGCTACACTTCAGTGTTATCCATGGAAATTAAAATGGTCTCTAACTTAATGAACTGATGGGACAGGCCATTCCTGGTGTACAGAGTGCTTTACCATGGTACTTCTCAGGGGATGCTGGTCCCTCATGGTCCAAGGAGACAAGACTGGTATTGCAGGAGCTCACACACATGGATAATGGGCTTGACCCTGGCTGAGATGTTCTATTTTGGGCCCTTTGGACCTGGCACATAGCTTTTCCTTCCTTATTTCCCCACTTTGACATTTCACTCCCCTTCCAGGCTTCCTCTCTCTTACCCCCATAACATGTCTGCTGTGATTGGAGAAGGTTCATATGCTTTCCTCTATACCTCCAAGCTTGTCATTCCACGGGGCATGTTCTAAAAATAAAATGAAACTATTCTGAAGTAAGAATATTCATTTGCTGAGAGCTAAGCTTCTGGGGAGCTCCAGGCAGTCACTGACACATTTGCAGAGACTTGTCCCATTTCTCACAGCACTGCCACCTACTCCCCAAACCTCGAAACCCTACAGCCTGCCTCTGGAGCCCCGAATGACCAGTGCATATTCTATCAGCCTCCTTTTCATTAAAGATAAAATATGCTAAGTGAGGATCAAAACCCAGAAAGCTCTAAGCATCCCTAGAGCAATGATGGGAACTTGGGAGCCAGCAGTGAATGATGGGGGTGGGAGGTATAGGGCAGGGAGGCTGTGAGAAGAAAATATAGAGAAGTAGGTTGTGGTCATAAGAGGACATTCTAATAGTCTGAGCTGCCTGAGGATGAAATGAGCCATTTTGGAAGGCAGAGAGTTTCTTGTCCCTGAGAGGGGCTGCAGAAGTACTTAAGGCAGCAGGGAAAGGGCTCACTACCCTCTGCCCCGAAAACCTGACCCCTGGGTCTGCACAATGGGGACAGGGCTCTGGGAAATAACTATTTCATGTGCTTGACTGTGAAGGAAACCATTAACCCAATCAGTCCTGTCATCTCCACTTACCATTCCAATCTGGACTGTGTGAGAGCAGAGGACTGCTAGGGACTGCATTCCCTGGCATCAGCAAGCTGGGTGGCAGTATTAATCCAGATTACAAGGGGCAGAGGAATGAATGAAGCTAAGCAGGATGTTTGGCATGATTTGAAAGAGTAGGGCCAGCTCTGCTTTCTGAGCAGAGCACAAGGTCAAGTCATAGACCCCACTGAGGGGCCACCATGGTTCAGGTGGGGGTCTGGAACTTTGGAAAGGAAGAATGATGTGCCCTAGACACAGATGGTGTGCAGGAGGGTGGAGGAAGTGTTGGGAGTGGGCAGAGTTCCTGTGTTCCCCGATCCTGCCATTGGGCATGAGGTTCCTACAGAAGGTCGGTGTGGCAGTGCATAAGGAGGGGCCTGTGTGTCTGCACCCACTGAGGCAGGGCAAACAGATGCTGACTCTCCCTGCAAAGGCTGGGTGACTGCACTTTCTACTGCCTTCCACTCTGAGCCCACAGCATCCCACAGCAAGAGGGAATCTGGGATTCGGCCAGAGTTGTGTTAGATATACTTAGAGGTGTCAGTCAAAAGCAGTGACTGTCAAAGTTTAGCATGTTTCAGAATTACCTAGATGGCTTTTTCAACCCCAGATATCTGGCTCCACCCCCAGAATTTCAGACTCAGTGGGTCTCAGTGGGGCCTGAGAATCTGCACTCCTAACGATTTCCAAGGTTACTAGTGCTGCTGGCCCAGGCACCACCTTTTGAGTAGCTGTGGTCTAAGGTAACAATAAATCAAAAAGCACCCCAGGAAGTGATGTTTGCTTTCCTCTATACCTTAGTCTTGATTTCAGTCACTATGCTAAGAACTAGAGATATCCCAATAAATGAGACAGAATCCCTGGTGTCAGTGACCCCTTGTCTAGAAGTGCGTGAATGGACTGTTATAAGGCAGAGTACTGCCAAGAAAGGAGTAACTATTGGGAATGCTGAGCACTAGAGCATGTGTGCCTATGTGTACTGAGACATACAGTCCTGGGGACACTAGGAAAAGTTTCTGAACCACATGACCTTGAAATCAGAAGACGATTTTAAGATCAGAAAACCTTGCGTCAACTCTGGGATCTGCCTCTGGGTAGCTGGTTGACCTCAGGTGAGGTAATCAGGTACTTGGAGCCTCAGATTTTTCATCAGTCAAACAGTCCTGAGCCACTCACTACCATGGAGACGAGCATGTTCTAGGCATGGGGCTATGGAGAGTAAGCCTGACAGCATGTCGCTGTTCCCAGGGAACTCTTACTTTGCTAGTGGCTGTGTGACTGGGGACAGGATACTACCACACAGATGCATAAACAAGATAAGCTGTGACACAATGCAAACAGGATAACCAAGACAAGGAGAGATGGAGAAGGATAGACGATTTTAGGGAAGAATGTCTAGACCTCCCTGACCAGATAACATTTGAACTGAGGTCTGGTGGCACTAGTGGTAAAGAACCTGCCTGCCAATGCAGGTGATACAAGAGATGTGGGTTCGATCCCTGGGTTGAGAAGATCCCCTGGAGGAGAGCATGACAAACCACTTCAGTATTCTTGCCTGGAGAATCCTATAGACAGAGGAACCTGGCAGGCTATAGTCCACAGGGTCGCAAACAGTCGGACATGACTGAAATGACTTAGCACGCACGCACCGAATAATTAGAAGACAACTACATTTTTCATATAATAGAGTAGATATGTGAGTTAAATAACTGATGGCCAACGATCAACAAAATATGTTTATTATCTTCACCATCTTTCTCTTTATAACACTTACCATTGTTATTATTATTACAAAGATTATAATAATTATAATGCCAGGAATGCAAGCATATGAGTGAGGCCCAGCAGAGCATGCCTTCCCAGGCACATTCAGAAAGGTCTTAAGTCAGTAGCAGTGAAGCATAGAGTATTCAGCAGTCACGAATGACAACCTTTGAGATCTGGTAACAGATCTGTGGAGTAGGCTGGACCCTGGATGTTGTCCTTGGGAGCCAGGGGAGAAATCTGGGTAACAACGTGACACACTCATATTTGTGTTTTAGGAAAAGCACCTGTCTTTTCATCTTCTTCTGCCTGTGGCATGAGGAGTGAGGGAGGTGAGCAAGACTGTGGGTGGGGGAGATGCTAGCAGCCTGCACTGGGAGGGTCTATTGGGGCAGATAGTAACAGAGATATTTAAGAGGAGTGATAAGCAGCTGTGGATTGGACTGAACAGCAAAGGGGCTCAGGCTATGGAGGAAGCCCGCTGTGGGGTCAGGACAAGCCTCTCTTCCACTTCCTTTTAAACTACAAGGAGGCTACAGGGAAGAGGACCAGGGAAGCAGGGCTTGGGGGAACCTGCTGCGGGATGTCAACAGGTGACTCTGCCACGTGGGGCTTCTTTCTGTCAAACAGGATATTTTCCTGCTTCCCAGGGAAGGGTATTGTGAGGGCCAAGTCAGATGGCAGGTATGAAAAGCACTTTGGCAATTGTAAAACATTTTTTCAAATGTGAGGTGCTATTTTTATTACCCTCCGCTTCCTTGTATAGAATGTGACCCAATAATTGGATGACAGTGTCTGGCTGCTCCAGAGGCAGCAACAAAGAAGGAGATGGCCTCTGGACCAGGCCTGAGCTAGCCCCCCAGGGGCCCAGCCTTCCCAACAATGCCCTTAATATGTCTCTCATTTAAAATGACTTGCTAGGCAAAGCTGTATACATCATCAGAGGAAAGGCAGCAGCATCAGATGATTCAGTGGCTGCAAAAAAATAATCCCTATCAGCTCTAATGGGAGCAAAGATGGCAATGACATGATTACCGAGCGTCCTCCCATGATTAAGCTGCACAGGGCAGCTGGCTCTTGATGCAAACAGGCACTCCCAGCAGGGGCATTCTCTGCACAAAGCATTAACGAGAACTTAAGATAAATTCCTCTTCATTGGGCGTTGGAAATGGAAACCTATTTAGGATAAACCTGGGCATGAAGCACCTTAGAAGTTATTTTACTCATTGCTGATCCCTTCCTCCACTCCTTCCTCTCTTTCTTCCTCCTGCCCATTTTATTTCCCTTCCTCCTCCTGTCCCTCAGGTTTTTCCATCTCTAACTGCGACATCAGAAAGCAAATCCTTGAGGCATACACTCCAATGCACTTGGAGCCCAGCAGTTTACTGACCGGGATGTCCAGGGGAGGGTCAGGCAACACCCGGCAGAACTTCTCTGTGTGAATACTGTGGGTGAGAATCATGGGAAACCTGTGGGCACACACACACACACTTGCTTCTGTCCCTTGGAATGTGATGCACAGTGGGATACACAGCTCTCCCATCCTTGTATGTGTACATATGTGTGCCCTGTGGTCCAGCATGGCTTCCTGTCCTCTCTCTCCAGCCAAGCATCTTGAGCACTTGCCCAGAGCATAGTGACTACCTTTACAGTGAGCTCCCCCAAGGTTTCAAAAGAATCTGCAAACACTGACAACCTCATTTGCTGTGAAGGATTTTATATCAAGACTCCTACAAGGGCCACAGCAAAAAAGCTCAGTCTTGAATTGCATACACAGTCGTGAGTATGATCTTCCTTTCTCCTTCACTTCCCCCAGTGATGAGCAGTCTTATGTGTCCCAGCTCAACTCCCCAGAGCACTGCCCTTAACGTCTCTGGCCAAAATCATGAACCCTAGAGGAGGTCCTGCATCTCTCTGGGTACAGATCCTGGACAGGGTTCCCCTGCTCAGAGCTGCTTTGCCGTGTCTCCCAAGAGCTTGGATGGCATAGGCTATGAACGTCTCCCCAGAGGTTACTGCCTTTCCAGGATCAGACAGCATTCATTCAAGGCTGCACTGTTTACTTCTGTAGGGATAGCTGTCCTCGTGCAAGCCTCAGTACACAGCTGGCATTTGCATTAGTTCAATAAATGTTTACTGATTAGTGATTAGTGGGGATACAAATGAAAATAAGACTCAGCTCCTACCTATAAGAAAATCACACTCTAGAGGAAAGAGAAACATGTAAACAAATAAGTTTAGGAGATTAAATGTCCTTTATAATTTAGAGATGTTTGCATTTATGCATATATCTGGAGAAGCCGGGGTGGAATAGAGCACCTGACTCATAATTCCTAGGAATCTCATGTTATTACTGAAGGTGGCAGTAATATCACAAGCCTTGTTGTGCTCTTTAAGTATCTGTAAGCACTCGTTCCATTACAAGGCTCAGTAGACTGAGGCTTAAAGCAGTTAAATGACTTGCCCAAGGCCAAACATTGACAGAGCACCAGAGCTATAAATCCAAGTCTTACCTATTTGACTTCAAAAGTCTCACTCTACCCCAGCCTGTCCTTCTCTGATTCCCTTCTTTTTGGATGGGGACTTGCTATCAGCCTACAACATGGTGGAGGGTGACCCTTTTTAGGTCAGCATCCTGCAAGATTGTTTCAACTTCTGAAATCAGGCAGCATCAGACATGCGACATGACAAGGGAACATTTCCTCCATTCAGAGGGTCATTAACAGAAATGAAAGCTGGCAGATCATTGTTATGCATGAAGAAACAGAAATGGAAAAATCTATGAAGATCATATCCATAAGTCTCTGGGGAATTCACAGTGGAAACAAAGGGGCCAGAGTGTGAAGGGATAATGCTTCACCAGTGGGAACCTGGGAATCATTGGACCGAGCTCTCAGCAAAATGATCCATTCTGTTTGGCATAAAATGAATTACCTGGCAAAACAGAGTAAAGGCAACTGAACCACTTGCTCCTCGACTGTAAGATCTACATGGATGAGGGATGACTTCTGGAAAATGAAGGATTCCTTAAGCAGGTCCCTCTGGGCATATGGAGAGATGCTTGGCAGATTCTTCTGCAGGTGGATGAAGCTGCTTGGCCACATCCCTGCAGACCTAGCAGTGTTTGGAGGTCAGAGTTTGTTTTACATTCTTTGGGTTCTTTCTGAAGATGGTATCTGTAAGATGAGGCCACTCCAGGAAGCTGGACATGGCATTCATCATGATACTTATTAGACCAGGGGCTGTTCAGCAAGCCCTGGTCCTTGCTGACAAAAGAACAGTTCCTAGTTGATCAGGGGATGTTTGGTTCGTGTGTGCTCAGCAGCTCAGTCCTGTTTGACTCTTTGCACCTCCATGGACTGTAGCCCGCCAGGCTCCTCTGTCCATGGAATCTTCCAGGCAAGAATGCTGCAGTGTGTTGCCACTTCCTACTCCAGGGAATCTTCCCAACCCAGGGAACTCGTGTCTCTGGCATCTCCTGCATTAGCAGGTGGATTCTTTACCACTGTGACACCTGAGAATCATTCTATCCCTACTTGGGTATAACCCAAGTTTCCCCCAAGTCTCTACTTGGGAATCCCATCCTGCTTGTCCTCAGAAAAGTGGTTTTCTCATGAAGATTTGATTGATCCATTAGTGCCAAACCATCAGACCCTTCCCCTGAGGGTCCTTTTGCAGACACTATAGAGTATGAATCACACAGAGAAAATTTTTTTCTCTTGCCCATCATCTATGTACACTTGGTACAATAGCACCAAGGTTTTCTGAGAGGAACCTTAGAAAAGATAACAGTTCTTTTCTTGCTGCTGCTGCTGCTGCTAAGTCGCTTCAGTCATGTCCGACTCTGCTTCAGATTCAGTAATTTTATAGAAGAGAGGCTATGGGAAGCTCTCATAAAATAGTTTGATCCCATCTCTTCTTAAAATTAAACATAAGAATTATAATGATGAATTTACTTTCATGGGATATTTAAATACATGTACTGTACTAAATACTTTTCATAAATTATCTCATTTAATTGTCAAAATGAGAAACAAAGTACTCTGATTTCCATTTTATAGGGACTGACAAGTAAGGGGCCTACAATACAGAACTAAGTGTTTACATCCAGATTTCTCTGCCTTCAAAGTCTTTATCCTTCACCACTATGCTCTGTGCTGCCTCAGAACTCCTTTGTTTTTTTTTCCAGATAAACAATACAAATGAGAGAATTGAATGCACTGAGATGTACTCAGTAAAGAGCATTATTTAATTTTGCTTCATCTTAACATGAAACGCTTTGGTAAGCTTTTCCAGGTACCATTGCCACTAGCAGCAGGTATGTCCCTTCCTGACCTGTGGGTTCAGAACAGGACACTCAGGTAGAAGGTGAAGTAGTAGTATGGTTAGTGGTGGTTGGGCTGGTGATATTGATGATGATAGTGTTTACTGAGCGACTAGTATGTGTGAGGTGTTTTCCATGTCTTTAATTCTTACAATTTTTATAAAGAGTGAATGTTATTATCACCCCTATTCATAACAGATGAGGACACTGGCAAGGAAACCTACCTTGCCAAATGTCATACCACTAGGAAACAATAACACAGGGATTTGAACCCAGACTCACCTGAATTCTCTTAGAAAAGTGTTCACTTTTCTCTTAAGCAATGGCAGGTTGCCTTCTCTGTGGGGTGAGCCAGCCTCCAACCCAGCAGAGCCCACCCTGATAGCTCAGACTTTGAACAGACTTGATGCTTTTCTTTCAAGGTCATACGCACACATGAAAAAGCAAGCCCCATTGTCCATCTGTCCCACTACTTTCTAAAATGCAAAACATCCAAGCGTATGGAAGCTCTGCTGTCAGCCACAGAGCTCTCCTGCAAGAGGCTGGCCCAGGAAGAGAGTCCCACAGGCCTCATTGGAGCAGTGTGGGCATTGTTCTATGTGGAACTCTATAGACCAAGAGTAGATTAAGGCTCCAAGATACACGAATTTCAAAATTGAAGCAATAAAACACATTTTTTTTCTTGGCTTGCAATTGCCCCTTAATTGGACCATGAATAGCAATTACACTATAAAGCCTAACAGGAATTTGTGGATAATTAGAGTATGTCTTGGGCGGTGGGTTCTAATGGAGGAATCCAGCTAATCACTGAGTGCCTTTCACCCTCTACCAACTGATAAAATCATCAGGCAGTGCCTGTCAGTCACTCAGAGAAATGGTGAGTGTGATTTTAACTCCTGCTAGAGTAGGACTAAGAAGGCTGGCAAACCACTCTGCCCAGAAGGCTCTGCCTTTGTCCTTGAAGAAGTAGGACAAAAACAGAAGCAAAGGTGCTCCTGTGATGTGGGAACAGTGTTCTGTCTGTAGTTGAGTCACACACATTCAGTCCTCAGTACAGCTTTGTGGAGAGCATAGCTTTACACCCATCACACAGTTCAAGGCACTGAGACTTGGAGTGATTTACCCAAATTCATCTAGCTAGTAAGTGATAGATACAGAATTTAAATCCATATGTTTGATCTAGGTCAAACTCAAAGTTCATGACCATTTAACTGTACAACTGATCAAAATTTATTGAGTACCCACTATGGGCAGTGGCTCTTCAAACATCATATGATTTAATACTTTCAACAGGTATGTAAAGCAGGTGTTTTTATCACGTTTTTCAAACTGGAAAGCAGAAACAAATAAGAATGGTGGAAGCTCCTGTCCTGGACTGTCCACCACCTCTTACTCTTCCCATCACAAACACACACACACTACAGACCACATTTCTTTTGTCTATCCATCTCTATTTTCCATTAACTAAAGCTACATTTTGGGGTTTCCCTCAAAAGCAGGCCATGAACCAGCAATACAAGAGATAACCTAAGAAGCAACACTAGGAGGATGGAGAAATGGCAGAAGGAAGGGAAGGCAGCCAAGAAAGGATAAGTAAGGCATCTAAGAATCTTAGTGCCTGGGTTTGGCCTCACCAGGAAGTGAGAAAACAGTGTAGACCATGCACAGCAGCATTAGGTCACCAAGGAACAACCTCGGTGAGTGGAGTATTCATCTGTCGACTTCAGCAGTCGTAGTTGAGGAGTTCCAGAAGTGGAAGAGTTAATTCTTCCATGCTTTCAGCATATGGCAAAGATAGCAGAGAGAGTTCTAGAACAAGAGAAGGCCTTCAGCAAAATAATACAGGCACACGTGGTAAGGACCAGTTCAACAACAATGGAACAAGCTAGTCTTCAATGAACCAGGAAATAAAGAAGAGGCAACACAAAGAATAGCTTTGAAGATAGACCTGGTGAAGTCTGCTTGCTGTGTCATGGTCTGGCAGTGATCCACCTGGGCTGATGCTCACCATCTTCCATTCAGCCAGGCCAACTCACATGTCAGCCAGGGAGACTGATGTTCACATCCAGAGTGGATTAGAAGATTCTAGGGATAAGACTTGTCTGATCCCAACACTGCACTTATCTGGCAGGCATTTGCTGCTCAAGATAGCAAGTCACCTACACCTTGAAAACTACCTGAAAACCAAACAATAAAAGGCACTTTCTGGTCTAGCCAAAATATCAAATCATTCTTCAGATGAGTTGTCTAAAATAGTAATTTGTAACATCTCTGTCTAAGGGGTCATGGGTTTCTTTGAAAATCTATTGAAATTTCCCAGCTCCATCCCAGAAATACACACAGAAGATACAAAAAGACATGCTACAGAAAGCAAAAGGGGTATTTCTATCTGGGAGTGTTAATATGTAAACAAAAGTACATTTAATGAATTTGCTCGGTTTTGCCTATTATGAGCATTCCTGAGTCCTAATCCTGGTAGTGATATAAATAAGCCTGTGTGGACTAAGAATAAAAACATCCTTTATGGTGTCTATGAATGGATGAGGGCCAGCTAAGACCCTTGTCCTGTATCCTGGTTCCCAGAAGCATCAGGACCACATGCTTCAGAAGAGACAAGAGCATTTTGTGTATCATTTGCTCAGTTCGGCTTTGGGCCATTGGTTTCCTTTCATGTCAGTGTCCTTCCAGAAAATGATTTAGGTCAAGCTGGAGCATAAATGCTGACTGGTTTATGCCAAGCTCTCAAGTATGCAAAAAAAGAGTGACAGAAAATACAAGACCAGTTTGGAGTTACTTAATCTGGCTAAGAGACATTAGTCTTTCATGGAAAACATACCAATATGCTGACATCTCAGATCTGAATCTTGGCTTGCTCTTTTTGGAAAAGGAAACCTCTGCCTGGAGGTGATATAGTATCTACCACCTTTTTACAATTGAATTCCTAAACTTGACTTGCTTCCCTACTATGCTGCATAAGTAAGAACTATAAGCACAGGGACCCATAACTGACTTGACATTGCCATGTGTCCTCATTTTCATCTCTCTGTATTCCCTCCTGCAATATTCCAGGACAGAGAATTGTGTCCTGGAGTTTCAAAAGTGGAGTCATTCTAAATCTACTTTGTGCCAAGGGGCTCTTCCACGTAAAAATAGACTCCATTCCACTCAGACTCTGAGTGACTGAAAAGGGATCACTTAACCACAAGTTTACTGCAGAGCTTTCACCCCACTAGGCTCCCCTCCCATGGAAGAGGAATCTGCTACCATCTGTATGTGACAAGAGCAAGTGGCTAGGGGACTGTATGAGTCACTGAATAAGGATTTATTCCTCCTTCAGAGATTAAAAAAGAGGTACATTTATGTCTTCACTGCATCTTTCCTGTTTTCTCTTACCTTCATTTGTCCTCAATTACAACAAGGGTACACAAGAGTGACAGAAAAATAGCAAGAACTCCACCTCCTCCTCACACCCTCCTATCTCCTGTCACATCACCCTCAAGATCAGAACATTGTGGAGAGATAGACACATGGGCTTGGGAACTAGATAGTTCTGATCAGAGAACTAAGCTTAACTCTACCAGCTGTGTGACCCCGGGCAAGTCCTCTCTCAGTATCCCCTCAAAGTGGTGACACTCAGATCTGTTGGAGTTGTTGAGAAGTTCACATGAAATAACATATAAGAAATTGAATACATTATAACTATCCAATAGATTGTGAGGGCTCTTCCCCATTGCTCTAGGTTCCCAGAAGTCTATCTCACTTTTCTATGCCCCGTGTTAAAGGATAACCACATTACTGTGGATCCCACAAAAGCAGGCAAAGAGACACATTTTTAAAAGGATGTATAACTATAGGAAACATACCTATAAGTATAAGGCATCCAGTTAAATACGGTTTTAGTTTAAGTACTTCCAAACTGGCATAGGATACACTTGTACCAAAAATTATTTATTGCTTATCTGAATTTTTAATTTAATGGGCTGAACTGTATTGTGGTTCACTAATTCTGGCCGCCTACTTTCATGAGTATCCCATGACTCTCCATTTGCGTTACCTGGTTGAGCAACGTTAGGGGCTCAAGGGCACTAGTCACATTAGGTTGGCCTAATTTGGATCCCAAGTCATAAGGACTGTCCTGTATAATCTTAATCATGTTTTAGGCAACACTGGGAAGATGTTAACAAGCTTCAGGCAAGTAGATACAAATATCTTTTTTACGACATGTAAATTTGCCAAGAGCAGTACAATAGCAAAATGAAAACAGAACAGCTAGAACCAGATAAACCACATTACCTCTTCATTCAGAGGCATCAATCTATAAGGGAAATTTAGAAGTTTTGTCATAAGAGTGTGGAGATATACTTTTATGATATGTAGATTTGCCAGCAGCAATTTAAAAGCAAAATGAGAACAGAATGGCTGGGACCCATAGAATGCTTGTTACTTCTCTATCCAGGAGCATCAATCTTCAAAGAAATTTTCACATTTTTTGTTTCTTTTAAGAATATTTCTTTGTCTCTGCTATTGTAAGAAACTGGAGAGCAAAACTGCAAAATCTTGCCAAAGATGAGATCAGTCCAAACAGAAAATTCAGTATGTCCTTCTAAATGCCTGATTTGTGGCCATCTTTCTTTTAGAGGAAGGTAGTTCTTTGGAAAGGGGTAGAGGCAAGTAGTCTCTTAGAAGGATGTGCATTGGGAAAATCTGAGATCATAGGCTAAATCCTATAATCTAGATGTTTTTGATGCATTTTCAAGTATACTGTTCTCTTGTGTCAGCTGCCTATTGCTGTGTACCAACCACAGCCCTCCTCCACACACACACACAACTCAAAAATGTTATCTCTCACAATTCTGCAGATCACATGAGCTTAGCTGGGGTGCTTTTTCTCCTCATGTCATTGGCTGGAACTGCTATGGTAACCAAACAAGATCCTGTGGGGTCTTCCCAGAATGGACCCTGCCCTCATGTCTTCTGTCTGCCTTTTGTCTGTAGAAAAACTTTAGTCAAAGAATAAATTTAATTGGAGAAATGCAAAATGAAATGAAAGAAATTAAGAAAGACAAGAAAATGGTAAAACAAGACAAAATAATAGTTGAGCCATTAAACAAGGACTTTTAGTTCCTTCTCAAGGGTTAAGATAATATTCTGAGCCATGTCCTTTGGGCTGTTTGGAAGATACTGAAACCCCCACCAGTTGGAACCAGAAGGTTGATGATGCTCACTCCTGATCACCTCACCAACCAATCAGAAGAAAACCCATGAGTTGATCATGCACCCCACAACCGTTTAAACAATAGCTGCCTGGACACCTTGCTTGGCGCCCTGCAGTAAATGCTGCACCTTCCTTCACCTTCCTTCAGTAGATTGGCTTTACGGCACTTGGACAAGCAGATCCAAGTTTGGCTCAGTAACACTTATCAGCAGTAGGCTTGGCTAGGCTGGAACAACAAAGGTAACACACCAAAATGGCTGATGTTTATTGGCACTGTTGGCTGGGAGCTTGCTAGGGCTGTCAACTAGAGAGTGTGCTAGTGCAGGTCCTCTACCCAGACTAACTGCTCGAGCCTCTCACAGTTTAGCCACTGGGCACCAAGAGAAAGTGTTCCTAGTGCACAAAAGCTGCACATCTCTTAAGATCCAGACTTGCAAAATATGCAAGGTCACTTCCAAAGCAGACCCAAAGACGAGCCCCCATTCCAGTGCAGGGGACTAGATCTTAAATCTTGATTCAGGAAACAGCAAAAAAAAAAAACAAAACGACCACCATCTGTACCCACAGTTCATCCTGTGGCAGCAGATCATTTGCATTCCTCTCATATGAAAATACACTCCCCCATACCCCAGGAACCGTAAACATCCTATTCAATGATAACTTCAAACTTAGGTTTGAGGTCCAGGATCTTATCATTTAATCAAGTTCTAGAGTGCATGAGAAACTTACCCTGACAGGTCATTCCTTGGGGGTAGGTCTTTTAGAATGGTTTTTCCTGACTGGATGACCTAGGAATTAAAGAGACACAATCTAATATTCAGTGATAGAACAGGCATAGAATAACTACTATAGAAACTCATGTTCACAAAAGGAGGAAATATGAGGTATGTAAACATCACTGTTCCATAGAAATTCTGAAGTCCAGCACATTTCACGACTCTTGCTTTGGGGGCTAGGGATGTATATTGATTAGGACCTGGTTTTGCTCCTGTGGTAGCTTTGTTAGATCCAGTTCTCCTTGTTTGTTTGTTTGTTTTTTAATAATTTTATTTGTTTTTGGCTGTGCTGGGTCTTTGTTGCTGTGTGAGTTTTTGTCTAGCTGCAGTGAGTGAGGACTACTCTCTAGCTGTGGTGTGGGGCTTCTCATTATGGAGCTTCTCTTGCTGCAGAGTATAGGCTCTAGGGCACATAAACTTTGGTAGCTGTGGTTCCCAGGCTCTAGAGCATAGGTGCAATAGTTTTGGTATGTAGGCTTGGTTGCTCTGAAACATGTGGGATCTTCCTAGATCAGGGATCGAATCCATGTCTCCTGCATTGGCAGGTGGATTCTTAACCACTGGATCACTAGGGAAGCCCTCTTCTCGGGTTTTACTTTGTTGTCTGAGCTCTTGGTTCTACCTATTTTAGCCATCTCTCCTTTATTGACTATATTTTCTTATTTTCTATACTCCTGATGCTCTGACATTTGGGACCTTCAACCTCAAGTGAATACCCCTTCCAACGCTAGCTAATTCCTAGAAATAGTAAATAGCTTTCTTTGTAGTACACCTTTGATATCAACCAATCCAGAGTCCATACCCCCAGGCTTTTCCTTTGTTAAGTCTCACACACTAAGCCAATGACTCCTCTAACCTAAATCACCCCAGGACAAGACACTTGAGGACTGGGGACCACCTCTATAGCCTAGAGCCTATTTGAAATTGTTCAAACAATCTAATCCTAAACCTAGCATGTTCTACTCTGCTTCACCCATTTCTTCCTTCAAAAACCCAATTAAGTCTCTGGATTATACCTGCCTTTCTCAGCCATCTGTGGTTCTTCCCCATAAGGCCCTGCATGGCATTGCATGCTTCACCTTTCTTTTTGGCTGCACTATGCTGCATGGCGGGATCTGTTCCCTGAACGGGGATTGAATCTGTGCCCCTGTAGTGAAAGCACAGAGTCTTAATCATTGGACCACCAGGGAAGTCCTGCCTTCAGCTTTTGCCTGTGAATATAAACCTTTTCCTTCATGGCAGTCGTTTCTGTGCTGTGTCTGCTGTCTTACCATCTTTGATTAAAACAAACCCTGGAAACATTTTAATCCATCTCCTTTTACATAAGAAATGGTTTATGTTTACAAGTACAGTAGCTTTCTCAGACTGTTTCCTGTCTAAAGAAGATTGAGGCTATGGATGCTTCCTCATTTCATATAAGTCTGTTTCAACCATGAAAGAGAGCCACTATAAGCACTGTGGCATAGGGAATCTATTACAGTGATGAGAATTTCCAAAGTCCTGGAAGGATCCAGGTCAGTCAGGGTCTGTTATAGAAGGAAAAAGTGGATGATTTTAGGAAAGTCACAAAATGGGTGTCCTGGAGAAATGAAGATGAACAAGTAGAACCTGGCTGAGAAAGCACCAAAGAGGACAGTGAAGAGGATCTGGGAAAACATGTATGGAAAGCTATTGTGTTAATGTGGCTGTTGCCTTTGGCGGCCTGCAAACTATTGTCTGGTAATGGTCAAGGACAACCATTGGTTAGCAGAGTTAGCATCTGGAAGAAGGTCCAGATGCAGAGCAGACAAGCACAAGGATCAGCTGGAAGCCATCAGGCACGCATGCATTTGAACTTCATCAAATCTTTACCACACTTGCCGTTACTTCAGGCATTCAGTTTGAGCTTTTCTCTCCTTTGCTGAGGACAGTGTTTCCCACTGCCCATAGCAGGAGATTGTGTCTGCCTTCCCTAACTCTTTGTGGACAGACTTGATTCATAATGTCTGAATCACTTGCACTCTCCCAGCATTATTCACCCAAATCTTTGCCTTCTGGTCCAAGAGAGAAAATTTAACTGCTGAGATTTTAATATAGTTAATTCTTGACCTCCCATGAGCTCATTCCTCCTTTCCTTCCTCCCTTTCATCTTGCCTTCTTGCTGTCTATCCTTTCTTTATACAAGTCCTGTGCATTGAGTGGGGCTTCCCTGTAAGGTAAAGAATCTGCCTGCAGTCCAGGAGACCCAGGCTTGATCCCTGGGTTGGGAAGATCCCCTGCAGAAAGAAATGGCTACCCACTCCAATATTTTTGCCTGGAGAATTCCATGACAGAGGAGCCTGGTGGGCTACAGTGCATGGCATCACAAAATATTGGAACACAGCTGCGACTAACACTTTCACTTTGACACATTGAGTACCTAAGCCTGTGCTAGGTGCGGGGACAGGTCACAATCTGAGTCACTGAGTAAAGATACAGCTTCATTTTTCTGTGCCTGCCTACCTTATTCGCTCATCTCATGGTTGTAATTTGAGGTAACATTTACAAGACTTTGTACTGGGATCATGGAGGCATCCTGCTTATTCTCTAGCAGAGGACAGGAAACAGACATTCACTAATAGGCAAAGTAGATACTGAAAAGGCCAGAGGGGAGTTGAAGACAAACTACTGCAAGGTTGAAAAGATACGTTAAAGTCAGATTATGAGAGTCTTTTAATGTTTGTCCTAAGGATTTTTTCTGTGCCTAATGGGAATCATTAAAGACTTTTGAACTGGAGAAGGCTATGATGAGAACTGAGCTTTAGGGAAGTGTATCAAGCAGTGCTGCAGAAGGATGAGGAGATGAAGATGACTAGAGTTAGCTGTAACAGCTGTGGACTGAGGAAAGGTGTGCTACTGCTCAGCCATTTATTAAATGAATCTCCTTGGAGCTGGAGCCTTGGTGGTACACATCATCCTGGGATGACTGTGGATAACTCTGAGGTTTCATAGCTGTGGGCACAGGAGGTATTGGGGAAGGGTTGTGTCATCCTGTTGGTGGCAGTGGAGTATGAAGATAGTCAGACCAGAGTTTAAGGCCTTCTGGACAATAAGGTATTTGCAGGACTCAGGACACCGTGTCATCCAAAACTGGTTTTCACTTGTCCCACAAGGGCAGTAAACTATTCTCTTGATCAGTCCCCTCTGACAAATGAAACTTCTCCTGCCATCATATCAATAGTCACTGAGATAAAGAACATTTGGAGATAATTTTTAAATCAGTGGAGCATATTTCCTATAAATCATATTTAGTTTCACATCCATTTATTCACAAATACCAGTGGCACCATGATACATAGAATATTAATGGTGGTAGAGGTGAGAGCATGTCTGTCCTTTCCCTTATAAAATGATAGTGATTCTAGATGGTGGTACTTTCCTTTCTTTCCTTTTTAAAATAAATAAACAATGTCCTTACATGGCTAAATAAAATATTGGCAAACTTATGTTAATACTCCACTTCTCTTTCTGTTCCATGACTCTCAGGGTAGAAATCACTGATTCATGACAGAGGAGGCACATTGCTTTTATCCTGTTCAAATGTTTATGATGGACTTATAAAGGCAATGATGATATTCCTATCAAGTTTCTGCATGACAAGAATAGAAAGGGATGTAATATGTAGGTATCTAATATGCTGACTCACGATCCAAAACTTGCCCCCAAATTGCCAGTGCCTTCAGGAGATGGATTATTCAAGTAGCTAATGACACAGAGGAAGGTGGGGCATAGCAGCCTGATTCAGACCACAGCTGCGCACTGAGTCTAGACCTGGCTGGCCAATATACACTATGAGCAATATTGACAGGGGAGTCAAGATAAGAGTTGCCAGGGGGTAGAAGCCATTGTTTTAGATTAGGAAACAATTGGAAGACAGTTGTTTCATAGAAGAAGAGATGGTTTGAGGCAAAAGGGAGAGAGTAGCCAGTCAATCCTAAAGGAAATCAAGCCTGAATATTTATTGGAAGGATTGATGCTGAAGTTGAAGATCCAATACTTTGGCCACCTGATGCGAAGACTCAACTCTTTGGAAAAGACCTTGATGCTGGGAAAGATTGAAGGTAAAAGGATAAGAGGGCACCAGAGGATGAGCTGGTTGGATGGCATCACGGACTCAATGGACATGAGTATGAACAAGCTCAGGGTGATGGTTTTGGACAGGGAATCCTGGTGTGCTGCAGTGCATGGGGTCGCAAAGAATGGGTCATGACTTAGTGACTGAACAACAAGCCAAACAATGCTCATTAAAAAAGAGCATTGTTGTATATAAAGACCTCTGAATTTTTTATAGGTCTTATCAGGGAGAAGACCTAGGGATAATAGATGGAAACTACAAGAAATACCATTGGTCTATCAGAGAAAACAATCACTCCAATATTAGCATTTACCCCAAAGGGGGTATATCATTGCCTTGTCTTGGAGCTGGGTAAATCCCCAACCAGCAGTCACTACAGTGCCTGTTCCTAGTAGGGGATGGATAATTATGTATTGAATTGAATTAAATGAATTCATGGTTTTGGTGTTGATTTGTGTCCAGAATGGCAGTTTCTCATAGAATTCTTTTTGGGCTCACTCATCATAGTTGATCCACAAATAAGGATTGCCCAGCACTAGAACATCTTAAGGTGTATACCAGTGGTACATAACTTCTTGAGGATAAAACAGCACACTTTCTCAATATCTCCATATGTACAAAAGAAATCCCCAAGAGTCAATAAACCTTAATGATGTATACTAGGGTACATATAAAGATAGGATATTTTGTGACACTATTCTTTCTACCACTTGCTAATGCTGATTTATGATGATCAAGGCTCAGTAGTGCTGGGGAGAAATAGCAGAGAGGAAGGACATAAGGCTGCTTGTTGGGGTCAGGAAAGATTTCACAGAGGAGGTGGTATTTGTGCTAAGTCTGCTCTGTGGGCAAGGGGTAGAGGGTTGAGGTAGGAGGTGAAAGTGGGGAGATCGTGGGTAGAACCCTCTGGAATGGTTCAGGGCAAGATGGTTTGGGGAACTCACAGATGTGATTAGATATCATGTGAGCACAGATTTAGAGAGACAAGAGGTTAATGTATAGCTTGTAAACAAAGCTATACAAATAGACGAGGAGACATGGTACTCTTATAGAACAGGTAAGGGGTTAGTGAGATCCTGTGAGTAACTGGGCATCTTCTCAGGGTAGTCTATTTTGTGATCATGGAAACTTCTAATGATGTGACTTTCCCATCTTTAACCCTTATCTACTTAGATAATTTTGAAAATTTGATGTATCCAAAGAGACTGCCATACTGTGACTCAGGTATCTAGGGCATCATCTGCCATTGGGCAGATGGAACATTGGTAATCATTTTAGAAGAAGTTCCTTATTTTCCCCAATGAAATAAATGTTTTCTGTCCTCTCTTGTCCTATACCTGTTTCTCATTCTGTTGGCAATAGAATCATGGATTTGACAAATGAGAGGTATCTTCAACCTAACAACAAAGGCAGTTTTTTAGATATTATTGTATTTTAAGATAAGCTTGACTTCTCTAAGTCTTCCTGATTCCTAACTCTAGACATTTCAGGTAAGCCTACATTGTAAAGAGTACACGTTCCGACCCTTTCCCGACAGACCTCTTAAAGCCAAGACTATTTGTATGTGAGAATCACATTTTGATTGAATATATATATATATATTCATATATATATGGCAAAGTTCTTTTCACCTGTAATTCCTCAACAGGTATTAAGACATCCCTGAAAATGACATCATAAAATAGAAGGTGTTTTTTTTTTTTCAGGTTACCAACATAAAAGGCTTAAGGAACCCAAATGGTTTTAATAAGATAATTAGAAGCCACATCTGAGTTGAGGATTAGTCTTCTATCTTCTGTCTTTCTCAGTAGAAAGCACAGGAGAAATAATAATTCTTGAAGCTGTTGGAGCAAAATAAGATTGTCCAGAAGGGATGGAAGTGTGTGTCTGTGTGTGGGTGGGATGGTGGGGCTGGGGCAAGTCAAGCAGAAAATTTGCAACTATTTGCATGATAAATATATCCACGAAGCCAGTCCTTACCACACATGCTAGAATGAAGGGCTGGGTGGTCAGACAGGAGATGGCTGGGAATTTTGATGAAGCAGAAGTGAAGATGAAGTCACCCCCTCAACCATGCTTGAGCCCCACCAGGCAAGGGGCTTGTAACACTTTTCATTAGAAAATGACCTTGAAGATAAGATAAGGTCCATTTTTTCCTTCTCTACTCATTACCACTGTCTCAGGTCTGAGTACTCATTATCCTACTGCCATGGAACCATTCTGCCTCCTGGAAAAGCAGTTCTGATTATCAGTGGCCTCCTGGGCTAATATGTTCCTACACGTGTTAATGTGGCCCCAGCTGTATTCTCAAGCATCATCCACAAGCTTTCCTGTTCTTTATCTCCTGTTCCCTTTCTTTCCTTCTCATGTCTTCCTTGTAATGATGACTCCAAATAATTTCAAATAAATATGGCCCTGCAGAGCAACCTTCTCTTGACAGTGAAAAACTGGTTACATGTACAGTGTATGAGTTCTTCAGCAATCAGTACTCCTACAAGGACTTATTCAACACACACACAGTAAGCATTGGTACTAAATGATATTAAACAGTGTCTCATTTTATCCTCACAAGAAACTTGGGAGGAAGCAAATTCTTATATCAAATATAGTTTGTGGCTGAGGAAACAGAAAGGCTAGGTAACATGTGTGAGGTCACACAGAGAGTGAGTGGCAATGTCAGGTTTATGGAGCCCCATGCTCACAAACACTCTTGATAATGACAATGGGCAGGTTACAATCCTTACTCTCCTCTCTGCTCCCCATGTGAACAGAGAATCCTGGATGCCTCTTTGGTATACTCCAGTCTCAGTAATTCTGACAAGTCTGATTTTCTGAATTCAATTTCTGTGCCTCCCGATGAAGAGAATCAGAGAATTGTGTCTGGACTTTGCCCAACCAACAAAGCTTCCCAGGGCTCATGCACCCATGAGCATGGAATTTGGGAGCATACTGGGGTCTCCCTCGGCCTCCCAGAAAAGCTCCTCATGGGCTGGGTAAACACTCTGAGCTTCTTCATAGAAATAGCAGTTTCCTCAAGCAAACATGATGAGGGTTAACAGAAACCTTATATGTAAAAATAGTTCAAAACCTGCCACAAAGGATATGCTTGGAAAACATGTGCCTGCCCTCATTCCCTTGACTGTTATCTGCAGGCTCGTGCCAGGCAGGACCATGGACAGCAGCAGCCCCAGGGAGATCATGATGTTGGGAAGAGAAATGTCGGGCGGAAGTGTCCTGGAGTAAGTCATTGAACTGTTGTTAGTTCATTGATTCAATCACTTTCCAGACCCCCACCTCTGAGGATGCTTTGAAAGTTATATCAGACGTGAGAAGTATTTGGCATGATGCCTGGTTGAGAGGAAATGGTTAACGTGTGTATACTCTCTCTTGTCTCTTTTGTTTCCTTTCACGTTCAGATTCAGGCTTCTGCCAGGGGTTGATCTCTGGCCCAGAGGATTTGAAAGATTAACACAATGAGCTCTGACTGTTGTCGTATCCAGGACTCTGCCAGGTGAGAGATGCACGGCGCCCTGAGGGGAGTGCCGCCCTCCGGCATAGAGGCAACAGCATGAAGGATGAGCCTTCTCCCGCCGCAGCACTGGGTCAGGGAGGCAGAAAATCACCCTCACCAGGAGCCGTTCTTCATTTTCTGCAATGAAATTCGGGAGGATCATCTTCAATCAGTGTCATTCTCAGGAAGAGAAGGAGCCACTTTATATGTTCCCTCTGATTTCCCCCCCACACACACAAAAATCCTTGATGAGGCTGCCCTTGGCACCCACCGTCCTTCCCATCCACACCCTCCCCACCTGAAACACCATTCCCAAACACCATGCTGCCCAGCTCTGTCGACCCCGTTCCCACCTTGTTTCTTGGATGTGTTCCTCAGCTGACACCCTCCTTCACCTGTTGGGGCTCCGTAAAGTTTGTTTCTGCCTCCTGTGCACATAGGACATCCAAGGGGCCTCTGTAGCACTCCCTCTCCCACACACCAGTCACCACCCTAGGCCACGCCTCACTCCCTGATGTCCCCACCTGCTTCATTTCCTTTTAGGGCCTGAGGGATTATGAAGGTGTACTCTAGTTTATGATTCCAACATGGTACTGTGCTAACTGGCCTTAAGCTCCTTGACATGAGACACTGTCAGTTTTATTCAATTTTTTAACACTTTCCTTTTGGGTCTTTTCCAAAAGGGACTTGTTTGTCCCTGTCTATAGGTGAAGGCTGACCACAGTCTGGAACATTCTGTAGCCAGTCATGCCTCATCCCCTCCACTGCTGCCTTCCCTGTTTAACTCACTCTCACGGGTCAGCTGCATTACTGTAATAACTGCTTGCCTGGTCCCTTTCCCCATGTGTTGCTCCCCTTACTCATGAGACTCCAGGGTTCACTCTCAGAGCAGCAGCAAAAGAGGGACTCATTAAATGTAAGTAAAGCTGCTCAGAACCAGCTTGTGGCTCCCTCTGCTCCAAGGAGGAAAGGGTTTTCAGCAATCCAACCCCTACCCTTTCTACCCCAGGCTGCCCGCAGCCTGATCCCACTTCCTGCCTTCTTCCTTGCCCCTTGATTCCTTCTTGCTGTCTGCCAACATGCTAGGTAGGCCTCTCCTTCAGAGGTGCTCTTCTCCAAGAAATCCACTGTTTTTTTCTTTTCCCTCCCTTTATTTTTTCCCATCAAATACAACCTTTTCAGTAAACATTCCATTTATTTTTAAAATTTATTTATTTTAATTGGAGGCTAATTACTTTACAATATTGTAGTGGTTTTTGCCATACATACATTGACATGAATCAGCCGTGAGGGCACATGTGTCCCCCATCCTGAACTCCCTTCCAGCTTCCTCCTCCCCATCCTATCCCTCAGTGCTGTCCCAGTGCACCAGCTTTGCGTGCCCTGTTTCATGCATCAAGCTTGGACTGGTAATCTATTTCACATATGGTAATATACACAAACATTCCATTTTAAATGGTAGCTTTTGCCTCCTGTACTTCGGTTGTATCTATTATTCTGATGCCTCTTCCTTGCCTTATTATTTTGTTCATAGGACTTTTCATGTTCAAACATGCTACATATTTTCATTATTTTGTCTGTCTCTTCACCTTCCATTTAAGCTCCATGAGGATGAGAATGTTATCTGTGTCACAGAATGCTTCCTGGCACATAGTAGGCTCTCAGTAAATGCATGCTGTATAAATGGCCTCTAATAACTTCAGCCAAGTCTGGGATCTGGCTATCCATCCCCTTGCAGTTGTATTCCTCCCTGCTATGCAGTCCTTGACTGACCCCTCCGGCTACCTATAGCAGAAAGATGATAAAGGCATCACCCCTTTCTTCAAGAAAAAAAATCTATCTAAACTTTTTACCTAGTCATTATCTGTGCCCTAACTCTAACTAGTTTTTCATTACCACGTGTCATTAACTTTAAGGGACTCTCTGGCGTGCAGATGACCTTGTACACACCTGTCCCCAATTCAGGAGCCAGCATGGAGATGAAGGATGGTCCTGTTCTTATTGCAGGTTGTCAAGAAACCTCCTTGGCTTGATCGATCCAGACAACCTTTATTCAGAGGGGAGAGACAAATCAGTCAAATCACTTATTTGACAAGATGTCAAAGACGTTTCAGTTATTTGGCTGAAGCATGATTTTCTATCAGTTAGGTTGGGTTTGCTTAGAAACATGCCTTCCTTCAAAGACTCTATAAAGTACAAGTACACTTAGTTATTCAAATTGCTAGAGAATGAGCCCCAAAGTGCCTCAGTTACTTGTCCTTAAAAAAGGAATTACTATTTGTGGGTGGCCATGGATGAAAACTCCTAACTACTTTCCTATACCAGTATTTGTGAGTGTCAGTAGTCAGCTGGGGCTTCCCAGGTGGTGCTAGTGGTAAAGAATCCTCCCACCAATGCAAAAGATGCAAGAGACATGGGTTCAATCCCTGGGTCGGGAAGATCCCCTGGAGTAGGAAATGGCAGCAAACTCCAGTATTCTTGCCTGGGAAATCCCATGGGCGGTGGAGCCTGGCAGGCTTCAGATCATGGGGCTGCAGAGTCGTACACGACTGAGCCACTGAGCACACTTGTAGCATAAGTGGCTACACTTCCTGGTGGCCAGTTGTAAAGAATTCGCCTGCCAGTGCAGGAGAGATAGGTTCAATCCCTGGGTCAGGAAAACTCACTGAAGTAGAAAATGGCAACCCATTCCAGGATTCTTGCTTAGGAAGTCCCATGGACAGAGAAGCCTGGTGGGCTACAGTCTATGGACTGCAAAGAGTCAAAAGAATTAGTGACTAAAAAAAACACTGGTCAAGGGCTTTATGTGAATACTGTTCCCTATTTCTCAAAATAACCCTATGAAATAGGTTTTATCATCACATTTTGATTTGTAGCATCAGAGTTGAGGTTTGAAACAGGTACTGACTGATACCCAGCTTGGGTTTCTTCAGGGTTTCAATCTGTTTTCCAGTCTCATTCTTTCTCTTCTAGGTTATTTCCATGTCTAGTTGAATAAAAGCTGTATTTTAAATAATCAAAGACTCAATAGAAAAAGCAGACTAAATATTGAATCCTTTCCTCTTTCATGATCCTTGGAGTGTATCTGCTCTCCAGCTATGTACACAAGCATTAAGGGGTCAGCCATTCTTCAGTTAATATCCAAGGTCAACCATTACTTATTTAATTCTATCTTGGGACTCATCCAATTGCTAGAGAGAGAAATCTGCTTTAAACTATCTTGAGAAATAAAAGAAAAGTGTTGGCTTCTTTAAAAAAACCCATGAGTAGCACCAGCTTCAGCAAGGGTGGGACACAGGAGCAAAGGCACTGGGAATATGTTTCTATTTTTCATATGTTTATATTTTCTTTCATATCAGCATCACAATTAGCTACACTTATCTTGCCCAAGCAATCACAAGAAAGAGATATTGTCTTTCCTAATATGTCCAGAAAAATGCAGGAGCTCAGTCTCACAGATCTAGCCAAGGCATGTACCCATGCTGAACTCACAGAATGGTCCGGCTGATGGGACAATCTGGTTAGCCAGACACAGACCGTGGAACGGAGTCAGCCCCATTTTAATACAGTGTGTACTAAAAGTTGAGAAAAGGCATTTCAAAGGCAGATCAGGGTATGATGACCTGCATACTGGCAAATGATCACAGGACAAGCAAAAAAATAAATAACCACCAAACCAACGGTGTGATATAGGATAGTTTGCATACACTGTATACATCTCATTTTTCTCGTCTGTAAAACAGTCTGTGTACCTCATGGCATTTGAAAAGAATCCAATGATAAAATGTTTGAAATTGCTCAGCACCATACTTGATGCTTTGGAAGGCCTCCAAATATCATTGCATTATTTTATATATTACACTGTCCCAGACCTCAGGACTTGCTTCTCATACCTTCCTACATGCAACTGCATTGTTTTTCCTTATGCCTCTGACACCTTATTTAAATAGTCCAGAATTTGTCACACAGTCTGATGGCCAGAGGGTTCATGGGAAGCTGGAACTATCAGAAAGGCTACTACAAAAGCTGTTGGCAGCCATCGTGTTTCAACAGGGGCGGTGTGTGATTTGTGTAGATGAAGCAAGATCCAGAAGTACACAGCTCATTATCCCATTAATCCTCTAACATGTTGCTATTTGGCCATAATCTCCTTTCCCCAAAGACAAGAAGGGAGAGGGAGACAACAACAGCACCACACAGACAGATTGTGCTTTGATACCCATGAATGAGCTGAGGGGAGAACCGCTTCATCCACAGAAAATACTCCTTCAAATTGGGCCCCGGTAGCAATGAACTGGTGGTTGGAGAATCTCTTTGGGGGGAAGTCATATAAATAAACTGAGGAGATAAACTTCTGGGCACAGCTCTTCTCTCCTCTTTCTTCAAATCTGTTCTGTAAATATTTCAGGATAAGTACCGAAAGCTGACTTTGCCTCCCTGGTGGCAGATATCATTGTTTTAGAAAACACAGTTTATAAGAAAGTTTCTTTGGAACCTTTTAAAAAACAATAATAATAAAAGCAACAGAAAATAAGACAGTCAAGTAAGGACTGATGGAACATGAAAACGGCCAAGGAAACAAAGGCACTCCAGGGAGCCGGTAGCCATGACAAGGAGGATGGACAAGTCAGTTTTCTCATTTTGTTTCTGACACATCCTTCATCCGAACAGATTTCTTTTTTTCCATTCAAGGATAAGGTGTAGGACAATCTACACTCACTCATTAAGCCAGTGTTTGTTCTAGAGTCTAGAGATGTGTCTATGAACAAAACAGACAAAATCACTGCCCTTAAGATCCTATGGTCTAGTCAGGTAGAGAGAAAAATCAACTAATTAAGCAAGAAAATAGCAGAAAATGAATATAAGCTAAAAGTTAAGCTAGTTTATGTGATAACACATAGATGGCAATGCAGAGCCAGGCGATTGTAGCAAATGAGCTGATGTCTTGCTAAATCCTATTAACAAACCATTGCACACATCCTCCTTTTGGAGGATAATCCTGTGGCCAGTGGCTTAAATGTGAAACCTTTTCAGGAGAATTGTCCTTGGCCTGTCGAAGATGCCTTGGAGGCAGCCAATGATGGATTGATACAGATTAACGAAAGCCTGGCTCCTTCCTTAAAGGCTGGGACCTATGATATGAGGAATGATTTATACTCTAGACCCCCCACTACCATAACCCAGAGATCAGGCCAAGCTAGACATTACCAAAGACCGCATTTAAGACTTGTTCTTTTCTCTTGTTCTCCTCGCCTTGTTGCCCTCATCCCTTTGTAGGTTCTTCCTAAGCATATGCTTTTAAAGAAAGCGTGTGTTGCCATACCTGCTCTCAGAGGCTCTGTTTCTAGGAAACACAGCCAAGACAGCAGCTGAGGAAAGTCTCTTTTGAGTTATCCTGTTGAAGCTGGGAAATGAGTGATGAAAAGTAACCAAGAATGCATATATCTGTGGCATAAACTTGACATGCTTTAAAGACCAAGAGAAGATCTTGGGTGGAGGGCACTAGAAAGAGGAGAAGTGGGAAGAGAGAAGATTGGAGAATCCCAGGAGCTGAGCCCAGACCTTATAGGAGGAGGATCTTGGATTTTAGTCCAAGTGTAATGGGAAGTGACTAGAAAGTTTTGAGCCGTTGAGTGTTCTGACTTATGTTTAAAAAAATTCCTCCAGGGAACACATAATGTTATAGTCAGAATAGAAGCAGGGAGACCAGATAGGACACTGCATATGATGGTGTTGGTTGGACTAGTAACTGTTGTGTGCCTGTTATATGTTAGACAGCTTACCTATAGTTCACAAGTTCTACTAACAACTCCGTAAGATGGATATTATTCTACCCATTTTAGAGGCAAGGAAAGCAAGACAGACTGTCTATATAGCTACTGAGACATACTTGTTCCATTAAGTAGAATATCTTCTATTTAAATCAGCTGATCTGGTTCTAAAACCAGTGTCTTTCTTACTATAACACCCTCCTTATCTGATTGCCTGGTGTATAGTTTTCTCTGAAAATAGATCAGTCACTCTGACTTGCCATGTTTGGGTCATCAGAGATGATGAAACCTCACTGTCCCACTGGGGATATGGATTCCTGATGAAGCATCAGTCTGTGGGGCCTCTGAAAGACTGGCTGCCATTATTTACACACATCTGTTTGCAATTATGAGGTGCCCTTACACTTTCCCTTTTTGTTAACATAATTACTTTCAATTATATGAACACTCTGCCCTGACCAGTCCAGGGATCCACACCCCTGCCAACTACAATGGTTGATTTCCAAAGCCCCTTCCTGTCCAGGCCAAACATATGGACCCTCTTCTCAGCTCTCAGCACAAGCGGACTCAGATCCAAATACAGGATGAGTAGTAGCTATCTCTTGTTTTGTCTGTATCACTATGGCAATACAAGAGATGGTTAAATTACTTAGGGCCACGTTTTAAATTTGCAATGACTTTGTCAACTAGAGGGAAATCTGTAATGGGAATTTAATTTGGAAGTGGTTCTCTTGCCTTGAAAAGCCAAGGCAATCCAAAATCTCCTTCTCCCAACATGATGCAGAGAGGAAAAAGAGAAGCCAAATCTGTTTTCAATAATTAATTTAGAATTAAGAAAGAGGAGATCTCCCCAAATTCAAGAGGTGCACAGTTATTAAAAATAGCAGAGTAGGAAGAGCAACTATGAGAATGAGCTTTTTACATGGTTGACAAAGATTCTAGATTAAAATCCAAACTGTGAGGAAGGGTAAGTTGAAAAGTTTTCTGTAGTTATTGTGAAACCCTGAAGTAAATATGAGAAGAATCCAAAGTGCACTAAAATATGGAAGAAAAAAATGGAGAATTGTCATTGCTTTTGCCTCCTCTTTCTAGGCATGTTTAAAGGTATTTTACCTTTATGATGACATTTAATCCTTGTACCAATACTATTAAGGTAATTATGGTTATTCTGGTTCTCTAACGGAGGAAATGGGCTCAGAGTTTAACAACTTGCCAGAAGCTATAGACTTAGTAATGGCACAGAAGTCATCTGAGCTCTGGTCTCTTTTGGTTTCAAAGGCTACACTGTTTTTCTAATTTGCAATAGTGAAAATGGAAAAAATGAATGAACTAGGGAGAAGTAGAGAAGAGGAGGAAAGCATGACTAGGGAAGAGAGATTTTCTTTGCAGGTACCTGACCAAGAAGATTAAGCAGTTCTTTAATTTTGTGTTGAGGGGATGATTAGCGATAATACAGAATCCCAAAGCATATCTATTACAGCTTGACAAGTATGTGTGTGTGTGCACGCACCAAAAATAGCTGCATATAATTGCCTATCATCCATTCCATAGTATATATGGTTCATTTACTCTCAAATATTCCTCTTTGACCCTATTAATACTGAAGAATCACTGAAGTCTTTGGGAATCCACGTACTACGTAACTTGGGCTTTTGAGGTGGCACTAGTAGTAGAGAACCTTCCTGCCAATGCAGGAGACAGAGGAGATACAGATTCAATCCCTGGGTTGGGAAGATCCCTGGAGGAGGGCATGGCAACCCAATCCAGTATTCTTGCCTGGAGAATCCCTTGGACAGAGGAGCTTGGCAGGCTACAGTCCATAGGGTTGCAAAGAGTCAGGCATGACTGAAATGACTTAGCACGCATCATGCAGCTTGCAGAGTAGGTGATCACACCCCACTATAAGTACTTTTCATCTCCTCTGAGGAAAGGTAGAGCCTAACCCTGTCCTGCTCAAAGGAGTCTCTTTAATTACCTTGGTTCTAATTCCAGACCTGTAGAGACTGCCTGAAGTTAAATCCACATGCTGGGCAGTGCTGGTGATAGGAGTCTCTCCGAAGAATATTCAGTGACCTACTCAGCCTCTCTGCTCTGTCCTATATTTTCATCAGAGTTTCTTTAAGCCTCCTTATTCTAGTGGGTGTACCAGTACGAAGCTTATTTGCAAGCTAACTCTGCAGACCCTCTTCTTGAAGATAAGGAGTTGCTGCTGGGCTCCTTCAATGGAATCCCAGCCTCCTGTTTAAAATACCCTGTTTGGAGAAACCTCATGGGTGAATCTTGACTTTACCATGGACTCCTCCCTAATTCTCCGCATTAAAGTGGTCTTGTTTCTATTCAAGAACTTGGTTACAGTCTGTCCCTGATGGCAAAAAGCATGCATTTCTTTAAAACTTTTTTCTTTTCATTTCTTTTTGCTTCTTTGTTCATTTATTTGGCTCATCCTTTGCAATTCTTCCCCTTGTCAACCTAGAGCTCAAACTGGTCTATGAACCCTGTTTTGAGTAATACATAGCCAACTGCAGTGGAGAGAATTTTCTTTATCCTCTGGGATGTCCTTTGAGAATTGAGAAATGCAACTGCCAATCTTAGCGGGGTTCAAACAGAGCTGTATTCAGAAAGGATAAGTGGAAATACGATCAAGAAAGCATTTTCAAGACTCAGTAAAATGTGTTTTAGCTGAATTGACGAGGCTGAGAAGCCAACTTACACAAGGTGATCTTCTAACCAAAATAGCATGGGAGTGTTCCCTGGTTTTGTAGGACTCCCTGCCTGGCCAGACAGATAGCTATCTAGCTGGTTAAATAAATGAGATGTTAATAGACTTTTGTTTTTTGGAAGATTTCTGATTACGGTTTCAATTTCCGTGCTTGTGATGGGTCTATTAATATTATCTATCTCTTCCTGGTTTAGTCTTGGAAAGTTGTACTTTTCTAGGAATTTGTCCATTTCATCCAGGTTGTCCAGTTTATCTGCATATAGTTGCTGATAATAGTCTCTTATGATCCTTTGTATTTCTGTGTTTTCTGTTGTGATCTCTCCGTTTTCATTTCTAATTCTGTTGATTTGGTTCTTCTCCCTTTGTTTCTTGATGAGTCTGGCTAATGGTTTGTCAATTTTATTTATCTTCTCAAAGAACCAGCTTTTGGCTTGGTTGATTTTTGCTATGGTCACTTTTGTTTCCTTTGCATTTATTTCTGCCCTGATCTTTAAGATTTCTTTCCTTCTACTAGACCTGGGCTAATAGAATATTTGGGGTATGGCAAACTCTGGGCCAGTTTTCATAATTGTTTTCCCATGAGTGTCAGATTGAGTCCCTGTAATATAGATATAAAGATATATGTAATAACAACAACCATTAATTCCCAAATCTCACATGTCAGAAACTATTCTAAGCATTATTATGTGTATCATCAATGAAAACACTATGAGGCAAGTATTATTAAAACCCTCACTTTAAAGGTGAGAAAACTGAGACTTAAAAGAAATAAAGCCTTGCTATGGCCACGCTTTAGGTCAGTTTGGCATCGTAATCACTTTGCTTAGCATATTGTATGTCTCTCCAGTCTGAATGCAGATTAGAGCCCCAGCAGAGGGAGGGAGATGTGAAGAGAACAAGAGAATTAGAAGGGATGGGGTGCCACCATGTGCCAGGCACCCTGAGAAGATCTTCATAGATGCCTTATGAATCAGTCCTTATCACAATCATACTGGCAGGTTACTGCCAGCATTGTGCATGTATGCAAATTTAACTTGAGACTGTGAGTGTGTTCCCTAAGGACATCATTCACTCATTCATTCAACAACCCTTCACTGGGCATCTAGTAAGGACCATGTCCTGTGCTGGAAGCTGTAGTGAATGAAATAAGTGATGTTATAGCTCAGAGAAGGAACAGGACATGAATCAGATAGGCACAAGAATGGATATATAATTACAACTATCACAAGTTACGTGCTGACCATGATGCTCTCAGAGGGAATGTGTGCCTCCTCAGGGGGTCAGAGGAGGATTCCTGAAGGAAGTGATGGTTTAGCTGAGGTCTAAGGCTCAGCAGAAAAGAATCTCCTGCCAATGCAGAAGACACAGGTTTGATCCGTGGCTTGGGAAGATCCTCTGGAGAAGGGAATGGCAACCCACTGCAATATTCTTGCCTGGAGAATCCCATGGACAGAGGAGCCTGGTGGGCTACAATCCATCGGGTTGCAAACAGTCAGTCATCATCTAGTAATTAAATAACAACAACAAAGGATACCTAGGTGGAGAAGGGGAGAGAGAGGATGGTTTTAGGCAGATAGAAAAGCAAGTATAAAGACCTGTGGAAGGAGACAGTGTGAGACATTTGAGTAGCTGAAAGAGAGCAGAGCGAGGGAGCCCTGGGGCGTCATGAAGCTGAAGAGTTTGTGAGGGAGCCAGACTCAGGAGAGCTGCATGAGACCACAGAGCTGGTGCTGGCTCAATCTGCAGTGTGCCCAATCTTTGCTGTTTGCTCTGTCCTTGTCTATTGGGCTGAAGGGTCTGCCGTCCACTTCAGAGGAGGCCAAGGCGGGACCATAGTGCAGACAGAGGTTGACAGAAAAGACTAGCTACAGCTAAGGAGAACAAAGGAAGTCTTGTTCTTAAAAGGGAGAAAAATGCCAACTGTGGGACAGAGATCACACTCCCAAAAGTGTAGAAAGTGTATGTGTGTGGGGAGTTTCTGAGCTGATTCCTTTTGTTAGCAAGCACAGCAAAATAATAAAATCCCATATAGGGTCTGAGGCCTTTGATGACCATCCTCACCTATCAGCACTTCTCTGAGCCCTGTGTTGAGTGGAGCATCATGTGACTTGGGGCCACTAGGCGGGGCCTCCACGGCAGGCTCCTGGGCCTGGTGTGTAATTACTTTCTAATGGGTTGGACCTCTTTGTGTGGGGCCTCTTACAGGGTGGAGAATCAGTGTACAAGGAACTGGAATTTTAATTGACACATTGTCCAGTGGCTTCACACATGATAGCCTGCCCGACCTCTCATAGGGTTGAGACCTTACCAGTAAAGGCTATGGAATACTTATTTGGGAAACCTAAATTCACTAACCTGGCATTGAGGTTCTTCCCAATCTTTCCAGTTTCAGGATAATATACTCCATGGAACTCAATCTTCATAAGACCCTGATATAAGAATCCCAACCCTATTTAATACTTGAGTTTGGAGAGCAGACAATTTGGATAGTGAGGGATTCATGGACTTGTTGGTGGGATTCCATCATGCTTTTTGAATGTCTGGCCATCCTATGATGCTACTGTCTCTGTTCACCTGTATCTCTGTTGCGCTCAGATCTCATCAATGCCTTGCAAGGACTTAACACAGACTACCATCACGCATTGCCAGCTATCTTTCCAATAGGTACCATCTGGTGGCCCACCTGTATGAATGCTGGACACCTGATGCCACCCATCTGCCAGCTGTCTGCTCATTCTCTACTTGAATGTCCACTCTGGATACTCTAGTCCATCTCAGCCTTTTGCCAGGACCACTTGCCTGCCACCTGTTCTTCCCTCCCTGGGACAGATGGCTCCCTTTAATGCTTGTCTTTGCATACATGTGTTGGGTTCTGACCTCAGTAACCACAATCCTTCTGAGTCCTTCACATCCAGACGATCTGGGTCCTGAGCAAAACCAGCAGAGTTTCTGCAGGTCAGGTCTTTGCACACAGGGAATGAATTTTGCACACAAGGAATAGAGTCTCACAGCTCTAACCCAGGGTTGTTGCTTCGTCTGTGAGAGACTGTAAGCTTCTCCTGATCTCTGCCATATGCACCAAATGCAATGAATTTGTTCATTTGCCTCATTCCTTACAATGTCTTCCTGCTCTCTATACTTTTCTGGTGTCTAAAATTTCTGCCTAATTATTGCCATGTGCCTCTTCTTAGGGGAAGTCCTTATCCCCCTAAATCTGGTTTCTGGCATTGTTTTCTGCCAAATTTAATGGACTACCTTGAGTCCAGACCACCTCCTACCTGACTGTGAGTCATCCATTTCCTGGAGATTGCTGTGTTCACGTTCTTTCTCAAGAACAGCCTCCATCTGGTTGTTGTATTTGGATTATGGTCCTTATTAATGCAGTAAGTCCCAGCAGGGTGTCCATGAGCAAGTGGTTTAATTTTTCTGAGCTTCAGTTTTCTCATCTGCCATTTAGGTTAATAATTGTGTCTATATTATAGATGTATAGTGAGGATTAAAAGGTTATGACATGCAATGCATTTGAAAGACTCCCTGGCAGAGAATGCACTCTGGATTAAGCTTAGTGATTATCTGTGTTTCCTGTCTTTCCCTGCTAGTGTGTGGGGCCCTGGCTAGGCTGGTATTTCAGACTAGCCCTCAAGTAGTTAGCCACATTAGCAAGATCACTTAGGGGCCTCCCTTGGCCTCAAAATCACAGACCCTGCAGGAATCAGAATGTGCCAAGGGAGTAAACTTGTATCCATCCATTCCTTCTTTATTTTATTCATTCGAGAAATATTTATTAAGCCTCTGCTTGGTGCATGGATGGAATCTGGCTCAGTGATTTGAATACTTTATCTCTTGTACACAACTCCTTGGCTTGGGTAGTTTCCAGAAGCTGGAGTTCATGCATGTGGAAGCTGGATCCAGGTATCCTGCCCCCAATAAGCTAGGCTTTGTAAGCCAGTGAATTCCCTGTCAGATAGTGGCATCTGTACAAGCAGAGGGAGTTGAAATGCTCTACATGTGTCACATGCTCCCCATCCCTGGCCACGACTCCACATCCAGAGTTGAAGTTAGGGGAGGGGGATATAAACCAAATCCTCCATAGAGCTACCCGCACCTGTAGTTTCCAGTCTCTGTGATGCTCTGACTCATTTCTTCTCCTCCCAGAATGCTCACTGGACCACACCCTGCTGTCCTCTGGCCCTGCTTATCTGCAACCATACCTGTTGGTTTGTTGTGTTGTACCTTTCTATGCCTCTAAGCCCTTCCAGGAAGGATCCCCATCCATCTCAATTATTCATGTCCTTTGGGCTTCCCAGTGGCTCAGTGGTAAAGAATCTGCTTGCCAATGCAGAAAACACAGGTTTGATCCCTGGGTTGGGAAGATCCCCTGGAGAAGGGAATGGCAACCCATTCCAGGATTCTTGTCTGGGAAATTCCATGGACAGAGGAGCCTGGCAGTCTACAGTCCCTGGGGCTGCAAAAGAATCAGGAATGACTTAGCAACAAAATAATAACATTCACCAATCCACTGCTTTTGATTATCCTTCTGCTAAGCAAGCACTCTGGGCAAACTGAAAGCATACATTTTCCCTCCTTTAATTAAACATAAAGCCACAGCCCAATAAATACCCAACCTTGGATCCATGTTTTAGAGACTCTGATCAGACTTGGAAACCATAATTAAAACTGCCAAATTGAATGCTAGTTATAAAAATTGGTATCAATGATAATGCTATCAACAATGATTTCATGTATCAGATTATAGATAGATTTTTTTCTTTTTTTTTAAAAAAAGAAATGAATTTTAAAAGAAGAGAATAAGAGGCTGGAAAATAACATTCCTAACAGTGAGTAAGAAAGTTCCTCTGAAGTTCTTCCTGTCTCTTCAGACTTCTTTCAGGAAAAAAGAAAGTTGTAAATAATCCCCTGTAATAAGAATGTGATTGAGGAACAAGCATGTCTTTTGTAAAACTCTGTCTTACTATCTGATGAATGGATGGATGGAAAAATTGATGGTGCCTGGCTTAGGAGGGATGAAGGACCCTTCAGTGCAGCCTGGCAGGTGATATGAGTTGACAAACATCCTTCTAGTACTTAAGTAGATATTAATCTTGCCCATATTCAAGTGCAGCTGAAAGGTTCAGGGGCATTGTGGTTGTTGGGAGCAGCCCTAGAAGGCAAAAGGTGAATTCTCTTCAAAATGTAGACTCAGCCACAGGCTCACTGGGGATCAAAGTCAAATTGCTTCACCTCACTTGGTCTTGTTAACTCAGATGGAAAGTTAGTTAGAAGCAAATCACATACTTGGGGAAGAGCCGCGGCTACCCAGGGCCACTTTTATAGAGAAGCGGGGTCTCTGAGGAAGGTAAAATATTTAAGGTGGATAGGTAGACAGGAATGAGGAAATAAAAGCTCCTGGAGGAATGGAGAGCCCCATTACCATCAGAAACATCATGCTGGAAAACTTTTGTATCCTATCCCAAGGTGTTGCCTGCCTTCTGTCAGATCAAGGTGAGGATAACCGCCTGGGCTTGGTTTGGACCTCTGTGGGTTGCAGAAACAGAGTGGGTATTGGGGAATGAGCAGTGCTCTGGGAATGAAAGCCAGTCAATACAGGGCTAGTCAATGAAAACAAAAGAAACAGCCCCACTGTGCCCTGCCTCACCCTCCTCTTCAGAAAACTCAGCTCCAGCTTGAAGCTTTGGTTCCCTGGTTCCTGCTGGAGTAGCTCTGAGCGTCTCAGTTTAAATTTTGCTCAGCGCTGATTCTGTCAGATCTGGAGCCTGACAAGCACTCTTTTCCATTCCTTTCATACCCACTTCTGCCCAAGTGTTCTGTTGGCCCCCATCTGAGAGGAATGGCCACCAAATCTTCCTGTAGGAAGCCAATGCCCTGTGGGATATTTTCATAGGGGAATTTATCAAATCCCTTTGTATGAAGATGGTGATGGAAGAGTCTGAGTTAGGTGTGCTCACTTTCTGTACCTCCAGTCAAGCACAGCCTCTGGAAAAAGAGATAAATTGGTGTCCTTCACTCTCTAAAATTTTCTGCTGGGTTCCCAGAAGAGCCAGACAGGAAACCATTGATCATCCTGAACAAACATCTTTCAATAAATCTTTATCTCTTCTGAAGATAATTGGAAGGACAGTGACTTCTGAGTTTACTCTCTTTCAGTACTCACCTCTCTTTCACTCTTCTGGGTATATTTGTTTTCAGAGCCAAAATGTACTACATGGACCCATCCATCATAGCAAAGGAATCCCAAATGATTTCCTATTTCAGCTCCAATGTATGGAACTTGAGAATTCTCTTAATCCACTGGCTCTGCAAGGTACTTGACCTTTTCCATCATAGGTGAGCATGTCATGTTGCTCAATTCCTCACAAAGGATGTACCTGAACTACTAACCCCACTGCTCTGTCTGGATTTAAGACTTCCTCTCTTGGATGGCATCACTGATGTGATAGACCTGAGTTTGTGTAGGCTCCGAGAGTTGGTGATGGACAGGGAAGTCTGGCATGCTGCAGTCCATGGTGTTGCAAAGAGTCGGACCTGACTAAGCAACTGAACTGGACTGAACTCTTCTTTTAATGAGTATACTCATTTGTTCATTTCACATTGCAAATCATCATATGCCCATCACTGTGCCAGGATGCCCAGTTCCTAAAGCAGATCTGATGACAGATTTGCATGTGCCTGAGTTCCCTGGATCCTGGCTTGCTAATCAATATCCCCTGAGGTGTGCGGCTAAAGCAAAGAAAATTGTTTCAGTGGGCTTCATTCATAACCAAACCTATACCTTCTCAGTTCTAAAAATCATTTAAAACATCAAAAGCCTTAAATTTGGTATTTTTGATTCTCTGAACTCTTAATTAGCTGTGTAACTGGTACATCAATATCTTAAGGCTCATATTCATTTAAAAAACTAGGTTATTATAATGTATAACTTTTAATAAAACCTTCCAACTATAGTAATGTAAATCACAGAAGCCCTGAAAGCTGTATGAATCAATGTTGCCACCTCACACCCAGCTGTGGAAGTTATTTGGTATTAGCACAATAACCTTTAAATAGAAGAGTATGTTCTTAAACACACTGGGCCTCGACAAGGGGCCTGCCCACATGGTAAAAAGGCCCAGCCCCTGTGTTTCTGTTATGTGAAAATATAATGGAAAGAATTTTTAATGTGGCAGAAACAAATGTCAACTCTTATAAGAAGATTTCACAAGCATCTACAGAGTTCAAAGACCATCAACACAATGCGGATGGTTCTTTTTTGTAAGTATAAGAAAAGCAAAAGATGATGGCTCCTCTGAACAGAGGCAGAAGTCAGATCCCACTATGATATAAAGGTTGTTTGAATAAATCTTAAAATAATAAGAATGATGAACCTAATTACTTTTACAGTGGAGAAATCTGGAAAACCCACATTTACTGAGTGATCAATGCTAACCTTACCAATAAGTAAGTAAACTGGCAGCATGTATCTCCTGATGTGATGTGCTGAGTAGAACAGAATATCACTTTTAGAGTACTTGTACCTAAAATGCATAGCTTGACTCTAACCCTGAGATAAATGTAAATTGAGAGAGAGTAAGAAAAAAAAGTTTGATTTTCAAAATCATCAAAACCTTAGAAAAGAAAGAAAAGAGGAGAAAACATTTCCCATTAAAGCCATACCCTGGATTAGTACTTGGATACAGATTAGAGATTCATTAATCTTAATTGATTAAAGATAAATCTATTTATTTATTTATCCATAGATCATTTTCCCTCTGTGTGTGTGTGTGTGTGTGTGTGTATTTCAAGAGAGAGACAACATGTCACATAAGTATCACATGGTTAGCAACTTTAGAAACTGTAACACTGATAAAATAAAATAAAAATATCATCTAGCTCTCTGCCCTTATTCAAATTTGCCAATTGTCCCAGTTGCGCCCTTTAGAGTAAGGGTTTGCAAACTGCAGCCCACCCACCATCTGTTTTCATAAGTAAAGTTTTATTGGAACAAAACCATGCCCCGTTTGTTTACATGTTGTCTGTGGCTGCTGTTGCATTACAACCACAGAGTTGAGTAGCTGCAACAGAGACCATATGGTCCATAAAACCTAAAATATTTATTATCCAGCTCTTTACAGAAATAGTTTTCCAACCCCTGCTTTAGAGCTATTTTATTCCCCTCTCATACAGGGTAATGTATTGCACTCAGCTGTCAGCTCCTTAACATTTCTTTTAATCTGAATTAGCTCCTAACCCTTTTGTTTTTGTTTGTTTTTTAACCTTGATATTTTTAAGATGGCAGGTCTGTTTTGTAAAATTCCACTCAACTTGGCTTTATCTGATATTTCCTCATGATGAGATTCAGGTTATTCATTTCTGGCAGGAATACTACTAAGTTGATATTGTATTCTTTTAATACATCATATTAAGAGATATGTGCGTTTATTTTTTTCCAGTTTCATTGAGATGTAACTGATACATGTTACTGTATATATTTAAGGCATACAACATGAAGGTCTGGTTTACACATACTGTGAAATAATTGTCAAAATAGGTTCAAGTAACATCCACCTTCTCATAGGTACAATAAAAAAAAAGGAAGAAGAAAAAAATTCTCTTTGTGTTGATAACTCTTAAAATGGTTTTATCCAAATATTAATGGTGTTAACTTTGGTCAGTTGGCTAGGGTGGTATCCACAGAAAGAAAAAATACTTTGTTTTGCTCTAAACAACATTATTGGAAAGATTAGTAATATTCAAACATGGGCTGTGTATATGATATCAGCAAATTATTCATATTAAATTTCAATTATTTGATAATTTTGTTAAAGTATGTTCTAGATCTTAGGAAATTTGTACTTAAGTAGTTAGAATGGAAGATTATTATTTGTACCAAAGTATTCAGAGATGGTGGGTCATAACCATGATGGTGTGATCACTCACCTAGAACCAGATATACTGGAATGTGAAGTCAAGAGGGCCTTAGGAATCATCACTATGAACAAAGCTAGTGGAAGAGCCAGTTGAGCTATTTCAAATTCTAAAAGATGATGCTATGAAAGTGCTGCACTCAATATGTCAGCAAATTTGGAAAACCCAGGAGTGGCCACAGGACTGGAAAAGGTCAGTTTTCATTCCAGTCCCAAAAAAGGACAATGCCAAAGAATGTTCGAACTACTGCACAATTGCACTCATTTCACATGCTAGCAAACTAATGCTCAAAATTTTCCAAGTGAGGTTTCAACAGTACGAGAACCGAGAATTTCCAGATATACGGACTGGACTTAGAAAAGGCAGAGGAAGCAAAGATCAAATTGCAAACATCTGTTGGATCTTCGAAAAAGCAAGAAAATTCCAGGAATGTCTACTTCTGCTTCATTGAAAGTCTTTGACTGTGTGGATCACAATAAAGTGTGGAAGATGGGAATACCAGACAACCTTACTTGCCTCTTGAGAAACGTGTATGCAGGTCAAAAAGCAACATTTAGAACTAGACATGGAACAAGGAACTGGTTCAAAATTGGGAAAGGAGAATGTCAAGACTGTATTTTGCACTCTGCTATTTAACTTATATGCAGAGTACATCATGCAAAATGCCAGGCTGGATGAAGCTCAAATGGGATCAAGATTTCTAGGAGAAATATCAATAACCTCAGATATGCAGAAAGCATAGAGGAACTAACTAGCCTCTTAATGAAGGTGAAAGAGGAGAGTGAAAAAGCCTGGCTTAAAACTCAACATTCAAAAAATGAAGATCATGGCATCTGGTCCCATCACATCATGGCAAATGAATGGGGAATCAATGGAAACGGTGACAGACTTTATTTTCTTGGGCTCCAAAATCAGTGAAGATGGTGACTGTAGCCATGAAATTAAAAGTCACTTGCTCCTGGAGGAAAAGCTATGACAAATCTGGACAGTATATTTAAAAGCAGAGATATTACTTTGTTGACAAATGTCCATATAGTCAAAGCTATGACTTTTTCAGTAGTCATGTACAGATGTGAGAGCGAGACCATAAAGAAGGCTGAGTACCAAAGAACTGATGCTTTCAAACTGTGGTGATGGGAAAGACTTTTGACAGTTCCTTAGACAGCAAAGAGATCAAACCCATCAATCCTAAAGGAAATCAACCCTGCATATTCATTGGAAGGACTGACACTGAAGCTGAAGCTCCAATACTTTGGCCACCTGATTTGAAGAGCCAATTCATTGGAAAAGCCCCCAATGCTGGGAAAGACTGAAGGCGAAAGAGAAAAGGGCTGTAGAGGATGAGATGGTTGGATAGCATCACCAATTCAATGAACATGAGTTTGAGCTAAGTCTGGGAGCTTGTGAAGGTCAGGGAAGCCTTGCATGCTGCAGGCATGGAGTCCATGGGGTCCATGGAGTCCATGGGATCGCAAAGAGTTGGACATGACTGAGCAACTGAACAGCAAGGGTCATTATAATTACTACATATCACACACATATATGTAGAAAATCTTACCATTTGGCCAATCAAAGTAATAGTATGTGGGTGTCCACTGTATGATTCTTACAACTTTTGTATAAGCTTATTTTTTTTAACGGGAGGTTAAAATAATAATGGATCAATATTCCCTGGCATACAAGACAGAACAGAGTGTCTGGAGAACAGTATAGGAGTGAGGTTGAGCATGAAGAACATCTTCCCCTCTGTACTGGGAGGAGCAGTCATGTGACTTCTAGTTCGGAATACAGGGAACTCCCAGAGGGGAGACCCGAGGCCACCGTCACATTGCCGGCTATGCTGTTCACCCACTGACTGTATAAAATCAATTTGATTTAATTGTGTAGAATGCTTCAGCACAGCTTTGGTTTACCCATTAAAGTGACAACTTCAAAATCACTTAGAGGAAAAGGAAAATCGAAAAGGAAAAGAAAAGGTAAAAGAAAATCCTTATTGGACTTAAAGAGATTTTCAGAGAATAAGGATGTAAAGAGAATCACAGTAAGCCGAAACATATCAGCTGTAAAAATAATGCAGATAATTAAAGGGCAATCTCTTGGGTAGGGTCAAAACACAAAAGCAAACTAGAAGATAAGCTATTTGCAAAGAGATAAGCAAGCTTGAAACAAACACTACAGAAGGGAGAGTAAAAAAGTATGTGCTGAGGCTGGGGGTGAGGGACACAGAAGTTGGTAAAAGGGTACAAGCTTTCTGTTACAAGATGAATAAGGTCTGAGGATCTAACATATAACATGGTGACTATAGTTGATAACACCGTGTTGTATAATGAAAACTTACTAAGAGAATAAAACTTAGCTGTCATCACACACAAAAAGTAAATATGCTGCTGCTGCTGCTGCTAAGTCGGTTCAATCGTGTCCGACTCTGTGCGACCCCATAGACAGCAACCCACCAGGCTCCCTTGTCTCTGGGATTCTCCAGGCAAGAATACTGGAGTGGGTTGCCATTTCCTTCTCCAGTGCATAAACGTGAAAAGTGAAAGTGAAGTCGCTCAATTGTGTCCGACTCTTTGCAACCCCCATGGACTGCAGCCTACCAGGCTCCTCCATCCAAGGGATTTTCCAGGCAAGAGTACTGGAGTGGGGTGCCATTGCCTTTTCCAAAAAGTAAATATATCAGGTGATAAATGTGTTAATGAATTTGATGGGGGGAATTCTTTCACAATGTGTGTGTGTGTGTGTATAAAAGTATCATGTTGCACACTTTAAATATCTTATAATTTTATTTGTCAATTATGCCTCAAAAGAGCTGGGAAAAGAAGTGCAAAAGGGAAGAGTAGCTAGAGGTCAGATAAATGAAAATGCAGAAAGCCAGATGTAGCCTACCAGGCTCCTCCGTTTCCAGGCAAGAAAACTGGGGTGGGTTGAGAATGAGTAAAATGGTTAGAATGGGATGCAAAATGTCTTTATACGCTTAATAATAGGCAGTTCATTGATAAATGCATGACTTTCTAGAAAAAGTAATGTAAACTACCAACATTTATTCACAAAAATTAGAAGAGGGAAATAGGCCATTAATTATGTTGAAAGTGTGAGTTGCTCAGTCGTGTCTGACTCTGCAATCCCATGGACTGTGGCCCACCAGGCTACTCAGTCCATAGAATTCTCCAGGCAAGAATACTGGCATGGATAGCCATTCCCTTCTCCAATTATGTTAGAAATGATAAAAACTGTCAAAGAACTTCCTCCAAAATAAATGTTTAAACCAAATCATTCTTCAAAAGAATTTTATCCAATGCTATTTAAACTGTCAATGAATAAGAAATGAATGCAAATTTCTCAGTGAACTGTATAAAACTAGAGCAAAACTAATGCAAAACTTGAAAAAAGATAGGACCAGAAGAAAACCTGCAACTCTTATCTCACTGTGACCATGAATATAATCATACATAAAATATCCTAAAATCTTAGAAATTATGTACTATACACAAGAAGCATTAACCCCAGTAAAGTAACAAGGGACAGGATTTAAAAATTTTGAAAATCCTAATATGTAATTACTTTGATAGAGAAAAAAGGCCAATGTGATGATCAGAAAGATAAGCAGAAAAGGTATTTGATGAAGATTTGCATCAGATATACTATTTTACTGTAGACCACTGGGAAGATGAGAACAAGCCCTCAGTTTGAAGTCAACAGCCACCATTATGTTTAAAGGAGATACATGCTAGTTACACTGCCTCTAGATCCCCAAAGGCCCTCAGGGACGTTGCTGTCATTTAACATCGCTAAGACTAGAGCAAGAAGCCAAGAGAAATAAATATGACAGACATATCTGTAGGAAAATGGAAGCAGCACAGGCAAATCAAAAGAATTTATTCAGCAAATTTAGGAAGAGTGAAATAATCTAAAGAAGTTAGTTTATAGATCCTGCTGCTGCTGCTAAGTAACTTCAGTTATGTTCGACTCTGTGTGACCCCATAGACAGCAGCCCACCAGGCTCCTCTGTCCCTGGGATTTTCCAGGCAAGAATACTGGAGTGGGGTGCCACTTCCTTCTCCAATGCACACATGCATGCTAAGTGGCTTCAGTTGTGCCCGACTCTGTGCGACCCTATGGACAGCAGCCCACCAGGCTCCTCTGTCCCTGGGATTCTCCAGGCAAGAATACTGGAGTGGGTGCCATTTCCTTCTCCCAGTTTATAAATAATAACATTTAAAAATTTATCCTACCATTCAGAAGTAGCCATTTGCAAAAGACTGAAATAAAAAATAAAAAAGTCCCTTTTCAGTATCAAATGTATTATAAAAATTTAGTAAGAAATCCTCAGGATTCTTTTGAGCAAGGCCATAAACTTTTGCTAAAGGAAATAAACACTTTATATGAATTGTATAATGTAATCCTCACAACTAGACTGTGAGGTAGATATAATTATCTTCATTTCATAAACAAGAATACTGATTCAGTAACTTGCCCAAACTCATAGACTTGAACTATCATATATTACATTTTATTTGGGGATCATAAAGCAAAATATATAGTAAAATAAGAAAAGACAATAACAAGCAACAGATGGAAAGATAAGACATTCAACAAAGTATATGAATAATATATATGATAGATATCTTTTAGTCACTGGAAGAAAAGATTGCTTGTTTTAAAAATTAAGCAATTGGTACACTACTACAGAAATGTATAATTTACATGCTTATGCCATGATGTACACCAGAATTTTTCTGATGGATTATGAGCTAAGCAATAAAGAAAAGCATGAATATAACTAAGCAGTGGCAAATATATGTTAAATATCAAGCTGGGGAATGCCTCTAAGAATAACATCAAAGGCAAATGATGAATATCATTAATATATTTTACTAAATAAAAATAAAGCTGTATACAAAGAAACTCATTATAAATCATTATCGAAGTAAGCAGAAAACTGATATAGGGCAGGCAAAGAGACTATATTTTTAGCCTTAAATTTTTTTAAATCTCCTGAAAATTAATAAGTAGAACTTTAATACAAAATAAACCTATCTTTAGGTATAGGTGCTAGGTAAAAACTAGAAATGTGCACATAGATAAATTTCTTCTGTGACATATTGTCTATAAACTCCAAAACTGGGGGAGGAGAGATTAGGTATCTAAAAATAGACAATCTGTAGCTTAAATTATGGTACACCAATATTATGAGACACAAAGCAACTATTGAGAATACTATCACATGTTATACATTATAAATAATGTACAAAATGTTAATGTATACAATAATGGAAATATACAATTACTAGTATATTATTATGAACACATTTTTCTAATGGTGTGATGTTCACAACTTAAGTCTTAAACTTAAGCTACATCATATTCAGTATGTTCTTATCTTTGTAGGAAAAGAAAGATTTCAGAAAGATTTGCACCAAAATTTTATCAGCAATTTATTCAGAGGCACAGGAAAGTTTTCATTTTTTTATGTCTTTGGCATTTATAATTACATTTGAATATGCCTAATGGTCTTCCACTCAGCCTCTAATCATGGCCTGTCTACCTGGTGCCAGGCATTATGGAAACTGATGATACAGTGCTTAGCAAGACAGATGAACTCTGTCCATCATGGGGCCTTGTCAGGGGGTGGGGAGGAGGGACAGATAGCTAGTAAACAAACAAACTAACCGGTCAGTAAGGCTATTAGTTACAAATGTGTGAAAGGAGCTCAAAAGGTACAGGTAGAGCGTAACTGAGCACTCCTTCCAATAAAGTAATCGGGGCAAGTTTGCTTCTCTGGGTAGGCGAGAGTAGAAACGAAACTTGGAACATGAGGTTAAAGTACTGAGGGAAAGGCATGGAGGCCAAAGAAACAGTACGTGTCAAGCCTCCAGAGGACATGGTTAGTGGTGTTACAAGAAGGGAAATGAGACAATGGTGGCTGAGTGGTGTGCAATGTGGTGGGAGACTTAGGCTAGGACAAAGAATTTATCTGCTGTTGTCTGATTGGAGTATAGTTTAATTACAATGGTGTGTTACTTTCTGCTGTAGAATACAGTGACTCTGTTATACATAAACATATAGCCACTCTTTTTTAGACTCTTTCCCCATATAGATCATTACTGAGTTTTGAGTAGAGTTCCCTGTACTATACAGTAGATCCTTATACGTTTTTATGCTAATCTGACAGATGCCTTGGGAGTGATACAGCCTGGGTCACCCTGAAGGCAGACAGGGTGGAGGGATGGAAGCGGTCATGTTGGCTGGGAGGCTATGGCAGTGGTCCAGGGTGAGGAGGGATTCAGTCAACAGTATGCACAGTGTCAGGCAGCAAAGGCAAGAAGATGTTACCTTAGATAATGGGATATCTATCTGACTTCAGGAGACAAGAGTAAAGATTCTAGAGTAAGAGGTCATTCTGTTATTGCAGGTCTCCAGAATGGCCAAGGATGGGGAGCCAGAGTCATCCTCCTTGTTTCCTTAACTCTTCTCTTTCTCTGTACCACTCATCCAATCGATAAGCAGATCCATTTGGCTTTACCTTCAAAGTGTCCCCAGAATCCAATTACTTACCACCTGTATGACAGACACCCACATTCTGTCGTCTTCTAGTTGCTCTCTGCTTTACTGTCTGTCCCCCTCTTCAATCTACCTTACCTCCACACAGCAGCCTATACAGTCCTTTGAAAATCTAGGTCAGGTCACATTATTTCTTTGTTCAATATCCTCCAATGGTCTTTCATTTTACTGAGAATAAAACGCAAACACCTTGCATTTGTCCATGGGCCTCCTAAACTTCTCTCTGATTCCACTGCATCCTTCTTTCTCCACAACTCCCCTCCTCCAGACATAACAATCTCTCGCTATTCCAGGAACCCTGAGAGCCTGAGCCTGGCTTTGGCTCAAGGAAGGCACTGGCCCCTCCCTCTGCCTGCTGTGCTCTTTTATCAGGCACCTGTAAGACTGGTTTTCTCACTTTTTTTTCTGGTCTCTGTATAAGGAGAGGCCATCCTAGATACCTTACATGAAATTGCCCTCCATCATTATCTAAGTCAATGCTAGGAGGGCAGTGAGCTCTCTTGGATTCTCTGTTGTATTCTCAGTGCCTGGGAGGCAGTTCTTCTTAAATAGTGGTGGAATAGATGAGTTCATTCAAAACATCTACCAAAAACAGGTTAGGAATCAGAAACTACACAGATGATGAGAAAGCTACTACATAGTAAGAAAATGTCATAGACTAGAAGAAGAGATAAATGGAAGAGAAGGGCTGGGGAGTGGCCAGGTATTGGTGGCCAGTTCAGTGGATTCCTACATCATGCTGAATGACATCTCACTAGCCCTTGCAGCTTCATGATGTGGGCACATGCCCTTTATCCTCAAGAGGGAGATGTGGAACCATAGTAGGGTTTTCTTCAAGGGCTGATATGATTAGTTGTGTATTTTAGGAAAATTGGTCTAAGTGCTTCATGGAGCTGGGAGGGCAGTGAGTGAGACAGGTGGCTGCTGTGATAGCCCCTATGAGAAAAGGCTTTTGCTTGACCTAAAAGGGTATATCCATGGGGGTGGAGAGAAAGAAATGGCTTTTACAGAGAGGTGGAGGAAGAACCCCACATTCAGTAATGCAAAACCATAAATTAGGCATAATCTTCAGAGGCAGATATTATTCCCAGAAGTCATCTCACTTCATCTGCCAGAGTTCTTTCTTATTATCCTTTTCAATAAAAGCAATTAGAAATACTTTCAGACTGTCTTCTCCATCAAAACTGAGGTGTCCTTCTGCACACTCAGGAGAAAGAGATGCCACTATAACTGTTCAACCCTATGCTCAGTCATCTGCTCATACTGCTTGGTGAGCAGTAAAACACTACAGTGAGGACTCTGTCTCTCATGGCTCAGTACTGGAGCCACACAAAATGAAATAGACACAGTGGGGGAAATAGATACATTTGAGGGTGTGGTGCCAATTTTATTAAAGCTTTATCCTGTCATTGCTAAAATCTAAACCTGTTGTCAGACTCAGCCAAGATGCCACTTTCTCCATCTATAGCATCACCATCACTTTTTACATTGTAGGCAGCCATATGCAGTCAGACCCTTGGTCCCCAATAATCCTGTTTAACTCCAAATCCAAGACTACTTGCCTCGGCTTCTCTGTCTTGAGAAACCATCTAGGTTAGAAGGACTTGGGCTCTCACATAGAAGGTTAAAGTTTGAGAAAATCTAATACTAGAGCAACAACTACAGGAAGCAGAAACATTGGAAAGTGTGAGAATTTTATTTCAGTCCAGAGACTGGTAGTAGATCCCAGGGTATATAGAACATTGAAGGAGGTTGCCATTGCCATCATCACCCCTACCATAGTTTGGCCTCAGGACAAAAAAACAGGGAGGAAATGCAACCCCACCCATTAACAGAAAACTGGATTAAAGATTTACTGAGCATGGCCCCACATATCAGAATAGGACCCAATATCCCCGGAAGTCAGTCTCTCCCATCAGGAAGTTTCCAAAAGGTTCTTATTCATCATAGGGCAGATAAAATGAAAACCACAATCAGAGAAAACTAACCAAACTGATCACATGGATCACAGCCTATCTAATTGAATGAAACTATCAGCCATGCCATGTAGGGCCACCAAAGACGGATGGATCATGGTGGAGAGTTCTGACAAAATGTGGCCCACTGGAGAAGGGAATGGCAAACCGCTTCACTATTCTTGCCTTGAGAACCCCAGGAACAGCATGAAAAGGCAAAATTATAGGGCACTGAAAGATGAACTCCCCAGGTCAGTAGTGCCCAATATGCTACTGAAGAAGAGTGGAGAGATAACTCCAGAAAGAATGAAGAAATGGAGGCAAAGTGAAAACAAGGCTCAGTTGTGGATGTGACTGGTGATGGAAGTAAAGTCCGATTCCATAAAGAAGAGTATTGTGTAGGAACCTGGAATGTTAGGTCCATGAATCAAGGCATATTAGAAGTGGTCAAACAGGAGATGGCAAGAGTGAACATCAACATTTTAGGAATCAGCAAACTAAAATGGACTGGACTGGAATGGGTGAATTTAACTCAGATGACCATTATATCTACTGGTATGGGCAAGAATCCCTTAGAAGAAATGGAGTCGCCATCATAGTCAACAAAAGAGTCCAAAATGCAGTACTTTGATGCAATCTCAAAAATGATAGAATGATCTCTGTTCGTTTCCAAGGCAAACCATTCAATATCACAGTAATCCAAGTCTATGCACCAACCAGTTACGCTGAAGAAGCTGAACTAGAATGGTTCTATGAAGACCTACAAGACCTTCTAGAACTTACACTCAAAAAAGATGTCCTTTTCATTACAGGGGACTGGAATGCAAAAGTAGGAAGTCAAGAAATACCTGGAATAACAGGAAAATTTGGCATTGGAGTACAGAAGGAAGCAGGGCAAAGGCTGATAAAGTTTTGCCAAGAGAACACACTGATCATAGCAAACAGCCTCTTCCAAAAACACAAGAGAAGACTCTACACATGGACATAACCAGATGGCCAACACCAAAATCAGATTGATCATATTCTTTGCAGCCAAAGATGGAGAAATTCTACACAGTCAGCAAAAACAAGACTGGGACCTGACTGTGACTCAGATCATGAAATCCTTATTGCCAAATTCAGACTGAAATTGAAGAGAGTAGGGAAAACCACTAGACCATTCAGGTATGACATAAATCAAATCCCTTATGATTATACAGTGGAAGTCACAAATAGATTCAAGGGATTGGATCTGATAGAGTGCATGAAGAACTATTGACAGAGGTTCATGACATTGTACAGGAGGCAGGGATCAAAACTATCTCCAAGAAAAATATGCACAAAGAGGCAAATGGTTGTCTGAGGAGGCCTTACAAATAGTTGTGAAAAGAGAAGCAAAAGGCAAAGGAGAAAAGGAAAGATATACCCATTTAAATACAGAGTTCCAAAGAATAGCAAGGAGAGACAGGAAGCCTTCCTCAGTGATCAGTGCAAAAAAATAGAGGAAAACAATAGAATGGGAAAGACCAGAGATCTCTTCAAGAAAATTAGAGATACCAAGGGTAAAACATTTCATGCCAAGATGGACACAATAAAGGACAGAAATGGTATGGACTTACAGAAGCAAAGATATTAAGAAGAGCTGACAAGAATACACAGAAGTATACAAAAAAGATCTTCATGACCCAATAGTCACAATGATGTGATCACTCACCTAGAGCCAAACATCCTGGAATGTGAAGTCAAGTGTGCCTTAGGAAGCATCACTATGAACAAAGCTAGTGGAGGTGACGGAATTCCAGTTGAGCTATTTAAAATCCTAAAAGATGATGCTGTGAAATGCTGTGATGATGCTTCACTCAATATACCAGCAAATTTAGAAAATTCTGCATTGGCCACAGGACTGAAAAAGGTCAGTTTTCATTCCAATCCCAAAGAAAGGGCAACACCACAGAATGTTCAAAATAATACAGTGGCACTCATCTCACATGCTCACGAAGTAATGCTCAAAATTCTCCAAGCAAGGCTTCAGCAGTACGTGAACCAAGAACTTCCAGATGTTCAAGCTGGATTTAGAAAAGGCAGAGGAACCAGAGATCAAATAGCCAACATCTGTCGGATTGTCAAAAAAGCAAGAAAATTCTAGAAAAACATCTATTTCTGCTTTATTCACTACAGCAAAGCCTTTGACTGTGTGGATCACAACAAACTGTGGAAAATTCTTATAGATAGGAATACCAGATGACCTTACCTGCTTCCTGAGAAACTTGTATGCAGGTCAAGAAGTAGCAGTTAGAACCGGACATGGAACAATGGACTGGTTCCAAATCGGGAAAGGAATACATTAAGGCTGTATATTGTCACCGTGCTTATTTAACTTATATGCAGAGTACATCATGAGAAATGCTGGGCTGGATGAAGCACACGTTGGAATCAAGATTGCAGGGAGGAATACCAAAAACCTCAGATATGCAGATAACACCACCCTTATGGCAAAAAGCAAAGAAGAGCTAAAGAGCCTCTTGAGGAAAGTGAAAGAGAAGAGTGAAAAAGTTGGCTTAAAGCTCCACATTAAAAAACTAAGATCATGGCATCCGGTTCCATCACTTCATGGCAAATAGTGAAAACAGTGACAGACTTTATTTTGGGGGGCTCCAAAATCACTGGAGGTGGTGATTATAGTTGTGAAATTAAAAGACTCTTGCTCCTTGGAAGAAAAGCTATGACCAACCTAGACAACATATTAAAAAGCAGAGATACCATTGCTGATAAAGTTCGGTCTAGTCAAAGCTATCTTTTTTCCAGTAGTCATGTGTGGATGTGAGAACTGACCCATAATGAAAGCTGAATGCTGAAGAACTGGTGCTTTAGAACTGTGGTGTTGGAGAAGACTCTTGAGAGTCCCATGGACTGCAAGAAGATCAAACCAGTCAAACCTAAATGAGATCAGTCCTGAATATTCATTGGAAGGACTGATGCTGAAGCTGAAGCTCCAATATTTTGGCCACCTAATGCAAAGGACCAATCAATTGGAAAAGACCCTGATGCTGGGAAAGATTAAAGGCAGGAGGCAAAGGGGATGACAGATGATGAGATGGTTGGATGGCATCAACAACTCGATGAACATGAGTTTGAGTAAGCTCCGGGAGTTGGTGATTGTCAGGAAAGCCTGGCGTGCTGCAGTCCATGGGGTTGTGAGAGTTGGCCACGACTGAGAGACTAAACTGAAGTGAACACATACATATATGCGTGTGTTGAGACAAACTCAACACTGAAGAGACAAAAAATATCAGGGGAGCAGAGAGCCCCCCAAATCCATGTAGAACCAGGGAAAGTGCTATGTGCCCTATACAGGTAATGCCACTTTCTCAGATCCCAATATAGCATTAGAGAAGACTGTGTTAAGCTGGGCAGGAAGTCCTCTGCCTTGATATATTTATTTGGATTTCACTGGAAAGAGATCAGATCACTGCCACTAGGATCACTGGGAGACTGGCAGAGCACAAAAGATTCAAGACAAAAAGTACCTCAGTAAGGTGGGCTCTACATGACAGGTCCTCTGGCAGGTGGGCATCTGATGATACAAAGTCAGAACCCATCAGGCAAAACTGCCACACCATGCATTCAGACATGTAACTATCCCTCATGTGCATTCACTGCTGGGCAAGAAATGTGGGATGAGGTCATCCCTTTCCTGTCTCAACGCTCTGTCTTGAAAAGGACATGACACAGCTATCCAAGCAGCCCCCCAAAGATGCCATTGTTCATTCCAAAGACCCCAGAGAACCTTTTACTGAGTGTTCCCTGCCCCTTCTCTCTTGAGAAGTTCTTCCTTTCTTGAGATGTGAGAAACAGTTTTCTATGACCAGCTCCTGGGAGCGATGATGCCGCTCTGATTTGATGACAGGAGCTCAGCTCCCTGCTTATCTACACTTTATTTTCCTGCTTTTGAATTTGCAGGTCATAATAAAGCATTGCATGTCCACAGACCAGAGAGAAGAATTAATTAAGGGGAGCCTTTTAATGTAGAAAGCAGCTTACTGAGATAATGGAAAGGGCCTTGGTAAGACTTGGCTTAATTGGAATTTCAAGCAATTCCTCGCTTGTTGTACCAGGGATTTTTACTGTTATAGACAGGATGAGCAAGCTGTTTAAAGAGCTTATGGGCAGGACTGGACTCAGAGGTTTCGGCAGAGATAGATTTGGCTCAAACAATCAAGGCTGCCTTAGAAAATAGCAAATGGGGAGTGTGGACTTTTTCTCTTTTCACTTCATGGACATGTAAGGCTTATAAGCCTCTACTGTCCCAGATAACCCAGGAACTAAGAGATAAACTGGAGGGTCGGGTTCCAGTGCTTCAAACTTGCTGCCTGTTCTTAGATATAAATACAAGAGGAAGCAAAGACGGACCAAATGCAGAGCATGGTCTTTGGAGCTTGAAATGTGTGTTCAAGTCCCTATCCTACCACATACTTCCCAATAAATTCCAAATAATACTTCCTCCTTCCCAGGAGCAGTGAGGATGTTAACTGTTAACAGAACATGTTAAAGGGACAGTGCTCTGCTGCGATAGGCAGGATTCTCTGGGTAGGACACATCAGTGGACAAGGCAAAGGTACTTCCCTAAAGAGGTTTACGGTGGGATATTAGATGGCAGACAAATTATGTTAGCTGGGATGAAGCCTTTTTATTTGAATCCTTAGCTAAGCATTACTGAGTAACTGAAAGATAAAGCCAGTTGAAATGACATGGCAGGGTTTCAGGAGAGAAGAAAGTGGCTCTATCTTTTTGTGGGTTATTTAAAGTGTGCAAGAGTGACTGAGGATGACTGAGAATTAGTCTGACTGTCCCACAGTACAGCTCTTTGACTTTTTCCCTGAGTCCAAACATTACTTATCATAAACATTTCGCCTGCAATTTTATGGAGCCATCTGAAGGGCTGTTTGTCTGGAAATCAGCCTGATTCACATCGGAATTACTAATGATTACCAATGATTAGTTGATTATGTCTTGACTTGAGCTCCAGTTGTTATAAAGTGCTATATGTTACCCTAAAATGTATTCCTCTGAAGACTATTTCCATTTACTTCTTCCTGCGTCATTGGGGCTAAGCTGAAATTCTCTTAGCACACCTAAGGGGCCATTTTAGGGAAAAAGCACATGGTCTCTTGTAATGTTTAGTCCACTTACCAGGTCAGGGAGTGCAAAGAATAATTCACTGGTTCTAAGATAAGAATGAGAACTCTTTCAGGGTGTCAATTTCCCCAGACACAGTAAAAGCACTGTTTCTGCTTTTGTGATTACAAAGAGAAGGAAACTGAATCCAGGGCATTGTCCTGAAACTTCTTCCAAGTAGCATATATATATGACTTTGAAAGTAAGCAGCCTTAAATAGGTAAGACCCTAGAGGCAAGAAAGAATCCAGAAGAATATGCATTTACTGTAATAATAACCTTCTAAATATAGCAGCACAAAGCTTCCCCAGTGTGAAGGAAAATTCCAGGATGAACTTCTCAAAAGAGGCTGGATTATGGAAGGTTTATATGAAGGAAAAATGAACTCATATCTATTATTCTCCTCAATGTATATTGTACCACCACCTATTATGAGTCTATTACTCTAAAGATCTTTCATGTTTGCCCTCCAGAATCCACACATCAACCTTAATAGGGATCTATTTTTTTTCCCATTTACATGTTAGGCTACTGGGGCTGAGAAAAAGGCTAGTCATTTTCTCAGGTTCACAGAGTGCCGGGGTCCAGCCCCAGTGGGGTCCGGGGGTCTTGAGGGATGAGTGGCGTCGGCGGAAGAACAACTGAGCTGTGTCGATGTGTGGTGATGGAGCAGTCTCTCTTTATTGCTGTTAGTTTGTGGGATGATGGAGAAGTCTCTCCAAAAGGAGATGGAGAAGTCTCCCATATATTGTTGTTGGTTTACAGTTTTATAGCCAAAAGACATCCCCATTACATCATTACATCACCTATCATTCTATACAATTTTTTGTTTTCTACCTTCCATAGCAACTTTATCATTGAGCTCATTCCCCAATTTATCATGAAACATTCCCTTTGCAGAAGGCAGATTTTTATGTAATTAGATTTAACAATAGTATGTTTACCATTTGAATGTCTTCAGTGTACTTCATTCAATCATGATAAGTACATCAACCTAAGTAGAAAGGTTACATTTCTCTTATCAGGTACAACTATGTAGAAGCTAGAGGGAAGGGCTAAAGCTTGAGTCTGTTTATTCTAGTAACCTACTCTGGTTCTTACGAGGAAAGAGGAAAGAGGACAAAGAGACAGTTTAGAAAGAGCAAAGAGGACTAAGACAGTTTAGGAAGAGGACTAAGAGACAGTTTAGGGAGAGCAAAGAGGACTAAGAGATAGTCAAGCAGCACTGCTTCAGCAGTAAAACCCTATTAAACTTATAACTACTATAATGAATTCCTACGTCTACATTATCCTAAAGCAATCAATATCTCCAACTATGCTGGCCACAATTATGAGCATTCCTAAGTCCCAATCAAGCCTGATTTTATCAAGGAAGAGAGCCTCCTCTGTGGAGTGGTCAGGGGAATGGGAGGTGGAAAGGTGACCCAAGTACGAGCCTTTTTGGTGGTGGCCTTGCCATGACCCCCAGAGAACTCTTGGTAAACTCCCCAGTAATAGTAGGAGGAGTAGTAATCTATTTAAATGTCCCTTTCATTCCTCCTTAGTCCCCAGAGAAGGCGATCCACCTTCCCGGATCCTCTGGTCGATAAGGTCTGGGGGGATTATCTCAGGACAAATTCTTTCCAACTGGGACTGACCTACTGAGATGAGCCAATGTTCCGAGCATGGACAGAACTTCCAAGAAAAATACCAGGGTGGGGCTTTCCCAGGATGCCCTGATAAAGAAAGTCAGCTTTGCAATTTCTTTCTGACCTTATCATCGGAACAAGGGGGCATCCTGACGGCTCCTGGCAACAGAGCCATAAGCTGTGATGTGGAACACAGGTTTTTCCTTCCAAGGACACAGTTTCTGGAATATTGTTTTGCTTCTTTTTTTTTCAATTCTCCAGAGCAATTTTCTAGAAGTTCTACCCTAAAACTCCTACCAGAACCCCTATCCCAGCAGCTGACAATGCTCAAGACCCTAGCACCTTAGACCAGGGGCTCTTCAGTGGGAGTGAATCTCAGAGATGATACATTGCTGAGCCCTTCAGAGTCTTCTAGTTGAGTAGGTCAGGGCGATGGCTAGAGAATTTGCATTTCTTTCTTTTTTTAAACAATTTTAACAACTTTGTTAAAATAGACTTTACATATATTAAAATTCAATCATTTTCAGTATACAATTCAGTGATTTTTAATAACTTGATCTACTTGTACAAGCATCACCACAATTGAGTTTTAGAACATTCCTGTCACTCCAGGAAGATCCTTTGTGCCTATTTGTTGTTATTCTCCATTTCCACCCCCAAGCTCCTGAGAAGCATTCATTTACTTTTTGTCTCTATAAATGACCTATCTGGGATCATAAAGGGTTTCCCAAGTTGCTCAGTGATAAAGAATTCTCCTACCAATGCAGCAGATGCAAGAGACTTGGGTTTAATCCCTGAGTCAGGAAGATCCCCTGGAGAAGCAAATAGCAACCCACTGCCTGGAAAATCCCATGAACAAAGGAGCCCGTTGGGCTACATACAGTTCATGGAGTCACAAGAGTCAGACACGATTTAGCAACAGATCATGTATGCACAGGATCATATAATATGTGCTATTTTGCATCTATCTTCTTTCAATTATGTAATATTCTTGAAGTCTAACCATGTTATAGTATGTATCAGCATGCCATTCCTGTTTTACTGCTGAATAATGTTCTAGTTATAGGATTTATCTATTCACTGAGAATGTACATTTCTAATAAGCTCTCAGAACTGCTGTTCTGGTGGCTACACTTTGAGAACCAATGATTAAGACCAATGGTTCTCCACCTTGGTGTCCTGTGTCCCACTGAAATCCCCAGAGGACATTTTACAAAATACAGTTCTCAGAATACCTCATCCGTATTCTGATTTAAATGGTCTGAGGTGGAGTTTGGGAACTGGCACTTTGCTAAAATTTCCCAAGGACAATGATGCACAGCTGAAGCTGAAAATTACATCTCTAAACCTTGCTATTCAATGTGTGTTCCCCATACCAGCAGTAACAGCATTTAACCTGGGAGTATGCTGGAATCTCCGAATCTCAGGTCCCATCTAACTCCAGAATCAGAATCAGCATTTTATTAATATCTCAAGGTGACCTTAGATACATGAGAATTTGAGAAGTGCTGCTCCAGAGCAGGGCAAAATGCCAAGGAATAGAAAGGGAAATTTCGCTTTCAGGTTGAACTGTAACAAGGCCTGAACAAGACTGTTGATGAACAGGTTGTTGCCTTAGTATAAAAGATGGAGATGAGCTCTTGCCTTGATTAAATTATGGAACAATTGCTGACCTTCCTTCCCCAGTCCCTGTGGCTACTGATGAACTTAGTCAAGGGAGCTGGGTTAAAATGCCTGCTCTAAATAGATCTCATTCTCTTTGCAGAAAATGTGGTTGGTACATATTAATGAGTTGTTTCATCTGTGTCCATCCTAATGAGGATGGTCTATGATTCCCCCAGTGATCTCTTATCTGGACTGCTGAAGCCATGTATAGATTCTATGGGCCAGATGGCGACAATTTTGTGTGTGTGTGTGTGTGTGTGAACGTGTTTAGTTCTGGGTATGGATATATATTAGTGTACAGAGATCAAATGGAGAGGGGTATCCACTCCAGTATTCTTGCCTGGAGGGCTAGAGTCCATGGCATCACAAAGAGTCAGTCACAACTAAGTAACTAGAGTGCGTGTCTGCCACACACACACACACACAGAGATCAAAGGGCTTCCCAGGTGGCGCTAGTGCTAAAGAACCTGCCTGCCAATGCAGGAGACATAAGAGACTGGAGGAGGGCATGACAACCCACTCCAGTATTCTTGCCTGCAGAATCCCATGGACAGAGGAGCCTGGCAGGCTACAGTCCATAGAGGTGCAAAAAGTCAGACAGGACTGAAGCAACTTAGCATGCAGAGAGATCAAAACAGCCTTTATCTGGAGTTATTTGATATACTAAGGGGTACAGAGGCTCAAAGATACATGTAGCATTCAGTCTGATGATGATAATAAAACACTCCAGAAGGGAAGACCCATAACCACATATTGAGGGCAAAGGGTAGTCAGGGAAGGCTTCCTGGAGGAGACTCCAACTGTCACTCACTCTATTCACCTCCCTTATAATGCCTGCTATATTTATAGCCTGACCTTTAGCCTTATAGCCAGTGCCTCTTCTGTTGGTGACTGCAGATCTGTGCAGCAGTCAACTCCAGAACTTTAGGTTTCACTTCCCTCCCTCCCTTCCTTTCTTTCAGTTAAAATTTTCATGCTGCAGCTGCCTGAATACAGAGAGCTTAAAAAACGTTGAAAACAAGTGGAAAAGAATTAACATTCAAGGGATGATCTCATTCTAGTCCTCAAAATAACTCCATGAAATAGATAATAATATATTATCTCCATTTTACAAGTTCAGCAACATTGAAGCATATCATCTTGTTCAAAACCCCCTGGCTAGTAAGTGATGGAAATGGTCAATCCAAGGTTTTTCTGGGATCAGACTGCCCCTCAATGGGGCTGTTTCATGTGCCAGTGGCTCAGCAGACACTAGAGACCCCCCAGTTGCAGCGTTGGTTGGGTCATTATCTTCAAAATAGACTATGATGATCTTGGGGGTAGTCGTGGGCTTGTGAAATGTTGCTGTGAATAAGAGTGAATATGAATACCTCAACCTGGTATATCTGTGATTCCAGGCCAGGCAGCCAAGGAACTGGACTGAAAGTATGTTTACCTGGTGTTCTCACATATTCCACTGAGAATCCATGTTGTGAGGTCAACACAGGACTCAGACCCTGGGAAGAGCACGGGCATCACAGCTGCAGAACAATTCTGTTTTGTCAGATACCAGCAAGAGAATTAGCTTGAAAATAAATGATGCCTACGAAAGGGTTGGATGGGTCCGTTGTGGACAGGCCTACAGCATAGGATTATTTCTTGTCCTTAATTACACTGTCCTCTGCTGGGGACAGAAAATAAGGTGAGTTCATTACATTCTGTCCTCAGAGTTGAGACCCCCTTTGATTTTTTTCAACTTTTAAAATACTCATTTTGTTTGAATGAGTGCAATTGTTGTTTTAAATTTGTAAATTAATATAATTAACGAAAAAATCCTAATGGAAGTATGGATTACATTTATTTGGCACCTACTCCATTAACGTCTAGCATCGAAAAAGCATTGTTAATCGTGTGCACACTGTTAATTATCTCAACGTGGTTAATTGCTGTTTTCTTAAATAACTAGTAGGCTGTATGTAAATGATCTTTCAAGCATTAACATTTCATTTCATGAAAAACTAAAACACTGAACAGACTGCATGATACATTAGACCGAACATGATCTCTGGGCCATTCATGCTCTGTTTGGACATTGGGAAACCATGTGAATGATCCCCCTTACATCCAACCTAAAACCTCAATGATCTAGAGGCTCAAACACTTGGAAATATGATAGAACTGTCAAAAGAACAGTAAATCCGCAGCATACTGAAACATAAGTTAGAATTCTACATTTCCTGTGACTATAAACTTTGTATTTTTTGCAGGGGGTGGTCGGGGCTAAATAAAAAAATAATGTCTAACATTTAAGGAGCATTTGCTATATTCCAAGTATTGAGCAAGGGCTTGGGGAATTTTCTTTCTTCAATTCATTGTCATAGCCCTACTGTGATGAAGATAATGTGATTATCTTCCCAATTTGTAAACCCAGGCAGGGAAAAGTTAAGTAACCTACCCAAAGTCATGTACTAGGTTTGGTTTCAATTGGGATGCTTGTCTAATATTTCTTATTTTCCTCTTTTTCAATAGGGTTTCTCAATAGTCTCATTTGGTGTGCATTCCTTTAAAACCCCAATAACCCTACTTTCTCTGCTTGTTGGGAACCTGAATTCAGTATCAAGTAAGATAAGACCCAATCTCTAGAAGACCTGGAAAATTTCTATAAACTTGCTTCCCAACTAATGTATTGAGGCAAACATATTAGTCTATTCAAGAGGCAGGTTGGCTAGATGGCAGTGCTGTTTTAAAATTTTTCCTCCAGAGGCAGTAAAAAAAGACTAAGGGGCACAGTAACTTTGGTGAGCTGGAGACAGAACTGTAGTGTGAAGAGTGATAAGAATTCTACCAGAGACTGGATATGCAATGATGCCTTAGGAAAGAGGAAAAGGTTGTGTGTGTGGTGATGGACATGAAATAAGCACATGACATTTAACTATAAATGTCAATCAACTAAATATGCTCAGTCAAAATCCTATACCAACTTAGAACTTTGTTAAATCTGGAAAAGCTGAAAAACACAGAAAATTAGTGAGGAAACAAAGTCATGGTGGTAAGTGGGATGTGACTGATTAGGGCCCATGCACATGGCAATGAGAGTGTGACAATAATCTGGCCATGAGCCACCCAACTCACTGTCAAAGACATCATTCAGAGCACAGCTTCCCTAAAATGTCACCAGTGACAATAGCGGGATATTTTTAAAGGAAACAGCCTACACCAATATAGGATCCTTGGTGTTGCCTGTGTTTTTAGCTTTCCCTAACTTTTGGCCCATTTGGCCACATTTCCATTATTTTCTAGGGTTACACATAAATCTGTGTCTGCTCATGGGTTTGAGTGCATATATCTCCTTCAGTTCAGTTCAGTCACTCAGTCATGTCCAACTCTGCGACCCCATGAACTGTAGCACGCCAGGACTTCCTGTCCATCACCAACTCCCGGAGTCCACCCAAACCCATGTTCACTGAGTTGGTGATGCCATCCAGCCATCTCATCCTCTGTCGTCCCCTTCTCCTCCTGCCCTCAATCCTTCCCAGCATCAGGGTCTTTTCAAATAGTTTCAGCTTCAACATCAATCCTTCCAATGAACACCCAGGACTGATATCCTTTAGGATGGACTGATTGGATCTCCTTGCAGTCCAACGGACTACTTAGAGGGAAAAAGAAACAAAAACAAGGATAGAGAAGCCACTTAAATTGGAGGACCTCACTCTCTCTCTTCAGGAAAACTGCACTGATAAATTCAATGTAAACCAAGATGTGCAAACACAGGCTTCAGGAAGCCAGGAATGACCCTACTCCTGTCCTCTTAAACACAGCTCAGTGATTTTTCACAAACTTCCACACATAATGTGGATTTTATACCACTAGGATGCTGCTTTGAAGAAATGCTGTATGTTTCACAAGGCTGCTGGATTACTAAGTGCAGTGCTGCCTTATTAGAGGCCATTTTAAAGCCTTGGTCTTTCACAGCTCTTCAATTCTATGGAAAATGCTGTTCACTTTGCTTTGGAAATGAAGTTACATTCACGCTCTTGGGCTTCCCAGTGGCTCAGTTGGTAAAGAATCCACTTGCAGTGTGGGAGAGCTTGGTTCAATCCCTGGGTTGGGAAAATTCCCTGGAAAAGGAAATGGCTAACCACTCCAGTATTCTGGCCTGGAGAATTCCATGGACAAAGGAGCCTGATGGGCTACGGTCCATGGGGTCTCAAAAAATCGGACATGACCAAGCTACTTTCACTTTCACACTTTCCACATTCCTACCACCACCATCATCCCCATTCCAGTCCACCTGGAAGGCCCTGAATCATTCTTCAAGACTCAGTGCATAAATTACATAATCTCTGCAGCCTTTCCTAATTGTCCCAAATCATATTACCTATTTTCCATTGAAAATTTCTCCCGCAAGAAAACTTGTTAAGAACACTTACTATATGTACTTAACAATTCCCTATGTAACCCTAGGGGCTAGCAAGAGATCAGTAAAGTTTCTTGAATGCATAAATGAAGGACAGTTAGAGAAGAAGAGAGTAAAGGAGGAGGGGAAGAAGTAGAAAAGGGATAGAAAGAGAGAAAAAGAAGAAAACTAAAAGCTTAAGTTCCAGCCATATGCACTTTGCTTTTTGAGTTTTAATTAACATACAATTTTATATTAACCTCAGGTATACAACAAAGTGATTCAATATTTTTATACATTATGATATGATTACCAAATAAAACCAGTTACCAGCCATCACCACGCAATGTTGATAACAATATTACTGACTATATTCCCTATGTGCACACTGAATGCCTGTAATTTATTTATTTTATAGCTGGAAGTTTGTACGTCTTAACAGACATGTCACCTGCTTTGTTCATCCCTCAAAATCCTTCCACTCTGGCAACCAACAGCTTATTCTTTGTATCAATGATCTGTTTCTGTTTTGTTTGTTTTCTGCTTTGAAGTCCACATTTAAGTGAAATCATATGAAATTAGTTTTTAATCTCTGACATTTCACTTACCATAATACTTTCCAGGTCCATCTATGTATGGTGCCACAAATGGCAAGATTGCATTATTTCTTAATGTTAAGTAATATTTATATATGCATATATGAATATATTATTTAGGCTTAAAATAGTATCCATTCATCTATCCATGGACACTTACATTGCTTCCATATCCTGATTCTTGAAAATAATGCTGCAATGAATATTGAAAAGCATATATCTGTTCAAATTAGTATCCATGTTTTCCTTGGATAAATATTCAGAAGCAAAATTGCTGGAGTGTGTGTTAGTTCTATTTTTAGTTTTTAGAGAAACACCTATACTGTTTTCCACAGTGGCTGTAACAATTTAAATTCCCACTCACTGTGCACAAGCATTCCCTTTTTCCCACAACTTCTCCAATACTTGTTATTGCTTGTCTTTTTCATGATATCCATTCTGACATGTGCAAAGTGATATTTCATTGTGATTTTGATTTGCATTTCCCTGATGATTAATGGGGAGAGGAGCAACCCTGCATCTGAGATCAGGGACAGCGGCATAAGACCGAGAGCTGACTGTGGCTCAGATCATGAACTCCTTTTGCCAAATTCAGACTTAAATGGAAGAAAGTAGGGAAAACCACTAGACCATTCAGGTATGACCTAAATCGAATCCCTTGTGATTATGCAGTGGAAGTGAGCAATAGATTTAAGGGACTAGATCTGATAGAGTGCCTGATGAACTATGGATGGAGGTTCGTGACATTGTAGAGGAGACAGGGAAGAAGAAATGGAAAAGAAGACAGGGAAGAAGATCATGGAAAAGAAATTCAAAAAAGAAAAATGGCTGTCTGAGAAGGCCTTACAAATAGCTGTGAAAAGAAGAGAAGTGAAAAGCAAAGGAGAAAAGGAAAGATATTCCCATCTGAATGCAGAGTTCCAAAGAATAACAAGGAGAAATAAGAAAGCCTTCCTCAGTGATCAATGCAAAGAAATAGAGGAAAACAACAGAATGGGAAAGATTAGAGATCTCTTCAAGAAAATTAGAGATACCAAGGGAAAATTTCATGCAAAGATGGGCTCAATAAAGGACAGAAATGATAGGGACCTAACAGAAGCAAAAGATATTAAGAAGAGGTGGCAAGAATACACAGAAGAACTGTACAAAAAAGATCTTCATGACCCAGATAATCACGATGGTGTGATCACTTACCTAGAGCCAGATATCCTGGAATGTGAAGTCAAGTGAGCCTTAGGAAGCATCACTATGAACAAAGCTAATGGAGGTGATGGAATTCCAGTTGAGCTATTTCAAATCCTGAAAGATGATGCTGTGAAAGTGCTGTACTCAATATGCCATTAAATTTGGAAAACTCAGCAATGGCCACAGGACTAGAAAAGGTCAGTTTTTATTCCAATCCCCAAAAAAGGCAATGCCAAAGAATGCTCTAACTACCACACAAAGTACTCACTCACACACTAGTAAAGTGATGCTCAAAATTCTCCAAACCAGGCTTCAGCAATACATGAACTATGAACTTCCAGATGTTCAAGCTGATTTTAGAAAAGGCAGAAGAACCAGAGATCAAATTGCCAACATCTGCTGGATCATTGAAAAAGGAAGAGAGTTCCAGAAAAACATCTATTTCTGTTTAATTGACTATGCCAAAGTATTTGACTGTGTGGATCACAATAAATTGTAGAAAAATCTTAAAGAGATGGGAATACCAGACCATCTGACCTGCCTTTGAGAAATCTGTATGCAGGTCAGGAAGCAACAGTTAGAACTGAACATGGAACAAGAGATTGGTACCAAATAGGAAAAGGAGTACATCAAGGCTGTATATTGTCACCCTGCTTATTTAACTTATATGCAGAGTACATCATGAGAAACGCTGGGCTGGAAGAAGCACAAGCTGGAATCAAGATTGCCAGGAGAAATATCAATAACCTCAGATATGCAGATGACACCACCCTTATGGCAGAAAGTGAAGAGGAACTAAAAAGCCTGTTGATGAGGGTGAAAGAGGAGAGTAAAAAAATTGACTTAAAGCTCAACATTCAGAAAATGAAGATCATGGCATCTGGTCCCATCACTTCATGGGAAATAGATGGAGAAACAGTGGAAACAATGTCAGACTTTATCTTTTTGGGCTCCAAAATCACTGCAGAAGGTGACTGCAGCCATGAAATTAAAAGATGCTTACTCCTTGGAAGGAAAGTTATGACCAACCTAGATAGCATATTGAAAAGCAGAGACATTACTTTGCCAACAAAGGTCCGTCTAGTCAAGGCTATGGTTTTTCCAGTAGTCGTGTATAGATGTGAGAGTTGGACAGTGAAGGAAGCTGAGAGCTGAAGAATTAATGCTTTTGAACTGTGGTGTTGGAGAAGACTCTCGAGAGTCCCTTGGACTGCGAGGAGATCCAACCAGTCCATCCTAAAGGAGATCAGTCCTGGGTGTTCATTGGAAGGTTGATGTTGAGGCTGAAACTCCAATACTTTGGCCACCTCATGTGAAGAGTTGACTCGTTGGAAAATATTCTAATGCTGGGAGGGATTGGGGGCGGGAGGAGAAGCAGACGACAGAGGATGAGATGACTGGATGGCATTACTGACTCGATGGACATGGGTTTGGGTGGACTCCGGGAGTTGGTGATGGACAGGGAGGCCCAGTGTGCTGCAATTCAGGAGATAGCAAAGAGTCGGACATGATTGAGTGACTGAACTGAACTGATAATTAATGACGTTGAACACCTTTCCACCTATCTGTTGGTCATCTGTGTGTCCTTTTTTGAAAAAAAAAATGTCTATTCAGATATCTATTTTTAATTTTTTATTGAGTTGCATGATTTCTTTTTGTATTTTGGATATCAATCCCTTCTTGGATATTTCATTCACAAATATTTTTCCCACTTAATAGGGTGATTTTTCCTTTTCTTGGTGGTTTCCTTTTCTATGCAAAAGTTTTTATTTTCATGTAGTGCCACTTGTTCACTTTTCATTTGTTGTCCTTTCTTTAGGAGACATTATTATGCCACACACACACACATATACATACATAAATATGTGTGTGTATATATTGCTAAGACTGATGTCAAAAAAAATTACTGCTCATGATTTCATCTAAGAATTTTATGAATTTAGGTCTTACATTTAAGTCTTTAGTTCATTTGATTTTATTTTTTAACATGGTATGAGAAAGTAGTCCAGCTGGATTCTTTTGCATGCAGTTATCCAATTTTCCCAACATCATTTATTGAGAAAATTGTCTTTTCCTCATTGTATGTTCTTACCTCCTTGCCATAGCTTAATTGACCATGCTAGCACAGATTAATTTTTGGACTCTCTAGTCTATTCCATTGATCTATATTTTTTGTGTCAGCACCACACTCTTGATTACTATAGCTTTGTGGTATAGTTTCAAGTATGGGGGTGTGACACTTCCAGTCAGTTCTTCTTTCTCAAGATTGCTTTGACTGTTCAAGATTGCATACAAATTTTAGGACTGTACATTCTAGTTCTGTGAAAAATGCTATTTATTACCTTAATAGAAATTGCATTGAATCTGTTGATAGGGTTTGTCATATATTTTCTTTATTGTGTTGAGAAATGTCCCCTGTATACCCATTTTGTTGGCAGTTGTTTTGTTTTTTACCATAAACAGTTTTTGAATTCTGTCAGAAGCTTTTTCTGCATCCATTGATAACCATATAACTTTTATCTTCCATTTTATTCATGTGGTATCCCCAATACATGGATACTCACTCTTCAACTTTGCTCTCTTACAACAGCAATTCTATTGGTATTACTAGTCCACTTTTTCATCCTACTTCATTTCTCAAAACTCTTAAAGTGTATTATCTGTAGGATTGGTCCAAAGAAAGTACCTTCACCTACAGAATCACATCCAACATCAACTCTTCCATCTGTTATGAGTTTCATTATCTTCCTTTCTCTACTAAGGTGGGACACTTACATCAGAGTTTTACTGCCCATGGATTTAACTCCAAAGTATCCAGTGGATATTCTCTCCCCAAATGCCTATAGAGCACATCTACAAATAGAACCCTTGGGGGCCAATCCTGATGCAGTGCAACATGCCAGAGTCTCTTCTCAGATGTATTTACAGAGGATAAATAGCTCTGCAATCCTTGCTACATTATCAGTGAGTTGGTCAAGGGAACATAGAAACAAATATAACCGAGAACAGAGAAATAAATACAAAATGACTAAAAGAATATTAACTTCTATAGCCTACCCTGATTGGATATTGAATTGTTTCTGGGTAAGGATGACTTTTTGCCCAGTCATTCTGCGCTGTCAGTTGTCAATGTATTAGTAAGATCCTTATGCAGTCCAGAAAGAATAACAATAAACTGACACAAACACAATTATACATTGACAATTTCAGAGCTGCCTCTGATAGTTGCTGCATCCACACCAGCAACTTGCAGCTTTCAAGCCTCCTCCTTGATGGAAGCAGGGGACCATCAACCCACAAGGGTGTGATCTTCTTTAAGGTCATTATGGGCATGATGAGGTTGTACTGTGAATATCCTGTCATATTCCACAAATAGCAGCAAAATATCATTGAGTCTGTTCCCAATATGATATTGCTTTCCCAACTGTTTTGACATTGAGGTTAGGTCTGCAGCTATAAGCCACTGGAAAATGTATCTAAAGAGATGATAACGTGCCACCTGGGAAATGAAGCAGCATCAGAACTCTAATTTCCATGAACAGATTTTCATAGCACTCACTGATGGGACAATCATATTCACCTAAATCTTTAACTGAGCATTTACAAACTATGGTTCCATTAGATTTTAAACCAGACTATATTTGCAAATGTGTTTTTATAGAAAAACTAATTAAAATAACCTGATATTGTATCTAGTGTGAGAATTAAAAAGGAAAAAATTTTAACTGTAAGCTACAGAAAGAGAATAAGTGATAGCTCTATTTTTCCTGGTGGATATTGCAAACCAAAAAGATCTTAAAGCTCTGTTGGAGATTAGGATAAACCTTATTGTAAAATTAAGCGTGTTTGCCAATTTTAATTTAATCTTTCAGTTATATTTAATGGTACTGCTCCTTTATGAAAGGGTATTATCTTTATGTTTTTTGTGAAGGGTGCACTCTTGGCCCAGTGGCTCCTCAGGGACCTTGTGCTTCAATCTCTGAACCAGACTCTCCCAGGGCCCAGTGAGGAGATCAATCACTCAGGCATCTCTTGGGACACCAGGTCAAGTGGCAAAAGTTCATCCTCCAGCATTCTTGGTCTCCTGGACCTTTGTAGCATCGATTGTCAATCTGACAAAGCCAGCTGAGTTTTTGTGTGCAATCCACAGACAGCATAAGGCAGAGCAAATCATGAGAGGCTAGCACTAAACCTTCAAGATTTCCAAATAAGACTAATAAGACATTACACTGCAGTGGGAAAAACAAACCATGTATATCCAGCACCATTCAGGAACTACATGAACATTTATCCCACCATAGAGCAGCCAGAACTTACACAGGACTGGGGAAACAGACTCGGGAGGGCATAAACAAAACCTTGTGTGCCCCAGGACCCAGGAGAAAGGAGCAGCATCCCCACAAGAGACTGACCCAGCCTTGCCCATCCAGGAGTCTCGAGTGGAGGCGTGGGTCGACGGTGGCCTGTTGCAGGGTCAGTGGCACTGAGTGCAGTAGGGCCTACAGGGGACCTTTTGCAGGAGTTCACCATTATCTTCATTACCTCCACCATCATTTGGTCTCTGGGCTTCCCTGATGGCTCAGACAGTAAAGCTTCTGCCTACAACCCAGGAGACCTGGGTTAAAATCCCTGGGTCAGGAAAATCCCCTGGAGAAGGAAATGGCAACATACTCCAGTATTCTTGCCTGGAGAATCCCATGGATGGAGGAGCCTGGTGGGCTGCAGTTCATGGGTCACAAAGAGTTGGACAGGACTGAGCAGCTTCATTTTCACTTTCAAATAACAGGGAGGGAACATAGCCCCACCCATCAACAGAAAATTGGATTAAAGATTTACTGAGCATGGCCCTGCCCATCAGAACAAGATCCAGTTTCTACCTCAGTCAGTCTCTCCCATGAGGAACCTTCCATAAGCCTTTATCCTTATCCCTCAGAGAGCAGACAGAATGAAAACCACAACCACAGGTTAGGGTTAGGGTTAGGTTTAGGTTTAGGTTTTGTTAGTTAACCAAACTGATCACATGGACCAAAGCCTTGTCTAACTCAATGAAACTATGAGCCATGCCATGTAGGGCTACCCAAGATGGATGGATCATGGTGGAGAGTTCTGACAAAACCTGGTCCACTGGAGAGGGGAATGGCAAACCACTTCACTATTCTTGCCTTGAGAACCCCAGGAACAGTATGAAAAGGCAAAAAGATAGGGCACTGAAAGATGAACTCCCCAGGTCAGTAGTGCCCAATATGCTACTGAAAAAGAGTGGAGAAATAACTCCAGAAAGAATGAAGAAATGGAGCCAAAGCAAAAACGATGCCCAGCTGTGGGTGTGACTGGTGATGGAAGTAAAGCCCGATGCTGTAAAGAAGAGTATTGCATAGGAACCTGGAATGTTAGGTCCATGAATCAAGGCAAATTGGAAGTGGTCAAACAGGAGATGGCAAGAGTGAACATCGACATTTTAGGAATGAGCAAACTAAAATGGACTGGAATGGGTGAATTTAACTCAGATGACCATTATATCTACTAGTATGGGCAAGAATCCCTTAGAAGAAATGGAGTCGCCATCATAGTCAACAAAAGAGTCCAAAATGCAATACTTGGAGCAATCTCAAAAGTGACAGAATGATCTCTGTCCATTTCCAAGGCAAACCATTCAATATCACAGTAATTCAAGTTTATGCCCCGACCAGTAAAGCTGAAGAAGCTGAAGTTGAATGGGTCTATGAAGACCTACAAGACCTTCTAGAACTAACATCCAAAAAGGATGTCTTTTTCATGACAGGGGACTGGAATGCAAAAGTAGGAAGTCAAGAAATACCAGGAGTAATAGGAAAATTTGGCATTGGAATAAAAACCAAGCAGGGCAAAGGCTAATAGAACTTTGCCAAGAGAACACATTGGTCATAGTAAGCACCCTCTTCTAACAACACAAGAATAGAATCTATACATGGACATCACCGAATGTTTAATACCAAAATCAGGTTGATTATATTCTTTGCAGCCAATGATGGAGAAGCTCTACGCAGTCAGAGAAACAATACTGGGACTTGACTGTGGCTCAGATCATGCATTCTTTATTGACAAATTCAGAGTTAAATTGAAGAAAGTAGGGAAAAGCACTAGACCATTCAGGTATGACCTAAATCAAATCCCTTATGATTATACAGTGGAAGTGACAACTAGATTCAAGGGATTAGATTTGATAGCTGAGTGCCTGAAGAACTCTGCATGGAAGTTCATGACATTGTACAGGAGGCAGCAATCAAGATTAGCCCCAAGAGAAAGAAATGCCAAAATGCAAAATGGTTTTCTCAGGAGGACTTATAAATAGCTGAGAAAAGAAGAGAAGCTAAAGGAAAAGGAGAAAAGGAAAGATATTCCCATCTGAATGCAGAGTTCCAAAGAATAACAAGGAGAGATGAGAAAGCCTTCCTCAGCTATCAATGCAAAGAAATAGAGGAAAACAACAGAGTGGGAAAGACTAGAGATCTCTTCAAGAAAATTAGAAATACTCAGGGAACATTTCATGCAAAGATGAGCACAATAAGGGACAGAAATGGTTTGGACCTACCAGAAGCAGAAGGTACTAAGAAGAGGTGGCAAGAATACACAGAAGAACTATACAAAAAAGATCTTCATGACCCAGATAATCATGATGGTATGATCACTCACCTGGAGCCAGATAGCCTGGAATGCGAAGTCAAGTGGGCCTTAGGGAGCATCACTGTGAACAAAGCTAGTGGAGGTGATGGAATTCCAGTTGAGCTATTTCAAATCCTAAAAGATGATGCTGTGAAAGTGCTGCACTCAATATGCCAGTAAATTTGGAAAACTCAGCAGTGGCCACAGGACTGGAAAATATCAGTTTTCATTCCAATCCCAAAGAGAGGCAATGCCAAACAATGTTCAAACTACTGCACAATTACGCTCACCTCACACACTAGCAAAGTGATGCTTAAAATTCTCCAAGCCAGGCTTCAACAATACATGAACCATGAACTTCCAGATGTTCAAGCTGGACTTATAAAAGCAGAGGCACCAGAGATCGAATTGCCAACATCTGTTGGATTATCACAAAAGAAAGAGTATTCCAGAAAAACATCTACTTCTTTGTTACTGGCTACTCCAAAGCCTTTGACTGTGTGGATCACAACAAACTGTGGAAAATTCTTAAAGAGTTGGGAATACCAGACCACCTGACCTGCCTCCTGAGAAATCTGTATGCAAGTCAGGAAGCAACAGTTAGAACAGGGAGTGGAACAACAGACTGATTCCAAATTGGGAAAAGAATATGTCAAGGCTGTATATTGTCACCCTGCTTATTTAACTTCTATGCAGAGTACATCATGCAACATGCCAGGCTGGATGAAGCACAAGCTGGAATCAAGATTGCAGGGAGAAATATCAATAACCTCAGATATGCATATGATGCCACCCTTATGGCAGAAAGTAAAGAGCTAAAGAGCCTCTTGATGAAAGTGAAAGAGGAGAGGGAAAAATTTTGCTTAAAACTCAGTATTCATAAAACTGAGGTCATGGCATCTGGTCCCATCACTTCATGGCTAATAGGTGGGAAAACAATGGAGACAATGACAGACTTTATTTTCTTGGGATCCAAAATCACTGCAGATGGTGACTGCAGCCATGAAATTAAGATGCTTTCTCCTTGGAAGAAAAGCTTTGACCAATCTAGACAGCATATTAAACAGCAGAGACATTACTTTGCCAACAAAATCTGTCTAGTCAAAGCTATGGTTTTTCCAGTAGTCATGTATGGATGTGAGAGTTGGACCAGAAAGAAACTTGATGCAGAAGAATTGATGCTTTTGAACTGTGGTGTTGGAGAAGACTTTTGAGAGTCCCTTGGACTGCAAGGAAAACCAATGTCTATCCTTAGGGAAATTAGTCCTGAATATTCATTGGAAAGACTAATGCTGAAGCTGAAGTTCCAATACTTTGGCCACCTGATATGAAGAATTGACTCATTGGAAAAGACCCTGGTGCTGGGAAATATTGAAGGCAGGAGAAGAAGGGGACAACAGAGGATGAGATGATTGGATGGAATTACTCTATGGACATGAGTCTGAGTAAGCTCTGGGTATTGGTGATGGACAGGGAGGCCTGGAGTGCTGTAGTCCATGGGGTTGCAAAGAATAGGACACAACTGAGCAACTGAACTGAACTGAACTGAACATGGACCACTTTAATTAACCTCTTTGGACCTCTGTTTGCTCATCTGTAAATGGGGTGGTTGCCCCACCTTTCAGTGAGTGAACAGGCTCTACAGAGCCCTAGTCCTATATCTTGTGGCCCCACCACAACTTCCTCTGGGAACACTCAGAGGGGCGAGCCCATTCATTGTTAGTTTCCTTCTCCTTACCTCCCCAATCATTCAGCAACATAAACAAAAGTCACACTTTTTTGTGACCATGATTGAATTTGATGGATGATCAATAAGACGTAGGAGAGGGTCCTTGAATAACATCCTCAACCCATCATTGCTCTGAGAGGAAAAGAATTCATTGCCAAAAACCAAGCATATATCCCATTCAGTGATAAATTCAGGAAGGTCACTGTGGAGCAGCTGTTTTGGCAAAGATGTTCAGATTATCATTGCCTTGTCAGACTAGTCTGGAAAAGAGCCACTAGGGGATCCTCAGTGAGAGTTCACAATATCCTGACTTTCTACAGAGGTTGGCTAGCCAAGGCAAAAGAATTGTAAAGTCCCAGCCCAAGAGTTTGCATCTTATTTGTACAAGAAGGGAGTAAGCTGGGAAATGGGGATCCACAGATGGGAGCAGCTGGGATTTTTCCTATGTATTTCTAGGAATTATATTTATCCTATTAACATAGGAATTAGAGAGGTATCCTCTCTCTCAAATAAAAGTTTGAGACATGTTGGGTTAAGGAAAATGCTAGACTTTTAGTACATGACCTCTCATTAATTCCTCACCCTAGCGTTGTAAGTTTCAAGTCAGTACCATCTCTTTCTCAACAATGGGAGACAAATTCAACGACTTGCCTAAGGTCATAGCCGGTTATCTCGAATCTGCCTCACTTTCATGCTGATAGTTTTCCATGAGAATGTTTTCACCCAAGCTGTATCTCCATGGCCATCCCAGGACAGGACTCAGCTCTGCATGTCTAGACTCAGAATTAAGCTCACACTCTCCTCCCCTAGAATTAAACCCTTCATATCACTCCCACAGGGAATAGCAGGTTTAAGTGCTGTTAAGGGGACTCAAGCTTTTTCACAACCATTGGTCTTTTGTGGTGATTCTGGTCTCCCTGGACTTGAAAGCCTGCAAGTTCTCCTGCCTCTGTCTTAGTCTGTACCCCAACCCTTTCCTGAGTGGAGTTTCTTCTGGAGATTCAAAGACCAAAAATGGTCACTACTTTGCCCTAGACATGGAACCTCAGAATTTATATGGTTGACACCTTTCAAGACAGGACTTAGATAGTTTAATATTTAGACAGGACTTCTCTGAAAGGGCTTCCCTGGTAGCCCAGATGGTAAAGAATTTGCCTTAATGCAGGAAACTCCGGTTTGATCCCTGAGTCAGGAAGTTTCCGTGGAGAAGGGAGTGGCTACCCACTCCAGTATTCTTACCTGGAGAATTCCTTGGACAGAGGAGCCTGGAGGCCTATAGTCCATTGGGTCACAAAGAGTCAGATTGAATAACTAACACTTTCACTTTCTCTGAAAAGGGTATGGTTGAACCAAGTTCTTTTAGATATATGTCTATAGTCAACCCACTGTGTCATGAAACCTCCAGAGAACAGTATCCCTGCCACTCAGGAAAGGCATCAATCAAGTGGAAGATGCTTGGAAATGCTCCAAGTGAGCTCCAATACTTCAGAGAGGTGTCAAGGAGCTCCCTGGGCCCAGAACTCTCAACAGTGAGAGCAGCAGGCAAGGGGTCTTCTGGCCCATGTCATTTCTGAAGAATGGTGTGACCCTGTTCTCAGAAGCCCCAAGATCCTGTCCATAAGTGATTAGAGGAAGCAGGTCTCTTGTGTCTACCTCCACATGGGGGGATATAAATATAAACTGCACTAGTGTTAGGTGGCAGGGGGCAAAACCATCATTCAACTGCTGATTATGTGGAAATCAAGTGCTATTTTCTAATATGAAAAATTACAGGTTGATAATGTGACCCCAATGGAAACAAAATATAGTGGCTGATCACATCTGTCATTCAAATCCTAGTGCCAGCAGGGAATCCCCATGCTGAGGGTTAAAACACGATGGTTTGAAAGGGGAGACATTAAAGTATAAATATAAGGTATTTGTGTTTTACTTTATGGAAATTCTTGACCATTTAGCTGTTTGGTAATTGCTAGGCACAGCTGAGTAAATATACAGTGAGTTCCAAATCTTTCAATGTTAAGAAAAAGGAACCATATATATAAAACTTTTCCTTACAACAACTCTTGACACTGAAGTTTGCCATTCTTCCTAGCTGTAACTGGAGGTCAGCTAGAGTGTTGTGAAATATCAGAACTGCCACGCATTCTCTTAAATTTCTAAATCAGAAATGTTGGCCAAAGTGATGAGAAATAGAACACTAGATCTCACTGAGCACTCTTATTTTTTTGTCCCCTCAACTCCCTGATCTTTCCTCTCTGAGTAGACTGCACATCTCTACAAAGAAATGCATCCATTCCCTCCTTTTCTCCCCTCTGGCAGCTATCTTCAGCCCAGGGCTGTGACTTGGCAGGAGCTATACAAATGAGATTGACCCAGGATATACAGAACCCAGGATATGCCAGTTTTGTGCCTCAGGACCTTTGCATACACCATGCCTTATGACTAGGAGACAAACTTCACCTTCCACTATTCTGACCAAGTCCTCCCTCATCCTTCAGATCTCATGTGAAATGTCACTTTCCCAGATAGGCTTTATCTGTCCCTATAGACCAGGCCATATCTCCTGTGATTGGTTCTTACTCTATACCAGACTTCTCTTTTACAGGTTATTACAAGGAAAAACAAAGCAGCCATGAGGATCGTAGAAGGCCAAGGGAACCAACTGGTATCCAATAAATATGTATACAATGGTTCAACTTTTTCTAGGGAGTCAGGGTCAAAGTAAACCATAGTGGGAAACTTCCAATTAAAGAAGCTAGGATAGACCTTTGGGCAAACTTATTTTTGTCTTCTTGTCCTGTGAATATGTTCATACTCTAAGGATTCCATCACCGTTCCAGACCCATTTAAAAATATTGTATTTTCAACCAAGTTCTGCTAGATTATATGCAGCTATAGCTATAGATATATTCTGCTGCCCTTAAGATAATTTCCTGGCATGGATCTATTTCAAATTCCTGGCTCTTCTTCTTTACCTTTGTTCTGAAAATCTGTGTCCTCTTACCAGTTAACTCAGTTCCTCTCCCCTGGTATTTTTGAATGGCTCTGAACACATATCTTAGACTTTGACATATGTCCTGTCTTGGCTGGCTTCTGACCTGCCACCATCCATTCTCAGCTGGTCCTTAAATATAAGTGTTCAGGCCTTACTCTGTATTCTGGGGAAGAGTTAAAATCCCCAGCAAAAAACCCAAACAAACAGCAAAAACTTTATGAGGAATGAACTTTCAAATGTGAAAGTGTTAATCACTCAGTCATTTCCAACTCTTTTGCGACCCTATGGACAATAGTCTGCCAGGTTCCTCTGTCCATGTAATTTTCCAGGCAAGGATACTGGAGTCAGATGCCATGCCCTCTTCCAGAGAACCTTCCTGATCCAGGGATTAAACCCATGTCTCTTATGTCTCCTGCATTGGCAGGTGGGTTCTTTGGAATACGTAGCTTTATTTCTCTACTATGAGGCAGACACTTTACTTTTGAATTTAATAACCAGAGCTCCAAACTGACCTAGAACAAGAGAATCTTGATGATGAGTTCAGAGGGTGGCACAGGAACGTTCAATTCCCTTTGGCCTAAATTGAGAATTAATTTCAATGATGAAGAATGGGCCTGGGTCTGGAGTTGCAAGTTAGATGTCTCCATCTCTGGGTAAAGACAGATTGTTTGTTCTTAAGATGCCAGCAGCTTCATATCCCACCAGGTCTGCTCTCATTTCCTGACGTCTATAACTTCAAAAGATGAGACACTGACAACTTCAAAAGATGAGAAGCCTCAGCCAGTGTCATCCCTGAAACAACATATGCTTTCTGAGGGAAATTATGGCAGCTGACATCAGGGACTTTACTGATACCTCTAAGGACTGGTGGTGTGTGTGGAAATGTGCTTACCTTACCCTGTAAGGATTGCTACCCAATGGTTCCTTTGGGCTTTCACAGCTCATTATCATCTCGTTAGAGAGGACTGCAGGTCAAACTCTGGCACCAAAAATCCACTACAGGTAGGTCCTTAGTGGCGTGATTATTTGTGCTCTCCTCTTCAGAATCCCATTTACATGCTAATTACCTTTTGTGCAACTAAGCACATTTAAGACATTTACCTGTATATAGTACTCACTCCTTTCTTCTTCAGCTCCAGTTCTGTTGCATTACTTTCCCACTGAGAAGTAATCATACTCATGGGCCTTTGTAGCCCAGAATGGGAGGCACTCCTGTTTAAAAACTCAAGAAGCCATGTTCATTCATTTAGCTTCCAGAGATGAGCAAGGACAGAACTGCCTGCATTCCTCAACATAAAAGAGGGTTTTTTTCCCTGCCTGAGTCATTTTGCAAGGCAATATGGAAATCGGTTGTCTGACATTCAATACTGGAGATCAAGTGACTTCTCTGTATCCAAATGTGACTCCAAAGTCCTTAAATTGTTACTGAGGGAACCATTTAGCCCTCTACAGTGTATTTGTGTACAAGTGTCCTAAAACACAAAATGCCAAACTGTGTGCATTAACCGAGGTTTGCTCCTTTGCAGATTTTACTCTACAGTTTTAATTCAGATGTAGTTGACGATGACAATGCTGAAGGCGCTAAAACTCTTCCTTTACTGGAATTAACAGCAAAACATTTCACCCATTGGTGGGATGTGCTGCACAGGAAGGGCTTATGCAAACATCCTCCTGAAAATTCACAGATAGGAACATTTCCTGGAAAAGAGTGAAAAATGGAACTCAGAGGAGAGGGACATGAAAATGTAAACATATGTAAACCCATGGTGATATCATGACAATGTATGGCAAAAACAATAATAAAAAAAAAAAATCCAATGGAAAAAAAGAAAATGAAGGCAGATCAAGCACATGGGCCAGCTCTGAGTTCTCTGATTTCCACCATATATTTTTATGGCTATTTAATAAGATGGCCCAGCCATGACAAGATGAGCTGTTCTTCTGATGTTGAGGTCTGTCAATTGCCTTGATGCTGCTTCTCCCTGAATGATTTCTAGATTACACCCACACCGGGTATTCTACTAGGGACCTCAGCATGGGAGTCAAAAGAAGGATGGCAGATTTGGAATTCTATGAAAACACTTTCAGAGTTTCTCCTGTAAGTCTTTCTCAAAAAATGTAATTGAAATTGGAGTCTTTATCTCTAGTTGAATAAGACATGATCTGAGAAACTTATCAAGACCCTGGGAGTACAAATGGTGTCTGGGTGGGTGTTTCAGCAGAGGTGAAAAAGCCCTGGTGTTTACATGGGGCCTTGAACACACCTCATAGGGCATGCAACTCTGTGCAGCAAAGCCCTTCGGGGGCACCTTCTCCGGGAAGCATTTCTTGATCACCACCATCTGCCACCACCACCCACTGCCTCAAATGAAACCTCTCTCCACATGCCACCAAAGGGCTCCTCAGATTTCTATCATAACAGCTATGAACACCAAATTGCACTTGTATATACAAGTGTGTCTCACCCACTAGAGGGAGAGCACATATTGCCATAACTATGTTACCTTTGCCTTTATCTTTCCAGATTTTAGCACTCAGTAGGTGATCAATCGATCCCCTGGGGCATGACAACCCACTCTAGTATTCTTGCCTGGAGAATCCCATGGACAGAGGAGCCTGCAGGGCTATGGTCCAAGCATCGCAGAAAGTCAGACATGACTGAAATGACTAAGCTCGCAGCACACACTGGTACTTGAGCTGAATATTTTTTTTTAAAGGATACCGATATTTTCTATGATTTATTATGTGCCTTTGTTATGGTCTTTCATTAGTTTTAACTTCCTCCCCCATGTTTCCCAGACAGGTTAGTATGGAAGGAAAACCTCACATCTTTAGGAAACAGTTCATCCCTGATCCTTATGTCAGTAAGCACTACCAAACTACCATGCCTCCAACTGATGAGGATGATACCATACCTGCTACAGAGAAAGAAAGCTGGGATCTCCCGCCTACAAAGCCAGAAACTTTCTGATTTCCAGGGTTGTCTGGAGGGGGTTAGATAATTATCGCCTGCCTTAGAAGGAATGAAAGAACCACAGGTCTGGACAGCTACAGAGGGAGAAAGGACTATTATCTCTGGTCAACACCCAGACAGTACTCATGAACAAAATTCCATGGGAGGAACCTTTGAATGTTTGTAAATGGTGTTAAGCAAACCCTGCCTCTCAATCTATGTCCTGGAAGCCACTTAAACCTATTTCCATCTCTGGTTAAAATATTAAACTGATTAGACTAGAGGACTCCAAGTATAGGCAGACTTGGGAGAGACTGGGAGCCATGTCAGAGAGCATAGAGTTGGTGGTGTTTGTGGGGTAGGAGACAAACATAGAACTACTCTCATCCCTCATTTCCTGTTGTTGAAAAGCAATTGGGCATTTCAGAAACTGGCATCCAGCACGTAGGGCTTTATGGATCATCTAGCCTTAGATCACAGAAAGGCTCAGCCTAGTAGAACACCTGGGAAGGAGGTGAACTCAAGGGAAAAGGGACCTAATATTTCCTGAGCTCTCCTATTGCTAAGCACATTACATGCATTATTTTATTTAATGCCCACAAAATCCTAGAGTCTAGGTATCGTTCTCTCCATTTCACAGAAGAGAAAATTGGCCCATAAACAATTTATGTAAGGTTTAAAAGTCATTAAAGTGGATGAACTGGCTACACTGTCTCATTCCAAAGTCTATGATCCATTTTACTAGGAAAGGAGAAAAGGGAAAATGAAGAAAAGGCACCGGATAAAGAAGAGGAGAGTAAGAAAAATAAAGGCCGTATGCATGTGTGCATGCTCAGTCACTTCAGCTGTGTTCTACTCTTTGTGACCCTGTAGACTGTAATGCTCTAGTCCAAGGGATGGTCTGTCCAAGGGATTCTCCAGGTAAGAACACTGAAGTGGGTTGCCACCCCCTCCTCCAGGGGATCTTCCCAGTACAGAGACTGAGCCTGCATCTCCTGCATCACTGGCAGATTCTTTACCTCTGAGTCATTGGGGAAGTCCCAAAGGCTGTATAAACCAAGGGAAAAAAAAAAAAAAGATAAGCTATCTGGGCTCAAGAGCCTTTTCCTTGAGTCTGTATTGGAAGAAGATTTCAGGATAAATAACAAGAGCAGATTGACTGGCCTTCTGACTCTTCCTGCTTTGCCTCAAGCTAGTTCTCTTCTATATTTGGTCTTTCATTTCCTTCAGGGGTAATCTGAGTTTTGGTGAGCTTTTGTACCAATATAATGGACGAGATAGGCATAATGATTATATAAAAATCACATTCATTTTCATGTTCTTATAATAGATACAGGAGTAGCTGCATAAGTTAGTTCCTTATAAGCACAGCGGTGACAAATGGTAATGCTGCTTTATCTCAAGTCAATGAGCACAACACAGGGTGACCTTCAGGAGTGCAGGTCCATTCATGGTCAATGCACACTGTTTAATCTATTCAGCTGGACATGGGTGTCAGGAGGCTGGGTTCTGATTCTCATAGTCATCCCTGGCTGAATAAACTCACTTGGGGCAGACATTGAGATCTCATTGTTTATCTTATTTATTGAAACCTCATTCTCAAATTAATTTTGCGTTTTTATACTTGGACACCTCTGGATCATGTTACTCTTTAATTTTAATAACGTTAAAAAAAAAAAAAAAACTAAGATCACATATCCAGTTCCATCACATCATGGCAAATAGAAAGAGTGAAAAGTGGAAGCAGTGACATATTTTATTGTATTGGGCTCCAAAATAAATGTGGACAGTAACTGCAGCCATGAAATTAAAAGATGCTTGGTCTTTGGAAGGAAAGTTATGACAAACCTAGATAGTGTATTAAAAAGCGAAGACATCACTCCATCAACAAAGGTATGTACAGTCAAAGCTATTTTCCAGTAGTCATGTATGGATGTGAAAGTTGGACCATAAAGAAGGCTGAGTGCTGAAGAACTGATGCTTTTGAACTGTGGTGCTGGAAAAGACTCTCCAGAGTCCCTTGGATAGGAAGGAGATCAAACCCATAAATCCTAAAGAAAATCAACCCTGAATACTCATTGGAAGGACTGAGCTGAAGCTGAAGCTCCAATACTTCAGTGCAAAGAATTGACTCACTGGAAAGACTCTGATGCTGGGAAAGATTGAGGTGCGGAGCAGAGGGTGGCAGAGGATGAGATAGATAGCATCACTGACTCAATAGATATGAATTTGAGCAAACTCCAGGAGATAGTGAAAGACAGGGAAGCCTGGTGTTCTGCAGTCCATGGGTTTGCAAAGAGTTGGACACTATTTACCGACTAAACAACAACAGTCCACTTTTTTTTTTGGTTTAACTTAGAATTCTTTCATTGCATCTAAGATTGGAAAATTTATCTTCCATGCATACATTAATAAATATTTACATCTATTTTACTAAATTGTGATTTTTAAAAATTTAAATCCATAAATTTCATTTTGTAGTGTTGTATAAAGTAGGGATATAATTTATTTCCAATTATTCAATACTAGGTGCTAAATCAGAGGCGGCAATGGCAACCCACTCCAGTACTCTTGCCTGGAAAATCTCACGGATGAAGAAGCCTGATAGGCTGCGGTCCATGGGGTCGCTAAGAGTAGGACACGACTGAGCGACTTCACTTTCGTTTTTCGCTTTCATGCATTGGAGAAGGAAATGGCAACCCACTCCAGTGTTCTTGCCTGGAGAATCCCAGAGTTGGGGGAGCCTGGTGGGCGGCTGTCTATGGGGTCACATAGAGTCGGACCTGACTGAAGTGACTTAGCAGCAGCAGGTACTAAATAACCAATTTTGTTTTTATTGATTTATGACACTTGTTTTAGACTGGGTTTTCTTTTCAGCTCAAAGTTCTTATGTACTATCTATTAAAATAATCTTTTTATTCTGATATTCTGACTCATTTTGTAGAGGGAGAAGATCTTCTATAGGAATGCTTTTAATTTATAGGTGGTTTCTAATTGTGTGTCTTTTCTACCTGTCCTCTCTCTTCTTTTCTCTCTCTGGTCTCTCCCCCTCCAAACACAATAAATCTTTATCTCCTCACTATCTTTGTCTACCTCACTTTGGCTCTTTCCTCTGCCTTCTGAAATAATTTCTCAAACATTTCTTTCAGCATAATTTAATTTTATGCACCATCAATTTTACTTCTTTTTGACCCTGATGCCAATTTTAAACCTGACACAGCTTTTTTATTTTTGGTTTCATGTCAGACTTTAACATTTTCAGCTTATGCTATTTTATTTCAGAATTTTGTCTTTTTATCTCACCTGTTCTTTCCCTGATATAGTTTTCTTGTTTCATGATTCCTCTTTATCTTACGAAGAACGCAAGATAGACATGTTTTTTTAAAAACTTGGTCTGTTTTCACAGCAACTATCAAAGATAGGTTTTTCTTCTGAATCCTCCACAACTATTATCCCGCAGATTTTTCTTAGAGGCCACATTATATGCAGCAAGATAGTGAAATATTTGGCAGAGAAATAAATTCCCTTAGCTCTTTGTTTGTAGTGTGTTGCTTCCGATGTTCCCCAGAGAACTGGTGCAGGGATCCACTCTATGTCTAAGGTGTCACTAGCCTCCACTTCGGCTATTCTACATCTGGAGGCACTCCCAAGTAAGAGGTCAGCCCAAGTCTCCATCCTCATGCAAACATGAGTCCCCAGTTGATAAACAGCCTCTCTGCCCCTTGTTTTACCCCCATTACAAGCCAGAATCCTAATCTATTTTCTTTACACAGAGCCTCAACTTCACACCTTCTTATGGACTCATTTTCCACCTGTAAATAGGGAACCATCTTCAACGACTACTATTCACCAGTGGACCAGGTATGTGGACAGTCCTATACCACTGCATACCCACTTGAATCCTCATGGAAAATTCCTTTGGGGCATATGACTGGGAAGAGTGCCCATCCCCGACCCACATTCTGCCAGCTGGAAATACTGTATTGTGCTGCTACTGCCTAATTCTTCCAGTAGAGAATAAAAATACAGGCCATGGAGAATGTGTGGTGGTCTCTGTTGTTGTTGATTAGTCACTAAGTCATGTCTGACTCTTGCGTACTCATGGACTCTTCTGCCAGGTTCTTCTGTCCATGAGATTTCCCAGGCAGGAATACTAGAGTGGGTTACCATTTCCTTCTCTAGGAGATCTTCCCAACCCCTGGATCATACCCACGTCTCTTGCACTGCAAGTAGATCCTTTACCTCTGAGCCACCAGGAAAGCCCATCGTGATGCCCCAAACACTGTTTTTGTGTTCCTCCTACAGTTCTTACTGCACACTCTCACCTCATCTAATATAGTCAGTCTGGGAAAACTATACTTCCCAAGATGTCTCATCCCACTTTCTCTAACTTTTAGCAACACTGTATAGTGAGGGGATGTAGCAAGCCAGAAACAGGAGAGATATAGGAATTAGAAATGAATGGTATGCTCTTTGCTTGATGGAGCACTTGTTTTCATCCTTGCAAGGGCAAATGCTAGTGTGTGTAAAAATCACAAGGGAATGTAGTTAAGATGAAGATTCTAATTTAGTAGATCTGGGATAGAGGGTGTGATTTTCTGTTTCTAATAAGCTCCCAGACGATGCCGATGATGTTGATTCATGGACCACACTTTGAGGTGCAAAACTGTGCATTCTGTGAGGCAGGGATCATATTACATGAACTTAGCTCAGTGCCAGGATTATAACAGACACTTTCCAAGTATTTCTTCTACTGAATTGAAGCATTCTGGATTCAAAAGGCAGAGCACACATAAAAGATAAAATAAGTTCTTCTATATGGTTGTGTTGGTCTCACAGTTATACCTCTTGATTTTAAAAGTTGACTCTTAGACACTTTTGAATCCCTAATCCCTAAATGACCATGAGTATTGGAAAGTCTGATGGAGATACACTTAACTGTTTTAGTCACAAAACCAGTTTTTCTTTTGTGTATATTTGAGTCCTCTATGGCTCAATGTCCCCCTTTCCCCTGGGTTGGGGGTCACCCTACTGAGCAAAAGCATGTTCACTAAACGCACATGACCAGATGTGTTCACACAGACATATGTGTGAAGCATTGTTACCATCCTGTCACCACCCTCACCATTCCTCCAACAAATGGTTAGATGAGTCCATTAGTTCTGGTGGTTTATATCAGTCTGGCTCTGTTCCAGTGATAGAAATTACACTAGTGATTTTAACAGAAAGTATTTGATGTACCGAATTGTAAACAGATTATAAAATTGTTCCCTAGGTATCATGGGGGTAGCAAGTGCAGGAAGCAGCTCCTCCTGCCCGCATCCCCAGAGCTGGGGAACAAAGGGAAGAGGCTGAATGTATTCAAAATGAGAAGCTTCAGAGGAAGGGCCCTGAGATCTGAAACTTAGTCCCCCAGAGCTGGTGTCTGAGCTTGAGTGAGAGGATCCATGAGCCTGGGCCCAACCTTTTAAGGAGGTGCTGGCATCTGGGAGAGAGATGTAAGAAAGTTGGCTCTGCAAGGTTGGGATAATTGCAAACTGGCTTCAGCGGCTGCTACAGGAAGGAAGTGCCTCTGACAGGGTGAAGAGGTGTTGCTGGGGACACACAGGAAAAGGGAGCACATGACAAAAGGAAACAGACATGACAGGAAGGAGCATGTCGGCCTCTCCCTTCTCTTGCCTTGTGTCTCCCCCTAGTGTCTCCTGTTCAAAGATCCCAACAAGGAGCATCTAGTCAAACAGAAATGTGGTTCAGAGGCCCAGCTGCAACATCACAGAGCTAAGTATGGAAAGATGGGTCTAGAGCCGACCAACAATAGCCAATAGCTTAATAGCTGATACACACATTGCGGAGGGTAGGGCGGTCATGTAAGTAAATAGATTTCAGGAAAATTGGATTAGCGCTAGTGGCAAAGAGCCCAGTGGCCAATTCAGGAGACATAAGTGATGCTGGTTTGATCCCTGGGACAGGAAGATCTCCTGGAGGAGGGCATGGCAACCACTCCAGTATTCTTGCCTGGAGAATTCCATGAACAAGAGAAGCCTGGCAAGCTATATAGTCCATAGGGTCGCAAGCAGTCGAACACCACTGAAGCGACTTAGCATGCATGCACAAAAGTCAAAGAAAAATTGTAGTCTCCTGCTCCCTAAACCATGACTCCCTATGGCTTTCCATCTATTGAACAAAGCTTTTTACTGTGTTAGTCGCTCAGTCATGTTCAACTCTTTGTGACCCATGGATTGTAGCCCGCCAGGCTCATCTGTCCATGGGATTATCCAGGCAAAAATCCTAGAGTGGGTTGCCATTTCCTTCTCCAAAAGTGTTAGTCGCTCAGTTGTCTCTGACTTTTTGTGATAACACCGGAGTCACTGGAGGGGAAATGGAGGCTCTGACTCAGAAATGTTCTCATTTTCCATCAAAAGTGAAGGGGAGCTGGAAGTTCTTTGGGTTCAGGGAGGAAGGAATGAGAGGAGACTGATGAAAGAAATCAAGTAATCTGATATAAGAATCTTGGTTGCTAAAGCTCTAGGAGTGAAAGATGAAAGAATGACAGAAACTCCAAGAAGGCAGAAGAAGGAGATATGTTTGGAATTCTTAGAGAATTCCCCTCAACAAAGGGCCTGAAAATGACACGGGAGCAGCCACCTGGTGTGTTTAGGAAGGGGGAAGACCAGAGATAGCACCCCTGCTCTCTGCTTCCTGGCAGTATGGAAGAAATCCAAAGTTCTGTGTGCTTCCAGGATACAGGAGGAGATGGTGAGGAATTAAGATTGTGAGATTCCCTTGGGCTCAATGTAAGAAAAAAAAAAAAAAGTTCCTGTGGTAGTAGACATCTAGTAGTTAGAAGATTTGACCTAAATACAAGGATTTGAAGGGCTAGGAGGAATCACAGTGAAGTTAAGTTAGCACAGAGTCACCAGAGAACTATGATTAAAAAAAAAAAAAATAGGTCATGGATTTTACCAGCCCTGAATGTGAGCAGCTGATGCTTGTCAGATGCAAAGTGTCTGGGCAGGGAAATGACCATCACTACAGAGGGCTCATGAGTCCAGAGCATGGCACAAGCACCCTTGTGTACGGCAGTAGACCTTTCCCAAACTCCCTGAGGACCTAAAGAAATCTTTAGCGAAATAAAAATCAATCCCGGTAAGGAGACTGAACTTTGAATTTGATGAAACATTTATGAATTCATCAAAACAATATCAAGCTAACTTGAAAGTTATTTTAAAATGGAAGAGAATGAAATTACTTTAGACAATAAGATTTGTCACCATCTCTGCCCTCTCCTACTCTCTCTCTCTCTCTCTCTCTCACACACACACACACACACACAATTCATCTAGGATATGAGGGATTAGGAATACAATAAGAAGCACAAAATAATCATTTTAAAAGCTTTGTCTCTCTTTCTTTTGTTTACACTTCAGTGTACCCTGCAATTGTGAAACCTTCACTACACAGTCAATCAGATGCCTCCATCACTTAACTTCTCGAAACCTTCATTATAACAGTGAGTATGTAACCCTCTAAGAGGAGGAAAACACTATTCTCTCAGAAATGTCCATAGAAAAGTGTACTACAGACCACCCTTTGGAAGATCTGGATCATGTTTTAATGTTAATACCTACCATTCACTAAATATATGCAACTCATTGTGGAATTGCTTACCCATAATCTTCATGAATCCTCAGTGAGATGAGCTAGTGTTCTGTCTGCATTACAGGTGAGAAAACTGAGTCTCAGCAAGGCTAATTCTTAGTCAAGATCATACATCTAAGAAGTAGTAAAAAACTGGTATCCAAGTCCACATCTGTTTGGTCTCAAACCCACTACATAAATCAATATAAAGCCAAGTGCTAAACAGAATAACCACAAATTACCAACAAACCAATAAAGCCAGACTATAAGCACTCTGTGATTAGAGCCAAAACCCCCTCTGTCCTTAAAACAAAGAAAATAGTTGAGAAATACAATAGCCCAGAGTTCTGAACAAAAGCATTTACCACTACATTTTGGATCACCTGCAGACAGATTATTTGCATTTTATTTTATCTATTCAATTTTTCTCACACAATTGTCAAGTATTATCTCTAGATCTAAATTAATTAAATTTGGCCAAAGGGGACAAAGACAAGGAAACTATTTGTAAGAACATATTAGATGCTGTTACCGCAGTGCTACTCTTAATCATTGCAGAAGTCACAGAGGGCACCACTGAGCTAAGTTTTACTGTGTATTTTTCTTTAGTAGTTCACATTCATATTATCTATGGCATCTCACGTTATTTCAGTTCCTGCATTCTAAAACTGGCACGTATATAACTACACAGTTATCCAGCTCTCTTCTTTCCTTACATGGTGATATTTTAGGTAGCCACGGTGGTACTCACTATTTTTAAGTCGTTGCCTTTTATTCACTCTCCTTAGCATCTTGACACTTGAGTCCCCACCCTATTAAATGATTCAGGCAAAAACCAAATGATTGACTAACAATCAAGTGTAGTGGTTTCTTTTCAATTCTATCCTATTTGGCTTATTTGCAAAAGTTGATGTTAGTGTAACCCCTTTATCATTTATAGAAACCTCCCTTTCCTTCCTAAATTTCTATGATGCCACTGTCTCCTGCTTCTCACACCACCAACAGCTCCTTATCTTTTTTGTCAAGTCTTCCTTTCACTTTCTCTAAAGTGATTTACAATGTCTGTCTCTGCCTACCTGAAACCAAACTTGTAAATACCAATCTTTCCCAACTCTGAACCAATGGAATCTCTTTCTAATCATTGACTGAACATCTGCATCTGGATATATTACAGGTGAGTCTACGTTAATATATTCAAAGTCTGCTTCGTTTGCCACTAACTCAAATCTGATGTTTCTCCTTCAACCCGTTGTTTTAGCAGTCTTGTGAGCCAGCTAAAGCCCTCACATGAGACAATCTAAGTGCTGCTTCAGGCCACTCCTTGGCTGCTTATACTTACTGTCCTTTCACCACTAAGGCTAGCAAATCCACCTTCAATGCCTCTTCCCTAGGCCAGGTAAGAATCACCTCTCAACTGTGCTGCCTCGACTGTTTACAGCCGTGCCTCTGCCTCTCATCTTTGCCCCCTAAATGTCCTCCTAAGTACTGACAAGACGGTCATTCTAAAACAAATACTTTCATAAGACTCAGAAAACAATTTCTTTTTCTGGGAAATGGATAACTTCCTGCTACCTCATTTTTTTTGTGTGGTAAATCCATGTGGCACACACTATTTTTAATACACTTGCTTCAGGCCACTTTTGCAAATACACTTTTCTTCTCCTCAAAACCCTCCTTTCTTCATATACTATAATTCTCCTCATTGCCTATAACACACTGTGTAATTTCAAAACTCCAGACTTTGCTCATTTTGCTTCCTTTATTATTCAACATTGTTAAGACCCATTTCAAATGTCACTTACTTTCTGCTGCGCCCCAGGAAAATCTTGGAACAAAATCGATTGCTCACCTTTTCTTTTTATGAACGTGTAGAACGTCATCACGTTTCACAAGCACAGATTGTTGTAATTGTTTTTTTAAAGTCTTCACTTTTGACTTTCATAGCTCAATATTTATTAGGCCCCATAACTGACTGCTTCACTCTTAGATCATAATAATTTCTCCTGTTTCTTTCCTTTGCAAGCATAGCCTCAATTGAGAAGTTAGAATGTCAAATGCCAAAAAAATTAATCTCCAAAAATAACCCTGGCTACTTGGGAGTGGCAGAAGATGCCATGCTTCTTCTCTTTTTATCAATTATTTGAGAGAGGCAGCAGAAGAAAAGAGGACAGAGATGTTTTTTTCTAGAGCTTACCCTTTCATGAGATGTCTTGGTGGTCTTCAACCTTGGCTAATGTTGATAGTGACTGTCTTGGGTATGTTTACAGAAATTTGGAGGCTCCCCTACTAAGGCATGTTGCATACAACTTCCCACACTCCTTCAACTACCCACATCCCCTGGAATCCTGTTTTTAGAGGCCCACATTCACTCTCACTGGAGTTCCACCATCTCTCATGTAGTGTTCTTGAGTAACCCACACAATAGCTCCAGGCTGGCGCTCTCTCCTGCAGAATATGCATCTGGTTCCCAGAAAATGCTCATCCCTATTTGAACTGCCAACAGAGGGGAATTAAGTTGTTTCCAGAAGTAGCAGCAACTTGCCTTCTTCTTTATAAGTAGGGCAGTGTGCCAGCTTATTGTGCTTGCCCTCCATATAAGTTCTCAGAATTCAGTTCCCTTTCCAGCCTCCCACACATTTCAAGTCCTTGTGAGATTCCTGTGAAATCCCTGTCTCTAGTATTGAGGAAGTAAAATCCTCATCCATCAATGCATTCTTCAGGTAAATCAGAACCTCAATACCACATCAGTTCTTGCCAAAGAAATTTTATGGTAAACTCTTATTTCCAGGTCCATTCTTTCAATCTTTTATAGCTTAGGTTTGTTTTAAGATTTACTATTCAAGGTGACCATGAGTCAGTTACCAGTCCCTTATTACATAATCTGGCCTTTTAATCTGGTATAATTCACTTTACAAGAAACATCTTTAGTGCTTTGATTTCTTGGCTAAGACTTTACTTTCAATATCCTATTACAAACAACTTCACATACATGCATATAAAATAGTTGAGAGTATGAAAATGCTTATTCTAAGTAATCTTAAATTTAGGTCAACCCCACTTTCTGGGTTAAATCTTCATGGCTTTTTTTTAAATGTTTTTCTGCTAAATTCACTTTACATGTAGTTGTGTGTTTTTTTTTTTTTTTTTCACAACAAGTGGATTTTAGGGACTTCCCTTATGGTCCAGTGGCTAAGAGTCTGCTGTCCAACACAGTGGATGTGAGTTTGATCCCTGGTTGAGGAGCTAAGATCCCACTCACCATGGGGCAACTAAGCCAGCATACCACACTAGAGACAAGCTCCCAGCACAGCCAAAATAAAAAATAAAACAAAGTAATAAGTGGATTAAAAAAAAAAGAAATCCAATATCACCTAAACATTTATGGCATGAAGATTATGTGGATTTTTGCCCCTGTACTATGGAATTTTAAAACTCTGGAAATGGCATTCAGTAAGGAGGAGTGAGTTCATGATAAACTGATCTACCCCAAAATGATAACTATGAAAGCTGAATTAACTTAAAATCAAAACAAGAGAACAAAGCCCCAAGGTATCTATTTTGAAGGCTCTGGAGACTAAATAAAAGCAAATACTATTTACAGGGGAGTAAAAATTTAAAGACAGTGTTTAATGGGAGGTGAGTTTCTCCTGTATTTTTTTTCCCTATGCTTCCTTTTGCTTTCTTTCTGTTTTTTCCTTTTCTTTATTTCTCTCTTTCTATTTTCTTTTTATTTCTTTCTTTCCTTCCTTCCCTCTTTTCTACTTTTCCTCTCTCTTTCCTACCTACCCTTCCTCCTTTCTTCTCTCTCTTTCTCTCTCTCTCTTAATTTTTACTTCAAGGGGTAGCCATAGCTGCAATTATCACAATTGCTCCAGGTAGCTAAAACTTTGGTAGAAAATCCACTAGTTTTCTTATTCAGTGGAGAAAACCTTGGTACTACAAGGTCAAGCAAAAAAAAAATAATAATAAAGAGAAACAAAAATGAAAGAGCAAAAGAGTATAGTTATGGAACTCCTAATTCTATACATAAATTCTATGAAAGTCTGTGACTGACTTCTAAACCATGTATATGAAAATCAAACTGAAAGCAATTTGCACTTTAGCTCAAAGAACAGAATTGGTATTTAGGCTATTCAACACAGATGATCAGTTGGAATTAAATCTAACAAGTAATTGCCTGCTAAAAAACTAAACCTCAGGGGAAACAAATACCCATGGTGATATCATGTCATTGTTTGGCAAAACTAATAAAAAAATGTTTAATAAAAAAAAAAAGAGAATCCAGAACCCTACTAACACAACGTTCAGAATGTCCAAGATACAATCTAAAGTTAGTTGGCATATAACAAACAAAAAGAAAGACTTGCAGCAGATACCAATCTTGAGATGATACAGATACTAGACATATTAGATAAGTTCATTAAAATGTCTCTTCTAAGTATGCACACTGAAATAAAATACACAGACAAAACACTTGAAAGGATAGTAAATGAAACAGATAATAAAAGAAAAAAAATTGGACATTTAAGACTTGTAAAATATAACACCTGAAATAAATTTTTCAACAGATGGTTTTAATAAGTGTAGCAATGAAAAGGAAGGAATCAATGAATACAAAGATGGATAGATATAAATCATACAATCTAAAGACAAGAAGAAAAAGTATCAAAAATAACCTAAATAGAGTCAGAATCTTGAAGAAAATTTCAAAGGGTCTAGAAGATAGGGAGAGAGAGGAGGGAGAAAAATATTTAGAAATGAAAGTAAAAAACCTTCCCAAATTTGTTCAAAAACAAGTATATAGATTCAGGCAGCCCAGTGAACATGATACATTTGAGGAGAACCATACCTAGGCACATCATAATCAAATTGCTAAAAATCAATATAAAGATAAAAAGTTTGAAAGCAACCAGTGAATATCAACACTTTACATACAGGGAAATAAAAATTTGAATGACTACAAACTTCTGATTAAAAACAAGGAAGGTCAAAAGATGGTGGAACAACATTTTTCAAAGACTAAGAAAAAAGATATCTGTCAACCCAAAATGCTGTAAGCAGCAGATATCTTATTAAAGGAAGGGAAAACCAAAATACTCCTAGATAAAGGAAAAATAGAGTAATTCATTGTCACCAGATTTTGTAGCACAAGAAATTTTCAAAGGAAGTTTTGCAGTATGAAGAGAAATGCTATCAGAGGGAAACTAGATTCTTCAAGAATAAATGAAAAGCATTTGAAATGGTGAATATAAAAGATTATTTTTTTCTCTCAGCTTCTTTACAAATACATACACTACAAAAACATATGCAAGAATACAAATTATCTTACTTATGTAAGTTGATACAATATATATGACAACTATTACAGAAAGGAGGTAAAAAGCTTAAAGCACCTACACCGTTGCAGAACTTCTATATTTTACAAGAAAAGTATTAGTCTCTCAGTCATGTCAGACTCTTTGCCACTCCATAGACTATAGTCCACCAGGCTCCTCTGTCCATGGATTTCTCCAGGCAAGGGGATTGGAGTGGGTTGCCATTACCTTCTGTAGGGAATCTTCTTGATTGACCCAGGGATTGAACCTGGGTCTCCTGCACTGCAGGCGTATTCTTTACTGCTGAGCCGCCAGGGAAGCCCATTATCCAGAGTGAAGTAAGCCAGAAGCAAAAACAACAATACAGTATATTAACGCATATATATGGAATTTAGAAAGACAGTAACGAGAACCCAACATGCGAGACAGCAAAAGGAACGCAGATGTATAGAATAGACTCGTGGACTTTGTGGATGAGGGTAAGGGTGGGATGATATGGGAGAAGGGCATTGAAGCATGTTAATTGTCATGTGTCTAATCAATCGCCAGCTCAAGATTGATGCTCGGGGCTGGTACAGCAAGATTTCCCGGCGGGGAGGGAGGAGGGAGGGGGGTTCCAGAGGGGAAGCATATGTAAACCCATGGTGATATCATGACAATGTATGGCAAAAACAATAAAAAAAAAAGAATTAAAATTCATGTTAGAGCATAGAAAAGAACAGATCTGAAATGGCTGAACACAAAATCAGTAAGACTTTCAGTTCAAATGGCAATTTAAAACCACACCTTTAACTTGCTCCTCTAACAACTCCACTGGAACAAATAATGAAATATAAATTGGCAAAAACATGTATCACCACTTGAATCTAAGGAGACATGGCACCCAAAGGCAAAAGAAAAACTCAAAGACTGTGAATTACAACATAAAAGCTCTGGATAAAATAAAGGGCCAATGGTCTTCTACAGAGCTGCCTGCACTTAGGAGTGTGTGGACAACCTCTAGCAAAGCCCCAATATCAAGTTCAGATTTCAAAAGCAGGACCTGAAGGCAACCTTTGGCCACTGCAAATGTGGCTCAGTTCAAACTCAGTCCCACAAAAGTGGCAACCAGCAAATTGTGGCAGAACTGTCTGTGAACAATGTTCTAAAGAAAGCAAGAAGGTTCTTTTCTAACTGGCTCCAAGTGAGGGAGGGCCTTCTCCTTAAAAACACAAATGCTCATCAGATATCTTTAAGCTACCATCAAAAAACAAAGATAAAAATGTGAGAGAGAAACAGAGACAGAGATAGAGAGAGAAGATTAAAAAAAAAAAACGAAAGCAAGAGAAAAGCGCCTCTTTACGTTCAGAGCATGCAAGTACATTTTCCTTTTGTGCGTGGACCACTGTGTATCCATGCACAAAAGAAAAGTCAGCAAATCCAAACATGTTCTTATCACTCATCCAGCCCTAGAAATTGGAACAGTGCTCTTCATGGTCTCTAAACATGTCCATCTTGATTCCAATATTAAACAAACATGAAGCTCCCACTTTAATGATAGCAAATGGAAAAATACATATATATGTGTGTGTATGTGATTAAAAAAAAAACTGAGGAATAAGAATAAATGCTTCTTTCTAAGACAGATTATTCTAAGAAGAAAAAAATATCAAGAAACATTTTACTTCATATACTTACCAAGATTGGAGTTTAAAATAAATGTGTGAAAAGAAATAAATGAACAGTGAGAAAATACTATTTTCACCTGAAAATTAGATTATCAAAAAGCATAAAGTCAGTAAAAGTCAGGAAAATCAGATTAGAAACTGTGGAAGACAAATAGTAGATTAAAAAAATCAAGTTTGTAAAATAGCAAATGGATCCCAGCAGAAAGGATAAGGAGATAAATGCAAGTTCAAGGATAGATTCCATGAACACAAATTATTTATGTAGAGAGATACACATCTTTAAAGGACTGTGGAACAGATGAATAAGCAATAAATAAAGAAAAAGGAGAAGTTTTATTGAGTTGACGATTGATTCACATTGAAATTTTTATTAAAGAAATCTACCCAGATTGCTGATGCTGAACTTTCTGAAGCTTAAAAAAAAATAAAGAAAAATAATAATCTGAATTCCCTTTAACAATTTACTGAGCATAAATATTTCTCTTTTCTCTCAAAATCTCATGAAAATGACAAAATTATTCTGATGTAAGGAAAAAAGGTAATGCTTAAATTTGAATAATGCCTTCAAAAGCAAAGAAAAATGGAGTATTTCTGAATGATACTAAGCTAATGCAATAATATTGAATATCACACCTAACATATCTGAGGAACTTTGAAATTTTTAAAACAGATGACAGAATCTCTGAAAAATTAATTTCGACCAAATGAATCCCTGAGAAGTAATTTCATGGAGAGCAAGAGCAAAGAAACTAGAACAGAGTGTGGAGTTGTTTTTTATTTTTTTTTCCCCACTATGTAATTAATTAAAGGATTACAAAATAGTTACTGCTGCCCCCTGCTTTCAGGCCTGCTGTTACATTTTCCAACTGGATAAAATCTGTAACACTACTTTTTTCACCATGGGAATTCAGCCAAGGGGTCTATAGAGGGGTGGCTTCAGACTTTTGTCCTTCCTCTGGGGGACAGGGCCACTTACAAATTGTCCACGTAGATTTTTTCTGCACCTTTAAGGTTAGAGCCCGCTGTTTTTACCTTCCCATCCACTGTACAGAGTTGGTCTCAGCACTCATTGTTGCCGCAATAATTAACTGTTACATATGCCAAGGATACTTTCATGAACAGTTGTTGTTGTTTTAGTCACTAAGTCGTATCCAGTTCTTTTGCAAACACAAGGACTATAGCCTGCCAGACTCCTCTGTCCATGAGATTTCCCAAGCAAGTATACTGGAGTGGGTTGCCATTTCTTTCTCCAGTGGATCTACCTGACCCAGGGATCAAACCTGTCTCTTGCATTGGCAGGAGAGTTCTTTACCACTGAGCCACCAGGGAAGCTATATCAATATATGGAAATGAGCAAGGAAGAAAATCATCATACATTGGAAGAAAAAATAATTTAAAAAACTGCACAATTTTTTTAAAGGGAGAAATCAAAATGAACAAACAGGAAAACTAACACTCACAGAACCAGAGTTAGCACTGAATACAGAAAGATTTTGACTGTCTAGTACTCATATTTTTATAGAATAAAGGGATGTTCTGAAACATGGAAAGTAATTATTTGATTCTTTAAGTTAAAAACATGATTACTAAGATCAAAAATTACAATAATAACTCACAGTTTGAATAGCAGAATTGTCATGGATAAAGACTACATTTTTAAATAGAAAACAAAGCTAAGAATTATACCAATGTACAGTTTAAAAAAGTCAAAGCAATAGAGTTAAAAGACTCTAAGCAGAAGACATGAGGCTAAATCTACTGTCAACAATATCCTTTAAAAATTCAGACTGACATCCAACTTATCTCAAATGCTTGATTCTAGAAAGTAGCAAATAAGAATGAAGGATTTTGAACTGAAAAAATAAAAATAAACAAAACAAGCAAACAAACAAAACAAAACCCCTATCTCTATCAAAACTTTGATTCAATTATGAGATAAAAATAGACTTTTTAGACATCAGTTGAAAAAAGCTATATTTTATTTCCACTTCCTTTTCTACAAAATATATTCATTAATATATCCTTGAAAACTGAGAAATGAATCTAAGTATGTAGAGGATACCTAATGATAAAAATAATTAATTTTAAATAGTTACAGGTAATAATGCTATGGAACCCAATCCAACTATTAAATAAGTGTTCCCTTCCCAAAGGACTTCCCTGGTGGCTCAGATGGGAGCCTACAATGTGGGAGACCCACGTTCAATCCCTGGGTCGGGAGGAGCTCTTGGAGAGGGAAACAGCAACCCATTCCAGTATTCTTGCCTGGAAAATCCCATGGACGGAGGAGCCTGGTAGGCTACAGTCCAAGGGATCGCCAAGAGTCGGACACGAATGAGCGACTTCACTTTCACTTTCTTTCTTTCCCTTCCCCAAAAGGAAGCATCCAAAAGGAAGAGAAGAATTCAAATCCTGTGGAAAATAGTGTGTAGATTACTCAGAAAACTAAACATAGAATTACCACAAGATCCAGCAATCCCACTCTTGGGCATAAACCCAGACAGAACTGTAATTCAGAAAGATACACACACCCCTATGTTCACTGCAGCGCTATTCACAGTAGCCGAAACATAGAGACAACCTGAATGTCCATCGACGGATGAACGGATAAAGAAGATGTGGTACATACACATACACAGTGCAATGAAATGTTACTCAGTCATAAGAAGAATGAAATTGTGCCATTTGCAGCAACATTCATGCAACTAGAGATTATAATACTAAGTGAAATAAGTCAGAAAGAGACAGACAAATACCATGTAATATCACTTCTATGTGGAATCTAAAATAAGGCACAGATGAACCTATCAACAAGACAGAAACAGACTCACAGACACAGAGAACAGGCTTGTCAGTGCCAAGAGGGAGGGAAGGACTAGGAGCGTGGGGTTAGCAGGTGCAAACTATTGTATGTAGGATGGGTAAACAAGGTCCTATGGTATAGCACAGGGCAATATGTCCAATATCCTGTAAAAAACCATAACGGAAAAGAATATTTAAAAATAAGAATGTCAAAAAATGCCCATTTCAAAGCTATGAGGCCAAAGAATAAAGCTGACAAAGTAGAAAATTATAAAAAAAAAGAATTAAAATCATGCTAGAATTTTTATCTGTTCTATGGGATTCTAGGTTTGGGCTATGGTTAATGATCCAATTTTAATAAACGCATTTGCTTAAAAGTTAGTGTAATAACTAGTAAAACAGATTTGTGAAGTAGAAAGTCCAATCCATGAGAACAACAGCAAAAGATCAATCTAATAAAACTCAGGGTAAAGGAAAAAAAATCCATTGTAACTTAATGAAATGAAGCCTAATAAAGAGAAAACATAAACTGTGTCTAGCAACACAGTTGTTGATTATATTTTATGAAAACACTCTCATTTAAAACCTGGAAACATCAGATAAAATTAAAGATTATTTTGCTTGTCTAGCTGAATTTTCAAGAGTGTTAGAGAAGTCATCACAGTGTGACATCTAGTAATTGGGATCATGCGCTACAACTGAAGACCAGGCTGTCCTAAGGGGCGTTTTCCAGTTATAAATTTGACTTTTAACAACCTCCAGATCTTTAGGAGAAAGGATTTTAGGTGCATAAATGTGAGATTTAGATTGAATCCACCATATACAGTCCTCAGAAGGTTATATGTCAGGTAAAGATACTTCCTTTCAAAGAAATATAACATGAAACCATGCTTTGACCAAAAGAAGAAAGTCATAACTGCAGTCTTGTAACTGAATATATAGATAAGGGGATTACAAATCCTCCAGAAAGTTTCAATTCTGGAAATTCCAGGATCTTGACATCCTTTTCAGGAGAGAAAAGAAGCCAACCGTCTCAAAACTTTGTCACAATAAATGTGTGTGTTAGTCGCTCAGTCATGGGTGACTCTCTGTGATCCCAGAGACTGTAGTCCACCAGGCTCCTCTGTCCATGGGGATTCTCCAAGCAAGAATACTGGAGTGGGTTGCCATTTCCTGCTCCAGGGGATCTTCCCAACCTTGGGAATGAACTCAGGTCTCTCACAGTGCAGGCAGACATTTTACTTCCTGAGACCCCAGGGATGGCCCCGAATAAATAGTTGGTGAAAGAAAATGAGCTCATGCATAGGAAGAAGTCATAAGCTAAAGTAAGCTGAAACAACAATCAACAGAATTAGATCTACAAGGAGTTTAGAAAGAGGAAAAATTGGATACAGAACATGAAACTTTTACTTAAAATGTTTAAAGAAATAAAAGAGAACCTAAAATATGCAAAAGAAGATGCTATTTATGAAGAACATGATTATTTGAAAAATGAACCAACTTAAACTTCTGAAATAAAAAATTATACTCATTTAAATTAAAAGCTCAGTCATTAGGTTAAAAAACAGAATAGACATAACTAGAAAGAGAAATAGTGAAATAAAAGATTGGTTTTAAGAAATAACCCAGAGGCAGAAAAGAAATGAAGCAAATGCAAGACAGATATGAGAGACATCAGTGGATAGACTGCTAAGAACCAATATATATGCAACGAGGTCCAGAAAAAATGACAGAATGAAGGAGAGACAATAAATGTTTAACTAAGTCTATAATTAATCAAATGCCTTGCTCTTCAAATCCTAGAAGTAAAACACATCCTAATCAGGAAAAAAAATAAAAGGAAAAGCATATCTGAGTGCTAGCTACCATAATAACCTCTAAAATGTTTCACTGTTCAAACATTATACAAGTAAATTTCTTGTTCACATAAAATCCAAAATGAGAACGTTGACTAGTAAGTGTCATCTATCATTCCTGCTCAACATTCTCTTGGCTGGAAAATATCCCACCAGTCACAGCAAGCTGCGAGGAAGAATGGGGAATGCAGGGTAGCGTAGAACCCAGGAAAAGTAAGAAAAAGTACACTGATGAATGCATGGTGTTTTATCTGCAACCCCTTGCCCTTCTCATCCTGAAATACTCATCCTTCTCCTGAGATAACCCAAGTGCCTATCTGGTTCAAAGTTTGGTATTTCCAGATGATTCCCATTCCTCTCCACCAAGTTTGTTTGTATATCACCATAGCCCAGTGATCTGGGAATAAAAATATTTTATCTGCCCTCTCTAACACACAGTGGTGGAAAAGGCAAAGAATGTCTATAATGAACACTTTCATTGCAAAAGAGATGAATCACTTGTTCACTTGTTTGCAGGACTAATGAAATATAACTGGTCAGGTACTGTGAAAATCAGTTCTTTGTCTGTGGGGTAACTAATTGGAAAGGTTTTCATTCTTCTCCAGGGCCAGATCTGAAGTAGGTGAGGGCACACATGTTCTAGCAGATATTAAGGTACTATAACATTACGTAGTAACTAAACTAGAGTATTAATACTATAGTAGTAGAAGTGCTAGGACTTCCCAGGGGGCTCAGTGGGGAAGAATCGGCCTGCTGGTGCAGGAGAAGCAGGTTCAATCCTTTGGTCGGGAAGATCCCCTGGAGAAGGCAATGGGAACCCACTCCAGTATTCTTGCCTGGGCAATTCCATGGGCTGAGGAGCCTGGAGAGCTACAGTTCATGAGGTTGCAAGAGAGTCGGATAGGCTGTAAAGACTAAGCAACAACAGCCGTGTCAAAGGTTTGACAGAGGAACTTGATGATGGAACAAGTCCTTTGGTATCACTTAACATGCTTCCGAGCCTCAAAAAGAAGACATCTGAATTTTTTGTAACATCAAACGTGTAAAAATACATAGCCATAGATGAAGAGGGCATTGAAATAGAACAAGACAGTCAATGTGTCTATGCCAATTCAGTGTATGCAGAAGGTGGCTTTCAAGTCGGTGAGAAAGGACTAGATTTTTCAATTATTCAACAGATAGTATTGGGACTATTTATTTATAATGGTATTTGAGAGCAAAATATAAAAATCTCACATCACTCTCAGAAACAAAATCTAGATGAAATTACTTTTTTAATGCTATAAAGTGTAGTATAAAACATAGAGAATATTTTCATATTTTTATATAAGTTAAAATCTTTCTTAAATCTTCTTTTAAAAAGCCTGGAGGCTATAAATTTGATTAGATACACTTTGAATGAAGTTTTGTTTTGTTTTTTAATTACAGAAGATGTGGTAAACAAAGTCATCAAGCAAGGAAGCTTGGAAAATATAATCTTCTGAAATATAGAGCAGGGAAATATGAGGAATGGATTTTTGGTAACAAATAGACAGACTGATACAATGTGCATTTTAGACTGAAGAACAGAGTTCATTAAACAGAGTGGGTCATTTCACAAAAAAGGCTATACTCATCCCAACAAAAGGGAAGAGTTAAGCAAGCACCTCAATGTGCGTATTATGCTGTCAGTTATGGAAAAAGACAAGATTACAAACAATGACCTGAGGCTTAAGTTTTAAATGTAGAATATTTTGCTTGTAGAAAAGATGGTGGTTTGTCTATTTCAGGCTGAGGGACACACCAGGTGCTACTGAAGAGCACGCTGTCACAAAAGGCCACTTAAATTTGAATGGCACTTTGATAACCCTATAGTGCTTTCTTTTGTGTCATCTCATTTAATCCTCTCAAAACTAATAATATAGACCTTCTCTGTCTAAGGGAAACACAAGCTCAGAGAGATTTGGAAAACTTCCAAAAGATAAGACAGTACAGGGAGAAGTTAGAATTCAAATCCACATCTTCCTCTGAAATAAAGGCAGATATTTCTACTCCTTTAACTGGGACCTCTCCCTCTTTATTCAGTTGAGTTTGTCATTCTCTTGTTGTTATTTAGTGGCTCAGTCATGTCCTACTCCTTGCAATCCAGTGGACTATAGCCCACTAGGCTTCTCTGTCCATGGGATTTTCCAATCAAGAATACTGGAAAAGGTTGCCATTTCCTTCTCCAGGGGTTCTTCCTGACCCAGGGTTCGAGCTCATGTTTCCTGCATTGAAAATGTATTCTTTAGACATTATAGCTCAAGGAAAATGATTTACAACATATATAATACATAAAGCATTCATGTCTACACTCTTTAATGTGCTCCTTTGCACCAAGAAAATAAAAGACAAATGAACCAACAGAGACATAAATAAATGACCAAAATGGATAATTTAAAGATAAAATGTACAAATGTTCAAAAATATTAAACTACATTCTTTCATACTGATAACTAGGAAAATACAAATTGAAAATGTAGTTGCTACATCATTTCTTGCCTATCAATATGGTAAAGACAAGGATGTTTGATTATATTTTGTGTTGAATATACATTTAAGTGTTATACAATGTGTCATTTTGATAGGCAGAATACAAGAGAGATATTTTTGATTGACTGATTAGAAAATGATCAATTGATTAGAAACTAGTCCATATAGTGTTTTTGGCTAATTAAGACCAAGAAGCTGCCAGAGAAGAGAGTGAGGCTTTGTCATCGACTCCCATTTCTGTCAGAGAATATTGCTTATATGTTAAATCTCTGGGTAGGAGGTTTTTTTTTTTTTTTTTTTTCCAGTTGATCTGTTAAGAAGAAAAAGAGGAGGAAAAGGAAAAGAAGAAACAGGAGGAAAAAAAGAGGACAAAGAAGGAGAAAAGAAAAGAAAACAATAAAGAAAAATACAGGTGATAGAAGGTCCCTTTTGCATTGGAGAGAGTATAGGCATTGTGAAAAGCAGTTTCAGTTTTTATATTCCTTAAAAGGTAACCTCTTGTCACCTATGTGATCATGTCTAATTTGCATAGCATGAATGAGCCCCAATCTATTCATTTATGCCAATACTTTGGAATTTCTACAGAAGCTTAAAAATAAAAGCCTTTAGATGACAGACAGGTAACTCAACTGGTTGAAGGAAACTAGTGTAATCCCAGTAGGGTGTGGTAGGTTCTATAAGCTCCTAGAGAGTGAAAGCACACTAAAGGAATTCAAATCCAAAGTTCTTAAAAATACTGTGCAAGCTCTTGCCACAAGCTAACTGGACTGTGTTTGAGCTTCTGATTTGCAATTATGTTACATGGTAGGGGTGTGTGTGTGTGTGTGTGTGTGTGCGTGCTCAGTCATGTCTGACTCTTTGCAGCCCCTTGTACTGTAGCCCACCAGACTCCTCTGTTCATGGAATTTTCCAGGCAAGAATAGTGGAGTGGGTTGCCATTTCCTACTCCAGGCCATCTTCCCCACCCAGGGATCAAACCAGCATCTCTTACATCTCTTGCATTGGCAGGCAGATTCTTTACCACTGCACCACCTGGGAAGCCCACATGGCAGGCTTAGTTCAAAGTTAAAGAGTAGGGGCTTCCAAGGTGGCACTAGAGGTAAGAACCCATCTGCCAATGCAGGAGACATAGTTGATGCAGGTTCGATCACTGGGCGGGGAAGATGCCCTGGAGTAGGAAATGGCAACCACTCCAATATTCTTACCTGGAGAATCCAGAGACAGAGGAACCTGGCCGGCTACAGTCCATAGGGTAGCAAAGAGTCCAACATGACTGAAGTGACCTGCACTCACGTGAAGAGTAGTAGTGTTTTATGGCTACAATAATAAATTAATCAACTCAAAATATTGAACAAATCACTGAAATGGTCTTATTTTTTTTAAATATTCAAATAAAACTTACAAATTATCTTTCATTGTGAATGGTGAGCCAGTCCTCAACAAAGGTGCATCTCTTTAAAAGATTTATTGCCTTAACTGAATATTAATTAGTTTTATTTTATATGTCTGCAAATATTCTAAAGCTTCATTAAGTGTAAGTGAAAGTCACTCAGCCATGTCTGACTCTTTGTGACCCCCATGGACTATGCAGTCAGTGGAATTCTCCAGGCCAGAGTATTGGAGTGGGTAGCCTTTCCCTTCTCCAGGGGATCTTTCCAACCCAGGGATCAAACCCAGGGCTCCCACACTGCAGGCAGATTCTTTACCAGTTGAGCCACAAGGGAAGCCCAAGAATGCTGGAGTGGGTTTCCTATCCCTTCTCCAGCAGATCTTCCTGACCCAGGAATTGAACTGGGGTCTCCTGCATTGCAGGTGGATTCTTTACTAACTGAGCTATCAGAGAAGTTTCATTAAAGTTTCTCTTAATAAGGCTGTCAATAAACTTATTGATTAATATTACAAAAGAAAATCTGGGCATGGCTTCTGTGTGTGGGACAGCTGCTGTTTCTATTTGCTTTGGGTTCATTTGTTCCACCTTTCCCTCAAAGAGTACCTTGACTTACTTTCAAGGACTTCCTCCTCAAATCCTTAGGTGACATTATTGCAGTGACACTAGGCTTTTCCCATTGTCTGTGATGCCCTGACTCAAAACCTTCACATTCTTCCTTTGCTGGCACTGGAAAGAAGAAACCAAGGGCTCACAATGAGAAGCAAGTCCAATTTCAAACATCAGCAGTTACTTTTCTCCATCTCTCCATTCTCTGTGTCTGCTCTATCTTTCCATTGTCTCATTAAGGATCAGTTTCTCTCGTGCACATGGTAAGAAACTTACCATCACTTCCTGCCCTTTGTATCTGAGAATTCAGATATCCAGTGAGAGACACTTATTCAAAGTCACTCTGAAACTGCTTCCCCCAGTACCTGTCCTCTCTCTCCAGTACAAAAATGATGATCAGTCTCACTTGGCTCAGAGTCCTACTGCTGGACCAGCTCACTTGGGCGAGAGCCACCCCTCTCCCCTTGCAACTATGTTGGTTGGGTTTGGAGAAGGAGGGATATTCTCAGAGGGGAAAAAACAGGTGCTAGAAATGCAAACAGGTAGATGTCTACCAAGAAGCCTAGGGACAGAGTGCCATGAATGGTAAAGGAAGGAAATCGCAGGATCATTTCAAAGAAAGATGAAAACTGCTAGAGTGACCAAGCTGCAGAGCACGTAATACCATTAGGGTTGACAGGAGTCCCTGGGTTTAGGAATGAGGCCATCACAAGTAACCTTGGTGAGAATGCGGCCTGTCAGGCAAGGTGTGAGGGAGACTGAGGTGACAATAGTCAAGGGGGTGGGAAGGTTATTAACCCAAGTGAGCAGTAATATATCCTTAACAAGAATGCTGTAGAGATCCGACAAGAATGCTATTGAGTTAATTTTGCTTCTTGTTTAAAGAATGACCATGGTCATAGGCTAATCATCTCTTGACTTTACAATCCCTGATTTTCTACTGTGTGAGAGTGGGAAGAGACTAGGTCCCGAGCAGATACTGGAGAAAAAACTACACCACAAACGTTTTGGTGGTTCAGGACCTCCAGGGTGCATAAGTCATTTCAGTCGTGTCTTGTCTCTTTGCAACCCTATGGACTGTAACCTGCTAGGCTCCTCTGTCCATGGTAATTCTTCAGGCAAGAATACTGGAATGCATTGCCATGCTCTCCCCCAGGGAATCTTCCCAACCCAGGGATTGAACCCGCATCTCTTATGTCTCCTGCATTGGAAGGCAGATTCTTTACCACTAGCGCCACCTGGGAAGCCCTCAGGACCTCCTACGTGCTCTTAATAAATCAGGTCTCTTTGCCACCCAAGGAAAATATGCAGTGACCACCAGGAAGGCTCACCACAAAATATCTCACAGTGTCTCTACCAACAGATTAATTTATACCAACAATTCCGTGTCTGTTTAGTTTCCTAAATCATATTCTTTCATGAATATTTAATTCTTTATATTCTTTTTTCCTCCCTCTGTGTCCACCTTCCCCCATCAGTCTGAGCACAAAAGATCCTCTCTCCTCTAACACTTTCCTTTGTGAAAGTTTTTTGGAGTTACCCAGAGAGAGTTAATACTTTTTCATTCAAACTCTGCATCTTCGAATGCTCCTCATGTAACAGAGACATTTTGTTATGATGGTTCATGCAGTCTCCTGACTTATGTCCCAGGTGTTATACTGACCTGGTTAGGAAATGGTGCAGCCATTACAGAATCTCAGGTATGGGCTGGGACATGAAACACAGACCAGCACTCAAGGGAAGCCTGGCAATTCTCTTTCTAAACTGGTCTGTCTTGCAGGATTGCTTATATACCTACAGGAAAATACCTGCAGCACGGATACACCCAAATAAGATACCTTGGCTCCAAGGATCTGTCTGAAACTGTCTCATGTACTATCTGCTGAGCTTATTCTCAAAATCTGGCATATCCCTGGCATCCTGTAGCTTCCCTCTACTGGATGAGACCAGTCAGGACTCAGCCTCACCCATTATCTGCAGAAAAGGTGACCCAGATCCTTTTCTGATACATTATCTGTAGAAAAAGTGACCCAGAGTTATGGGGCCAGATGGGATTTACCCAGGATCTGGACTCAGCACAGAGGTATGTTATACATGGAACAAGATCACTTGGGGGGGTAGTTGAGCCTCAGCTAAGAAGACTGTAGGCCACATTTGAGCTGCAACCCTTCAAAGAAGAAGGTGAGCATGGTCTTTCTAGAAATGGTAAATGGAGGAAAGGAAAGGGAAAAGCAGGTTAGTAATAGATGGCACTCACACATGTGTAACTGTCTCCCTGGAGAATACGTTAGCATTTATCTCGAAATAAGTGAAAACAGTATTCACTAGGAATAAGTGAGACTGGCAAGTAGGACAAAAGAAGGCTTTAGTGCTTCTGTTTAAGGGACCTTCAATGACACCTTGGATCTCTTAGGGAGAGAAGCCATGAAACCTTGTGGTTAAAGGCACAGGCACCTCCAGAGTCCAAGTTCACCTCTGACGAGCTGTGTGATCTTGGACGCATTACTTAAATTATTAGCATTCAGCTTTATCATTTAAAATCGAAATTTAAAGGTCCTAGTTGGCTAAGCTGTTAGAGGGATTATAAAGCATAAAAAACACAACATATGAAATGCTTAACACAGTACTTGATTGGTGTTCAATGAACAATGATTCACTGGAGGGTTTCAAACTGCAGGGTTTCCAGAAATGTCTGTTTTTAATTTTAGGTAAATGTCTTATTTGTTTGATAGGTTTTGTTTTCTTATGCCATCAGTTGTGGTTCTAGTGGAAAGTTGGAAGAAGCTGAAGGAGATAACACAATGGCCTACCCAGTAAGATGCTATATTTGACTGGAAGACTCAGAGAAACGTAAACTATGTTACTGTAAGTTTTAATTTTTAAGGTATTTAATTATGTTCCAATTATCTGCAATTTGATCATCCCAAATGGCATAGCTCATCTACACAGTCTGTTTAATAAGCTACGAATTATGGTTTGCAACTCACTATTCTGGAAAATATGTCTTAATTGATTTCCCAACTATTGATGACATTTTGAGCACTTGATTCTGCATTAACTTCTATAAGGAAGGATAAAATAGGTTAGTCCTATGTAAAATGTCTTTAATGCACTGTTAACAATTATATTTACAAAATTATTTTTAAAAGAAAATCAGAACCCTCAGCAGCTTTCAACCTTCCAGAATATCTAATAGGTGTCACTGGGGAACTGGTCTGTGCTTTTCTCTGCCATATGTACCCTGCCTGCTTCATCAAGCTCCTCTCTCACCATTCTGCCTAGCTCTCTTTGATCTAGCAATATTGGCCTCCCTGCCTCTGGTTTCTGATTTTCAACCAGCCATTTCCTCTCTCTGGGCTTGTACCACATTACTCCTCTGCAAGGCATGCTCTTTGCCCTGCTTTTGAGGCTAACCACTACTTAGGTTAGCTTTTTATCATAGCCTTTGTCACCCATACATTTAAATGGTAACTCATGAAATTTTCACTTAGTTGCCATCATCCCTGTTCACATGTATTTTTCATATTGAGACCATGTTTTTTTGGTTTACTGGTCTACTCTCAGCATTAAGCCCAGTAGTTGCTGTTCAGTCACTAGGTTGTATCTGATTCTTTTGTAACCCCCAGTACCTGTTCAATAAATATTTATGAACTGGGTGAATAAGTGAGGAAGCTTATACAAGAAGGCAAAGCTATTTCATACTGAAGCTGGTGCTCAAGCTTTTGAGTTGGATAGGTTTGGGATGGAAACACAGATTTACTATTTAATTATCCTATGACTGTGAGCAAGAAACTAAACATCTCTAAGCCTTGGCATTTTCTCTTCTGTAATATGGAGATAATACAGTACCCTCACATAAAGTGACCCTAAGATATAGATTAGGTTATGTTGTATCTGCAAATACCTATTGCACTGCACAAAGCAAGCACTCAAAACTTCCCAGTGCTCAGGGGTCACTACTGTTAATAGTAATGAGGAGTAGGAATCTATTTCCATGATAAATGCCTTGCATGTATCATGAAAACCTGCACAACTGATGTCATAGCAAAGTTACAACAACAGCAGCTCAGTTCTTTCTGAAAGCTGATTGAGAGTGTAACTGACCCTCATATGGCACAGAAAGACCATCTGCTGCCTCTTCAGACTCAGCCTGAGAGGCAGTTCTCATCAAGTTGTAGCACCACACAGCTTCTCCCACGAGAGCTGGTGGCTTCCCAAATACAGCCCAAACTCTCAGCCTCAATTATATTGTTTAAAACAACGTATGATGTGTCTTCTTCTGGGAGGGCTCAGCAGGGGCTCTCATAATCATCATCTAAACAGTTTCTGGACACTAGCCAGCATTAGGAAAGAGAATGCTCTTGTAACATCTGGTTTTGGCATACACGGACTTCACATCTGAATGTAAAACATGTAGCACTCACCACAGCCAACAGTCTACACAGTCTAGTAGGATTCATGTGTATCTGGCTCCTTACAATCCATTCTCTCCAACATATCCATCTCAGATGCAATTTGTCCTTTATATCTGTAAAACAAAATCATTTTTTTAAAATTACTTAATAGCCTGATTTCTAGTTACACACTGTAAAAAATTATCTTGTATCAGAAAGAGCATTGGCCTCTTTAGAATACAACTTTTGGACATCTTTGTAGGGAAAAAAAAATTAAATGAAAAAGAACAAAGCTTAAAGTATTACCCTCCCAGACTTAAGACTATACTACAAAGTTACAGGAATCAAAACAGTATCATACTGACACAAAAACAGACCCATAGATCAATGGAACAGTATAGAGAGCACAGAAATAAACCCACATATGCATGGTCAATTCATCTACAACAAAAGAGGCAAGAATATACAATGGAGAAAAGTCAGTCTCTTAAATATGTGGTGCTAGGAAATTCGACAGCTAAATGTTCAGTTCAGTCACTCAGTCATGTCTGACTCTTTGCAACCCCATGGACTGCAGCACACTAGGCTTCTCTGTCCATCACCAACTCCCGGAGTTTACTCAAACTCATGTCCATTGAGTCAGTGATGCCATCCAACCATCTCATCCTCTGTCATCCCCTTTGCCTTCTGCCTTCAATCTTTCCCAGCATCAGGGTCTTTTCAAATGAGTCACTTCTTTGCATCAGGTGGCGAAAGTATTTGAGTTTCAACATCAGTCCATTCAGCTTCAACATCAGTCCTTCCAATGAATATTCAGGACTGATTTCCTTCAGGATTGATTGGTTGGATCTCCTTTAAGTCCAAGGAACTCTCAAGAGTCTTCTCCAACACCACAGTTCAAAAGCATTAATTCTTTGGCACTCAGCTTTCTTTATAATCCAACTCTCACATCTGCACATGACCACTGTAAAACCATAGCCTTGACTAGACAGACCTTTGTTGACAAAGTAATGTCTCTGCTTTTTAATATGCTGTCTAGGTTGGTCATAACTTTTCTTCCAAGGAGCAAGCATATTTTAGTTTCATGGCTGCAGTCACCATCTGCAGTGATTTGGAGCCCCCAAAAATAAAGTCAGCCACTGTTTCCAACTGTTTCCCCATCTATTTGCCATGAAGCGATGGGACTGGATGCCATGATCTTCGTTTTCTGAATGTTGAGCTTTAAGCCAACATTTTCACTCTCCTCTTTCATTGTCATCAAGAGGCTCTTTAGTTCTTCTTCACTTTCTGCCATAAGGGTGGTGTCTGTCATCTGCATATCTGAGGTTATTGATATTTCTCCCGGCAATCTTGATTCCAGCTTGTGCTTCATCCAGCCCAGTGTTTCTCATTTTGTACTCTGCATATAAGTTAAATAAGCACAGTGACAATATACAGGCTTGACGTACTCCTTTTCCTAAAATTAGAACATTTCCTCACACCATATACAAAAATAAACTCAAGTTGCATTAAAGACCTAAGTATAAGACTTGAAACTTTTAACCTCCTGGAAGACAACATAGGGAGTACACTCTTTGACATAAACCATAGCATTATGAGGTTTTTGATCTGTCTTCTAAGGCAAAGGAAACAAAAGCAAAAACAAACAAATGAGACCTAATTAAACTTAAAAGCTTTTACTCCAAAAAGGGAATTATTAACAAAGCAAATAAACAACCTAGCGAATGTGAGAAAATATTTGCAAATGATATGGCTGATAGAAATATTTTGTATATTTGTAAATACACAAAATATATAATTAGCTCATATAACTGAATATAAAAAAGATCAATTAAAAAATGGGCAGAAGACCTAAATAGGCATTTTTCCAAAAAAGACATATAGATGGTTAATGGGCACATGAAAAGATGCTCCACACTGCTAATGATTAGAAAAATGCAAATCAAAACAATGGTAAGATATCTCTTCACAGCTTTCAGGATTACAATCATCAAACATGTGCAAATAACAAATGTTGGAGAGGGTGTGGGACTTTTCTACACTGTTGTTGGGAATGTAAATTGGTGCAGCCACCATGGAGAACAGTATGGAGATTCCTTAAAAAACTAAAAATAAAGTTACCATATGATCCAGCAATCCCACTCCTGGGCATCTATCTGAAAAAGAGGAAAATTCTAGTTTGGAAACATACATACACCCCAGTGTCTGTAGCAGCACTGTTTACAGCAACGGAGATATGGAAGCAGCTCAACTGCCCATCAACAAACAGATGAGTAGATAAAGAAGGTGTGGCATGTATATCTGCCATATATATAAATGAAATGTTAGCCATAAAAGGATGAAATTCTGCCATTTGCAATAATACAGATGGACATAGAGAGTGTGCTTAGTGAAATAAGCCAGAGAAAAATATTTTGTAATATCACTTATATGTGGAATCTGAAAAGTAAAATAAGTGAAAATATGGCAAAACAGAAACAAACTAACAGATATAGAAGCTAGTGGTTACCTGTAGGGAGAGAGAAGGGAAAAGGGGATATATAGGGGGATGAAATTAAAGATATACAAACTACTGTATATAAAATGTGAATGAAAGTCTCTCAGTCATGTCAGACTCTTTGTGACCTCATGGACTATATAGTTCATGGAATTCTCCTGGCCAGAATATTGGAGTGGGTAGCCATTCCCTTCTCCAATGTGTAAAATAGGTAAGTAACAAGGATATATTATACAGAGAACTATAGTTATCATTTTTAAATAACTTTTAATGGAGTACAATCTGTAAGAATACTGAACTACTATGCTGAATTACTATGCTGAAACTATAATATTGTAAATCAACTATACTTCAATTAAAAGTAAGAAATAAAGAAAAATTCTTAATTGGGTCAATTGTTTTTAAGTGAATTCATTTTATAATAAAATTTCAAGTAGTATTAATATCTGAGAGAAGACAGTGACTTAATAGCTACCATTCAGACAGAGATGGATGACCTTCAGAGGTCATTAGGAGAAAGACCTTCAAAACCATCTTTCCATCATTACTAAGAACATACACATTACATGCATATGAAAGGGAATTTCATATGGAGGTTAGCCTCAACACTGGGAACTACCGAAGAAAGATTAAAAGTCTCAGCTTTGTGATAGAGCTGATGCTGGAAAGTGGATACCATGTCAGAGATTATAGTTACCTGACCTCGTGAGTCTAGTTGAGGTTATGGGGCCAAGTCTTGTCCAAGATGAATAAGCAGATTGCTGATTGTTATTTTGGGGGAGAACCATTTAGGAAGTAAGAATGCTGTCTTCATCCTCTATATTCCCAATTGTCCACTGTATCCTGAGGAGCCTGAGGTTAAAGGGATGGTTAAACCACAAGTTGTAAGGAATATGATTCTCATAACCATTGCCTGGAGAAAAGTCACTTATTGGACAGAACCATCCATATTGTACTATTTCAGGGGCCAGACATATATTTCTGTTGTCTCAAGACACTGAAATTTGATTAGTATTTATTACAGCAGTTAACATGGTCCCAATTCTTCTATTCTTTTAAAGGTAAGGAAAGTCGCAATTTTTCAGAATGTTCTTTTGTTTTTTTTCTTTACATTATCATGTTGGTTTTGCCATACATTGACATGAATCTGCCATGGGTATACATGAAGTCATCCAAGAAGTGAAAACATCGATATAGGGTGTGTCTAATACAGGATGAGCTTTACACAGGGTGTTCTACTTGCTGAAGTGATATCTCTGGAGGTTTTGACTTGGATGTGTTTTGGAATTCTGGTAAGTATTTCTGAAATATTATCAATTACTAGTTTGAGACACTTGCTAGTTTTTGACATTTTGATCCTTGGCTTCATGACCCTGTCCTAGACATCGGGGACCACAGAGTCACCAAAATGTTTAAGCTTATTATTTCTTCCCCAGTGCATGGAAAACATAATATGTACCATAGCAAACCCTTTCACAGAGAAAGCCATATCTCTAATATAATCCAAAAATTACAAAGCAAATGAACTGATCAATCACATTTTAGGCAGACAAAAGCACTCAGAAATGGCACAAACTTAGATAACTAGATTGTAGTCCAGTCATATTGTGTGTCTGACTCCAAAATTGGAGTTAGGGTACATTTTAAAGAAGAGTTCAAGTTGATTAAGCCAATGGTGGTCATCAAAGTAAGAATTTTCATCGATGCTATTTTTTTTAACACCTCTAAAGAGTCTGTCTGAATAAGTTTAGGACTAAGCTTGGCACTTAAGACCAATATCCCATGTGCTTACAATGCAGAGTAATACTTGAGAATGACTGTATTAACTGTAAATCATAATATATAAATATCCATGTGAAGGTAGTGCAAAGGCTGATACAAGAATAAATATGGAAGCATTTTGTTCTAGTGTTAAATATTAGAAATGGAAGAACAGCTTTTTAAAGGAGAAAAGCACAAGAAGCTACCGAAATTACAGGTCTTGTCCTTTCACCATCATCTTGCCCAGGTACCTTGGCCATATAGGGACAGCATACTCCATTGTAGGTTCTTACTTGGATGAATAGTTGCTCCATTTCTGAAACATCAGGGTTCCTGATGGGCTGAAATTAAGGCTCTATCCAGAGAAAGCAGAAGATGGAGTGCCATGGGGTTGTCAGGCCTTTACAGACCCATTTCAACCACTCAGTGCCAAACAAGTTTCATAGACTCTCTACGTAAAACTCCTAGCAATGGCAAAATAGCCATTAAGAGTACAGGTCTGGAGTTTTAAGTCTAAAACAGAAGCATCCATACCCGCTGCAGAGAGTTGTTCTAAAAGAAAAGCTAGAATAATAACCTTGTTCTATGCATTATACTAAACACTGTTCACAATTTAAGTCTTTACTTTCTGAGAAGTGAGTGCTCAACTATATGTAATTTTATGTATACACATATATAATATATATATTAAAATTTTAAAAATATAATATAAAATAATAATACACATATAATTACATATATTGCATATATAATTCATTTATACTATATATATATGTATATAGATAGATAGACAGATATAACTGAGGTGTTAGCCTTACCCTTCCATGGAGGAATTAAATCAGTATTTGATAAAAAGTTATTTCCAAATCCTAGAAATTCATTGACATGCAATGTCCTCTCCCATCTCCTTGACAATACCCTAAAGGCAACATGATATCAAGAGAGATATATAGTGGAGAATAAACAACACATTTCAGATATGCAGAGTCTATACCTTAGCTTGCAGCCTCATTCTTTTTCTTTTTTTAAGCTGCTCCTACTAGGCCCACAAAACCATCATTGCATTTGAATGAGAGGTTTCACTTCCAACAGTCATGGGTGATTTCAAGATTCCTAAGATGCATGGTGAGTGACTTGCTGATTCTGAAAACCATTAATCAGGGTCTTCTGTTCCAGGGACAGCATCCATACGCAATGGTTCTTTTCAATATTTATCCCTTGGGAGTCAATATGTTGTGAGCAATTTCAATGGCTTATTTTTCATTTTTCTCCTGGCCTACTACTCCCTTGCTACCCTCTCTTTCCAGTCCTGCAAACTGCAGACCTACAGCACTGATAGAGTCCCAGTGTTGCTATTACTCTTTCTAATGAGGTACCCTGGTACCTCTCATCTCTTCCTCCATAAGACCATCATTACGTGTGTTCACTGAGAGGCATATCTGCATATTTTCAACAACACAGCCAAGGCCTGGAGAAGCTCCCCTATGTGATGAAATAATCAGAGTAACAGTGACTTTTCCCGGGGTGAGTTCTGCTTAGAAGAACACGCTGTTCTTTTCGGGTGAACTGCTGTGTCAGGGAGCCAGGCACGCAGCTGAGGGTCGCTCACCAGGGCCAGTAAAAGGCAGCATCAAAGGAATGATCTGAAATGTGAAAAAGAATCAATAATCATTCTTCAAAATAAGGCCTTTTCAAACATGGCAAATGTCACTGGCTTTTGGCAACACTACTTGGGATTTATTCTCTCAAAAAGGGCACCACCACAGGGCTGGAATAAAAAGCCCTGGTATGTTATTCTTTGAAATGGCAAAATGACAGAAGAGCAGGCACAGGGAATTCAGGCCCAGATGTAAATTAAATGTGCATAATTCCTCTAGGCAGTTTTCGTCCATCTCCCCCTAAGGGCTGTGCTGCTAAACTAGTGAGTCCTGTGGGTTTAGCTGGGGGTAGGGGTGGGGCAGGGGCTAGGAGGTGGGGCAGGAGGGGTCTCAGCAGAGCCTGGAGGCTCTCACTCACTCTCACAGGGAAGTCTCAAATCAACATCAAAAGTGATTGCTAATTTTTCATTTCCTCCAAAGCTTCTACTTTACAGGCTACAGTTTGGTGTTTAACTCCTCCCTCCCCTCCTGTCCACATCTGAATATGTTAATCTCACTCTGATTATTCCACTTCTCTCCTTCCCTTGACCTTGAGCCAGCTGGGTCACTGTGATGGCCTGCCGTCCAGCTTCCTGAGGCTGAATTCTCCTTCCCTCTATCATTTGCCATGCTTACATCAGAAAAATGAGTCCAACTCTTAGATCTGATCACACCACATCTCTTGTTGACCTCTAAAAATGTTGGGGCATAAGCAAAAAAAGCAGAGTTCAACTATCTTACCTACATTTTACATCCTTCCCAGTGTAGCTCCAATCTTTTTTTCAGTGCAATCTCCTATGCATGCATACTCAGTCGCTCAATCATGTCTGACTCTTTGTGATCCCCTGGACCTCCGAATATACCATGCTTTAATGTATGCAGTGTGCTTAGTTACTCAGTCATGTCTGACTCTGTGACCCCCACAGACCATAGTCTGCCAGGCTTCTCTATCCATGGGATTCTCCAGGCAAGAATACTGGAGTGGGTTGCCATTCCCTTCTCCAAGAAATGTATGAAGTGCCTTTTCCCAACTGTCCACCTGGGAGCCACTGGTATCCAGCCTTCAAATACCGTTGTCTATAATGGAAGACTTCACAGGCATAAAAAGAGCTACAGGAATCCACTATCCAGGAATGGATCTCACAGACAAATGCTGCCCTAAAGAAAACAGTTACCACCCCACCATAGCATATGAACCCATTTATATGCAATTCAAAAACAGGCAAAATAAATTCATAGTGATAAACTATCAGTTGCCAATTGGAGGTGAGGAGGATTGGCTAGGAAGGGGCACAAAGAAGCTCTCTTGAGAGATTGAAATGCCCCATCCAATATCTTAATCTGGGTGGTAATTTCACGAGTGTACACATATATAAAAATTCGCTGTGCTACACAATGGAGATGTGTGAACATTACTGTATATATGTTACACCTCAATTAAAAAGAAAACAAATAAGTGACATTTTCGAAGAAGCGTTTTCTATGTACACATGGCCACCACCACCCAACCTCTGCCTGTAAAACAATCATTCTCTTTTATGCCCTTGCTGTCTATATTACAGTTCTAATTACAACAGATGGCCCTTATTGGCACCTCTTTTGTTCTTAGCCTTGGGCATCTTTATAAAAAGGAAATAAATAGCATTTTTCTTTTCCTTCCCAGCACTTAACACAGTGTTTGGTCAAATACTGTTGAATGAATGCAGTAAGAAATCACACAGAGAATTGCAAGAGTGGGGGCCATTCCTGTTATAAACATCTTCTAGCAGGGCTCTGTGTTTCTCAAAAGGCAGGATTCCAAATTGCCATCTTCTGTCACCCCGATGTCTGTTAATACACTGCACTGTCTTTCCCAATAAAAAGTTGAGTGAAGGCAAAAGAATTTAACTACATGATTATATTCGGACCACTCTACTCTGGGCACACACAGTGAGGCTCGTCAGCTGCATGAACATAAGGCTGGTTAGTTGTTTAAAGAAAGCAAAATTAATTTGCAGCTGTCAGTCAGTTGAATGGGATTTGCTTCACTTCTGAAATTTATTGACAGGCTCTAATAACTAGCACTTAAATTGTCTTTTCTGGAAGCAAACAGTGAAAACCAAAAGCCAGAAAATCTGATGTTCGCCTCTGGTTCCCAAGCAAAACAGAAAGAGGCTATTGTGGTCATACAGTTTTTATAGCATTTTCAAATTTTAAAAGACATTTTCGTTACTGGGAGTTTCCCAAATTAGGTTGCTGTTTTTCTTTATTACTGCAAGGTTAATGTAGTCTGAGTGTTTCTGGCAAGGTGTACAGCACTGAGAATGGGGGAAAAAATAAGAACCACGATTGCCTATAATAAAGAGGGTGTTGAAGACTCAGATTCAACAACCATTTTATTGGGGGACTGCTGGTGATGGGCATTTTGACATATTTTAATTCAAATACTCTTCACCAAAAGAAGGATTTATTAAACCTAATTACAGATGAGAACATTGAGAGTTGTGAAGGTAACATAGTTGCTCAATATCACAAATATCACAAGCTAAAGTCAAATTTAACATACCTCACACTAAATCGTATGATGTTTTGTGAAGTAATACCTTGTAATGTTACAGATGCAATTTTTAGGAGGAACAAAATTCTCCCTAACTTCCCTCAAAACTTATCACATATGCTTACTTGACTTCAAAAACTAGCCTCTTAGATGGAGATACATCCTACTATACCAATCAACTCAAGGCGATATTTACCAATAGCTACTAAAAAACAAGGTCTTCCCTGGTGGCTCAGCAGTAAAGAATCTGCCTGCAATGCAGGAGATGTGGGTTCAATTCCTGGGTTAGGAAGATCCCCTCAGGAGGGCATGGCAACCCACTCCAATATTCTTGCCAAGAAATGTCCATGGACAGAGGAGAATGGCAGGCCACAGTCCCACAACTGAAGCAACTGAGCACTCAGGCACTGAGAAACGCACTTATTCATCTATTTATCTTGCACACAATAGGGAGTCAGGAGAAGAGAACAGCCTGTGCCCTCAAGGAGCCTTAAGTCTATAAAGAAGGGACTTGGCCACTTCTCCGAGGTATATAGAAAGTCAGGGGTGGTCTCACTGTGATGATCTCTACACTTGCTATTCAGCCAAGCAAAAAGCAGTAGCCACTTCTTGAAGTCATTAATTGTTCCCCTTGTGAGTCATGAGACCTGAGGGACACCCAAGGGCTGCAGAATTTTGATCCCAGGGGACAGCCATCTTTGTCTCCTGGACTTCCTGCTGCAGGTTAGGACAGTTCTTGAAATGCCAAAGGAACTGATGCTTGAATGTCAGGGACTTGGTGGGGAGGGTGCAGGATTTGATCTCCTCTTGAGGAACTAATTATACCTACCACAGGCAAGAAGAATTTAATGAGGAGAGTGAGCTGTAGGTTAAAGTTCTTCCTTTGCACAGAGATTAAGTGAGAACCTACTGGGTGCTAGGGCTGCAAGCCCCAGTGAGGAAGGTAGATGTCAAAAGTTGTTACTCAGGGTGGGAATTGCTCAAATAAAGATAGGGGCAAAGTGTAATGAGGGCACAGAGAAGGTCACCTCTAAATCTACCTGGAGTAGCTGAGAAAAGTTAGGCAAAGAACAATGGAAGAGTGTTCCAAGATGAGACCCGAGCATGTAATCAGGCACACAGGTGCTAAAGAAGGAGTTGTGTATCGGAAATGACAGGGTTTTGACACGGTTAGAACAGAGGCTGGTGCTGATTATTTTGAATTGTTTTTCTACTTGTCAAGAAAAACAATTTACTCTGTTTTGTTTGGTTGGTTAGTATTTTTTTTTTTTTTAGGTTTTCTGTTGTTTTTGTTGTTGATGCAGACCATTTTAAAAATCTTTACTGAATCTGTTACAATACTGCTTCTGTCTTATGTTTTCTTTTTTTGGCCATGAAGCATGCAGGATCTGAACTCTCTGACAAGGAATCAAACTCACAGTCCCTGCATTAGAAGGCAAAATCTTAACCACTGGACTTTGAGGGAAGTTCTTTATATTTGATTGTTTATCTGACTGCTTTTTTTCTTTTTAAAAAAATACTCCAAAAGGTGAATTATCTCATTTAAAGATAGAAGACCAGGTCCTATCTATATTAATCAGCTTTCTCCAGAGAAACAGAAACAACAGAATGATTGAGAGAGAAAGATTTATTTTAAGAAGTTGGCTAATGCAATTGGGGAGGCTGAGTAAATTCAAAATCTGCAGGGTAGGCTGACAGGCTGAAGACTCAGGGAAGAACCAATATTGGAATTCAAGCCAGAAGGCTGGCTGTTGACAGAATCCTTTCTTGCTCAGGGTAGGGAGGGGAGTGAGGCAGTCTTGTTCTATTTGAACCTCAGTTTATTGGATGACCCCCACCACCTTATTAAGAAGACTCTGCTTTACTTAAAGTCCATTGGTTTAAATGTTAATCTCATCCTAAATACACCTTCATAGGAATATCTGGAACAGTTTCAGCAAGTATGTGGGCACTATAGACAACCAAGTTGACATATAAAATTAGCCCCATGGGTCCATAAAGTAAAAAGACATGTTCAGAACTCCAAGGACTTTGAGTTTTATCTTTAGGGTAATACAGAGCCCTTGAAAAGTTTTAATCAAATAATGATTTATAAAATAGGTAGAGTTGCATTGCAAATGATGCCTACATTTTTAATTGAACAGATGCTAATGATATTAACTCAGACAAATATAGAAAGAAAAATCAGATTTGGTCATGTTGAGTTTGAAAGAGCAGTATGGCAGCCAGGTATAAATATGCAAGAGGCACTGGAAATACAGGCGTGTGTGAGAGTATGTGTGTGTGTCTGAGATTAGAAGATAAAAATTTTGAAATTGTTATTATAGAGTTAACAGCTAAAATCATGCATTTACAGGGGGTAGAGAATGAGAAAAGAATTAAGGATAGTATTCTGGTGAATACAAGTATTTTATATAGTGAGAGAGCAGGGAGATGGTAAAAGAAGATTAATTACAAGAAAATACTTAGAATAAATGATGAATAAAAATAAAGAAAACTCTCTCAAAATATGGAGGAGAAAATGGAAATTGACATAAAGGAAGAAGATTTTGTTACTTAAAATCAGGAACAAAACAAAGCCACAGTGATCTTCTTTGTAAGTTAATTCTAAATGATAGCGGGTATGAAAACATCTCACTGAAGGTTGAAGGAGGCTGAAGGAGGGGGTCAGAGGATAATAGGGGAAGTCAGAGTCAGAAAGGTGAGAACACTGAACATGAAGAAAGCTGCTACCCCTCAACATCATAGTTCAGTGCAAAGAAGAGCAAGAAAGAATACATGATACCCTGAATAGCAGAGTTCAGTTCAGTTCAGTTGCTCAGTCATGCCCGACTCTTTGTGACCCCATGAACTGCAGCACGCTAGGCCTCCCTGTCCATCACCAACTCCCGGAGTTTACCAAAACTCCTGTCCATTGAGTCGGTGATGCCATCCAACCATCTCATCCTCTGTCATCCCCTTCACCTCCCGCCCTCAATCTTTCCCAGCCTTAGAGTCTTTTGAAATGAGTCAGCTCTTCACATGAGGTGGCCAAAGTATTGGAGTTTCAGCTTCAACAGCAGTCCTTCCAATGAACACCCAGGACTGATCTCCTTTAGGATGGACTGGTTGGATCTCCTTGCAGTCCAAGGGACTCTCAAGAGTCTTCTCCAACACCACAGTTCAAAAGCATCAATTCTTTTGTGCTCAGCCTTCTTTGTGGCCCAGCTCTTACATCCATACCTGACTCTTGGAAAAACCATAGCCTTCACTAGACAGATCTTTGTTGACAAAGTAATGTCTCTGCTTTTTAACATGCTGTCTAGGTTGGTCATAACTTTCTTTCCAAGAAGTAAGTGTCTTTTAATTGCATGGATGCAGTCACCATCTGCAGTGATTTTGGAGCCCCCCAAAATAAAGTCAGCCACTGTTTCCACTGTTTCCCCATCTATTTGCCATGAAGTGATGGGACTGGATGCCGTGATCTTTGTTTTCTTAATGTTAAGCTTTAAGATAACATTTTCACTCTCCTCTTTCACTTTCCTTAAGAGGCTCTTTAGTCCTTCTTCACTTTCTCCCATAAGGGTGATATCATCTGCATATCTGAGATTATTGATATTTCTCCTGGCAATCTTGATTCCAGCCTGTGCTATTTCCAGCCCAGCATTTCTCATGATGTACTCTGCATATAAGTTAAATAAGGAGAGTGACAATATACAGCCTTGAAGTAATCCTTTTCCTATTTGGTATCAATCTGTTGTTCCATGTCCAGTTCTAACTGTTGCTTCCTGACCTGCATACAGGTTTCTCAAGAGGGGGATCAGGTGGTCTAGTATTCCCATCTCTTTCAGAATTTCCCACAGTTTATTGTGATCCACACAATCAAAAGCTTTGGCATAGTCAATAAAGCAGAAATAGATGTTTTTCTGGAACTCTCTCACTTTTTTGATGGTCCAACAAATGTTGGCAATTTGATCTCTGGTTCCTCTGCCTTTTCGAAAACCAGCTTGAACATCTGGAAGTTCACAGTTCATGAATAGCAAAGGTGGTACAGAAAAGCTGACAGCCTGCCAGATGAAAACAAAATGGTGGAGGAAATAAAATGTGGAAACTTTTAAAGACTGTAGGAGAGTTTTCTGTAACTAAGAGAAAGGCAATGTTTCACTCTTCAGCCCTCATTTCCTTCCAGATGAAAGGTCATCATTAACATAACACTTCTGGCCTCTCTCTGTTCCTGCACTTATTCTTCCCCCATGGTGTATGGATTTGTCTTAAAGGTAAAGATGGAAAGAATAAACTCTGTGCACGTGATTCAAAGCCTCTCTCTTCCTCTTAGGAGCAAGCCCTGCCAACATAGATGCGTGCCCTGGACTGCTCTCTGACATGTGGCCAAAAATGAAGGGGCAGGTCAGTCTATCTAATTCGGGGGATCAGAGTTAGGATCATGAGCTACAAACACCTGCCTCCCTCTCTAATGTCATTATTATAGGTAAAAGAAGATATCACTTCTGTTAATTATTGGTCTTGGTATTTCATAGATTTAGCTAACTATGAATAAAGGAGGAATGCTAATATTAGGATTTGATTCCCAATAAGGATTAAAGTAAAGGTGGAATATATATGTTTACTCATCCACATCTAAACTAGACTACATAGAACATGACTGTAACATATATATAACACAAAAATAACATAATACAAAACATTATAGTAACATAATACAACAAAAAGTATTCAATATAGGAACTCCTACAAATCAGTAAGAAAAAGACAAAAATCAGAAAGAAAATTGGTAAATTAAATAGATTAAAAAATACCATTAGTAGTTTGACAGGGATCACATTAAATCTGTAGATTGTTTTGAGTAGTATAGTCATTTTCAAACATTGATTCTTCCAATTCAGGAACATGGTATATTTCTCCATCTGTTTGTGTCATCTTTGATTTCTTTCATCAGTGTCTTTTGTTGCAGTGGTGAATGAGAATGTTCCTTAATTTCTCTGATTTTTCATTGCTAGTATATAAGAATGCAAGGCATTTTTGTGTATTAATTTTATATTCTGCAACTTTGCTATATTCATTGATTAATTCTAGTATGGAAACACGAAAGACCCTAAATAGGCAAAACAATCTTGAGAAAGCAGAATGGAGCTAGAGAAATCAATATGCCTGACTTCAGACTATACTACAAAACTACAGTCATCAAGACAGTATAGTACTGGCACAAAAACAGAAATACAGACCAAGGGAACAGGATAGAAAGTCCAGAGATAAACCCACACACCCATGGGTCTTTGACAAAGGAGGCAAGAATGTACAATGGGGAAAAGACAGCCTCTTCAATACATGGTGCTGGGAAAACTGGACAGCTACATGTAAAAGGATGAAATTAGAACATGTTCCAACATCATACACAAAAATCGACTCAAAATGGATTATTTCAGACCTAAATTTAAGATCAGAAACTATAAAATTCTTGGAGGAAAACAGGCAGACCATTCTTTGGTATGCATAACAGCAAAATTCTTTATGACCCTCCTAAAGTAATGAAAATAAAACAAAAATAAACAAATGGGACCTAATTAAACTTAAAAGCTTTTACACAGTAAAGGAAACTATAAATTAGGTGAAAAGACAATGCTCAAAATGGGAGAAAATAATATCAAATTAAACAACTGACAAAGGATTAATCTTCAAAATATACAAGCAGCTCATTTAGTTCAATACCAGCAAAACGAACAACCCAACCAAAAAGTGGGCAGAAGACCTAAATAGACATTTCTCCAAAGAAGACATACAGGTGGCTCATAAACATATGAAAAGATGCTCAACATCACTCATTATAAGAGAAATGTAAACCAAAACTACAATGCAGCACCACCTCACACAGGTCAAAATGGCCATCATCAAAAAACCTACAAACAATAAATGCTGGAGAGGGTGTGGAGAAAGGGGAAAACTTTTGCACTGTTGGTGTGAATGTAAATGATATAGCCACTATGTAGAACTGTATGAAGATTCCTTAAAAAAACTAGGAATAAAACTACAATGTGACCCAACAATCCCATTACTGGGCATACACCCTGAGAAAACCATAACTGAAAGAGACGCATGCACCCTAATGTTCATCACAGCACTATTTACAACAGCTATGACATGTAAGAAACTAGATGTCCATTAACAGATGAATGGATAAAGGAGTTGTGGTAACTATACACGATGGAATATTAGTCAGTCATAAAAAGGAACACTTTCAACTCAGTTCTAATAAGGTGGATGAATCCAGATCCTATTATACAGAGTGAAGTAAGTCAGAAAGAGAAAGACAAATATCATATATTAATAAATATATATGGAATCTAGAAAGGTGGTACTGATAAACCCATCTAAAGAGCAGCAATGGAGATTCAGATGCAAAGAATGGACTTGTGGACACAAGGTGGGAAGGAGACGGTAGGACAAATTGAGAGAGTAGCATTGAAACATAGATATTATTGTATATAAAATTAGATAGCCAGTGGAAATTTTCTGTATGACACAGGGAGCTCAAATCCAATGTTCTGTGATAACCTGGAGGGGTGGGATGGGGTGGGAAGTGGGAGGGAGGTTAAAGAGGGAGGGATATCCCAATACAATGTGGTAAAGCAATTATCCTCTGTTTAAAAAGAAAATAGATGAAGCATTTCACATAAATGCAAATAAAGTGGTCAATTAACAGACAAAATGATACTCAACCTTATTCACATCAGAGAATGAAAATTAAACAACAATAATTCTATTGTTTCACAAAGATTAAAAAGCTTGATGTCTAATGTTGGTGAAGATTCAGGGAAATGGGCAATATCTATTGCACTGTTAGCAGGGATATAAATTAAGAAAGACTGTTTTGGTAAGTGATTTGGCAGCAGCATCTAGATATTAACTGTGCATACTCTTTTTTTCAAGCAATTCCATGCACAAAAAATTTATTCTTAAAAAGCATGAATCCATAATATCAAAATATATGGGCAATGGTGTTCTTTTCAGCACTGTTAGAAACAATCTTGGTTACTGTGGTGGCTTAATTGGGGCTGTTTAAACAAATTGTGATATGACTATATCACATTATGGAATACTCGATAGCAAGATCTCTAAACCTCAGCAGTGACATTTCAATCTGAATCCTGATATTTTGAGCTGGACTATTCTTTGTTAGGTGAGGATGTCCTGTGCATTGCAGGATGTTTAGCTGCATCTCTGGCCTCTATCCTTCCTGGCACCCCTCTCCCAACAGTTGTGACAACCAAACATGCTTCCAAACATTGCCATATGACAACATGTTTCTAGACATTGCCAAAAGGCAGTCTGTGGGATTGGACAAAATTATCTCCATTTGAAAACCACTGCTTAACAGACATACAGAGAAAAGAGCCTAGTAAATATCTGAATAGTTTAAATATCAGGGTTCCAACTCATAGTTTTGTACAAGTGGAAAGAACATGTTACAGAAAAATACAGCACACTAGTAATTTCCTAAAAATATACATGTGAACATATATATGTCTATAAATTTAGGAAGTGTAGAACAAGTATAGGAAGGTAAACACTAGTCCCCTGTTGCCAGTGGCTTACCCTGAGTGGAGAAAAGGAGTTTGGAAGTTTTTTTTTTTTAAATTTTTTTTTATTGAAGTAGCATTGGTTTATAACATTATACAAGTTTCACCTGTGCAACAATACATGTGAAACACTGTTTTATTATACTGTATTATGCACTAGTGTGCTCACCATCAAAAATTTAGCTTTTGTCAGAAAAAATTGATCCACTTCCCTCCACCCCTACCCTTCTGGTAACCACCACTCTGTTCTCTGTATCTATGAGTTTTCTTTTGTTTGACTTGTTCAATTTTTTGCAATATTAAAAAAAATATTTTAGTGCATCTAACTAAGGGAAGTTAGAGACTGGATTCCACTACAAGTAACAAAGCCTTGAAAACAATAATTTAAACAAGTCCCAAAGCAGGGAGTCCAGGGATGGATTGTGTCTTCCAAGACCAATGTCCCATGTCTCAAGGCCAAGTCCTATGTTTAATGGTAAGTGAGCTTATATGTGGGGCTTCCCAGGTGGCGCTAGTGGTAAAAAACCCACCTGCTAATTCAGGAGACATAAGAGATGTGAGTTCTATCCCTGGGTTAGGAAAAGCCCCTGGAGAAGGGCATGGCAACCCACTCCAGTATTCTTGCATGGAGAATCCCACGGACAGAGAATCCTGGAGGCTACAGTCCATGGGGTCACAAAGAGTAGGACATGACTGAAGGACTAAGCACACACAGGCTTATATGTCCATCACCTAGTGCTCATGGAATGGTAGCTTCACCTTGAACAAACATCAAGTCTTCCTTCCAAGGAAGAGGAGGACAGCCAGGCACCAGGTGAGCTGAATTCATCCTCTCCACTTACATGCCATTGGCCAGAATTATGTCTCATGGCCAAATTCATCTGTTTTTTAAGGAATCTATTTTTTTAAGCTGGCATATTATCAACTTGAACACAATCAATAGTAGGTTCTAACAATATTGCCTTACTTGTAAAGCTCTTTGCAAATGAAGAAAGGAGAATGGAAAGAAGTGAAGGAAGAAAGGGATGGGTGCAGAAAGAAAGACGGAACAGACATAGACCCTGAAGACAGTAGACTTGGGTTTGAATTCTGCTGACATCTCTTCTAAGTTTCCCAGGTGGCTCAGTGGTAAAGCATCTACCTACCAATTCAGGAGACATGGGTTCAATCCCTTTGTCAGGAAGATCCCCTGGAGAAGGAAGTGACAACCCACTCCAGTATTCTTGCCTGTAGAATCCCATGAAGAGGATCCTGGCAGGCTACAGTCCATGGGGTCACAAGAGTCAGACATGACTTAGCGACTGAATATATGCCATCAATTCCATGCTTGTTGATGGAAGGCAAATTAGTTACTTGGAGGTTGCTTTTCCAACTGTAAAATGCCTACCTTACAAGGTGGCTATAAGGAGTAAGTAAAATCATTTATGTTATAGTCTTAGAGCAGTGATTTCATACAATAGGTGCTAAGAAAAATAGATTTTATTCTTCTTCTCTCTAGAATACTTACAGCTTGTTAAACATTAAAACATTCAAAGGCATACAATTTGTTCTCTAATTATTTAATGTATATCATATTAGATCAAACTAAGAACTTCTGCTCTTCAAGGACAGGGAATTTGGTATCCTGAAAAATCCCCTAAAAGATACAGATGACATTTATACCACCTCCACATTCACTGGACATCATGTACCTTCCACCCTGGATGCTGGGCAGCACTGATGATACAGTGATTCTATGCAGAGGTGAGGATGGACCTTCAAAGTGAGATCCTAGTGAAGGTAAGAGAATAACTATTGTGAGGGCAGGTTCCCCCTAACATATAAACAGGGCTGACTTGCAGGATCCAGATTGGCTAGGAGGCCCTAGGGACTCAACATGGAAAACAAAGGACAGAGAGAAAATAAGAAATGAACAGAGGGAACCACGTAGTCTTTTCATGGTGGAAATTTTGCTGAGTGAAAATTGTGTATATGTGGTAATGGGTAATTATGGAGGGTACCACAAACCCTGCTCTGTGCTCGCACACTTGTGCATGTACACATAAGCGTGTGCGCACACACACACTTTTCTAAGGCTGAAGAAATCCCCCTGATTACTACTCCTCTTACACTGCTGACTTCAGTTCCACCCCCAAGCATGGCCCCGGTCTCTACCCTCTCCTCTCGTTAAGTGTGCCCTCCTTTTGGAGCTTCTAGTCACCTGTTATGGGTGTCTTCCTTTTCCCTGCTCTTGATGGGGGCCTTCAAGATGGTGGAGGAGTAAAATGTGGAGATCACCTTCCTCCCTACAGATATATCAAAAATACATCTGCATGTGGAACAACTCCTGCAGAACACGTATTGAAGGCTGACAGGACACCTCAGACCCCCAAACAGTCTTAGTGCTCCAGCCAGGGACTGAACTGAACCTCTGAGGTGGGAGATCCAAGTCTAGGACATTGGGCCACCAGAGAACTCCTGATCCCATGGAATATTAATCTATGAGAACTCTCCCAAAGGCTTCCATCTCAACACTAAGACCTGGCTTTGCCCAATGACTAGCAAGCTCTAGTACTTGATGACAAACAACTAACAAAACAGGAGCACAACCCCACCCATTAGCAGATAGGCTGCCTAAAGCCACACTAAGCTCAGACACTCCTTTTCCCTGCTCTTGAGTTTACAACTGAGTCACCTTTGACTCTCCAGTTAATGACCTGCCAATCATGCCTTGCATAATGCTCCTTCCTTTGTATTTCCACTGCCATCTATTTAAGAGATAAGCTTTTTGGGGTTTAGATCCAATCTCCTTACAAATCTCACATTTCATCTCTATCTCTTAGTCATATACAAAACATTGTCTAATAATTTCTGAAACGCAGTTCTTTTATTACTTAATGCAGCATTACCCTTATTTTCTAGGTAGGTAAACTAAGGTATAGACATGAAAGACCTTGACAAGGGTCACACGACTTGTAAATTTCTGAGGTGGGGTCAAAACATGATCTCTCTAGTTCCAGAGCTAATTTTTTTTCCCCCATAATACCATAATGTCAGTCAGGCATGAGGAAAATCTCCTCCCTTTGCTCCTGGAAGGTGGCTGACTTCCTGCATTGCTCAGCAGCCCATGTCCCAGTTGCTTCCTCTTTGCTGACAACCAAGTTCTCTAAGGAGACCCCTGCTGAGATCTGCAGTGAAGCCAACATCAGGTTAGGATGCCAGTTACTGGGCAGTGGAGTCGGGGAGAGACGAGTGCCAGTGTCTGTGACTTCTGTGTTTTAATATTCACTTAACTTTGTAGAGAGTAATTATATTCCACTCATTCTACACCAGCTGGTATTTACTTCATCCTCCATCAGGCATCAACAGAGCATGGGGCTGCAAGACAGAAATATTACTCTGGCGAACATAAATATTTCATTTTTCACACCACAAATGCGTTGATGATTTATTAATTAGCCTAAAGGCTGCTGCCTTTGCAGAGCTGAAAACTAAGCCTTTCTGCTCTGTGGATTGGGTCTGTCTGGGGCATGGTGCCCACTGGTGATGCTTAGCCAGGAACATGGCCCAAGTTTGGCAAAATGCCTCTAGAATGCCCAAGCCAAACTTTGCAGGCCTAGCTTTGGGTTTTGACTGTGCACATAAGCCCTGCAGGGAACTTTCCCAGCCTCAAAAATTATCTGATATTTTCCTTTCCAGAAAATGTAACTGGGACCAAAGCTGGTCTACCTACCAGCTGGCTACTAAGGTGAGGCTGTCAACCTGCTTAAGGGGGTCACTCTCTGCCTTGGACACAACTTTCGAGGCTACATGACTCATCTGAGGGTTAGATATTCAGAGGACCTGATGGATTCTCCTCTTAAACTTTAGCCACACATTGTCAGTCAGAGACACAACTTGGGGCCCTCTCTTTCATAATTTCTGAACACTACAAGAGGAACAGTTATCCTGGGGGTGAAGCCCTCATGTGACAGAGGCCCAATCCAACCAGGACCAAGACAACCATCCTAGGCAATTCCCTGAGCTCTCTGAAGAGACTCTCATCTGGGTTCTGAATAAGCTGCATTAAAAGGAACAGTAAAAATGGAGCCCAAAATAGCAGCTTTGTTGCTGATGAAACTAAATGAGAGGCACAATTTGGTGTCAGGTCCAAGTGGTTTTTTTATACTGTTCATGGAGGGTTCTCACAGCAAGAATACTGGAGTGGTTTGCCATTCCCTTCTTCGGTGGACCATGTTTTATCAGAGCTCTCTACTATGACCCATCCATCTTGAGTGGCATTGCATGGCATTCCTTATAGCTTCATTGAGTTATGCAAGCCCCTTCACCACGACAAGGCAGTGATCCATGACCACCGAACTGTGGTGCTGGAGACGACTCTTGAGAGTTCCTTGGATAGCAAGGGGATAAAATCAGTCCTAAAGGAAATTAACCCCACATATTTATTGGAAGGACTGATGCTGAGGTTGAAGCTCCAATACTTTGACCAGCTGATGTAAGAGCCAATGCATTGGAAAACACCCTGATGCTGGGAAAGATGGAAAGCAAAAGGAGAAGAGGGCAGCAGAGGATGAGATGGTTGGATAGCATCACTGATTCAATGGACATGAACTTGGGCAAACTCTGGGAGACAGTGAGGGACAGGGATGCCTGGCATGAGGCAGTCTATGGGGTAGCAAAGAGTCAGACACAGCTTAGTGACTAAACAAAAACAACAACAAAGTGGTCTGCCAATCTCCCACATTTGTTTAGGCAGTGGTTCTCAGTGGGGGTAAAGGGGGAGGTTAATGCAATGTTGCAATATCTGGAGATGTTTTGGGTTAGCATAACTCTAGGAATATTATGGGTATCTACTGGGTAGAGCTCAAGGATACAGCTAACTATCCTACAATGCAGAAGAGAGTTTCCAAACCCCAGCCCACTCCCCAACCCAAATTCATCTGGTCAAATGTCTGTGTTGCTAAGGCTGAGAAGACTTGTGCTACACTTGGAGGCAGCACTTCAGAAGTAAACGTGAGTCTGTAAAGTAGACACACTTACACAGGTCATTGCACCCCACTGTTCCTGGGAAATGAGAAGAGTGATGACCCATACCCATGCTCAGAATCTCTGATAGATTATCACTGGGAAATGTGCCCCAGTGGTTGCTGTCCTCTTTCTAAGTAACATATTCCATCTTCATAGGTAGGAGAAAAAGGTGGGACAGGAGACCAGGAGCATTCTCAGGAAAACTCCCCTCAAAGATAGCAGGAACAAGGAAAGACTCTCCCTCCTAACAGAATCCATCCCCACACTCTAGGCAGACATACAGATGAACCTCAAACACCAGCAGTGTAACAATCAGGAAGTCATCCTGCCCCATTCCTAAATTTCAATATGCTTCCTCTGTGTTGTCCAGCCTCAAACACTTGACTTCCTAATCGGACTTAGATAATCTCTCAGTTGTTCCACTGACTTGCCCCAAACTCTACCCTGGGCCTCAGTTTGATGCTATGACTCCTTTTCCCTCCTTCTGGAGTTTGTAATCATTTTTTGACTCTTCATGTATATCCATAGACTCTATGTGTATAACTAAACTGACCCCTGGCTAGGGACAATCTGGCAAAAGAGTGAGAAGTCCATACATTGAAGGTCCTAGGTTGCACAAAGTTCTTGATATTAAGAAAAGATAGTAATCACTAGGTATTTACTCTTTCAAGATTCTCCCAGCACTTTGTCTATTTTCTATTTTATCAGCATTACATGCATTGCACACCATTAATACCCCTGTTGTACAGATGAGGGACACGAGGCTGAGGCTGAGAGGCTGTAAGTTTCCCAAGATGGCACAGTTAGTAAACAGCACAGAAGAATGAGAATTCAGACCATCTGACCCCAAATCTGTCTTTGTTAACTACTACCATGCACCATGTTAGGGCAGGGACATGAGAAAATGAAGGACAATTTCAGTATAGGGTACGCATGACTAGGGTACACGTTGGTCATTAAACAGAGACAAAGGGGACCTTAAGCAAGAGAGGAGGTTTCCCCCAAAGAGGCAATATTTGAGGCTTGATAAATGTGGGCTTCCTAGGTGGCACCAGTGGTAAAGAACTCGTCTGCCAAGGCAGGAGATATAAGAGACACAGGTTGGGTTCCATCCCTGGCTGGGAAGATCTTCTGGGGTAGTAAATGGCAACCCGCTCCAGAATTCTTACTTGGAAAATTCCATGGACAGAGGAGCCTTGTTGGTTACAGTCCATGGGGCCACAAAGAGTTGGACATGACTGAGCACCTTACTCTAATGAGAGCTATTTTGAGGAGTAGAAGTCAGTCTCTGGTGGGGCTCCTCTCACAAAAGCACAGAACAGCAAAGGAACAGGGGCAGTTTGGTCTTGCTAGCTGAAACATGGATTGTGAGACAAGCAGAAGAGTGGAGCAGCTGGGGTTGTAGGCAGCATAGATCATAGAGGACCTTCAGACATTGCATAAGCATCTAACTCTTTCCAGAAAGCAATAGCAGATGGCCACAGGTCATTTGCATCTCAGAGAGAGTCCTCCAAGCCCAAGCATGGCAAACAGATTGAGAGGTGGCACTGGTCAATCATACCCTACAGAAAAGTTCTTATGAGCAGGCCTGAACCAAGACAGAAGCTTAGGTATGAAGAATAGTAGACAAATAAGAGATATTTAGAGGGTGACAGTTTGAGTAGAGATAGATTAATAAACAAAATTTATGTATAGGCAGAGTTTCCTAACAAACTTAGAACCGCATAATAGCAAAGCTCCAACACAGGGCACAGCCACCAATGGGCTAGACCACAGGAGGAAGGAAGGAGTGAATTCCCTAATGACAGCAGCAGAATCCATTCAGCATTCATCTGATAAGCTCCCCCCTCATCAGCGGCCCTGTCTACACAGATGTCAGACTGGAGCCACAAGCCTCGGCTCTGGCCATTGTAACTGGAGAGGCATGGACTGAATTTAACTAAATAAATGATTACTATTTCTTATTTTAGTGAATAAGGAGCACCACACAATAAAATTAGACATCATTCAAAATGATTAACACTAGCAACTTTCAATGAAATAGTTTAATCCACTTGATTTAAGGGGTCTGGAAATCTTCCATAAAATCGCTATCAACATATGGATTATTATTAATAAAAATCTGGTTTAGGCAAGTTTCATTCAAATTGCTTCACACATCAAATATTGAGGTAGATGATATTTTTGGAGATGGTTGCCAAAACCTCTATTCACAGGTGCTGCATTGAGGTTGTATGCAGACCTGTAAGATGACCAGCCTCCTACTATGGAAGACAAAGCCCATACAGGTCACAGGATTTTTAAGAGGAACCTGTGGTATTCAGACTCAGCAGGACTATTTTCTGTGGGAAAAGCCAATGAATATTTGTGAACCTGTGAATAGCTGAGAAATCAGGTTCCGGGTCAGTTTGTTTATGCCAGTTCTACTAAATTCTAATAATACTTTGCTAAATAGATGTCTATGCATCAAATATATTTCTTATATGATAGGTTGATTTTAAAATATCTATTGAAAATCCTTTTCAATCCTTATATTCTTTTAGGTGTATTTTTTCCATCTCATCTATTTTAAAGTATTTCTTAAAAAAAGAAAATCTCAATATATTCATAATAATAAAAAGTGTATATCTTCAGAGGTAGCAAAATTAATGTACAAGAAATAGCAGGGTCTTTCTTATAAAGTAGAATGACAATCATCTCAGAGCACATATTTATCTTACTTTCTATGGTGCCTGAAACTGGAAGTGAAAAGTGAAAGTGAAGTCACTCAGTTGTGTCCATCTCTTTGTGACCCCGTGGACTGTAGCCTACCAGGCTCCTCCATCCATGGGATTTTCCAGGCAAGAATACTGGAGTGGGTTGCCATTTCCTTCTCCAGGTCATCTTCCCAATGCAGGGATCAAACCCGGGTCTCCTGCATTGCAGGCAGACGTTTTACCCTCTGAGCCACCAGGGAAGCCCTCTGTGGTACCTGGAGGAGAAGAGGGAGACCTGGGTTTGATTCCTGATTCAGGAATCCTTCTCCTGGATGGAGGAGCCTGGTAGGCTATAGTCCACGGGGTCGCAAAGAGTCGGACAAGACTGAGCGGATTTCACTTCACTTCAAAGAGGAGAGTAGTGGGCTGGATTACTATGGATCCTTTCTTCCAGAGGCTGTAACAAGATATTTGTTCAGAGACTCATTCAAAGATGAATCCCTAATGGTTGGGCAGTTAAGCACTTTTTTTTTAATTAAAGCAATATAGCCCTAAAAAATAGAAATATACATTAATTCAACCTCTGCAGGCAAGGCTTTTGAAAATCGGATTCAACAGATGACACAGGAAAAAATAAAGACAACTTTTACTACCCCAAAGTAAACATCACATGTAAAATAAAAACTTAAAAGGCTAATAATTTGGAAAATATTAATTTACTGATATATATAGTACACACAGATCTCAAGGTTGATACCTAGTTGATATCTAGGCTGTCTAGTAGCATCAGTGATAAGCCTAAGATAATATTAAGTGAAGAAATATGCTTGAATGTGCTTATTCAGTCAGGTATTAATACATAATTGCACTTCTGGTACATGATTTATTAAACATATTGCTACATAAAAGCAAAAGCCCAGATGTTTATATTCTGAGTGGTCTAGGAACCAGATAATCTAATGAATTCAATTGTTGAAACTAGTAAAAGTTCTTGGAAAATATAGCAAAAATTATTTTTACATTTATCAATGATATTGATTTAAAAAACAAAGACAAAAACAAACAAACAGGAAAACTCAAACTTGTTAGGAGAAACGGCAAATCCTCTTTGGAGCAAAAAATAATTTAAAATAAGTGTCAAAGAATTTAAATAAATAAAGTCTCAAGGAAAGATGTTTCTTGAGCAATAGGCACAGAGTAAAAAAGAATCATAACTGAAGGACAGAAGAAACAATACAGACAAATCAGATCAGCAAAATGTCCAATATTGAAATTATCAACTTAAAAATATAAGTTTGAAGGAAAAAAAAAACTGAAACAGTTACTAAAGGACAGGAAAATACAGGATTTAACCAAAATATATTTTTCAAATTATCAAACTGAGATTCTAGAAGTGGAACAAAATCAGTAATTAAATTTTTAAAATTCAATAACTAAGCTCAATAGCTAATTCAACAAAGCTGAAGAGTAAAATAATTTAAAAATAGGATCAAATGAAATTATAAAGAATGAAGAATAGTAACAAAGGCACAGATAATTTGAGAGGAATTTTAATAAACATTCAAGGTTAAAAGGCCTAACAAAATCTGTAGAAAGTGCAGAGGAAATGAGAGCTATTGAGAGAGACTCTATTTGAAAGGAACAGCTACAGTAGTCAAGACAATGTGATACTGGAATAAAGATAGACAAATTAAAGAGGGCAGAAGTAGACCCACACAAGTATGGACAACTCATTTTTGACATGAAGCAAAGCCAGTTCAGTGGAGAAAGTATAGTCTTTTAGAAAAAGTGGTGGTGGAACAACTGTGCAGCCAAGTGCAACGAACAAATACACACTTTAGTCCATACCTCTCACCACACACAAAATTAAAGGGACCATAGACCTAAAATTTAAAACATAAAACTATACAGTTTCTAGAAAGAAAACACTGAAACAAATCTTTATGAACTTAGGTTAGGCAGAAGTATTTTAGATACAACACTGCTATAGGTTTAATTGTGTCCCCTCCAGTACCTTTGTTGTTATTCAGTAGCTAAGTCATATCCGACTCTTTGCGATCCCACAGACTGGAGCCCATTAGACTTCCTTGTCCTTCACTATTTCCCAGAGTTTGCTCAAACTCGCGCCCATTGAGTCAGTGATACAATCTATCTCATCCTCTGCCGACCCCTTCTTTTGCCTTCAATTTTTCCCAGCATCAGTCCAATGAGTTGGCTCTTTATATCAGGTGGACAAAGTATTAGAGCTTCAACTTCAGCATCAGTCCTTCCAGTGAATATTCAGGGTTCATTTCCTTAGAATGTGACCTATTTGGAAACAGGGTCTTTACAGGGATACTGAGTTACAATGAGGCCATTAGAGTGAGGGGCTTTCCTGGTTACACAGATGGTAAAGAATCCACTTGCAATGCAGGAGACCTGAGTTCAATCCCTGGGTTGGGAAGATCCCCTGAAGAAAGAAGGAAATGGCAACCCACTCTAGTATTCTTGCCTGGAGATTTCCATGGACAGAGAAGCCTGGATGGCTACAGTCCATAGAGTCACAAAGAGTTAGACACAAGTGAGTAACTGACACTAATATAGCATGATTGGAGTATTTATAAAAAGTAAAAATGTGGGCAATGAGAGACATGCACAGAGGGAAGCCTTGGAGAAGAGATATGGAGAGTATTCCATGTGGAAGCAGAGGATTGGAGAGACGGCTACAAGCCAAGGAATGCCAAAGATTGTCAGCAACTACCAGACACCAGGAGAGAGTCAGGCAATAGATTCTCCCTCACAGCACTCCCCTGATAGCTCAGTTGGTAAAGAATCTGCCTGCAGTGCAGGAGACCTGGGTTTGATTCCTGGGTTGGGAAGATCCCCTGGAGAAGGGAAAGACTACCCACTTCAGCATTCGGTCCATGGGGTTGCAGAGTCGGACATGACTGAGCAACTGTCACTTCACAGCATTCTAAAGGAAGTGCCCCTGCTGACACTTTGACTTCAGAACTATGAGATAATAAATTGCCACTTCTGTAAGCCAGTTTGTGGTGTTTTGTTACAGACACCATGAACGCAATCTCTAATTTTTTAAATGATGGTAAATTTGATGTCATCAAAACTAAGAACTTCTGTTATTCAAATGTATTTGCTAACAAATTGAAATGATAAACACAGACAGGGAGAAAATGTTTGCTAATCATATATCTTGATAAATTATTTATATCCAGAATATGTAAAGAAGTCTCAAAATTCAATAACAGCCCAATAAAACAGCCTAATAAGAGGCAAAGAGTGTCAGGAAAAAGTTTCAGATGTACAATGACAAGTAAGCATATGAAAAGATGCTCAACAGCATTAATCTGTAGGAAGTGCAAATTAAAGTTACAATGAGATGCAACATCAAACTTATTAAAATAGGTAAAATTTAAAAGACTGATCATGCCAACTGTTGTCAAGGATGTGAAGCAACTAAAACTCTTATACATAGCTGGTAGAAATGTAAAGTGGCACACTTTGGAAAACATTTCTGCAGTTCCTAAAAAAGTTAGCATACATAAATTTACAATCCAGCCATTTACAATAAAAGTATATAAACTTATAACATATCTGAATATTCATACAATTTTATCTGAAATAGCAAAAAACTGGAAACAACCCAAATATACATCAGCAAATCAACAGATAAGCAAAGTGTTTCATATCCAAATACAATAGTATATTACTCAACAGTAAAAAGGAATGAACTATTTTTCCACACAAGTTTTAAAATAATTAATATAAGTGAAAAAAAGCTTGACAAAAAAATTACATATTGTGTGATTCATTTATATATAATTTTAGAAAGTGCACCCTAATCTATCATGACAGAAACTCAATTAGTGATTTCCTAGGAATGCAGAAGAAGGACTGGGAGGGGTAATAAGGAGGAATTATCAAAGTGCATGAGAAAATTTGGGGAGAGTAGATAATGAATATTTATTATCATGATATTTTTCATAACTTCATATGTGTATATATATTTTAAACTTATCAAATTATATACTTTACATTTAATTTATATGTCAATTATACAAAAATAGAGTGTAACTTTATGTGCAGTTGCTTTGTGTCAATTATACAAAATACAATGTCAGTTATTCAAAATCATAGTTAAATTAGATTTAACCCCCAAAATATAAGTGTTCTGTACACAACACAGAGAATACAGCCAATGTTTTATAATAACTATAAACTGAATCTAACTTTTAAAAATTGTGAATCACTATGCTGTACATCTGTACATTAACTGCACCTCAGTAAAAATAAAAAAAATGTGATTAAATAAATAAGAGGTAGAATAAATGGAACTTGTAGATAAATGCTTAGCCTCTAGACAGATACAGACTTGGATTCATAATCCTGGATCAACTACTTATTCATTAAACATGACCTTGTTCAATTAAAAAAAAAAAGAAGAAGAATGTTAACAGAAATAATACGGCATTAAAGCATCTCAAAAGACAGAGAGGAACACAAATGTACTGATTATCACTGTGGTCCGTGTCCACACTGAATCTGACTCTAAGAACACAAAATGCCTAATCAGGCGGCCGTCACGTCTTTCATCTCTGTCATAGGTCTGCTACTGTGCGTACTGCTCTGGTCTGATCCTCTAAAATACAGCCGATAAAAACATACCATCATCTTGTCAGAAGACAATTTACCAGTGTCTAGTCTTTTCAAAGAATGTATATACTCTATTTCGATTTGAAAATAATGTAGTTAACCACAACATAAGTAGTTTCTGTAGGCTTCCTCAAGATGAGGTCCTGGGAGGATTCAGTGTTTAATAGAATTTTCTATTTTTCACCAAAAAATTAATTTTTAATCACAATTTATACAGTATTTGAGTTAATATTTATATCATATTCACTATATTCACTAAAAAAATTTTAGCTATACTGACTCTTTATTTCCTTCCCTTTTTTCTTTTAATTTTAAGGTCTATTTGATGTAATTGTCCCCAGTAGTGATTTCTATGTCTACTTTTGTATCTAATGATCCTCTTCATCCCACTTCATCACTTGAAGGCATTTTCATTATTAAAATCTGCAATCCACTTTAAAAAGAGAGGAAAAATTGCAGAGCAACCAGTATATTTATATACTTGTGGAATGCCATGTTATTTGGAAAATAATTTTATATCAACTGACAGAAGTAGAAAAGAGCATACTCTGTGAATCACCCATTAGAAAATAAGTCTATCCTTTGGTTCTTCCAATTCTATATACAGTTTACACATGATATATAAAATATCTATGTATATGCAAGATATGCATATATACATAAACATATATATTTATATGTGATATATAAATATGTATATATATTTTATATATATTATACATATATGAGGCCCACATATTATAGATAATATCAATATAGTAGATAGCCATATCTATATGCAGTATATAATTAGATAATATTCATGTATCAGATAAACATTAATATTTCTAGGATAAATTTTTTTCTAGCAAAAAATAATATCAATCTATAGCTGGCTAGATAACCAGATTCCAGTGTATTTACAAACCAGAATACTGTTCAGCAGTTAAAATGAATGAATTACAACTCAACAGCGATTCTCAGGGAGAAATATATGTACCAAATATTTTATAAAGTTTGCATCATTACAATATTAAATAAATAAAACTTCCTCATAAAATTTTAATCTAATATATATAAATATTAATGATAAAATATCAAAAAGTTGCATCAATGACCATGGAAAAATTACAGAATACCTCTTAAAATTATGGAATTTTTTGGAATGATAACCAAACCAGAAAAAGTTTATTTTTATTCTTCTTTTCTTTCAGACTTTCCAATTTTATTTAATAAGTATATACTATGTTGATAGTGAAAGCGATAACCTATAAATCTCTAAGTATTAGGTTAAAGTATTGTAGTGTGTGATTGTTTTTTGATCAAGCATTATTCTATGAGGTGTATTATCGAATAACATAGAGAAATTAAATAACTTTTATTCTCAGTGTCAAAGTATAATGTTCCACTTAAATGGCAAATTAGGTGTCATATGATTTCCTTCATAGGTCCAATAAAGTGTGCTAAATCACTTAAAATAACCCCCAAAGAGTAAAATGTAGGCCAGAAAACCAATAGGGAGACATTTGACAAACTGTATATGACATAATGTAAAATTCATAAATGAAAGATTTCTGAATTTAAAAATACTTGAAATACTTAAAAGTAGCCAAATGAATCAAACTATTTCTAAAAAGATGTAAGCACTCATTCTAATAAGTGTAACATTGTGTCCATTCCATAAAATGGATTGCATTGAGAAAATACAGATTTTGAGTGTCACTTGGAAACTTTCAGTCTGGAACAACAGACTGACTCCAAATAGGAAAAGGAGTACATTAAGGCTGTATATTGTCACCCTACTTATTTAACTTATATGCAGTGTACATCATGAGAAACGCTGGGCTGGGAGAAGCACAAGCTAGAATCAAGATTGCAGGGAGAAATATTGATAACCTCAGATATGCAGATGATACCACCCTTATGGCAGAAAGTGAAGAGGAACTGAAAAGCCTCTCGATTAAAGTGAAAGAGAATGAAAAAATGGGCTTAAAGCTCAATATTCAGAAAACTAAGATCATGGCATCTGGTCCCATCACTTCATGGGAAATAGATGGGGAAACAGTGGGAAAAGTGTCAGACTTTATTTTTCTGGGCTCCAAAATCACTGCAGATGGTTATTGCAGCCATGAAATTAAAAGACGCTTACTCCTTGGAAGGAATGACCAACCTAGATAGCATATTAAAAAGCAGAGACATTACTTTGCCAACAAAGGTCCATCTAGTCAAGGCTATGGATTTTCCAGTGGTCATGTATGGATGTGAGAGTTGGACTGTAAAGAAAGCTGAGCGCCGAAGAAGTGATGCTTTTGAACTGTGGTGTTGGAGCAGACTCTTGAGAGTTCCTTGGACTGTAAGGAGATCTAACCAGTTCATCCTAAAGGAGATCAGTCCTGGGTGTTCATTGGAAGGACTGATGTTGAAGCTGAAACTCCAATACTTGGGCCACCTCATGCGAAGAGTTGACTCATTGGAAAAGACCCTGATGCTAGGAGGGACTGGGGGCAGGAGGAGAAGGGGAAGACAGAGGATGAGATGGCTAGATGGCATCACCGACTCGATGGACATGGGTTTGGATAGACTCCAGGAGTTGGTGATGAACATGGAGGCCTGGCGTGCTGGGATTCATGGGGTCGCAAAGAATCGGACACGACTGAGCTACTGAATTGTACTGAGGAAACTTTCAACTAACCAGATTAGTTTTACTCAAGTGTGCTGTAATCATATTTACCTGCTCAAACAAGTGTCGATCATGGTGGCAATGCGAGCAGACTGTGAAGACCCACTGCCAGCACACAGAAACTTGACAGAAGCCAAACAAATGCCCAAGTGGAAAGCAAAGAGGCACCAGGTTTGGCTGCCCTGGGAGGGAAGTGGACAAGAGGAAGAAAGGTGCTCAAAAAATGCAGTCAATAGATGCTCAGCACCAGTATGTATCATATACATGGAGTAAGAGATCATTCAGAATATGCAGCTAAGAGAGAGAGGCAGAAAAAATATCACTGTACTATTATAAGCTCAGTATCCAGGTCTATAAAAAGAGCAAGCAAAGCTTAGAAGACAGGGAAGCATGTCTGCCTTGAATACTGGGAACAGAGTTGGGGATCGGGGGGGGAGCTGCCCAGAAAAAGGCATATTTCTGGACCTTAAACCTGAGTAAGATTTTTGCCAAATAGAGGAAAGGGGTGAAATAATAAGCAAAAGAGTATGACTTGCTTATAAAATCATAAGTCCCTTTTCAGTACCAAATTTTAATAAAATATTTCAGGTGAAAAGTGGCAAAAGCAAGTTCAAAGGTAGTTAGAGAGTTCTGGAGCTCAGAAAATGTAGGGCTGTGTAGCTGCAACTTCCTTCTTAGGCATCAGAGAAGCCATGAAGGTACTTCTGTTGTTGCTGTTGTTATATTTTTTGTGTGTGTGTGTGTGCTTAAAATACTTTTATTTTTTATTTTTTTTCCCTTTTATTTATTTATTTTTTTAATTGTTTTTGCCATACATGTTGTTATATTTTTTAAGAAAAGAATGAAATATGATCATTATTTTTTTGAAAGTATTGAATAAAGGAGTAAAAATGAGGGCAGAAATTATTGGAACAGTCCAAGTGAGAGATGATAAGGAACTAAATTAAAGCTTTGCCACTAAAGAAGAAATATGAAAAGACTTAAGAAACATTTTGAAAGATGAAGAGTCAGGCTTTGGTTCAAAATTGACTGCGGAAGGCGAGAGAGAAGGACTAGTAGATAAGGACCCTGAAAATTCTAATTACAACAACTCTGCGGATGACTATATCATTAACGGAGACATGGAATGCAGGAAAAAGAGCTGGTTTTAGGAAGCAGATAATGAGTTTAGCTTAGGACATGCTGATTTGTATGTTTCTCTGGTATATCCAGGAAAGTAGAAAATGGAAATAGAGGTCTGGGACTGAAATTCTCAGTTAGTGAAATAGATTTGAAACAAAAGTCCACTGCTAGTAGTTAAAGCTCTCAGAGAGCAGGAGAGACTAATAATCAAAACAGAATACATGTAATTGAGTGCTCACTGGGTGGTCACTTTCCATTCAGTCCCTCAGTCATGTCCGACTCTTTGCGACCCCATGAATCACAGCACACTAGGCCTCCCTGTCCATCACCAACGCCCAGAGTCTACCCAAACCCATGGCCATCTAGTCGATGATGCCATCTAGCCATCTCATCTTCTGTCGTCCCCTTTTTCTCCTGCCCTCAATCTTTCCCAGCATCAGGGTCTTTTCCAATGAGTCAACTCTTCGCATGAGGTGGCCCAGATATTAGAGTTTCAGCTTCAACATTAGTTCTTCCAAGGAACAAACAGGACTGATCTCCTTTAAGATGGACTGGTTGGATCTCCTTACAGTCCAAGGGACTCTCAAGAGTCTTCAACACCACAGTTCAAAAGCATCATTTCTTCGGTGCTCAGCTTTGTTTATAGTCCAACTCTCACATCTATACATGACCACTGGAAAAACCATAGCTTTGACTAGATGGACCTTTGCTGGCAGAGTATTGTCTCTGCTTTTTAATATGCTGTCTAGGTTGGTCATAACTTTCCTTCCAAGGAATAAAGTGAAAGTGAAGTCGGTCAGTCATTTCCGACTCTCTGTGACACCATGGACTACAGCCTACCAGGCTCCTCTGTCCATGGGATTCTCCAGGCAAGAATACTGGAGTGGGTTGCCATTTCCTTCTCCAGGGAATCTTCCCGATCCAGGAATCGAACATGGGTCTCCCACATTGTAGGCAGACACTTTACTGTCTGAGCCAAAAGGGAAGTCCAAGGATTAAAAGTCTTTTAATTTCATTGCTGCAATCACCATCTGCAGTGATTTTGGAGCCCAGAAAAATAAAGTCTGACACTGTTTCCACTGTTCGCCATCTCTTTGCCATGAAGTGATAGGACCAGATACGATGATCTTAGTTTTCTGAACGTTGAGCTTTAAACCAACTTTTTCACTCTCTTTTGCTTTCATCAAGAGACTCTTTAGTTCTTCTTCATTTTCTGCCATAAGGGTGGTGTCATCTGCATATCTGAGGTTATTGATATTTCTCCGGGCAATCTTGATTTTATCTTGTGCTTCCTCCAGCCCAGCGTTTCTCATGATGTACTCTACATACAAGTTAAATAAGCAGGGTGACAATATACAACCTTGACGTACTCCTTTTCCTATTTGGAACCAGTCTGTTGTTCCATGTCCAGTTCTAACTGTTGCTTCCTGACCTGCATACAGGTTTCTCAAGAGACAGGTCAGACGGTCTGGTATTCCCATCTCTTTCAGAATTTTCCACAGTTTATTGTGATCCCCACATCAAAGGCTTTGGCATTGTCAATAAAGCAGAAGTAGATGTTTTTCTGGTACTCTCTTGCTTTTTTAATGATCCAGCAGATGTTCGCAATTTGATTTCTGGTTACTCTGCCTTTTCTCAAACCAGCTTGAATATCTGGAAGTTCACAGTTCATGTATTGCTGAGGCCTGGCTTGGAGAATTTTAAGCATTCCTTTACTAGCGTGTGAGATGAGTGCAATTGTGTAGTAGTTTGCGCATTCTTTGGCATCGCCTTTCTTTGGGATTGGAATGAAAACTGACCTTTTCCAGTCCTGTGGCCACTGCTGAGTTTTCCCAATTTGCTGGCATATTGAGTGCAGCACTTTCACAGCATCATCTTTCAGGATTTGAAATAGTTCAACTGGAATTCCATCACCTCCACTAGCCTTGTTCGTAGTGATGCTTTCTAAGGCCCACTTGACTTCACATTCCAGGATGTCTGGCTCTAAGTGAGTGATCACACCATCATGATTATCTGGGTTGTGAAGATCTTTTTTGTATAATTCTGTGTATTCTTGCCACCTCTTCTTAATATCTTCTGCTTCTGTTATATGATCACTTTACATATATTCATTTATTTAATTAATGATCCTATAAGTACTGTAATTGCTTCCCCTACCCATAGGAAGCTGATTCACAAAGAGGTTAAAAACTTGTCCAAGAATGGAAGTGGCCAAGCTGGGATGCACAACCATCCCAGTAGTTTGGTGTCATTGCTTAGATGATTGGCCAACACTTTATAGTTTCCTCTGCCAGTGTATGACAAGGAGGATCACAGATATTTGGGAGATAAGTTGAGGAAGAGAGACTATGGAGATCACAGAAGATAATCAAGGATAGCTCTCCCCCAGTGGCTCAGCTGTAAATAATCCACCTGCATTGTAGGATACATGGGTTTGATCCTTGGATTGTGAAGCTCCCTCAGAGAAGAAAATGGCAACTCACTCTGGTATTCTTGCCTGGGATCTCCCATGGACAGGGAAGCTGGTGGGCTATACACAGTCCATGGGGTCACAAAAGAGTTGGACATGACCTAGGGACTAAACAACAACAAGCGAGGAGGGAGTATAATGTTAAGAAAAGCAAAGGATGAGAGGATTTCAAAGATGGAGAAGCCCATGGTGTCAAACTGTTAGGAAGTCTCAGAGGGTTGTGTAGCAGGTCAGGGGCCAGAGAGCAGTTTTCTGCAAGGTGATGGGAAAGGAGGCTGGACTCTGGGGGCTTTGGAGGCCATAGGATTGAAAGGGCAGGAGCAGTCAGAGCAGAAGACTTCCAGAAAGGAGAGAAAAGAGGCAATAACTTGATGGGTAACAGCATGGAGGAGAGACTTCTGGCATTTTCAAAATCGGAGGTTGTCCTAACCCAGATATGTGTCTTGGCTCAGATGAAAAGCTCAAGTCTGCAAAGGGAATCATAGCTTTACCATCAAGCTTTTCCGAGTACATTTTAGGTTGATATACTAGGTCAAAAAATAGGGATTAGTGTTTAGGGATCATAGTCAGGAGCAGGATCTCCAAAAGGTTGAAGGAAGCCCTCTAAGATAGCTCCTGCTGGAGTGAAGATTTTGAGTGACACAGCGAAAAGGAAACATGGACATCAGTTTTTATGCTTGTGTTCATGTACAGGATGAACAAGGGACACCCAAGACCTTGAATCAGTGTTCACATGAAGCTGCCTAAATGGTGGGGTCTGGGAATCCAGATTTAGCAATGAACTGAGGTGAGGTTCAGGGGGTTGGAGGAGGTCTTAGCATCCTCCATGATTGAACCCTCTGCTTCAGATGAATAACGTCCTTCTAAACCTTGTATTATCCCAGGTTTTGGAGTTTTGGTGCTTGTTCTACCCTCACTGAATTAACATGCAAAGGAATCTGTGTTGGGCCACTCAAACACTGGAGGTTACTGATTCTCAGAGTTTAGTATTCAAGGGCAGCAGCCAAGCCAGACAGACATGCAGTGAATCAAACATACAACTCACGATTCTAAATAGAAATTACTGGGAAAACAGAGGTTGCCGGAGACTAACAGAGACTCTCCTCTCTTTTTCGGTGAACTTGGGTCTTGTGTGTAATTGATGGAGTCTCCTCCCACATCCATGAAGTTTCTCCTAGAAAATGACAGTGCAAACCTCTATTTGGCACCCCAGGGTAAGGAAGACAGTAGACAGAAAGGAGATCTCTGGTGCTGCTCTTTAAATCAATGTACTCAGCACTTAGAAACCCACGTCATCATAAATCAGTCAGATACCTGGGACCTTAGTCAATGGAATTCTGCAATCATTTTCTATTTGCCCACCCTAAATCCTTTCCCCTTACTCTTAACATTCTAGGTTCTCTCAGATCCCCTTTCTCCCAACTAGCCTTCCAATATTTTCCCAAGAATTTCACATTTATGCTCTCCCCACTTTGTACCTGATGGCCATGTTTTAGGACTGCCTATTTTGAATTAAACTCCATGATTTTCAAACAACATATATTTAGCATGTATTTTCTTGTCCTTGCAAGATAACTGAAGATAAAAGATGTGCCATTTTTCATCTGACTCTGGGTCCAATTAGCCAAGCTCACCTCTTGCCTGGCTTTCCACCAAAGTGAGGGTTGGCAGACAAGAAGATGGATAGTAAAAGCTTAGGGGTGGGGTTTACATCCCACCCTGTCAATTGTCCTAAGTGATTCTCTTTTATCTTCCCCAGCAGAGCCACAGGGAAACCTTCTGTTGTCACTCCTTATCTTTGATTTGGAAAGAACAGAACAATTTTGCATAATACATAGATCTCCCCTAAATTATAAATATGCTGTGACTGCAGATTTCCCCCACTGCCTCCATCTATACCTTAATATCAGCTTAAAAATTGTCTTCCCAGAGTCAGGAAGGTGAAAGACAAATTAGATGTGGCAAGATCAGAAGTCAGAGCAAGGAAGTGACCGAGTGATCTGGCTAGCTTCCAAGATGTATGATGACACTCTAACTAGATTCTCCCATAGCTTATATGGGTCTATTCTTCTGTTTCACTTGCTTCTTCCGTGGCTTCCTGTGAGTTCCCTGCTCCCTAAGAGGAGGAATCTTCCTAGGTTTGCCCCATTGTGTGCCCTGTCTCCCAGGAACCTGTTCAGCCTGAATTCTGATCCATGCTCTTAACTTGTTGGGATATTTAGAAAGGATTCTTATTCCACTCAGTGGCTTGCTCTCCTGGAAGTCAACTTTTTAAATGGCTGATTGGTGTGGTTGTTTGAGGTATAAGATTTCTTGAGATCATAATGAAAATATGAGATCATATCTGGGTTCAAACAGAAAACATTTTAATATGCTTCACCTTCAGCTGTTAGGTCAAACTAAATTAAAGCTGGGATGGGTTTAGGGAAAAAAAAGAACTCAGTAATAGCTAGAAAATAACTTCAACCAGGCAATTTCTCCATATGTCCTGACATTCATTTCTGCTCAATGAAATGATGCTGGGTGAGCCTCTGGTCAAGGGTTTTCTCACCTCACACACTGCATATCTCCTATTCTTGGTAAACGGTTAGGCTGTAACTGAGGAGTTCCTGGTTCTCCGCTTTTTTTTTTTCCTGGTTTGGGTCACAAATAAATCTAATTTTAGAAATAAGAACAAAAACAGTCAGGTGGTATAATTCTTGAGAGGCCAAGTGGTGGGAAAAGGAGTTATTGTCCCTAATGTAAGAGTAGTAGAGGCAGTATACAGACACTCTTTCCCCTCCTGTTTACCCCCACTCTAACAGCTTAGCATTACACGGATCCTTGCAGTATCTCATCAACTCACTCTTGGTAATGACACAGTGCTTTTATGCCCATTGGTTCACTTAGTCAATGGAAGAGATCATTTCAGCCTAGGAAACCAGAGCATACAGAGTTTTAAAATGTGTTTTGGAAGCTTGTCTTCATTAACCCCCATGTAGAGAGCCACATGCTATCCTAAGATCTTGTTCCCTGTTGTTAAAAGGACTTGCTAGATTCCTGAACTTCTACAGAATTTGACTACATGTATGTATGTATGTTAGTCGCTCAGTTGTGTCCGATTCTTTGTGACCCCATGACTGTAGCCCACCAGGCTCCTCTGTCCATGGAATTTTCCAAGCAAGAATACTGCAATGAATTGCTTGACTGCATAGACATTTGTCAATTTAACAATTAACATCCAAGGGACAGGGACTTGTTTATATTATGTTCTACAGTACTTTTCAGGCATTATGTACTAAAACTTAGTTTTTAAGTTCAGTTAAAAACTGAACCTAATATTATATTCTATATACTTTTGTTTTTTTTCTTCTGATATACTTATTTTTTATTTGTTTTTTAATTTAAGAATAGCTAATTTACAATATTGCATTAGTTTCAGGTATACAACAAAGAGATTCAGTTAAAAATATTTTTTCAATTCTTTTCCAATATAGTATATTACACAATATTGAAAATAGTTCCCTGTATTATACAGTAAATGCCTGTTGTTCATCTATTTATATATGGTAGTAGCTGTTAATCCCATACTCCTAATCTATTTTCCTTCCTTCTTCTTTATTAACCATGTTTGTTTTCTATATCTTTGAGTCTGTTTATGTTTTTTAAATAAGTTCATTTGTACAAATTTTTTAGATTCCACATATAAGTGATAGCAAGCAATAAATGTTGAAAAAGAGAAAAGGGGAACTCTCTTACACTGTTGGTGGGAATGTCAATTGGCACAGTCACTATGAAAAATAGTAGGGAGATTCCTTAAAAAACTAAAAATAGGGTTGCCGCATGATCCTGCAATACCACTCCTGGGCATGTATCCAGAAAAGAGAAAGATTCTAATTTAAAAAGATACCTGCATCCCAATGTTCATAGCAGAACTATTTATAACAGGCAAGACATGGAAGAAACCTAAGTGTCCATTAACAGATGAATGGATAAAGCAGATACAGTATATACATAATGGAACATTACTCAGCCATAAAACAAATGAAATAATGCCTCTGCAGCAAAATGGTTGGACCCAGAGATTATCATATTAAATGATTTAATATTATATTAAATGAAGTCAGACAAAGACAAATATATGATATCACATACATGTGGAATCTAAAAAATAAACATGTTTTCTTTATGTAGTAGTCTAATTACAATGTGTAAGCTTCCACTCATCAGTCATATCCCAGGTTCTTCAAAGCATTAAAAATCGATCATTCCTTTTATCTTGTGCAGTTCTAGGCACAAAATGGATATGTAAGAATTTCTGGGCAAGCTGAAATAAACAGAATCTTTATAAATACATTCAACCATTTTGTTTGTTTGTTGTGGTTTTTTGCTTTGTTTGGGGGTTTTTTGTTTTAATAGGAAGAAAATGTTTACATTTTTTACTTCCTTGATCCACTGAAGATGCTGCACCCTCCATCTTTTTAAAGTTGAGTGTAGTATGTGTGATGTGAAGAAGTTAATCAGAATCTTCTCTTTAACAAGCTTCCTACCATAAAGGTATCCCTAGAAATTTGTGTTTCCCTCCTGCCTCTAGGTGCTCATACAGGTCAGATGTTCTGCAAATTATTTGGGCTGGCAGGAGATAATGCTCATTTATTGTGTGGGGTGGAAAATAGCTCTTGGATATTCAGGGTCCTGCTCAAAACTTGTCAAATTACAGCATAGCTACACAGTTAATAAATTCCAAGTGTCAGGTAGAAGTCATAGCTCTTGATCAGTGCCAAGGTATCCCATGTCTCTGGACAGATGATGATAATTCAGACTTTGTCTGGGGATGTTAAGATGCTAAGATTACCTTTGAAGACTGTTTGAGTTCTTCCATTTAAAAACATAGCTTGATGTTTGCTATTTTGTCTTAGTGGTTTGAGAGGTTAAGATAATACAATTAGCATATACAGACTGTGATTATTGTATTTTGTTCAGGTTAAACGAACTTTCAAAAAATCTTCCCTCTGCTTAGAGGGGATGTCTCACTTGAAGAAGCCAACATACAAACAATTGGAGGAGGTCCTAGATGATGAGATAAGCTCCAAAGAAATAACACTGAATATCTTATTTAATAATCAAATAGTTACTAATAAAAAAAAGCTGACATATGCAAATAACTCTGCATTTCATCACTAATGAATTCCTTGGAGAACTGTCATTCCTTGCAGAAGAGAAATTGTGCTCACATCACTGTAAAGTCCATAGATGACCTGAAGGCATATACCAGGAAAAGACTAACATTTTACGAAGGAAAAATTGTCTTTGTCTGAAAACGGAACCAGACATACTCTCTGGGTGGACAAGGAGGTTGATGTTAGTCACTAAGTCAGTACCAAAAGGCTCAAGTTGAGCAGGGGTCTTTGTATTCTTAATTTCTACAGTGTTGTGCATCCATGTTGTTCATTTCTTTAAAATATATGTATTGACTGTCCACTCTGGGCTAAGCATTGTGTGAACTGATCGAAAAAAACTATTATGTGCAAAACATACATGGTTTCTGTCCTAGAAAAATTTTGCAACACACAGACATAAATTCTTTATCCATTATAAGCAAAATATTCTTGCAAATTAAGAAAAAATTACTAATACCATTTCAATAAGAAAAGACAGTCAAAAATTTTAATCAAAATTATGTAAAATGATATACCAATTATTAATAAATCATGAAAAAGGTACACTTTATAAATAAATAAAAACAAAGTATTTAGATATTGACTATCGCATAGGTATGTAAAAACCATGAAAGAAATAGAATGCCTAGGTCCACCCACATCTCAACAAATGACCTAATTTCATTCCTTTTAATGGCTGAGAAATATTCCACTTTGTATATGTACTATATCCTCTTTACCTATTCATCTGTCAATTGACATTTAGGTTGCTTCCATATCCTAAATAATGCTACAATGAACTTTGGGGTGAATGTGTCCTTTTGAATTATGGTTTTTGTTCAGGATATGGGTACAGCAGTTTTATTGCTGGGTCATATGGTAGTTCAATTGTGAGTTTTTTTAAGGAACTTCCGTACTATAGTCCATAGCGGCTATATCAATTTACATTCCCACCAAGAGTGCAAGAGGATTCCTTTTCTCCACACTTTCTTCAGCATTTATTGTTTGTAGATTTCAGAGGAAGTTAAGTCAGAAAAAGAAAAACAAATATAGTATATTAACACTTATGTGTGGAATCTAGAAAAATGGTACAGATGAGTCTATTTGCAAAGCAAAAATAGAGACACAGACATAGCAAACATATGAACACCAAGTGGGGAAGGGACAGTGGGATGAATTGGGAGGTTGGGATTGATATGTATACCTGCTGTGCATGGAGTATATAACTAGCAAGAGCCTGCTCTATAGCACAGGGAACTCCACTGGATGTTCTGTGGTAACTTAAATGGGAGGGAAATCTGGAAGCAAGAGGATGTGTATATAGATATGACCAATTCATTTTGCTGTACAGAAGAAACTAGCACAACCTTTGTGAAACAATTATACTCTAATTGAAAAAAAGAAGAGAAAAAAAAACAGAATGCCTACTTTTGTAAGTATAAAGATGGTCTTTCACTTACTGGTTGATGAGAACTTAAATTGTAACAAAATTTCCAGGTAGTAATTTTGCAGTATCTACCAAAATGAAACCTAGGTTCAATCCCTGGGTTGGGAAGATCCCCTGGAAAAGGAAATGGCAACCCACTCCAATATTCTTGCTTGGAAAATTCCAAGGGCAGAACCTGGTGGGCTACAGTCCATAGGGTCACAGAGTCATACACGACTGAGCAGCTAACACTTTCACTTTCACCAAAATGAAAAGTAGCTTCACCTATGCCCTGATAATTCAAACTTTATGGCAAAACCAACACAATAAAGTAAAGAAAATTAAAAAAAAAAAAAAAGAATCTATCCTAGGAAATAACAGCACAAGATACATTCTATCATAGCATTTTTGTAACAACAGCAACAACAAAAAGTAAGTCTAAATGCCCATTAACAAAGAATGAGTGTAATGAATCAAAGGATAATCACATAATGGAATACTATGTACCTGTTTAAAATAATGAGATCAGTATTAAGGCAAAACCTGAAAAACGATGCTCTATAAAAACAGACCAGAAGGACCAGAAGAGAATCTCTCAACAGCCAGGGCTTTACCTTGGTATTTCTGGTAACTTTAACACACAACCCTCTCCTTGTAAAGCTTGTCCATGACTTCGGTGAACACTTCTCACCCTCCATTCTTCTCCCCAACAACACCACCTCCCACACAATGAAGTGATCATATTACCTGTTCCTGGAGAACATCTTACAGTCTCATGCACTGGCTTCTACTCCATGTCGATCCCTACTTCCCATTAAGGAAGTGAGGACCAGCTTTGAGTATCTGGTGAATGGTTATTACAGGTAGGGGTGGTCAAGATTCAGTGCATTTTTTTTTTAATCTGAAATACTAAGATCTTTAATACACTTTTAAATTGACACTTTTTAGTCTTACCATTTGTATGCTTCTTGCTCAAACTCTTGTCAAGGGAGAAGAGGAACGAAGGTGTAAATATGTGGGTCACGAGCTAAGGGTTGATTTCAGCTTATCTCTTGTGGCTTCAGGTGGGTGGTCCAAACCCAAGCACCTGAGGAGGTGCTGCAAACTCAAATTCAGTTCTGGCATTAGATTCTCTTTGGGCATCAGATATGGTGGGTAAAGCACAATCAGGGAGCATGGAAATATTCATTCAAGCAGACGGAACTGGAGAGACACTGATGATCCTGTTCATTAATTCAACACACCCAGCTCTGGTTGGGATTTCCTCTGAGGGTACAGAAGTGAACACAATAAACATGATGCCTGTTGTCACAGAGCTTGCTGTGTTATAAGGGTGATGCATAATTCTGCTTTGGAATGGGATGCTGGAGAAAGTCAGAGCATACAGGAGCAGGATATACACACACATATATCATACACAAAGGCACAAGCTTTCTTTTCACTTCTGATCACTCATTTTGAAACATCTTGCATTTTTTCCCCCTAGAAAATTGGTCTCTGTAACCATGGAAATGGCTGTTTTCAGTCCAAGGGGAAATAGGATTGTATGTTTAAGGAGATACTGAATAAGCTTTGATTGCTGCTGAGTGGAACTTTCAATTTCAACTCTTCACCACTCAAAGCTCCCACAGTCAACTAAAGTGGTCACAGGAATCATAGGCTGCAGACCCTACCCCTCAATTCCTTTAGTCCAGCTGCAAGCTGGCTTCAGCCCTGCTGCACCCTCAGTGAAGGTAACCAATCTCCCCCAATCCCACTCCTGAAAGACCACATGCAGCACGGGGGGGAGGTGGCAGCGGCCACTCTGAGCCACAGCCCCTCGTCTCTGCTCAGGAGGCGAGTCACAGCCCCTCGTCTCTGCTCAGGAGGCGAGAGCCAACTGACTCCTGAGCAGAGAACTGGGGGAGCCCCCCAGGCCGCAGAAGCATCTGACTCTTTTCCCTGGGTGCTCTCTGGGGGTCAGATGCTGGGCTTGGCAAGACAGCTATGGAGCCACCAGAATGATTGCTTGGGAAGACCTGACTGGACAAGAGTTGAGACCACTTGACCTGAAGTTAACCTTGTGTTTTTATCTCTTTTGCACTATGTACTTTCTGATTTATCTGATAAATCTTCTCTTGTTTAGGTGGCAGGCAGTTGGGACAGTTATTTTTGCTTTTGGCAAATCCTCAAAGGGAAAAAAGCAACCCACACATCCAGAAGGGAGGAGAAATAGGGCAACATAGAAGCAAAGTTGAATTCCTTAGTAGTGGACAGAGCTTAGGAGGAGGGTCCGTGTTTTTGACCAGTAGCCCCTTGCTGGGCCCCAGAAGTCAAGAACACCCCCAGAGGGGTGCAGGGGTTCAATGCGGCTTTTGGCCCAAGGAAAGAGTTGTAGACACATGCAAACACCAGGACCACAAGCAAGCACATTGCTAAGGATAACCCTGCATCCCAGTGCTACTTCCATTTCCTTTTGAGATTTTTATGCTCACTCACCAGCTTCCCAGCCTTTCTTTACTTTATTGATCCTGGTAAAGGTAGAGAGGAGTTTCCCAGGTGGTAATGAACCTGCCTGCCAATGCAGGAGACATAAGAGACATGGGTTCAGTCCCTGGGTTGCGAAGAACCCCTGGAGGAAGGCATGGAAACCCATTCCAGTATTCTTGTCTGGAGAATCCCAAGTACTGAGGGGCCTGGTGGATTATACTCATGGGGTCACACAGAGTTGGACATGACTGAAGCAACTTAGCCAGCAAAGGAAGAAAAGAAAACGGAAAGACCACCAGAAAAACTAAATTAATGTAAATTAAAAAGGACAGAAAGCTATGCATGATAGGAAAATAAACAGACAATAGAGCCAAAGAGACAGGAGAAGAAGGGGAGAGGGGAAAGAAAAAGCCTCGGTAGTGTTTACAGAGGGTTTCTGAGAATTAGTAGCTGTGAAAGGAGAGATCAAGGGGCAGCTTCAGCATTTTATAAATGAAAAGGTAAGAAAGAGACCAAGGAAAGAAATTGCAGAGTTTTAGATCTGGCTTAGCTAGTAATCCCTATTTAGTGCTTCTTAAAGAGCCCTCAGTAAAGGGCTCTTTGGAAGTCATTCTAGTTTTACTTCTGAAAGCAACTTCCTGTATTTGGGCCAGTTTTATGTGGATTACATGTGATTAAGCAAATGTGGCTCAGTGGATTTTCAAGTGCCTGACACCCAGCCATTCCAAACGGCCTCCACACTCCACAGGCTGGAGTCTGAGCAAGCTGAAAGCCTGCAATTCTGAGCAGTCTGGGATTGCTCAGCCTGGACATTGAGAATCCTCAGTGGCTGTGGCTAAGAGGGTTCAGAAGGGTGGAAACCATGTGCTGTGTTTTGTTTTTCTCCCAAGACAGACTATCTGTGTAGCAGTTTTTCTCTGCCACCCTTGGCTCCATGGGTGGCTTTCCTCAGTTCCTCCAGCCACTCTGGACACTGTTGTCATTCCCTCTTCCTTGGAACAACTTTTTGGCATGGCTTCCATAACACCTCTCTTGGTTTCACTCAGCCTTGTTAGGAGCCCCTTCCCAGCTTCCTTCACTAGTTTCCCCTCCTCCAAATTCTGAGCTCAGGCCATTTCTCTGCCCACATCACTCCCTGAGTCATCTCATCTGCTTCATGGCCCTAAAATCAAACAAATGATGACTCAGATTTAAATATCCGGCCTGAACATCTCTCTGATCTCCAAAACCACATTTACAACTGCCCACATGACATTTCCATCAGGTGCCCAACAGGAATCTAAAACATCACAAGGCCCAAGGTTGAAATTTCTCCTTGCCCCCTTCCCTTTATCCCCAACCTCTCCCCATACAGCTCAGTGTCTTGATAAATGCACCTCATCTGTTTTAACTGCTCAAGACAAAATACCCAAGTCATCCTCAAATTCTCTTTTTCTTGTACTCCCCTAATCCAATCCATCAACAAACCCATTGTTCATTTTCAGAATATATTCAAAGTCTGACCACTTTCACACCCCCTCACTACTACTACCATCCTGCTTCAGATCACCACCAACTCTAGCCTGAATTCCCACAAAAGCCCCCACCTCATCCTGCTTCCACCTCTGCCAGTCAGCAGCCAGGGTAACCTTTCAAAATGCAGAAGGATAATGTCATGCCTCCACTTAATGCCAGCCACCAACTTCCTGGTCCTAAATAAAACACCACACATGCACAGATACACACCTAGGTACTTTTCTTTCCCTTTTACTTGCTGTATTATTTTCCATAGCACCAATCATGAATATATATATATTTAAATATCTATTTTGTCTCCCCTCCTAGAATCTAAGCTCTTTAAGAGTAAGAATTTGTCCTGCTTTGTTGTATCTCTTATGCCTAGAATTTTCTGACATATGGTACTTACTAAATTGACATTAAATTAATAAATAGATAATTTTTCTAAACCTCATGCTTCCTTTTCCAAAGATGGGATATATCTTGCAAGAAACAAAGTGAGAAATAGTGTCTCACCCTTCCCAAGTAGTTGCTATTCTCACACAGGAGTATTGTATTTCTCTTTCCCAGGGATTCCTACTTGGTTTGGTGATTTGCTTTGACTAAGAAAACAGAAGTATAAGGCCTCGCTGGTGGCTCAGTGGTAAGAGTCTGCCTGCCAATGCAGGAGACATGGGTTCAATTCCTAGTCTGGAAAGATTCCACATGCCATGGGGCATGTGGTCTGTGAACCACAACTACTGAAGCCCTCGTGCCTCGAGCCCAAGCTCCACAACAAGAGAGGCCATGGCAGTAAAAAGCCCAAACACCAAAATGAAGAGGTAGCCCCTACTCATCATGACTAGAGAAAGCCTGCACAAAGCAAGAAAGGCCCAGTGCATTCAAATAAATAAAATCATTCATTAAAAAAAGAAAATAGGAGTATCAGTGCTGGACACCACTCATAAACTGAAGTTTTAGGAGCCACAGTATAGCTCCCCATCACTCTCATCCCAGATCGAGGCTAACCCTTCATCTTTGGTCTTAAGATGAAGATATGGGACACAACCACACTCCATCCATTATAAAGACACGGGATATGAGAAATAAAGGCTCTGTGTTACACGTCACTGCAATCTGGGGCCAAGGGCTATGCAGCATAAGGTAGCCTACATTTGACTGATACAGGTATGGGAGGAACATTCACTGGCTCATGGGTGTTTGTGTGACACTCTGTGTCCCTGCCTTGGTGAGTGTGTGCTCACTGGAATGAGTGTGCTCATTCTTCTTAGGACTTTTTCAGGGATGATCCTCCATCCCCAGTCTAAAGGGGACAGGTAGGGGGGCCACTCTAGCACATTACCCATTCCATACAGGTATATACCCATCCCAGGTATAATGCGGCTGTTTCACTTTTCCATGTTGTGAGTGAGGGTTGGTGATATTGACATACTGCATTGGCTATAATTTCCAAGCATGCTGGTAGACCTTACTCGTTCTGAGAAAGGTTGAGGGAAGAAAAGAACCAGCCGACCAGCTCTGTGTGCTCACACTGGGCCCAGGTGCTCTGTCAGCGGCTCAGAATAGGCTGAGCAATGCTTCCAACCTCTGAGATGAGCCAGGGAAGAATGATAACTAGAGGTCATGCCAGGTGGTAATGCCAGTCATGGATCTCATCTGTGTCTGCTATTTCACGACTAAAGGGTACATCCTCCAAACATTGAACTGAGCACAGCTTCTCCCAGATGACAGTCTAAATCAGGAACTCTGGCTGTCTGTGTGTGTGTGGCTCTTTCTCAGGCCTCCTCATAAATCAAACTTTGAGAAATTTAGACCTAATATTTCAATAGATTCATTCACAGCCCTTGCGATTTCAAGGGTCACCATCCTAGGACAATGTCTGCCCACCTCCCCCAGCATCTTTTGGACCTCAGAGAACTGAGCAGCAGGGCAGAGCTGGACTGCTGCATCCCACACTCTCTCCTGGCCATTCCCTGAGGTCTGGCTTGCCTCAGACAGATGTTAGGAAAATGTTTTGCATTTTATTCCCCACAGAACAATGCTTCTTCTCGTTTCCAACAAAGGAATTTTCCATCATATGAAACAAAGTACCTCTTGTGAATTAATGAGACAAGGAAGAAGGACTTGGGCTTCCTGTGAAGGCTCTGGGAGCGGGGAGCTGACCATGAAATATTTAAAGGCATTTTTTCCCAAAGTAGCCAGCCACAGTAAATGGGTAAAAATCAAGAGCTGTTTTCCATAGATAGCCTACAGAGAATGAAATTTGCAGCTGGGACTCAGGAATGATGTCTCACCTTGGCCTCCTTGCCTCTGCTCCGGCATGGAGTGTCTGCTTGGTCCTCTCCAGTCTGTTAAAGCTTCCCCCTTTAAAGTTGGATACTGTCCATTGCAATTATAGCCCTGGCCAATGGACATGGGGGACTTGATCAGATTAGGCCAGCAATACAGAGAACAGATTGTGTTCATCATTCATTGTGTGTGTGCTCAGGTGCTAAGTCATGGCTGGCTCTTTTGTGACCCCATGGAGCCCATCAGGTTCCTTTGTCCATGGGTTTTCCCAGGCAAGAGTACTGGAGTGGGTTGTCCTTTTCTTCTCCAAGGGATCTTCCTGACCCCAGGGATAGAACCCATGTCATCCAAGTCTCCTGCATTGGCAGGTGGATACTTTACCACTGAGCCACCTGGGAAGCCCTCGCTGTTAGTCAATTCTGAAGCAAAGATCCTATGCAGGCTCAGATCTTGCAAGATGGGTTTGCCCCTGAAGCCTCAGGGATAAAACACCATCCTCACATACAGCTATGTCCTGGGATGAGAATCTGTCACATTATTGTGGTATCTAAGGAGCTTACAGCCAGGTCATCTAGTCACAATCTCATTTGCTCTGCATAAAACTCACGTTGTTGCTATTCTTACCAGCAGACCTAGAGTCCCACAGAGAATTAGATTGGATTAGAGTGAGCAAGAGAGCCACCATATATAATCATTATCTTTGCAAAGCTGCAGGTTACAAATAATAGCCTCCAGCACAGGTGCAGCACTACAGATGTGTTAGGTTTTGTCCATACAATGTTTTTAACCAAGTTACACAATAATATTTTTAAATGGGATATGTCATTTAAATTCTGGACACATTTAAATTCTGGTTATTTGTTTAAACCATTTTTTATTTTATATCAGAGTACAACAGATTATAGTTTCAGGGTCTCAGCCATATATACACATGTATCCATTCTCTCCCAAACTCCCCTCACATCCTATATCATAGGTCTTGTTGTCTATTCGCCCTAAATACAGCAGTATGTACACATCCATCCCAAACTCCCTAACTCTCCCTCCCCACCAATCCTTGCCCCCTGGCAACCATAAGTTCATTTTATAAGTCTGTGGGTCTGTTTTTGTTTTGTAAATAAGTTCATTTATATCATTTATTTTAAGATTCTAAATATAAGGGATGTCATACAATATTTCTCTTTCTCTACCTGACATACTTCACTCAGTATGACAATCTCTAGGTCTATCTATGTTGCTGCAAAAGGCATTATTTCATTCTTTTTAATGGCTCAGTAATATTCCATTATACATATGAACCACATCTTTATGCATTCCTCTGTTGATGGATATTTAGGTTGCTTACATGTCTTGGCTGTTGTAAACAGTGCTGCAATGAACATTGGGGTACATGTACTCTTTCCGACCATATACATGGTTATTCTTAAACCTTGAAACATCTGGTAATACGGGCTTAAGAATTTAACATGTCAATGATACGACAGAACTGAACAGATGATTGTTGGACTTGAAACTCACATATGTTCTCCCATTTGCTGGAGTCCCTACTACTTCATATTGTATTATTCACAACATATCTCTCGTGGTCATTTGACTCTGAGACCTTAAGAATCATGGTTTAGTGACACAACTGCTAGGACACTTGGATACTCTAATATTTTAGTTTCCTCTCAGGTGGAATGAAAAGCATGTTGGGCTCTGGTTGTGATATGGTCTCCATCCCGCCCCTCTGTATAGTGCCTTCATTGCCCCAAGAACTAGGCACTGCTTATCATATTCCAATGAAGATTTTGATTAGGGATCTCTTCCCTGTGGCTGTTACAATTACAGGGGTTTTCTCTGGACTTCAGTCTCATCCTCTTGCTTTGAGCAGTGGCCAGTTTGGAAGGGGCATTTTGAGGAGGAAATGCAGCTTGGTTGATGGTTTCACTGTTTCCCAGTACAGCATCATGTTCAGCCTATTCACAGGCTTGCTGCCTCCTCCTGAGCAGAAAAGTTCCTGCCAGTGGATAGGGGTTTCATAGTGATGAGTCAATATCATTCCAGAGTGAATGTAGATATACAGAGCAATAGGCAAAAGGTATAGACTAACACAGCCCATCAGATACTTACATCTCCCTGAACATACCCAGAATTGCCACTTGTGTCCCCTACTTCCACAGGAAAAAAAGGATGCTATCTCTCTCTTGTCCTTAAAACACGACGTAAGCAAAAGTGGGCACTGGAGAGTAATGATTCATCTACTCTATTCTGCTTCTGTGTTCACTGCCATGCTCACTGGACTAGAAGTCTTCACCCGAACTCTCTTCCAGGCAGTGGCAGCCTTGGTCTTGCCAGCTACTAAAACTCAGAAGTGGGTTTCATATCTGATGTCAAATGAATCAATGCAGACAGTTCTCTCTGGACTCAGGAGTCTGCCCAATAATGAGATCTGCTCCTGCATTAAACAAGTGGCCTGCCCTATAGGTCATGCTTTTCATAGAATCCCTGTATCACTGAGCTTGGGTGAGAAGGTGGATGTTCTCTAATTGCCAGCTTCCTATCTGTTTCTTTCTCTCAGTGCCTACTCTCTGAGCTCAGCTCACTACCTTCTGTTTTGAAGAGATTCTGTCAAGTCAGCTGGTTGGGCTAGTTCTGGTCATAGCAGGGCCATGCATCAAAACTCAAGTTGGTTAGTTACCAAGAATTTCTTTCCTGTTGCTTGCTTATAGAACATTCAGAAGAATATAGAAGAAACAAAGGGAAATAGATTATAGCCCATTATCGGCTCTCTAGAAAAGAGCCCTGGTATATTTCATGATTAATTTAGCCTTCAGGAAAGTGCTGAGGATCAAATACTTATCTTGTCCACCAATGACTATTTAGATGTAAATCAGATCATGTCCCTCTTTTCTCAAGGAGCCTCCAACAGCTACCTGATACACTTAGAATAAAAGCAATGTTTTACCCATGGCTCACATGGCTGGCATGTCTTGGTTCTGACCTATCTCCTCCAGCCCACCCTCACTCATGAGTCTCCTTGTGCATCATGATCCAGGTTAATCAGCTTATTACAGTTCTTGAAAGGCCACGCACAATTTTCCTCTTCCACACTTCCATCCATATAGACCTTGTATCTCTGCCTAGCTCACTCTTCTCATGGATTCTCCTAGCACTCAGCTCTCAGCTTCACAGCAAGGCATTTTCTGCTGATCCTTTAAGAGCTGGTCATTCTAATTCCCATCTTTGCACTGTACAATTTTTTCTAATAGTACTTATCAAAACTGGTGACTTCACAGTAATTTTTTAATTGTGTATTTTATGTTTGCTTAACTAGACTGATTCCTGAAGCTAGAGATCTGTCTTCTTTATATAATGATATATCCTCATTGCTTGGCACACAGTAGAATTTCAGTACCCCTTTTTGGAAAACAAAGTCCAGATTTGCAAAAATGAATAAAATATTCATTTTCTGAAATTTAATTTCATAGTTACCATAAATTTGTAACTATAAGTAGAGAATCCTAGAATGCTCTCTTCTGGTTCCCTGTCACCTCAGGCTTGAAATGATTTTATCCACTGAGTTTTGGGTAGATCCATTTGGTGTGTGATGTTCATCTGCACAGAAGCGATCCCTGTAAAAGAGTCTCTGTGTCTAAGCTGGAGTAGAAGTTCATGTGTAGTCCTATCCCATTCAAACTGTCTTAAGACTGCTCACCTTTGAGTCCAGGGATTGACTGCCCAGGTTTGGATCTCAGCATGATTACAAACAGAATTCTCTATAACTTCTATTTTGCCACGGGCTCTGTTTTTCTTATATTGAGGCTTCCTCTGTGAGTTGAAGGAAATCAAAACAGCACTTTAGAGAAGATCAAGAAGAACAAAAGTTATTAACAGTAAATATCTTCCTCTGAATGTCACTGGGATCCTAAAAAGCACTGAAGGGTAGGATGAAGACCAGAGCTTCGGGATTTGACATATCTTTTTTTTTTTTAAATTATGACACAGAGAACACTAACTATGAAAACCTTACTCAGAATCTACCCTTTAACAATGAGTCTATGACTTATCTGTCAATTGTTTTGAAGATTAAATGTGACAACAGGACACCCCAAATTTTATCTTGATCAAAAACACATTAATTTCAGTCTTTTGCTGATCTTCAGAGATCATGCTTCATCTCCAGTTGTAGAAAGAATCAAGGCCCTTTGGGAAGTCTCCTGTGAGATAACCCAAAAGAGGAGGGTCTCTAAAGCATTACAGAAAGCACATCTTCCCCAGTGGAAAAAAACTCAGTCTCAGAAAATTATAAAATACTACTTAGTAAGACAGCCTTCGAAAAGAATACACAAATGAAACTCTATCACTCCATGATTGAGCAACTTTGTCACAAGCCTCTTCTTCCTCTCTCTACTCAAACTGATATGAGGAAGGATTTAAGGAAGGGTCATCACCCATCATTTGAGGAAGGATCTACCCGGTTTTGTCATTAATTTTCAGAGTATCCACAAAGACATAGTCACTACTGTAGTTTATAGGTACCAAATTTAATCAATGTTTTCTATGCATCTACTTTCTATGAATGGCATATAAAATGGGAATTTTTTCCTTCTTTGCCTTATTTCTTGAGGTCCTCTTGGTCAGATCCCCAAGGGGGACCAGAAATGGGAGACAATGGAAATTTCTCGTCCAGTTGTTGTCTGTGTATTTTTTGAGAGAGAAAGCACTCATATGGACACCTAAGTCATCCTCCTGGCCTCAACTTCAGCTTCTGCTTGGCCTCTGTGTAGGTTTACTGGAGTCTCAGTTGCCTTTTCCAATTGTATATTCAGCAGTGACTTTTTGGGCACTTCTTGGTCCACCTGAAGATTCTAATATTGTGTTATCTTTGAAACACATTATATTTCCCCAAATGGATCAGAACACTTTCATCTCACATCCCCATCACCAACCTTGCTCTTCAGCATCAACAGGTAGAATCTTTCTCCAATCCCTCTTGAATCTGGGCAGGAATGTGACTCCTATGGAATCAACAGAATGTGGACAAGTGATGCTGTGTGACTTGTAAGGCTGAGTCATAGAAGGTGATGTAGTCTCCATTCTTATGATCCAGGACACTGACTTTTGGAGCCCTGAGTCATTGTGCAAAATGTCCAACTATGCTGAGACCAACACAATAGAAAGGTCATGTATGGACAAAAACCAGTTCAACAACTCAGATGAATTCCCAGCAGAAAACCAACAATCACTATCAGTTTTGTGAACGAGTTTTTCTGTATATTCAGCCGGTAAAGCTTTCACACTCGTGCAGCTCCAGCCAGTATCTGATTGTACCTACATGACAGAACCCAAGTAATATGAGCCTCTTCCAAATTTCTGACCCATAAGATTTTGAGCAAAACAGAGGTGGTTTTACAGGTGGCTCAGTAGTAAAGAATCTGCCTGCCATGTGGGAGACCTGAATTCAATCCTTGGGTTGGGAAGACCCCTGGAGAAGGGAATGGCAACCCATTTCAGTATTCTTACTGGGATAATCCCATGGACAGAGGAGCCTGGTGGGCTACTAGCACTTTATTTAGTTTTAGAGGAATTTGTTAGGCAGCAGTAGTAACTAGAATAATCCTGGATGAGATATACTAAGTAGGTTTCCTTTGCACATGGTTTACCTGGATTAACTCTACAATCTTATGCCCTAGGAGATGGGGAAAGGGGACCTAGATAGATAACTCATTTGAAGCTCCCATCAATCTATAGTATGCTGCAATTAAACTTCCATGTATCAGGTGCCATTGAAGATATGGAGCACGCGTGTCCATGACAAAATTACGTTTGTCGGAAGGTAGATTAGACAAGCTAGTCAAAAATGTACTATCTATTTTGATGGGAAATCTTTTTTTCCTTTATTGGGAAGACTATCTAATTTCCTCACTCAAAAAGGCTTTGGGCCATAGTCCTTGAAAGTTGAATAGGTGGTTTAAAGACTCAGATATCCCTGGCCATTGCAGAGTCTTAGCAATGAGGGATTACCAGGAGCTTATTTATCTGTGTAGAATGTCACCAAAGAGAGATTTGGGGGATTCAAAAGAAGGAAGCTCAGCTTTTGGTTTCCTTAGGGCTGTGAATCAGGAGTGAAAGCTCCCATGAGCCTTTCTCATATCTAAGTGCAGACTATATCTGGCATCTGGGAAAGATTAAAAAAGAAGAGACATAGGGAACCAAAGATTTTGCACACTTAATGTTCATTTGTGTACTGAAATCACTATATCATCTTAACTCTAAATACCAAGTAAAGAGACTAGAACTCTGAGGTGAAAATAAGAATTGTGTCCTACTGCTCCTATTAAAGTTAAGCACTCTGAAATCGGTGAGAATATAGCTTAAGGCTTGCATGGATTACAAAGCAAATCCAAATTACATTTCTAATTAGCTCATAAAGAAAGAATAATTCTATACAAATAAGCAGAGGTAGGTCAGAGTGAATGGATTTATGTTTCAAATTCAAGGCATTTGAAAACTGTTTCTTGGTGGGAAATTGAGTACCACTGAGACTTCTTAATTTTGGAGTAGTGGGACAATATTGGGGCTTCCCAAGAGGTTCACTGGTTAAGAATCTGCTTGCCAATGCTGGGACAGCATGGGACATAGGTTCGACCTCTGGTCCAGGAAGATGCCACGTGGCTCAGGCCAACTAAGCTCTTGTGCCACAACCACTGAAACGCGTGCATTCTAGGGCCCGTGTGCTGCAGCTACGGAGCCTGCACACTGAAACCAGTGAAACCTGCGTGCTTAGAGGCCCTACTCTGCAAAAAGAGAAGCCATCGCAATAAGAAGCCCATGTACCAAAACGAACAGTAACTCCTGCTCACCACAACTAGAGAAAGCCTGCAGGTAGCAATGAAGACCTAATACAGCCTATATATATAAATATAAATGAAACCAACCAGAAATCATGGATCTACTATATTTCATGAATGTATTTCCTTTACATCCCATTGAAATGAGTGTAAAATCTCCTGAAGAAAACAAACAGGTAAAATTCTCTTGAATCTGAAAGGATAATTAACAAAATATCTGGCCCAACTTCTATCTAAATATGACTCTTCAAATACTATTCATGTTGCTGGTGAGAGATTTTCGGATACATCTTCCTCTGAGAAGTTCTTGAATCACAATCATATTAAAAATAGTCAACTATCACCTAGGCAGCTGGAACTCTGCTTAAAAGATTTAAAAAAAAAATTTTTATAAGTTGTATGTATTAACTGCAAGAATACTCTGGAAGATATAAAACAAGAATTGAAAATAGGCAGTAACAAGCCAAATTGACTAAAAGGTATTTTTTGAATTGTTAATCCTTTTTCCTTTCCTCCAGGTAATTCAATTTAAAACAAGGTCATTGCCTTGGGGAAAGAATGTGATGAGGGAATAAAGTGGGAGTCAGTTAGGCCAAAATCTTGGCTTTGGTTTGCAACATCATTAGTCCTTAAGTGATGGGGTGCTATCTTGTGTGTGAGCATCAAACACAGGAGACACATGCTGGGAGATAGTGGTCTCCTTCCAAAAGCCTCCTGGACCAAAGGGTGGGGAGGAGTTGGAAAGGGATGGGAGTGACATATGAAAGCAGAGAAATGAGTGGACCTCAGAAGATGTGGTTACTCCAGGGTTCAGGTCTGTTCCCTTGGAACAGCTCCACTCTCATCATTTCTGTTTAATCATGGAAGTCCTTTGTTCTCCTCAGCCCATGACTCTGATATGAAAGGTCTTCCTTTTTCATATACAATGGCCTCTGTTTGCAATTGTATTTCCTTTTTATTTTTCAGACAGGCTGCATGGTATGTGGGGTTCCAGTTTCCCTGGATCAGGGATTGAACACACACACCCTGTCTTGGAAACTTAGAATCTTAACCACTGAAACAGCCAAGGAAGTCCCACAGTTGTATTTCTTATTAATACTTTAATATATGTTAAATCTATAGCTATGTTCTCTTTTCTTTATTCCAGATATAGGTAATATAATCCTCTCTTTACTCTCACTTCATCTTTGCTAAGGAAATGTCAATTTTAACAATGTTTCACAGAAATAGAATAGCTCCAGGAGAGGTTAGTGAGGTGGGCAGGGACAAATCATTTAGGACCTGGGGTGCCACTGCCACAAACAATGGGACACCATCAGAAGGTTTTAGGCAGGGAGGAACACAATTCTGGTCCACATTTTGCAAAGATGACTGGTGGGCAGGGTGAGCCATAAGGCAAGTGTGGAAACTGGGAAGCGAGTTGGGAACTGGTTAGTTGCTCAGGCCAGAGGTGATGGAGGCTTGGATGTGGCAAAGCTGGTGAAGATGGAGAAACACAAACAGACCAAGAATGCCTTTAGGAGGTAGAACCTATGGGATCCACTCAGAATTTGTATTGAGTGTCAATGATATACCACGTCTGGTTCTAGGCCTTTTGCGCATTCACTCATTGTGTCATTTAACAAATGGTAGCCTGCCTGCTCTCACACGCTCAATTCCTGGGTGGGGAAGATCCCCTGGAGGAGGAAATGGCGACCAGCTCCAGTATCTTTGCCTGGAAAATCTCATGGACAGGAGTCTAGTGGACAACAGTCCATGTAGTCCATGGACATGACTGAAGCAACTGAGCATGCACAGAAATAGTATTTGACTTTGTTGATTTTTAATCAAGTACTATAGATAAAATAAATTAATTATAAATAAATAAAATACTCCTTCTTTTGTGTCTTTTTTCCCTGACTTTTTGTGATACATGTTTAGAACATCTAGTTTCAGTCTTTTATAATATATCAAGTTAAGTTGTAAGATTCCTCTAAACGTAGCTTTAGTTGTAGCCCACAAGTATTTAAATGCTACATTTTCATGGTCATTTGAGTCAAAATATTTTCAAATTTATGTTGTGACTTATTCTTTGGCCCACTGTTTATTTAAATGTGTTTTACTAGATTTTATTTCTAGATGCATTCCTCTGTGGTCAAAGAATATACTCTGACTTCAATTTTTTGAAATTTATGGAGGTGGCTTTCAGACCCATCATGTGGTCTATTTTGATAAAAATTTCAAGTGTAAAAGATAATACATTCTGGAGGGTTTGATTATATTTACATAATCATACAACATTTGTTTTTCTTTGTAAACACATTTTTTTGTTATTATGAAAGTCTTCTATAGTTCCACTGATTTCTTATCAGTTACTGTAAGAGAGATGCTAAAACCTTCACTATGATTTTGGATTTGCCAAGATCTTTTACATACATCATTTTGCCTTATGTACATATTTAAGCTTGTGGAATTCATCTTAAGTGCAAATTTATGTTTCTATAATTTCCAGCTGAACAAAGCCTTTAATCATGATGTGTCTCTTTTCATAATTTTATTTTTTATTTTATTGTGGGACTACTGGCAATAAATTTTGTCTGTATTTTTCCATCATTTTTGCAATATTGAACAATATTCAGTGAATGTCTTCCTTTAGAATTTGGTCTTATTTTATCCTCTGTTGTTTGTGTCAGTGTTACTGCTGCTACTATGAATGTAATGAGCCTTCTTTTCCTCTGGCTGCATTTAAGATCTTCATTTTGACTTTGTTTACCAGTTTTACTATACTATATTCAAGTGTTGATTTCAGATTTATCCTGCTATGGCTTGCAGAATCTCTAGATTTTGGTCTTCAGTTCTTTCATTAAATTTTGTGAAATTCTTAGCCTGTAACTCTTCAAACATTTCTTACAGCTCCCACACTCCTCTTTTTCTCTCTCTTTCTCTCCTTTCTTCCTGAGATTTCAGTTACACATGTTTAGACCTTTTAGCATGCTACATTTTGTCCCCTTCATATATTTATCTTTGTGATTTAATCTACATATTCTCTACTGCATATTTTATTTCACTCTTTCAGTTCATGATTAGTTCTGTTGCAACCAACTTCTGTTGAGCCCATCTACTGGAATTATTTCAGTTCTAAAATTTCCATTTTACTCTTTTATAGGTTGCAGTTCTCCACTGAAATTTTTTTTATTTTCTTGAACACATGAAATGTAGTTTCTGTATAGTACCTCTCTGATAGCTCCAAATGCTGGTGTTACATTGTCTATCTGAAAGGTTGTTTTTTTCCCTCCCCCATTATGACTCTGTTCCTTTTCTCTTTTTATCTTGGTTTTCAGCCACATGATCATATTTTTTTTTCTGTCATGTTTAGTTAGTTTTATTATATATTTTTAAGATATAGAGGCTTTAGATGATTTATATTCTTCCAGATAGAATTGAATTTTCTTCGGACAGACTACGTTGAGAAGTCTACATTGATTTCATCAGGAATTAAGATGGCTTCAGCTTGTGTTTCAGGCTTTGTGAGGACTGGCTTCCTTCCAGTTTGCTCTAATTCTTAGGAGGAGCTATTCAAGGGTCTCAACTAAATGTCTATGTTGTTTCCCACATCCTTCCTCCATGACAGGCTTTAAAATTGTCCCTCTCTCTCCTAAACTTTGCCTTCCAATCTCTCTTTCTCTCTGATATCACATACATCTCTCAGCTTTTTAATGTTTCAAATATCTCTTTGGTTTCTCAGCCTTTTAGGAATTGGTAAATGCCTTCAGAGAAAACTTCATGCAGAATGTCAGACTCACTTTTCTATGATACTCATTTTGGACCCTCAAGCCCGCCCATTCCCAGAACTAAAGTTCAAAATGTGGGTCAAATTAATAGCAAGTGTAATCCAATCCTGATATATACCAATCTAATGTATCAGTCTAAAGAAAGAGTAAATGCACGTTCCTTTGCGGAAGGAATTTAGCATGAAAACTAGTTAACAAGGTTACTGGAAGCATCATAAAGCCAAATAAGGGGATGGAAAGCAAGTCAGTGATTAATACCAGCAAAAAAGCTGCCGCTGCTCCTAGGGCCAAAGAACAATGTGATGAAGCACTAACAGAGGTCAGGAGCTGAGTCTATCAGGTAGACACCAGAATCAGAAGAGACACTTCCAACAAGAGGGGAAGTCATGTGGGAGACACATCCAGTGTCAAAAGAGAACAAGAAATATGAATCTCCCCTTCCCCTGCCTGTGACTCAATTGCCAATGCGTCCTCTTGGATAAACTTAACTGGTAGTTGAGAAAAAGAGACTGAGAAATGTAGTATCAGTCTTCTTTATGCAGAACAAAAGGACACCAAATGCACATACATTCAAAAGGCAGATGACCACAAAGCTCCCTTTGGAACCAACTGCACTGAAACTAATATAAATTTAAGACTTCCAGGTGTTGTAACTTTCATGGACTGATTAAAAATATTCTTAGATTAGACATAAGATGAAGGAAGCTAAAGGACAAAAAAAGGCTTTCTGAGTCAAAGATTTTCCTAAACAAATATCAAACAGCTCTGGAAGAGATCAATCATTTCAGCAGCAGCCAATTTAGTGGGTCTTGACCAAGATATTTTAAAATAGAATGGAATGGAATAGGATAGAATAAAGCATCTCAAAACATAGGGACTCTGAGAGAAAGTATTTGTTCAAAAAGTTTTAAAACTCAGCCATCTAGGTGAGTTATTTAAAGTTGGTTTCATTTTGCTGAAGAGGAAGTAGACAAGGATAATTTCATTTAACAATAGCAAGTCAAGACCTTTTAAAGAACAGAGAAAGAGGAAAGAGGATTAAATGCTCTTGGAAAAAAAATTCTAAAGTGGCAAGTGAAATGCAAATTTTAAATATTCCCCAGCTAGTCAATAAATCCTTGCAAATGGGTGGATTGTTCATCAGAATTGAAATAAGCCCTTGAACTTTGATTTTCATTAGTCTGGGTACATGCTGTTTAAAGAATCTTTAAATTTAGACCATCACCTGTGTTGTGAAACACCTAACAGTAGAAATAAATTACCTCCTCATGGACTGATCTCTGTTTCCTTCATTTTTCTCAGATATTCAAAGTGAAGATAACAATGACCCCCTCACTGGGTCTTCATCAAATGTTTTTGGCTGGTACAAGTGTCTCTAGTCAAAAGAAGGATTTAATATCTGGGGAGGCAATTTTAGTTGTTTTGATTAGACAATTTCTGTGACAAAAGGACTAAGTATTGGATCTGAGTGGAGCCAGCTGTGTTCCCTTTATTATTAGATGCTAAGGTGTTTAGGAGAGGGACCTCAGGGAACTGATGACCCAGCAGGTGAGAGATGGGTGGGCATGGAGGACAGACAGCTCTCATTTCAGCCAAAATTGTGATTGCTTGTGTTACCAACAGGAGGGTCCATTTTGATATGTTACCACTAATGAAAAATTTATCAGTTAAGATCAGTTGGGTTTCAAGAAAGGGGAAAATCAAATCATATTCCTAAAGGGAGTGTATTGACCTTCAGTTCTGAAGAGCTCGGAGGTAGGGCTGGTGTCAAACTCAGTTTGACAAGAAGAGTTGACAATCCACCAGGACCTAGTTTCCCCCACTCTGTTTACTCAGATTTCCACCTCACAGCTCTTATGCTCAGACTAGCAGGAAAGCCTCCCAGTCAAAAAGAAGCTGTTTCACCTTTGGAACTTACATTCTCTCCTGGTCTCAGCTAGTGGAGGGGAAAAGGCAAGAGTTTCTTTGCAATGACTCCCTGCAAAATCTTCTGTATCTCATTGACTTTGACTGAACAACAGATGGTTGAATAAATCATTGTAGCCTGATGACTAACTCTAACTTCAGTCACATCTTCCACAGAAGTCTCGGCAAACACGTAGATTGTGAATGGAGTAGGGAGAGTCTTTCAGAGGGAAATATATTTGAGATATATTTGAATATATTTGAGAAAATAAGAGAAGGAATGAAAGGCAGTTAGACACCCAAGACAAAAACAAGTATCTTCTTCATACAGTGGACAGGTCCACTTAGCCACGGCATCACATCTTCCTGATGTGAAATGTGTTTTTTTTGTTTCTCGCTGGTTTTCCCTGTTCTCTATTCTTGTTACATCTTGGAATGGAAAAGTGTAGAGAATGTTCCTGAGAGCAAACTTTTGCTCTATGGAAGGGAAAGAAGAGCCTTGCAATATGCTACTTGCTACCATTACCTCTTTATTTTTTTAAAAAGTAATTTGCTCTATTTAAGATATACAAATAGATATTAAAATAATATATTGAATATGCATGCATCTGCATCCCTAATAAGGAATGAAACATTATCTGCAGAACTAAATACCCCTTTGGACCTCTCTCCAATTCTCTTCCCCTCCCAGAAAATTATTTTCTTGAATTTAATGGGTTTTTTAATCCCTATACCTTTATTCATATACTAACTGAAATTTTTCTGAATTACAGGGCAATATCTTGGAGGAGGGCATGGCAACCCTCTCCAGTACTCTTGCCTGGAGAATTCCATGGACAGAGGAGCCTGGCAGGCTACTGTCCACGGGGTTGCACAGAGTCAGATATGACTGAAGCAACTAAGCAGCAGCAGCATATTTCACATGTATATAGTCAAGTTTTCTCAATTATTATGTTTAATATATGTATTAAACATATGTTTCATTTCACTAATGTGTTGTATGCCTTGTCTTTTTAAATTGGTGTTTGAATATATCATAGTTGAAGTATTCATTCTCGAGTTGATGGACATCTATATTAGTTTCAGTCTAGCTATTAGAAATGCTGCATGAGTTTTTTCTACCTATTTCTGGCATACATGTTCAAATACTTCAGTGGTATAAACCAAGAAGTCAAGCTAGCAACTCAGGGAATTTGAGCAACATCAGCATTATTGGTTATTGTCAAATTGTTTTTCAAAGAAGTCATACCAATATACATATTCACCAGCAAAGTATTCCTGTGTATCCACATCCTTGCCAACACATACCGTCAGATGTTTTCATTTTTACTGGTCTCATTACTGTGAATTGTGTAGTTTTAGCTTGGATTTCCATGATTACCACTGTCACAGAACATTTCGATGTATCTTTACTGACTATTCATATTTCTTCCGTGAATTCTTTGCTACATTTTTGCTGATCATTTGTCCATATCTCAATCCCCAGTCCCGACTGCTTACTCTATTTATTAGTGTTTTGCAGAATTTTGTATTATTCTGTATATTATTTCTTTTATTGGGGAGAGGAGCTTATACATATTTCAAATATCTTTCAGATTTTGCATTGTCCTTGTAGTATTTCATAATAAACAGAAAATGTAATTATAACATTGTCAAAATTACCATTTTTTTATGATTTGTGTTTTCTGAGCTCTAATTAAGAGACCCTCTGTTACCTCAAATTTAGAAGCATGTTTTCCTGCATGCCTGCCAGGCTTTCCCTGTACTGGACCTCATGATGCTGTTTATACAGAAGAAAGTCCATCTTACAGAGAGATGTCAGGAGAATCTGCTAAATTAACTGTGTCTTTCAATCTCTTCCAAGTATGTGATCCTAGCCAATGAGGAGTGATTTCTTTGGGAACAATCTTTCATTCCTGTGGGATGCCTGTGGATCTATTTACCAGCTGAAAGGCGTGTTCCATCCCAGTGGCCCATGATGCGGATGCTGCAGGGTATCTGGAGGAAGGGGCCTGGAGCACAGGTTCAAATGCCTACAGGCCAATGCCAGAATCTCTTATGCATCTTTTTTTCCCCACCGCATGACCCAAGACACACACACCATGACCCAGTAGGTAGCCTGGGTGACCCATACTTAAGAAGACAATAACTACCCCACTGTGTAAATTTGAAATTGTAAATTTGAAGCCAAAACACTGGTGCCTGTTGACCCCAATCAAGTTTAGGAATTTCTCTGTCTTATTAAACTCTATTTTCCTCATCTACTCACAAACAGCTGCATTTTAGCATTTGACTTTTTTTCTCTCTCTACTGTGAGACTTGCAATATGAGGAAAACAGTGAGGAAAATAGGAGAGAAGGTAATGGAAGGTAAAGCTTTCAAAACTAGAAAACATTTCCATCTGCCAACTAGAGAAGGCATTCTGACTATGAAGCTTGTATGGCAGCCACGTTTATCCCTGACGGAATTCCTGGAATGAATTTAAAGAAATTTTCTGTGTGTTTGCTGGAGCATCCCAGAGAGCTAAGAGCTTTGCAGTGTAGCCTGCTTTTCATCACAGGCTTCACTTTACATTCAGGGGCGGAGCCCAGTGGCCAGACCCCTTTCAATCAAAGCCAGATCAACAACTGACCTCATCCTGTTAGGCTCACTCTTATTTGATTCTCACAAAGATTCTATGAGACGGAAAAGAGGGTACTGCTATCCTAATTTTAAAAATCTTTATTTTTTTAAAAAAAGAAATTTTTCTCTAGCATCGTACTTAGTCTAGTGGCCATGGCCATTGGAGGTACTAAATAACAAAGTAAAGAGGTCATTTTTGACTATCAGAAATTAGGGTAGCTTGTCACTGAGGGCATGCCTATTCCCATGGGGAAATAAACTCTGCAATGCCAATTTTAGAGGAGGCTGTAGGAATTAGACTCTTTGCCAAACTGTAATAAAATCACCATTCTCCTCCCCAGCCTCTCCCTGCCACCATCCCTATAACAACTCACATCTCATAATAAGCAATTAGCTCCCCTGTGGTCTGACAATCTACTGACCCAACCACCAAAAGTCCATGAATGACCCAGGGGCCTCTGGAGGCTTCCTAACACTTCAACACGTGCCCTGTATCCCCAAAGACCAGCACACTTGCATTTACAAAGGCCCCCTGAGCAGAGAAGATCAAGGTTATAGTGTTTGGTATGGGGCCAGGGGAGGTCAAAATTTAATTTGATAGTAATAGCCTACCCTCCATGCAATGGCACTCAGTATATTGTTTTTTTCCATTCCGTTTCTATTTCTCCCATAATTCTTATTCTTTAAAGTTGCTTTCACTAAATTGAGTGATAAGGCAGTGATTTATTTCATGATTCAAAACTATTTTTATGACTATTATATATTAAGTAGTTATACCTCTTAGGGTAAATAAATTATGTCGGGAATTTTTTTGGGGGCTCATGCCCCTGTTCTTCCTTTTCTTTTTTTCCCTGTGCTCTGTGCCTCCCCTTAAGTTATGAATTCCAAAGGCCTCTATTGAAATAAGCATCAGGGGTGTTGTCACTGAAAGCTCAAAGTGAGACCATGGGGTCTCTTAGACCTTGAAGAAAGTCTTACTTATTTTAGAGGCTGTTATCTTTTTCAAAAAAGAAAGACCCAAGAAATCTTTCACAAATCCTTTACCTTTCATCCTGGCTATCCAAGGCAATTCATTTTAATTCTGATTGTGCACTCTCCTTTGCTCTTCCTTAACAGGCTTTAGAAAGGTGGATGTCTGCCTCCCCGGGGAGCCTTTGTCCAGCCTTGAAGAGCTCTGGCACCATTAGCCTGACCTCCCCACTTCTTATAACAATCAGCACTCATAGAGGTCTCCTGGGGAGAGCTGGGCAAAGGGAGGAAGGGCACACCAGCTACTCTCCTAACAAGAGAGAGTCAATGTCCCTATTCTTCCCTCCAAAGTGTGAAATGTGTCTCAAGGAGCTAAGCCATGACCACAGAGTCTTCTACCTGGGAAGGAAGCACAGTTCACACTCATTTCCATCTCTACCTTGAACAAGACTAGGATTATTCCCCAGGGCACAAGTCTGGAATCAGTCTGGACAATGGGACCATCCAGCATGATGTGGGCTGAATAAGGGGTTGAAGGACAATGAGATTAGATGCTTAGGAGATAGAGGTTGGGGAAACCCTTAAGAAACTGATTATCACTGTGCCTGCTCAGTCCTTCAGCAAACAATATCCTCTGGGTGATGTTCTGCATCAAGATGAAGGGAGAGTGTTTGAGGACCAAGAGTGAATATGTGGAACCCTAGATGAAGTCTGGCTGACCAGATCCTGTACTTGTTCTTATGCCTGGAGCTTCTGAAGTCTGTTCAAGAGCCAAGGTGACACACCCTTACAAAAGAACTTTTTTGGATAAAGTGTCCACTTAGATTTAAGGCAATCCTCACTCACTCTGTCCTGAGGTGGTTTGCTAGTGTTATTCATTGGGCCCTAGGGGGGATAAAAAACCCTTTGCAAACTGTTATTTTAAAACTCCAAAAGCAGAATGTTTTCTGGAGTGAGGCTGATCCACTGAAAGGTGTCCCGAGTGGGTACTGAAGTGGTTTCCTTCTCTTCACATGAAAGTTCTTTGGCTTTTCACCCTTTTATTGGCCTCAGATTCCAAGCAGATTAGTTTTCAGCCATCTTCACTCTGCCTCTGATTTTTTACTTAAAGAAAGAAAGGCAGCTTTGCAGAATGTCCTGTATATGAAGTAAACAGCATCCTATCTAAAACAAAGATTAAAATTCCAGCATGACTATTCCATGAGCTAGGACATGGAAACAACCTAGATGTCTGCTGACAGATGAATGGATAAAGAAGTTGTGTGCATATATACAATAGAATATTATTCAGCAATAAAAAGGAACACATTTGAATCAGTTCTAATGAGGTGGGTGAATTTAGAGCCTATTACACAGAGTTGAAGAAAATCAGAAAGAGAAAAACAAATATCATATAATAATGCATATATATGGAATCTAGACAGATGGTATTGGTGAACATATTTGCGGAGCAGCATTGGAGACACAGACATAGAGAACAGACTTGTGAACACAGCGGGGGAAGGAGAGGGAGGGATGAACTGAAAGAGTAATACTGAAACATATACATTACCATATGTTAAATAGATAGCCAGTGGGAATATGCTGTATGATGCAAGAAGCTCAAACTGGTGCTCTGTAACAACCTAGAGGGAGAGGAATGGGCTGGGAGGTGGGAGGGTGGTTCAAGGTGCTGGGGTGGAGAGTGGGTGGGACACATATGTATACTTATGGCTAATGCATGTAGATGTATGGGAAAAACCAATATAATATTGCAAAAAAATTATCCTCCAATTAAAAATAAATACATTTAAAGTTAAAAAAATTCCAGCATGGATGAACCTAGATTGATGGACCTGACCTCACGGTGACCCCTTCTTTCTTCCAGTCACAATTCCGCCCCAACTCCATTCCCTTAAAGGCTCCAAGGATATGTCATGTCCATACGTCACTTGCAACGTCTGGCCCAACTATTGACAATTTTCTAAAACTTAACCCCTATGCATATGATAGAGCACAGAATTTTCAAAAAGACTTGGCAAAAACGAAGTAGAAAGAAGGAAAAACACATTAAACATAAGAAGATACAAAGCAAAAAATGCCATTTAACTTTTACACATTATTCAATCCTTTATTTATCCACAAGGCATTTATTGAACACTCATTTAATGCCAGGAGCTGAAGACACAGTGATGAGCAGTACAGAAACTCCTGCCTTTGTGGAACTTACAGTCTACTAGCAGTTTGGGTTTATACTGCAGAGGTTTGCAGACCTCTCAAATTCTAAAGGCAAATTCCCCTTTACTTTCATACTCTTTCCCAAGAAAAACCAATAAACAATCCAGGAAGAAAATGCTATCCAGTGACTTGCAATCTAAGCCTAGATACTCGAGAGCTTCTGACTCCAGTCTTCCTCTATGGTCCTCATTTTGTTCTCAATACTTTTCACTGTAAACTATAGCACTTTATACCTTCTGGAGGTGGGAGTACATTCCACATGTCAGCTACAAATCTGGAACTTTATCAACTCAATGCACACCTAGAATTAGGTCACTAGCAGTGAGTAAAGGAAATGCTCAGTTTTGTAAAAGGGAGAATTTGAGGTTGGAAAGAAAAAGAGATGATGGAGCCTTGAGGGAAACAAGCAAAGTTAGACCTCACAATCACTCCTTCTGGAGCTGTCTTTCAAGACTCTGATAGAAACCACAAATGTTTTGCTATTACATATAGTGGACTGACATTATAGCAAATACATTTAGGACTGTATGAACTATGTCTAGTCGATGGAATCTGGCAAACCACTTCTGCATTTGGTGTGCCATCTTCCCTGACCATACTGCCTATACATAAGCTTCTTTTCTAAACATCCAATATATTCTAGGTATTCAAAACCCTGAGGACTGTAATTTGGGAGATGGTGGTTGAACCTGAAATTTAACACTGGACAAGTCAAGAAGTAATGTTTTCAATAAACACGTCAACAAAACAATCCCAAGGATACCAGTAAGAAGTTCTAGACAAAAGACTGTCATGGGAAATAACAACTGGATGAACTAATTACCTGACCTTACAAAACTGGTGATGATTTCTGTGAACAAAGACCTGAGGAATGGATGTTCTTTTTGACAGCATTGTACAAGTATGAGCCATCAGGGCTTCCCTGATAGCTTATACGATAAAGAATCTGCCTGCAATGCCACAGACTTGGGTTCAATCCCTGGGTCAGGAAGATCTCCTGGAGGAGAAAATGGCAACACACTACAGTACTGCTGCCTGGAGAATTCCATGGACAGAGGATCCTGGCGGGCTACAGTCCATGAAGTCACCAAGAGTCGGACACGACTGAGCAATGAACGCTTTCACTTTTATACAAGTCCTTCCTAATTCCTCAAATTCTCTGGGAAGGCCCTCTCCTTCTGTAAAAATATGATGAAAGTACAGTGAATTTGTAATTTGAGATAGTGGTAGCACCAAATGAGGTAGATTAATGAGCGATCTACATCTTGTAAAGGGTTCAGCATTACTCTCTTCATCTATTTCTCAATTATCTCTAATGAGGAATTTAATACAATTTATGTTTTGTCACCCAATTTTAGGCCAGGAGAGCTATTCTATCAAGATGGTACCAGCAGCATGTGCCAGAAAACTCAAGACAGCAAAGGAATGAAGATCCCTAGGTGGACTGTGAGAGAGCAAAACTTGCCTGAGAAATCATTATTTTCATTTTATTAAATCTGTTTGTTTTTCCTTTTTATACAGGGAACATTTGCTTCTTGTCAAATTTTAAAAAAATGAAAAAAATGATAAATGTCACCATCAAAGACATAAGTCTAGTGAAATAATTCATAGGCTTCCCACTTGAGAGATGTTTGAAGAAACTGTAGGTGTTTATTTTGGAGAAGAAAAAAGGAGGTCATGATGATTAGCTCTGTAATATAAAAAGGTCAGTGATATGAAATAGAGATTAGATTTAGCCTATGTCAATTCAGAGAACTGACTTCAGGAAAGTATTTTGTTAAGACAAGCTAACTTTCTAATAATCAGGATTGTTCTATATTGGATCAGAATAAGATTCCCAGGGAAGTGGTCAGGTTCCTGTCACTGGAGGTACCTAAATTGATGGATGATATTTTGGAGTAGAATATTAATTTAAAAATAGAGAGAAAACTAGGAATAGTCATAAATTATCATCTATCTATTTTATGCCAGGACTTTTCATATATCATTTAACACCTGCATTTCATGAGGTAGATATTACTTTCCCAGTTTATAGATGAGAACCCCGAGGCTCAGAGAAATGAAGTCACTTGTCTAAAGTGACACGGCTAGAAAGTGAAAAGCAAGAAGTAGAAATCCAGCTTCATGTTTCTTTCCAAAATATCTGCTTTTGACATAGAATCAGTAAATAAGGAGGTAGTCTAGTTGTCAATAACTATGCTGCCTACTTAATCATCCTGACCACTGCCACTGATGCAAAACTAGAAGGTACTGAGGCTTGGGTATAGAAATATCTCACAGCTAAGGAAAATTCCACCTGTCACCTGGTCCTGTAAAAACCCTGGAGACCTCCAAATCAAATTAGCAAGGAAGAGAAGTAGCTGATATCAAGGGAGATTGCTTCTACCCAAGATGCCAAACCAAGACTTCCTCCTTCAGTTAAATATGAAACCCTCTTTTCTTTCTCCCCTTAACTTTGGTATTTTCCTAGAAAGACATATCCATATCTCCAAGGCCATTGCTAAGAAGAGTAACATTTCAGATTGCTGGATTTGTCATCAAACATTCTGATCTATACATGATCATCTAGATTAGATTGAGAAGAAATCCAACTAAGACCTCTCATCAACAGCACCTGTCTTGGCAAGACATTTAAGATGACTCTTTATCTCAGGCTAGGGAAATGTAATAAAAACTTGACTAATCCCTGGATCAAACAGATAAACACAGCAATCCCCATCAATGAAACCATTCCCTGGTTAGGAGATGCAAAAGAGAATATGATCAAAAATCTGAAGCCTTGTAATTATTAAAAGTTGACTCAGATATAATGCTGGTCCTGATATTGTCTAGTTATGAGAACTTCATCAATTTATTTATTGTCTCTGTACCTGTTTCTTCATTTCTAACCTGGAATAATAGTCATACTTATCTTGCAATTAAGTTGCAAAAACAAAAAAGCACAATGGCACATGGTACACCTTCAACAAATTTCAGCTCATCTTCATAATATCACTTGTAACTAAGAGAAATTTTTCTGATACATTTGAACACCTGATACCAAATAGAAAACACCTAATCATAGATCATCATCCACCCTGTTTGAACGAAATTTTTGTGACTCTGGGACCCTGTGGAAAGCATTCTATTCACTCAACCACTAACTACTCAGTGACAAAAGATATTAGAACTGGGAGAATTCACCCCAATGTCTCGGCTGTTAATTCTAGGCTCCCCCATTTGAGCTCCAGGGCTGACCTTGATACTCCCTGCCCTAGCTACAGAACCAATCCTGACCAGGATGGGTACCCATCCCACTTAAATCATGCTCTTAAATTCCATTACCCTGTGGGTTTGCAGAGGTTCCTATTGTCCTCAGCTTTCCCATCCAGCCACCTTTCTGGAATTGGGCTAGGTCTAAGTTCCACATTTGAAGATGTTTTACTATTTTGCAAAGCTGCCCTTTCCATGTGGTAGAAACTCATCCTCTATGATGGGCAAAATGAGTTGAGAAGGCTCCTAACACAGATTGGCCATTCAGGACCATGAAGCAACCCCTGCATGATGTTGAGGGGCCAGAGAGAGTCAGGGGAGGAGGAATGTGGCCAGCATCTACTCCATGCTTATAGTCTGTGAGGAACTGAGCTAAGAAGTTTACAAAAGGAATCTTATTCATGTCTCATAACAACACTTCACTATAAATACTAATAGTATCCCCAGTTATCAATGACAGCTACTACATGAGGGAGGTTCATAACATAGTAGGAGGTGGTAACCAAAATCATCCCCAAGAAAAAGAAATGCTATAATGCAAAGTGGTTGTCTGAGGAGGCCTTAGAAATAGCTGAGAAAGAAGACAAGTGAAAGGCAAAGGAGAAAGGGAAAGATATACCCAACTGAATGCAGAGGTCTAGAGAACAGCAAGGAGAGATAAGAAAGCCTTCTTATGTGAACAGCACAAAGAAATAGAGGAAAACAATAGAATGGGAAAGACTAGAGATCTCTTCAAGAAAATTGGAGATACCAAGGGAACGTTTCATGCACAGATGGGCACAACAAAGGACAGAAACGAAAAGGACCTAACAGAAGCAGAAGAGATTAAGAAAAGGTGGCAAGAATACACAGAGGAACTGTACAAAAAAGATCTTCATGACCCAGACAACCATGATGGTGTGATCACTCACCTAGAGCCAGACATCCTGGAGTCTGAAGTCAAGTGGGCCTTAGGAAGGACTACTATAAACAAAGCTAGTGGAGGTGATGAAATTCCAGTTGAGCTATTTCAAATTCTAAAAGATGATGCTGTGAAAGGGTTGCATTCAATATGCCAGCCAATTTGGTAAACTCAGCAGTGGCCACAGGACTGGAAAAGGTCAGTTTTCATTCCAGTCCCAAAGAATGTTCAAACTACTGTACAATTGCATTCATTTCACATGCTAGCAAGATAATGCTCAAAATCGTTCAAGTTAGGCTTCCATAGTATGTGAACCAAGAAATTCCAGATGTACAAGTCAGGTTTAGAAAAGGCAGAGGAACCAAATTGCCAACATCAGCTGGATCAAAGAAAAAGCAAGGGAATTCCAAAATACATCTACTTCTGCTTTATCGACTACACTAAAGCCTTTGACTGTGTGGATCACAATAAACTGTGGAAAATTCTTAAAGATGGGAATACTAGACCACCTGGGCTTCCCTGGTGCCTCAGCTGGTAAAGAATGTGCTTGCAATGCAGGAGATCTGGATTCAATCTCTGGGTTAGAAAGAGCCTCTGGAGAATGGAATGTCTATACACTCCAGTATTCTGGCTTGGAGAATTCCATGGACCATATAGTCCATGGGGTCACAAAGAGTAGAACACGAACACGACTGAGAAACTTTCACTTTCACTTTCTTTCAGACCATGTTACCTGCCTCCCAAGAAACCTGTATGCAGGACAAGAAGCAACAGTTAGAAGCAGACAGGGAACAACAGACTGATTCAAAATTGGGAAAGGAGAATGTCAAGGCTATGTATTGTCACCAAGGAAATCAAACCAGTCAATCCTAAATGAAATTAATCCGAGTATTCACTGGAAGGACTGATGCGAAGTGGAAGCTCTAATACTTTGGCCACCTGATGCAAAGAACTGACTCATTGGAAAAGACCCTGATCCTGGGAAAGACTGAAGGCAAGAGGAGAAGTGGGCAACAAAGGATGAGACAGTTGGATGGCATCACTGATTCAATGGACAAGAGTTTGAGCAAACTCCAGGAGATAGTGAAGGACAGGGAGGCTTGGCGTGCTGCAGTCCATGGGGTCACAGAGAGTCAGACACGACTTAGTGCCTGAACAACAACAACATGATGGAGACTACGCGTAGCTCTTCCTGGCTCTAAAGTCTGAGAATTAGACCACCATGCACTAACTATTCTTGATTAACATAACTGCTTAGAATTGGGGTAGGCAGCTTTTTAGCACAAGAGTGATTTGGGGAGGGGGAGGTTAATAGGGGATTGAAGGAAGTATTACTTATTAATTCAAAATAAAGAAAAGTGCATTGAATCCCATAGGGGAAATTCAAATATTTAGCATCATGACAACATTTTGCCTTTATACAAGAGGCTTGTTTCCAATCTGTTGTCTTGAAATTGGATGGGATCTAGAAACAGGTCTCAACTCCTTGGCTCCCAGCCCCAGCATGGCTAGGGCTCAGGTTCTATTCATACTTCTAGACACTGTGACTGGACTTCACACACCACACTCCAGTGGAGCTCAGTGCCCCCAGTCATCCCAGATTCCCTATATAGTACTGAGTTCCTAGAATGCTTTGTGACTAAGCCTCTCCAAATCATTCCAGCCAGTACAAGTGATTTTCCTGGGAAATTATGTGCATGTAGGTTGAGTCCCAAGCAAAATAAGTGAAAAAGGAGAGCTGGCTTCACAATGCACTGTCTATCATGTGTGCCTTTCTATAACACACACAGGATATCTAGGATATTTTCAAGGTTTATTAACAAATGAACTATTCAAAAATGCATAAGCTTCATTTAAAGGAACTACAAGTGGTAGTATAATGTTATGGGCTTAGCATCAGGGACTCTGTTACCCATCTCTAAGCCCAAAAGAATGAGGGAAGAAAGTAGTTACTAGACTCAAAGTGGAGTGAATCATGTAGAGAGGGCTTCCTTGAAAGAAGCAGAGACTTTCCACTGGAAAATACAAGCAACCTTAGTAAACCTTATAGGGAGAAAGCTACAACAATTAACATCCAGGTCTTACTCTTCTACCTTCTTACTTCCAGCTATAGCTCCCAAACTCATAGAACAGCAAGAGAATTGTACATGATCACTTTCTAAGGCAGAAAATTAGATGGAGAAGAGAGAAAAGTAGATCTGTAAAGTAACAGAAAGCAATAAAAAATACATATAAAAACAGTTATAGAATATAATTGTACATCACAACTACCTAGTTTATGAAGACTTATAAGAAGCATTATAAGAGGTTTTAATAAAGTGTTATGAATTAGAGGAGATGCTTTATTCAAACCCCTCTTAGAATATATTCTTTGGAGAGCACTGGTGTTTCTTCAGTGCAGGAGGGTTAATAAGACTAGTTTCCAACATGATCAACCAAGGACTGAGTGATACACTGCTATGAACTGGGTTGTGTCTCCTCCCAAATTTAAATATAGAAGCCCTAAGCCTCAGTGTGACTATATCTAGAGATAGGGTCTTTAGCAGGTTACTATGATTAAGAGAGTTCATTAGGGTGGAAACCTAATTTGATCTGACTGGTGTCCTAAAAAGAAGAGGAAGGGACACCAAAGATAACTCTTTCTCCATGAGAGCACAGAGGAAAGGCCAGAGGAGGATGCAGCAAGAATGTGACCGTCAAGTCAGCAAGAAATATCTCACTAGAAACCAAATCTATGACACCATGATCTTGGACTTCCAGCCTCCAGAACTCTGAAAAACAGCAGTGTCTGTTGTGTAGGCCACCAAACCTATGGTATTTTGTATCAGCAGCCCAAGAAGACTAAAACACATGACTTCCGAGATTTGTCAGCAGATTTTCTGTTGGCCCTTGCCTATTCCACCCAGCCCAGCTCTGTAAGATTCTCTAAATGAATTATAAAGATGATTACTTCAACCCAAATAAATCCTCCTTTGGACTAGTAAGTAATTTCACCCCTGATGCTCACAGATCTATGTTTCTCTATCTTTGTCCACAAACAAGAAAACTCAGAAGGTAATACTTCCCAACCGTTAAGCAGTACACTGTAACGAGTTAGACAACTTACTGGCCGTTACAAAAATGGATTTTGTTGGTCACAATCCAAGGCATTATAATGTATGGCCTCTGAGTACCTTCTTGATCATGAAAATCTGGTCTTTTGGCTTCTACTTTATGAAATTATCCTTTGACTCACATAAACATACCTCATAGATTATAAAAGTACTAAGATTGCAATTTTAGACTTTATAATGTAGTCTTAGGATCCACTCTTCTTACCTTATTGGTTCAGTTCAGTTGCTCAGCTGTGTGCAACTCTTTGTGACCCCATGAACCACAGCACACCAGGCCTCCTGTCCATCACCAGCATCTCGAGTTTACCCAGACTAATTTCCATTGAGTCAGTGATGCCATCCAAAAATCTCATCCTCTGTTGTCCCTTCTTCTCTCACCCTCAATCTTTCCCAGCATCAGAGTCATTTCAGAAGAGTCAACTCTTCACATCAAGTGACCAAAGTACTGGAGTTTCAGCTTCAACACCAGTCCTTCTGATGAACACCCAGGACTGATCTCCTTTATGATGGACTGGTTAGATATCCTTGCCATCCAAGGCACTCTCAAGAGTCTCCTCCAACACCACAGTTCAAAAGCATGGGTTCTTCAGTGCTCAGCCTTCTTTGTGGTCCAAATCTTACATCCATACATGACTATTGGAAAACCCATAGCCTTGACTAGACAGACCTTTGTTGGCAAAGTAATGTCTCTGTTTTTTAATATGCTGTTGAGGTTGGTCATAACTTTCCTTGCAAGGAGCAAGCGTCTTTTAATTTCATGGCTGCAATCACCATCTGCAGTGATTTTGGAGCCCAGAAAAATAAAGTCTGTCACTGTTTCCACTGTTTTCCCATCTATTTGCCATGAAGTGATGGGATCAGATACCATGATCTTAGTTTTCTGAATGTTGAGTTTTAAGCCAACTTTTTCGCTCTTCTCTTGCACTTTCATCAAGAGGCTCTTTAGTCCTTTTTCACTTTCTGCCATAAGGGTAGTGTCATCTGCATATCTGAGATTATTGATATTTCTCCCGGCAATCTTGATTCCAGCTTGTGCTTCTTCCAACCCAGCGTTTCTTGTGATGTACTCTGCATACAAGTTAAATAAGCAGGGTGACAATATACAGCCTTGACGTACTCCTTTTCCTATTTGGAACCAGTCTGTTGTTTCATGTCCATTTCTAACTGTTGCTTCCTGACCTGCATACAGGTTTCTCAAGAGGTGGGTCAGGTGGTCTGGTATTTCCATCTATTTCAGAATTTTCCACAGTTTATTGTGATCCACACAGTCAAAAGCTTTGGCATAGTCAATGAAGTAGAAATAGATGTTTTTCTGGAACTCTTTTGCTTTTTTGATGATCCAACAGATGTTGGTAATTTAATCTCTGGTTCCTCTGCCTTTTCTCAAACCAGCTTGAATACTTGAAAGTTCACGGTTTACATATTGCTGAGGCCTGACTTGGAAAATTTTGAGAATTCCTTTACTAGTGTGTGAGATGAGTGTAATTGTGTGGTAGTTTGAGCATTCTTTGGCACTGCCTTTCTTAGGGATTGGAATGAAAACTGACCTTTTCCAGGACTGTGGCCACTGCTGAGTTTTTCATATTTGCTGTCATATTGAGTGTAACATTTTAACAGTATCATCTTTCAGGATTTGAAAGAGCTCAACTGGAATTCCATCACCTCCACTAGCTTTGTTCGTAGTGATGTTTCCTAAGGCCCACTTGACTTCACATTCCAGGATGGCTGATTCTAGGTGAGTGAGCATACCATCATGATCATCTTGGTCATGAAGATCTTTTTTGTACAGTTCTTCTGTGTATTCTTGCTACCTTTTCTTAGTATCTTCTGCTTCTGTTAGGCCCATACCATTTCTCTTCTTTATTGTGCCCATCTTTGCATGAAATTTTCCCTTGGTATCTCTAATTTTCTTGAAGAGATCTCTAGTCTTTCCCATTCTATTGTTTTCCCTTATTTCTTTGCACTGATCACTGAGGAAGGTTTTCTTATCTGTTCTTGCTATTCTTTGAAACTCTGCATTCAAATAGGTATATTTTCCCTTTTCTCCTTTGCTTTTCACTTCTCTTCTTTTCACAGCTATTTTTAAGGCCTCCTGAGACAGCCATTTTGCTTTTTTGCATTTCTTTTTCTTGATTCCTGTCTCCTGTACAATGTCACGAATCTCCGTTCATAGTTCATCAGGCACTCTATCAGATCTAGTCCTTTAAATCTATTTCTCACTTCCACTGTATAATCATAAGGGATTTGATTTAGGTCATACCTGAATGGTCTAGTGGTTTTCCCACTTTCTTCAATTTAAGTCTGAATTTGGCAATAAGGAGTTCATGATATGAACCACAGTCATTTCCCGGTTTTGTTTTTCCTGACTATATAGAGCCTCTCCACCTTTGGCTGCAAAGACTATAATCAATCTGATTTCAGTGTTGGCCTTATGATGATGTCTATGTGTAGAGTCTTCTATTGGGTTGTTGGAAGAGGGTGTTTGCTATGACCAGTGTGTTCTCTTGGCAAAACTCTATTAGCCTTTGCCCTGCATTATTCTGTACTCCAAAGCCAAATTTGCCTGTTCCTCCAGGTGTTTCTTGACTTCCTACTTTTGCATTTCAGTCCCCTATAATGAAAAGAACATCTTTTTGGGTGTTAATTCTAAAAGGTCTTGTAGGTCTTCACAGAACCATTCAACTTCAGCTTCTTCAGCATTACTGGTCGGGACATAGACTTGGATTACCATGATATTTAATGGTTTGCCTTGGAAATGAACACCCTATCAGGACATTATAAACTAGAAAATGGCCTTCTGATTGCCAGTTTGGACATGATGAAATGGTTTTGTGACCATTCCCCTTGGACATTATAACACAACCTCTAGGCCAGTGTCTTGGCATATTATGTTATGGCTTTCTGGTCATCAACTTGGACATTTCAGTTTGGCCTACTGGCCACTGTCTCTGAGATGTAGTTCTAACAAATAGATGAATGCCTGGGGGTTAGCTTTGTCCATTTCTGGCTTGCTCTCCTCTCTCTAGGCTCCCCTTCTTGCCATCCCAGCAGGTCTTGTGGCAGAGTCTTCATGAATTATGACACACTGAAAAGTCTAAGATATGAGCATGCTGGCAAGTTTGATTATTTCTTCTGCAATTCCAACAAAGTGGAATAATGGAATTATATATCTGCAGGATCCAGTTAGGAAATGCATTTCCTTAAAAAATCAAAATGTCAGTGCAAGATAAAGTATCTAGACTTTGTCCAATTCATCAGAATTCTCTCTTATTCTTTTAATTTGGTGGAAAGAAATGTCAGTTGTGACCACTGCCTACTGGATCAATATTACACTTCAGTGCTCTATGAAAAAATGTACAGAGCCAAAGTATGACAACCCATAAAGTCTCCTTAATCTTGCCTGTGGGTCTTTGGTGTTGATGGTCTGCAAAGGCTAATAAGGAAAAGTTCATGATGTTGCCGTAAGGAGAGTACCCACTTAGCAGGGTCTTGCCAGCCTTTAGGACTACCAAGGAATGGGGAAAAAGCAGACAGAGTTGATCACCTCTGTTCCATGCCTCAAATTATAATTTCAGGCTTGATTGAGAAGTCTTAATGTACAGCTTCTCTAACTTTGAGGCTTAAATAAATATCTTTAGGTTTCTAGTTTTTAATCTCCATTTTCAAAGCATTAATGCAGTTCTCCTTATTGAGATGCAATGGCTGTCACCAAAAGAGAGCAAAGCTGCATGCCCATTGCCTAAATTCAGGTGTGCCTGCACATGTCTCCTCATGTTGTTAGCACCGGCTCACATCATGGTCTACTTCACCCTACTGTAAGGACGAGGTAAAATCACAACTGAAGACCTGCCCTGAGTCTGGGACAAAGGGGATGAGAATAATAAATATTGTTCTTTTAATTCTAGACACTAAAGTAGATAAGAAACTGTATCCTTCCCAACTCCCACTCCCGACCCCCACAACACAAACACACACACACACACACACACACACACACACACACACACACACACA
>ML662447.1:3989810-4014805 GCA_007570785.1 Antilocapra americana | reverse complement strand
CACACACACACACACACACACACACACACACACACACACACACACACCACCTAGGGAGTAAGTCCTCGAAACCCAGTTTTGTCCTTGACCACTGATTTAGGGCTTTACCCCGGGCATTTTCTTTCATAGTATCTTCAGTCTTTATCCTTTATCCAGGGATAAAGTGAAAGACTGAATCAAATTCAGTGATATAATTCTTAGTTTTTCACTCTAAAAGTCTGCATGCAAATCCTGCCTTGTGGCTGAGTGACAGAGGTATATTCTTCACTGGCCATCTCAGAAGAACGGTAGAAAAAGCCTCGGTAGTGACAGCCAAACAATGCTGAAAGTAAGAGCAGGGGAACTTGTGGACAGTCCCTTGCAAGAGAGGAGTAACAAAGATCTCTGTGGGATGGTTATATGACATCAGCACAGAGAGTGTGAAAGCCCCACCTAAAGCAAGAGAGGAAACCTTTTCTTCTTAGACTTTAATGCCATTAAAAACATGGTATCAGCTCATGTTATTTTATCAGCGATATAGTATCTATCGAAGGGGCTTCCCTGGTGGCTCAGAGGTAAAGAATCTGCTTGCAGAAGATGCAAGCTCAATCCTTTTGTCAGGAAGATCCCCTGGAGGAGGAAATGGCAATCTACCCCAGTATTCTTGCCTGGGAAATCACATGGCCAGAGGAGCCTGGCAGGCTACAGTTTTTCATGGGGTCGCAAAAGAGTTGGACACAACTTAGAAATGGAAGATGGATAAGAAGGTGAAGTCATACTGTTTTTGTGGCAGATACACACAGATGCATGGGTTTCATCAGATGGCAGAGGTGTGCCAGGGGCCGGGAGCATATCTGAGTGAATCACTCACTCCAGTGCTACATGCAAGTGAGGTATCTCCTGAAGGTGGTGGTTTCTGATTCTTCTCTCACATATTGATTTCCTAGAAGCCATTAGAAGCTCTGCCTATCACTCCCTCAGTCAATCAGTTGGTATTGAGTTTTCTATATGAAACAGTTTCTTGCTTGGAATCTTACAGTGCTTTCTGCTTTCCTGACCCAGTCCCAACTGGCAAAATGATAGTACTGGGATGAGGGTGAGTAAGGTGGTTTAGGAAGAAGCAGCTGCTGGGGGAGGATAAGATGTGTGCAGATTTCATCAGCTCTTCTTGGGACATAGAGATGGATGGAATACTGCTGTTGATACCCTCCATTTCCAACAATATGACTGGGCTATTTATCTATAGAAATTATCACTTAGGTAAACATAATTGGTTCAACTGGTTTAGAACTCTTCTCCCTCCCCACAACCCAATCCCTTCCCTTGTTCTTTATCTTATTAAAAAAGCAAAGAGACCAGAAAATGGTTCTAACAAAGGGTGTGTTGTTCTTTATTATTTTACGCTCAAGTCTCTGCCCCTCCTTCCATGTTACTTTTCTAAGGAATTATAACTACTTATATTCTATCTCCACTTGAGTGTTCACAATGATAATTCTAGTTGCTTCTTTCTGGAGTTTTTCAACTCTCTGAGTCTATTGTAAATTGTAATAGGCAGATTTGTATCTTTCTAACATGAAGACACATAACAAGTATTCACTCAATGATTTGCTGAATCAAAATTTAAAGGCAGAAGTTGTTTTCAATCTCCCTCTTGACAAAATCTCATGCTTTATTGGTCTTTATAGCATATCAAACTAAGGTTGCCACAAAACACTATTATCCTGACTTTTGTCTCTCAGCTCCTGATTGAAACCAATAGCTCTGAGCTCACTGTTTAATGTAACTCAATGTGAAGTGTTATTAGACATTAACACCTCTACTCATCCACACTGAAGCTCATCATTCCCTCTCCTCCCAACCACAGCAGCCCTGAAAACTTCACAGCTTCATCAAGTCCTCTTTCCCCCAGGGTATGTATGGAATTGTCCAACTGGCCCATCTCATGGAGGATCTTACATACCATGAGAAATACTCAACACAGAAGGAAAACAGATCTAGCTAAAATGAGATAAGGGTAAGTCCACATAACCAGACACACAGAAACTGGAAATCATTACCCTATACTAAAAGTAAATGAAGTATGAAGTACCACTGTCAAGTCATCCCTTCTTTAGAACCTTGATATCTCATCAACTAAACTTGAGATGGGACCATGTGACACATGGATCAAGTAAAGACACTGGTGTCGATCCATAAAATATTAGCAGAATTTCATTCTTGTTCTTTTTGATAAACTATTAAAATAGAATCCCTTGGTTTTTTTTGAAATCCATATTGCATTGGATGATCTTGAGAACTCTTAGAGTGTCAACAACCCATACTAGCAACCACTGGTCAAGAACACTGCTTCCCACCAGGTGGTTTGTGGGCCAAGAAGACAGTACTGGTTTGTATTCCACCAGCTCCTGACTTGGTTCACTGCCCACTTCTGGCCTTTAAACAATGGCTGTGCTTCCTCTACTTCTCCATGATATCCATTATGAAATGTTTTGGGGGCTGAAAAATATATTTGCTGCTCAAGTAGGAACCAGGATTCTGTCTAGAAATTGTATCTTTTCTTCTAGGTGGTAATTTTGGAAAACCGAGACCAAGAGGACTTTTGTTTTTACTTTTTCTACTCACAGTTTATTACACTGCAGCTGAGCAGAGTGTGAGAAAGAGGAGGTAAAAATATACCTTTGGAGTCAGCTAGCCAGTAATTAGGGAACAGAGACCTGGACACAAGATGGCTGGCCAGCCTTGTTCTCAGAGTGGAGCCCAAGTGGGGGAATGCACGAGCCTGAATCCTAGCTCTCAGGGCTCAAGGAACCTCAGAGCAACTGCTGCAGGGTACCTGAGCCTCCTCACAGGTCCCTCTCATAAGCCAATCATGAGGACAACACTCATGATGACGGATGAATAACACTTCTCTTCAGAAATCTTTCTCCTAGAGTTATCTGTTGTTCCATTTTGGCTGCACTAGTACACGGAGATCTCAGACCCAGAGAAGGCCAAGGGGAAGTAAAAATTGAAGTCTTAGGTGCTCAGAAGTAACTTGAAATGCATGAATTTCACTAATCCATGAAAAGAGATTTAAAACTTTATACTGAAGTCAATGGGCAGTTAAAGAAGGTTTGTGCATATAGGCATGACATAATCAGACCTATGTTTTAGAGACAATTCTGGCAGCAGCTTGCTTGGGAGAATGCCAAGTGGTTAGAGTTCATTCTCTTAAAACAACCATATTTTCTGAGTTTCTGGTACCCTTGTATTTTAATCAAGTGCTCCTTTGAAAGTGCAAGCTCTTTGGTCAGCAAATTCAGTTCTCTGTAGAGGATCTGGTTCTATCTTGTTGCTCATTGCCAGGCCTGGAGGAATCTGCCTCACAGAGACCCAGAGAAAAACAAGAGTACAAGTCACGACTCTGTGACTGGACTTCTCCAGTTGTCCAATAGTTAAGAATAGGCTTGCCAGTGAAGGGGGCATGAGTTCAATCCCCAGGCAGGCAAGACTTCACATGCCATGAGGCAACTAAGCCTGTGCACCACAACTACTGGACCTGTGCTCCACAATAAGAGAAGCCACCACAATGAGAAGCCTGCACACTGCAACTAGAGAGTAGCCCTTGTATGATGACAAAGACACAGCAGACAAAAATAAAACATAAAAAAAAAAAAAGACTTTGAGACTACGTAATGAGTTCCCACGTCCCTGGAGACCTCACTATCACATGCCTTCTTTCATTTTCAAATGAAAGAGCTTGTTTCTGTTTTCCTCCACATGGGCATCAGCCCTCTCAGTAACGGACTTAGGAAGAGGTTCTCCCAGCAAATAAAGGCTTCCATGTGTGAAAAGGAGGGGAAATGTGGTCAGGAAACAAATTTCAGTTCCATGGGTTTACTGTCAACAATCACAAGGGTGAAAATGACCTGGAAAAATTGGAAAGAGCCTGTTATTGTTATTTCAATGCATGGGTTTTGGTAGATAAAATTCAATAGCTTGCTTGTGAAAAACTATAGCTAGATTGATATTTCCCTTCACCATCAAAATAATCAAGGAAAGAGAAATCTGAAAGGAAGAAAGGAGGGAGAAAAGAGGAAAAAAGAGAAACATATTTTCTGATTCTATATCAAGTGCCAGACCCTGTGATAGGCAATTTCTCATAGGTTATTCACTTATTCTGTACAATAGCCCAGTGAAGTCAATATTCATCTTACCAATTTTAGATAAATGTGATCATATTAATCAAAAGTGAAGAAGCAGAGTCAGTTCTGTTGGAATTATGCCTCCATACAGGTCTCACTGTAACATAATCCAGAAAGGTAAAATTCCATTTCCTTTTTGGTCTTCATAGAAAAGCTCTCTTTTTGCCTTAGAAGCTCTTTCCATTGTCTAACACAAAATATTTCTCAATTCATATAATGTTATCATTCAGAAAACTGCAGCTCTCTCAAACAAAACAAGGTTTCCTACTCTGGAAGTTTCTTCAGCTACATCGGGCTCCCTAGGAATACACTTTATTCCACATTCCTTCCTTTCATGATAAGAGGTGTGTTTTGACCCAAAGGAAAAGGACAAAGTAACCAAAGCAGAAGGCAGAAGACTTTCTGATACGCTATCTCTCATACCTGATCTGAATTACCTCCTATTCTCTCTCAAAAAGCAATAGATGAAATCTTCGGGGCTCCAGAAATCTGTGGACAAACCCTGACTCCACCTGCATGGAGTTTCCTGACAACCCTTACATCTCTAGCCTCTTCTCGTGATGCTCCAGCCCTCTGGGATTCCTTACCTCACTGTGTTCACAAGGAAAATGCTCCCTTTGCGATCATGAGAGCTCAGACATGACCTCCCCTGGAAGACCTCCTTCACCCCGCAGTGCCATTAGTGTGGTTACTGTGAGTCACACAGTACTCAGAGTTGGTCTTCCATCACTTCTTTGCCCCTTTGTACAGTGATTATTTATGTTTATATCCAGGAACTATAAGCTCGAGAGGGCAGGGTGCTCATCACATTATCACAGCACTCAGTAAATATTGACTCAGTGTCCAAGGGAATGGTTAAGTGAAAGGAGCCATTGGTAACTTGGCAGAAAAGAGAACCATGTGGGCAAAAGAGAAGCCCAGGGTCTTGTGTTTTTGAATACTCTCAGAGGAAGGCTTGTGCTTGGTAACCCAGGCTATTGCTGGGGTAACTTCTAGCTCTCTGTTATTATTCTCTGGGTAGCAATGGAAAATAGGCATAAAAACCATTTTGTGGAACAGCAAACAATAATAGGCACCTTGAGGGTCTGGTACCTCAGATCTTTGCCATAAATCTGACATTGTGCATAGCTATGTCATTGTCACCAACACTCAAACTGCTCACTTCTCTTTGAAACTCTGGCTATTCTAAATTGTTCTACGCAATGAAGCTGGCATGTAGGTTTGAATGCCAAAAAATGCCCCTAAGAGGAGAGAGGCTAGTGATATTGAGAGCAATTAATTTAAGAAGTGATGGAGAGTTACCCTTTAGACAAATGATGTTCTAATGACTATGGGAAAGCAGGGGGAGGAGGTGGCAACTTTACATTGCAGGTGGTCAATACATTCTCATTTGTCTTTTCTTGTTCCAAAGAGTTCCTCAGTAGTATTATAGAATCCAACCTTGACTGGTTTAATGGATATCAATGCAATTATCCTGGTGACAGCAAAAAGCTGTGGATGGAAACTTAGGGACTCCAGGAATCTGCAAGATGCTCTGGAGAGGAGTGTCTTCACTCCAGAGTCATGAAATTAGCCCAAAACGATCCAGGTGTTAAAGGAAAAGGAAAATTCCATGTCATTAACCTTATGATTTCTGGCGGGCTGCACCGTGAATACTTCCACAGATGGAAGCAATCCCTTGTCAGGAAGATGAGAACCCTAACAGAACTGCTTCCTGGTAGATTTGGATGGCTGAACACTGGACTTCAGGCCAGAACTGTAGACATTCTCTCACTCAGATGTCCTGGCACAGGGCCCATGTGTGTCTTGTTCACCCTCTGCCAAGGACATTGGAGGAAGGGAGAGGGGCCAGGACTGACTGCCCTGCAGCTTATACTAATGTCAAGTGTTCCATGTGCTTTTCCTCATCCAATAACCCACAGCTATGGAAACAGAAGTCCCCAAGCCATGTGCACCTTCACTCTGGCTACCCTCCTGGCTTCAGCATAAAGATATTTTCCTTCTCTGTGAGTGTTCAGAAGATCTGGTTGTGACTCCTGTTTGGCAGGAGAAGCCACCCTCCGGTTGGATACCTCTGTGTGAGGCCATGCTGCTCTGTCCCAGCCTGTACCTGAGGACCAGACAAACCACCCCTGTGTTTTTCAGAGCCCTCCTGTCCACCTGCAGTGGTGAGAAGAGCATCCCGGAGCTCCAAACGGTGGCCTACGTTTAGAGGCCACCATTTGGAACTACCCCAGGGGCTACCATTCACATTAACACTATCTGGTATTAATATTGTCCCTGGAATGCTGACCCTCAGAGGGTTGCCTGTGGCTGTTGTGTATTTGGGATCTAGGGTATACACTGGTACCTTATATTTGGATACCACTGAGCAATAGATATGCTTGTGTCCTCTAAAATATATTCCCCCAACTGTGAACATGAATCAGGAGTCTGGACTCAGCAAAGACAACTGAACCAGAGCAAGGTCTCCCTAAAAAGGCCTCACTTCCCTGTACCCATGTACTTTAGAGTTCTGCTTTTAACCAAATCATTCTCTCCTTGTTTTAATATAATAGCACATCATATCACATTGTATCACATCATACCAGATCATATCCTATCACAACACATCACATCATATTACATCCTATAGATAAAGAAGAAAATCAGCATGGAGCTCTGGGAGAGGTACACTAAGGATCACAGTATCATCAACACTGTGGAAATTATGCAAAATGTTTTGCATGTATAAATATCTGCATTTTTTCCATGAATAAAAATTTCCATAGTTTTTTTTTTTATCAATTCCTTAAAGTGTTTCAAAACACAAAATAGTTAGCAACCAGGATAACAGAGGTAGTTCACATCTCATAAGCTCATTTGAACATTTTAGTGCATCATTATTTGGTAGTTCCATTATTTGGTAGAATCATTATGTGGTTCCCAGTTGTCTCTGTCCTCAGTAGTTAGGAAGCCCTGACATTTTTTTTGGTCTTTCTTTTGCTCTACTTGAATTCTTTTTCCTTACTTCCCATGCCCTTCCTCCAGGCTTTCCATTTATCTATGTGCAAACACACCTGCTGGCCTGAATTATCACTCAAAAGAAACATTTCATTTCTCATTCCAAGAGTATAAACGGCCATAGAGTCTGTATGCTTATCTCGTCTGGGTCCCAAGAACATAAGACGCCTCCAACAAGGAAGGTTTTCTTCTTAAATAAAGCAATCTCACACTTGGCATATCCCTCCCTGACAGGATGGTTTGTCTTCCCTGGCTGGCGTGCCCCTTGTCCTCTGGAAGATATTTGCTGCCAGGGAGAAGATGCCCACCATGGGGGCAGCTGCTTGAGTTCATGCTTCACACTGATCCCTTTGTCACCCTGAGTAATTTACAGCATTTCTTGGGTACAGTAAGTGTCAAGATGGGAGGGCGAAGCCTTTACCAAGTCTCCTAATAAATGTGCAGAGTACTATCCTGCAATAAACTCCCAAATCCAGGCTACAAAATAGTCACACAGATGGTTTTGCTTTCGCAAATTTTCTGGTAGTCTGATTTTTTTTTTTTTTTTGTACAGTATCTGTTTTGGAGATGGAGTAGTTGTGAGTTACTGTTATACATTTACTCTCTCATGCAGCAAAACCAATAGGTCACAAGGCACAGTCAATCACCTCTCCAAGATGATTAACTATGTAACAAATTACTAGCCCAACACTATGATATTGTTGTATATATTTCAGGTTTGCATTGTTGGTCTTTACAAAAACCCTATCAGGTTGACAGGGAGAGGGTAGTTACTATAATATTATACAGGCAAAGACATCTTCAAAGAGATTAAAGTCATCCCATACACTAATAACTAAGAAGGAAGACCCTGGTGGTTTTTTTAAATTAAATTCCAGTGCATTCCAAGATACGAGACTGTGCCTGAAATTGGAAAGTACACAAATTCAACGTTAATACGCCTACAATCACCCTTTGACGGGAAGTCTCACTTGAGAGTCCAGGTTTCAAGAGCAAGATGGTATTATTTTCAAGGGGCCCTGGGTGGTATGACTTTAGAATAGTTATGTAATCCTGACAAATGTCAGACTCGTAGAAGGTATTCCCCTTTCTGAAGTCATGAATAATCAAAGTCATTACAAAAGTGATTCCAAGTTCTCCTTTGCATCTCTCAAACGAATACAGAAAGGAAAGCAAGTAATACTAGTACTGCATAGCAGTGCCTCTGATGGACCCAGAGTCCTCTATCCCAGAAACTCCAGAGCTACTCCAGAGCAGCAACCATATCATGCTCCCAAGAGCCGTCCCTGAACTCACCCCATGGCTGTTTATCCCTTTTCACTTTCCTCCTTAATCACCCACATTCCAGCTTCTTCACGTGTTTATTGACACAGATCTTCTGGCAAAGTACTTCTGATTTCTTTTCTAAATGCCAATCCAAAAGTAACACAGAAGAGATAGGAGTAAGAAAAACGGACAAGAGCATGGTGCCTCGTCTTTGGTGCCTGTGCACCATTAAAATAAATTTAAAAAAGAGATCTGCATGTGTAACTAAAACATTCTATTTCTCCCTCCTCTTAGCTCTGACTATTTCTTAGTTCTCTATTATATGTTTTATGAAATTATCTAACTCAGACAACTCTACTTGGACCATGGTGGGAAAGAACTGTTTATTGAAACAAAGTCATTTCATGGTTCGTCATTGTATGTCTCATGGGCTCTTGACTCTTGTCTGTTCTAACAAAAACAGCATCACTATTTAGTCCTTAGCACACCAGGGACCTCAGTACCCAATCCTTCTCATCCTTCCAATTCTTCTGTTAATGATTATATCAGAAATTTCAGCTTCCGGGGCAAATATCTTACTGCTTTGTCAGAAAGAAATGTGATCAATTTCTCAATGCTATGCTACGCTATGCATGCGTGCTTGGTTGTGTCTGATTCTTGGCGACCCCACGGACTGAAGCCTGACAGGTTCCTCTGCGCATGGAATTTCCCAGGCAAGAATACTGGAGTGGGTTGCCATTTCCTTCTCCATGGGATCTTTCCAATCCGGGGATCGAACCTACATCTCCTGCTTGGCAGGCAGATTCTTTACCACTGAGCCACGTGGGAAGCCCAAGGGAAGACAGAGGGAGCTTCGAATTCTTAATTATAAGCTTGATATGAGTGGCTTCCCACAGGAGCTTCTGGTTTTAAGCATCCCCAATCATGGACTATTTTGACAGAGTAGAGAGTGCGGCGCAAACTGCATGGTTTGACAGCATGGTTCTGCCACTCTCTAACTCTATAATCCTGGGCACATTACTTAACCTCCCTGTGACTTTGTTCTTGATCTGTGGAATGGACAGAGTAATGATCACTATCCTCAGGGCTGAAGTGAAGGTTAAATGAGCACTGGGTGCTCAGTGAGTATTTCCAAACAAACGCATTATCCAAATTGTTAGTGTCCACACGTGTGTCTGTGTATGTGCTTGCATGTGTCTGTTCGAGGTGAAGACAAGTGGCTTTCACTTCACACCACAAGATACGCAATTTAATAACACCTAACAGTAGATACATCTGTTCTCCCCCCAAATATTTCTTTGGCTGCTAGTGTTTAAGATGCTTGTTATTGGAACACCCAACCTAGCAACTAGAATTCCTACGCAGTTTTGGGCCTCAGGCTCTCATCATCTCTGTTCTTCCAAACCCCTTTCTTATTGCGAGAAACTAAGCTCTCTCCTCGCTCCCCTAATCCCTAGAGTCCATATCCATGGTTTCCATTAACCTTAACAGAAATAAAGGGAAAATAAAATAACATGTTCTCTGTCTTGTTATTTTCATACTAGGAAACTGGTAGAATTTGGACGTTGTCCAGCTGCCTCATTTAATGTTCTGCTTTCAACCACCTGTCGCCTGTTTAATTTTAAGTGCTTATTGTTTACCATTATTTGATTTCTAGTAATTTGACTTATTTTTCATGTTTCTGTCATTATCTCATTTCCTTTGTGACTGAAATTTTGCATTTTAAAACACTTCATCATATTACTGACTTTTAAAATATTTTTTTTATTTTTCTTATGCATGTTTCCTTTTTTTTGGCTCTGGTGAGAGTATTGTTATAACCTGAAACAGGACTTCAAGAATTAGCATAGAAATAATCATTGTTTTTTGTTGTTGTTTGCGTTTTTGCAATAAAATTTTCTCCCTTATACATACTTTCTGTGTCTTTGTATTTTGGAATAACTATAGCACAGAAGAAAGTGTTCAAATTGAATTTGCTTTCATTTATTATCAGTATGAAAAGCAAATAGCTAGTATATGTATTATCCAAACATTTTCGAAATTTGGGGATCTTGTTCCCATTTAGCTAACTTTAGCAATCAATAAAAATGTGATTTTGGACTATTTCTTTATATTTTCTTTTTTAGACTGTATCTAATCATCTGTTCCATGCCATTTCATAATTTTAGTACTCTTCTCATATTTTATTAGTATGTTCCCTATTGATCTAGTCTTTTCTTTACATTTAATGGTAATTTTTCATTTCTTAATACTTTTCTATTTTATCTTAAGGAAATTTATTTTTCTCTTTATAAATATATAATGTACTCTATGTGTAAACATTTTTCCTTTTACTTGTTTTAGCTTATCTTAACTCTTAGTTCGCTGATCCCTAGAATGTCAACATTCACTCTTGTCATCTCCTGTTTGACCACTTCCAATTTGCCCTGATTCATGGACCTAACATTCCAGGTTGCTATGCAATATTGCTCTTTACAGCACCAAATCTTGCTTATATCACCAGACACATCCACAACTGGGTGTTGTTTTTGCTTTGGCTCCATCCCTTCATTCTTTCTGGAGTTTTTTCTCCACTCTTCTCCAGTAGCATATTGGGCACCTACTGACCTGAGGAGTTCATCTTTCAGTGTCCTATCCTTTTGCCTTTTTACACTGTTCATGGGGTTCTCAAGGCAAGAATACTGAAGTGGTCTGCCATTCCCTTATCCAGTGGACCATATTCTGTCAGACCTCTCCACCCTGACCCATCATCTTGGGTGGCTCCATACACAGGGCTTAGTTTCATTGAGTTAGACAAGGCTGTGGTCCATGTGATCAGATTGGCTAGTTGTCCTTGACTGTATTTTTAGCCTGTCTTCCCCCGATACCCTCTCTCAGTACCTACTGTCTTACCTCAGTTTCTCTTACCTTGGACGTGGGGTCTCTCTTCACTGCTGCTCCAGCAAAGCTCAGCCACCACTCCTTACCTTGGCCACAGGGTAGCTCCTCTCAGCTGCCACCTCTGACCTCCGGCCCAGGGTAGCTTCTCTTGGCCCCGTTTGTGCACCAACAACACAAAAGAAGACTCTACACATGGACATCACCAGATGGTCGCCACTGAAATCAGATTGATTATATTCTTTACAGCCAAAGATGGAGAAGCTCTATACAGTCAGCAATAACAAGACCAGGAACTGACTGTGGCTCAGATCATGAACTCCTTATTGCCAAATTCAGATTCAAATTGAAGAAAGTGGAGAAAATCACTAGATCACTCAGGTATGACCTAGATCAAATCTCTTATGACTATACAGTGGAAGTTAGAAATAGATTTAAGGGACTAGATCTGAGAGACTGAGTGCCTGATGAGCTAGGGACAGAGGTCCGTGACACTGTACAGCAATCAAGACCATTCTCAAGAAAAACAAATGCAAAAATGCAAAATGGCTGTCTGAGGAGGGCTTACAAATCGCTGTGAAAAGATGGGAAGCAAAAAGCAAAGGAGAAAAGGAAAGATATACCCATTTGATTGAAAAGTTCCAAAGAATAGCAAGAGAGATAAGAAAGCCTTTCTCAGAGAGCAATGCAAAGAAGTAGAGGAAAACAATAGAATGGGAAAGACTAGAGATCTCTTCAAGAAAATTAAAGATACCAAGGGAACATTTCATGCAGAGATGGGCTCAATAAAGGACAGAAATTGTAGGGACCTAACAGAAGCAGAAGATACTAAGAAAAGGTAGCAAGAATACACAGAAGAACTGTACAAAAAAGATCTTCATGACCAAGATAATCATGATGGTATGCTCACTCACCTAGATCAGACATCCTGGAATGCAAAGTCAAGTGGGCCTTAGGAAGCATCACTACAAACAAAGCTATTGGAGGTGATGGAATTCCAGTTGAGCTCTTTCAAATCCTGAAAGACGACACTGTGAAAGTGCTACACTCAATATGACAGCAAATATGGAAAACTTAGCAGTGGCCACAGTCCTGGAAAAGGTCAGTTTTTATTTCAATCCCAAAGAAAGGCAATGGTAAAGGATGCTCAAACTACCACATAATTGTACTCATCTCACACGTTAGTCAAGTAATGCTCAAAATTCTCTAAGCCAGGCTTCAGCAATAGGTGAACTGTGAACTAACAGATGTTCAAGCTGGTTTTAGAAAAGGCAGAGGAACCAGAGGTCAAATGGCCAGCATCTGATGGATCATTGAAAGAGCAGGAGAGTTCCAGAAAATCATCTATTACTGCTTTACTGACTATGCCAAAGCCTTTGACTGTGTGGATCACAATAAACTGTGGAAAATTCTGAAAGAAATGGGCATGCCAGACCACCTGACCTGCCTCCTGAGAAACCTGTATGCAGGTCAGGAAGCAACAGTTAGAACTGGACATGGAGCAACAGACTGGTTCCAAATAGGAAAAGGAGTACGTCAAGGCTGTATATTGTCACCCTGCTTATTTAATTTATATGCAGAGTACATCATGAGAAACGCTGGGCTGGAGGAAGCACAAGCTGGAATAAAGATTGCCAGGAGAAATATCAGTAACCTCAGATATGCAGATGACACCACCCTTATGGCAGAAAGAGGAACTAAAAAGCCTCTTGATGAAAGTGCAAGAGAAGAGCGAAAAAGTTGGCTTAAGGCTCAACATTCAGAAAACTAAGATCATGGCATCTGGTCCCATCATTTCATTGGGAAATAGATGGGGAAACTGGAAACAGTGTCAGACTTTATTTTTCTGAGCTCCAAAATCACTGCAGATGATGATTGCAGGCATGAAAGTAAAAGACTCTTACTCCTCTGAAGGAAAGTTATGACCAACCTAAACAGCATATTAAAAAGCAGAGACATTACTTTGCCAACAAAGGTCTGTCTAGTCAAGGCTATGATTTTTCCAGTGGTCATGTATGGATGTGAGAGTTGGACTATAAAGAAAGCTGAGCACTGAAAAACTGATGCTTTTGAACTGTGGTGTTGGAGAAGACTCTTGAGAGTCCCTTGGACTGAAAGGAGATCCAACCAGTCCATTCTAAAGGAGATCAGTCCTGGATGTTCATTGGAAGGATTGATGTTGAAGCTGAAACTCCAGTACTTTGGCCACCTGATGTGAAGATCTGACTCATTTGAAAAGACCCTGATGCTGGGAAAGATTGAGGGCAGGAGGAAAGGGGACGACAGAGGATGAGATGGCCGGATGGCATCATCGACTCGATGGCCATGGGTTTGGGTAGACTCTGGGAATTGTGATGAACAGGGAGGCCTGGAGTGCTGCATTTCATGGGGCCGCAAAGAGTCGGACATGACTGAGCGACTGTACTGAACTGATCCATTTCCATCCCTCCTACAAGAGCTGACCACACTTACATTTCATAAAACCATTATTAATACTTGTTTCTTATCATTCCAGATGTCTATTCGCATTAATGTAGATACAGATGGAGACTTTCGTTTTTACTTGAACTTAATAGGAAATAATATGCTAATGTGAAATCAAAGAGCTTGCCAAACTTCAAACAACTACTTCGTCCCTAACAGAGTATGATTTTATCAAACCTCTGTACTCTTTTCCACAAAAAAAAAAAAAAAATCTTCTTTTTGGTTTAAGAAATAATATTTTGAAAAAAAAAATAAAGCTGAAGCCATTACTCATTTGTTAATATTTAAGTTTGTGACAGTAGTGTTTGTTTCCCTGCTATCTTTTTCTGAAAGTTTGCTAAAGTTCCATGCATTAATTATTAATCTTGTCTTCTAACTATTTTAACTACTTTTGTTTTTGTTCCAGCTTTAGTGAGGTATAATTGACAAAGAAACCCTGCACATATTTATATAAGATATACAAGCTAAAGATTTGATATACATATGCATTGTGAAATATCATCAAAATCAAGCTAATTAACATCACTTCAAAGTTATCTTCATGTGTTTTTGTGATGAGAATATTTAAGATCTACTTTCTTCTTGCCTCTCTCTAATGAGTCTCATTTTTATAGAAAGCCAGGCCTGGACTCTTTGAATCAACACTCTCTATGCTTTTCCTGAAATAGTTTCTGCATTCTTTCATTTTAATTCATCTAATAATTGGTTTTAATTAATCTAATAATCTAACTATAGTTTTGAAGCCCTTTCAAGTCTCTTATTATCAAGGCCAGTGTGACTGAATTCAAGCAAAAAAACTAAGTGACTTAGAATGATACTAGTGAGGTATTCTGAGCCTGGTAACTTTTGTTAAGAATTTTGAATTGCATCCTGAGAGTACATTGAAAGGTCTTCAGCATGGGAGCTATAATATCAGTCAAACTACCTTTCTGGCTCAGATTTAAAGTTTGGAGTGGAGAGGCAAGAGCAGACATAGATAGTAAGGAGATGGAAAGAAATAGTAAGGAGATGGATATAGGACAAGAGATCCCGGTAGTCTGGAGTTAGGTCGTAAAGAGTAGATGAAAAGTAGAGAGTGATCTTAAAACTATTTGAGATGTGGAATCGAAAAGGTGTAGGGACTGATGTCTGTGGGGACTGAGATTTTAAGATTGCAAGTTTCTTATTTAAAAAAACTAGGTAAAGAAAGAAATAGACCCACAGGTATAGAAAACAAACTTGTGGTTACCAAAGAGGGGGATAAATTAGGAATTTGATATTAACATATATATACAACTATCCTGGTGGCCCAGAGGTTAAAGCGTTTGCCTGCAATGGGGAAGACCTGGGTTCGATCCCTGGGTCAGGAAGATTCCCTGGAGAAGGAAATGGCTACCCACTCCAGTATTCTTGCCTGGAGAATTCCATGGATGGAGGAGCCTGGTGGGATAAAGTCCACGGGATCCCTAAAAGTCGGACATGACTGAGCAACTTCACTTCACCTCACTTTATACATTAATATAAAATAGATAACCAACAAATGATCTACTGTATAGCACAAGAAGCTATACTCAGTATTTTGTAATAACCTATAAGTGAAAAGCAGAAGGAAATGGCTACCCACTCCAGTCTTCTTGCTTGGAAAATTCCATGAACAGAGGAGCCTGGTGGGCTACAGTCCATGGAGTCGCAAAGAGCTGGATATGACTGAACACAACACACACACACACACACACACACACACACACACACACATAAGTAAAAACATCCAAAAAGAATATATATATTCTATACACCTGAAACTAACACAATATACATTAAAGCAACTATACTTCAATTTTTAAAAAAGTAAATGTAAACTCAAAAAAAGAGAATTTGAACTTTAAAAGAATAGATTTCCCAAAGTATGTCAGTGGCATCTCCTACCCTAGCTTTTTAACTAAATTATTAGAGAAAAGATATATTTAATTATTTGATTAAATAGAGAACTTAGTCATTCCTGGGATAAAATAAAGATTCCTTTACCTTTCAAGAAAAGTAACTAGATAAAATAGACGAACACACTGGTAGGTAGGGCTTCCCTGGTGGCTCAGAGGGTAAAGCATCTGCCTGCAATGCAGGAGACCCAGGTTTGATCCCTGGATCAGAAAGATCCCCTGGAGAAGGAAATGGCAACCCACCCCCATGTTCCTGCCTGGAAAAATCCCTTGGATGGAGAAGCCTGGTAGGCTATAGTCCATGGGGTCGCAAAGAGTCAGACACAACTGAGCGACTTCACTTTCGCTTTCACTTTCTTTAGGGAGGTAATTTATGGAGAACAGAAACTCAGAAGAAGGAAAATCAGAGGAAAAACTCATCCATTCAGTTTAAAACCTCATCCCAGGCAAACTGAGGTCAAATTCCATCTAAATTTTCCACTCCTCTCACCTGGCATCATCATCTGAATCTGCCATTGACATCTCCTTAACTCCCTCTTTTCATATCCAGGGCATCTCCTGGACATAATTAAAACTAAAAATGTAAATTTAAGGACAATTAGTATGATTTAAGATTCTTAGTAGTACTAGATATGTATATTTATCTCAAACCTTTAGATTAAACTAAAATCTATTTTATAAATTGAGTTTTACCCTCAGCTTATAAGCCAGAAATTTCTTCAACCATAAATCATCAGATCAAATACATTAAATCAAATAACCTTGGACCATTTTCTTCCTTCATTGCCATTTGTAAGAACTGATTAATTTTATTTTTGTTTTATTGAGGTATAATTGACAAAATTGTAAGGTATTTAAAGTGTAAATTGTGGTGATTTAATTTATGTGTTTATTGTGAAAGGATTCTCCTCATCTAGCTCATTGAAATTAGTGCATCTACACCTCACATATTTAACTTTTTGTGTGTGAAACCATTTGAGTTCCACTCTCTTAGCAAATTTCAATTATGCAATAGAGTGTTGTCAACTATAATCACCATGTTTTATATCAGACCCTCAGACCTCATGTCATTTTATAGTTAAAATCTCACAAACTTTTCTTATCCTCTATTACCTCCAACCCCAACCCCTGGAAACCACTTTCAAATTATCTGTTTCTATGAGTTTGACATTTAAAATTTTTTCAGGTTCCACATATAAATCATACTATACTGTACTTTCTCTGTCTGGCTTATCTCATTTAGCATAATGCCCTCAATTTCCTTCTTTCTCATGGTTAAACAATATTTAAATATATATATATATAAGCACACATCACACCTTTTTTATCCATTCATTCATTAATAGACACTTAGGTTTCCATATCTTGGCTATTGTGAATAATACTGCAACAAACATGGAGCGCAGATATTTCTCTAATATCTTATTTTCATTTCCTTCAGTTATATACCCAAAATTGGTATTGCTGGATCATATGATAGTTCTATTTTTAATTTTTTGAGGAATGTTCATACTGTTTTCCATAGAGGCTGAACAAATGTACATATACACCAGTCCTTTTTCTTCATATCTGTGCCAACACTTACTTCACTTATCTTTTTAATAACAGCCATTCAAACAGTGATATTTCATTGTGGCTTTAATTAGCATTTCTATGATTATTAATGATGTTGATTAATCACCTTTTTCATACATGCATTGCCATTTGTATGCCTTCTTCAGGAGATGTCTATATTAATGCAGTTCCTTTGCCTATTTTTTGATCAGAAGTTTTTTTTTTTTTTTTTGCTATTGAGCTGTATGAGTTCTTTATGTATTTTGTGTATCAACCCCTTATATCAAGGCAGTATGGTACTGGCATAATAGATCAATGAAACAGAATAGAGAGCCCAGAAACAATCCCAATCATACAATACCAAGAATATACAGTAGGAAAAGGATAGTTTCTTCAATAACTGGTGTTGAGAAAACTAGACAGCCACATGCAAAAGAATGATATTGGACCCCTATCTTATACCATACACAATAACCACTTGAAATGGATTAAAAACTTGAACATAAGACCTGAAACCATAAAACTTCTACCAAAAACCATAAGGTTAAGATCTTAGACATCAGTCTTGGTAATGATATTTTTAATTTGACACCAAAAGCAATGGCAAAAAAAAAAAAAAAACCAAATTGGATTCCATCAAACTAGAAGGGTTCTGCACAGCATAGGAAACAATCAATAAAATGAAGAAACAAACTATAAAATGGGAGAAAATATTTGCAAATTATGTATTTGAAAAGGATTAACTTCCACTGTGATTTAAAAGTCTTTCAGGATTTAAGTTGCTCTAATCCTTGTGAAAGTATTTGCTTTTACTTACTTTTAATACACGCTACATTCTAAAAAGTTTCAAAGCGATGCCATATTTTCCCAAATGGCTTCTTCTACCCACTAAAATCAAGTATTTTTCAAGTGGTGTGATACGTTCTCACAACCTGATGCAAACTATTTTCTAGAAAGAGAGGTTTCTCCATCCAATATTTTACATGAAAAGCTGCCAAGCATCAACCAAAGATGCTTTCCTATTGCTCACTTTTATACTGTTTATCAATTACCTGAGATTTGTAAATAGGATGCTAGACTGTCTAAAGCTTTTGTTGGTCTCTCAATGGTTATTCTTGGACAGTAAGTAGTCAGTCATAACTTTAACACACTTGAGCTATTATAAATTCAGTGAAGGAGAAACACAAATCTGCCAGGGTTACTGTAGGGTTATAGGTGTGTACTGCTTCAAAAAGGGCAATTTATGCCATGAAATTAGATTAGTGATGATTCAAATGATCAAATACAGGTATAAATGTATTTCCTCAAAAGGGATTTATGCTTTTCAAGGCAAGGTATGTTAGCCAGATCAAGTTGGCATCACAAAATACTGCAGACTGGGTGGTGTAAACAACAAAAATCTATTTCCTCACAATTCTGCAGGTGGGAAGTCCAAGATTGGGTGCCAGCATAGCAGGGTTCTGGTGAAGTTTCTCTTCTTGGCTTGCAAATGCCACCTTCCTGCTGTATGCTCACATGGCCTCTTCTCAGTGTGTTCACATGAAAAGAGAAAGACTGATCTCCTGCTCTTCATATAGGGCCACCAGTCCTATCAGATTAAGATCCCAATTAATGACCTCATTTAACATGGGGTCACAAAGAGTCGAACACGACTGAGCAACTGAACTGAACTGAATTGAACTGTAATTACATCCTAAAAGTTTTTTTTCTCAAAATATAGTCATTTTTGAGTCTTTGGGGGTTAGAGTTTTAAAATATGAATTTTGAGGAAAAACAAGTAAGTCCATAGCACAAGGTCATATGATAAAAGGAATTCCCATCACAGTTTGAAAATCTGTGTCTCCTTAGCATCTCCAGGCCCTTTAATGAGAACAACATACATGATACTATCCAACCAGTGGAGGTTGTGTTGGTGCAAAATATAGTTTCTCATGATAATACCATTCCATAATACAAGTAAGTGCATTTCTCTGGATTCTTGCTAAATCTGAAATTCTTTCTTAACGGCAGTCAAAATGCCAATGAGATACTCAAGTAGCCAGAAAATCCTCAGCTTCTTGGCGCTCATCTGTTTCTAGCAATAAAGCATTTCATGTTGAAGGCATGACATAAGAACAAAGTTTTTATAAGCATTTTAAAGCTATTTTCCTGTCTTATTTTCAAAAAGGGGAAGATAAAGCCTTTCAATTTTCCAAAAATTTTAGGAGGGAAATCTCATAGAATCTTATCCTGCGGTTCATTCACTGTCCTGAAGCAAAATTCCTTTGCAATTAGAGCTCTTTCAAAAGCAGTACTAGAACTAAACGTGCATATGGTAGAAATTATGCTCTCTTATCATGTATATTGGTTTCAATAAGATCAGTAAATGTTGGTTCTAAATCGAGAACTGATAAAATTTAGCATAGGGCGTTGGTGCCTTCCAAAACAGACCACTATCCTTGATCAGTGAAGTGAGTCATTTTAGGTAAAAATAAGAGAAAATAATCTCTACAAATGAAAGAATACATTCATCAGAATCTAAATACCTCACACTGTGCTAGAAACTCTTTGTAGCTTAGGGTAAGGATTGGGGGGTGATGGTATAAAAGTACATATTTGAACCTTTCTCAAAGAAATGTACCATGTCTTTTGTTATTAAACACCCACTCTCAGGAAATCATTGGTGGGGTCCATGTCAAAAGTTGACATATCTATAGAAACATTTCTCAGGTGTGGAAATTAATGCTTTGACAAGGACACTGTTATCTCAGTATTAATTCAATTTTAAGACTAACTCAGTAGTAACTTATTTGGAAAGGATGTTTAAGACACTATTTCCTTCTTCTTTCCATGCCTAGGTTGAACAATCTTCCGTTTGAGGTCACAACACATTCTACCCACCTCAGAATGTATATAGTTATTGGCTTAATTTTCAGATACCTCCTGTCAGGTTACAATGTCATTGATAGTAAGAATTATATCATATTACTCCTTGCTATGGTTACAGGAGCCAGGACACAAAAGAACAGTTCCTGGACTAGTCCCAACATGGGTAATTTTCCAAAGTTATATAGTGGAGCTCAAAACTGGCATGCATTTGATCCTGGGAGCACAAGGTTAAAGGAAACAGGAAGTCAGGCCCTGAAATAAGAGTCCAACATTTTCAACTGAGATGAGACGGTCTAACTCAGTACTCTGGATAGTGCCAGGGATAGTTCTAATTTGACACACATCCAAAAGCATGTGGCTGACTCATTTTGCTGTACAGTAGAAACACAACATTGTAAAGCAACTGTACTCCGATGAAAATTACTTTAAAAAATGAAGTGACGTGCAGGTCCTACCAACCATTCCATTAGGATATCTACACTTTTGAACTAATACAGCTAATTGACAAAATGGGTTTTTTTCCCTTTTCATGGAACTTTCTTTCTCCTTTATGTGCTTTATATGACAAGTATGGAGTGACGACCATGGTCCTTAATAGATAATGAAATGGATAGACAAAGACTACTCAGCCACATTTCCATAATATAGTCATATTTCTATAACTCAGTCATATTTCCATAATATTATAATAAATCAAAAATGATTTCTCCTATATGTTTCTTGGTAAGACAGTACTTGTTATCTCAATTCTATGTGCTGTCACATCCTTTGGGGTTTCTGATTTAATTAAAAATAACCTCACTTTTTTCCTTGCTTCAAAACTTCTATTGTCTTTATAGGTGCTCCTCCTTTCTGCTTAATAATACAGCTTTATCTCTAGTAAATCATAACTGAGACATAGTAAACACATCATTAGGTAAGTAACCTAAGCTGAAAATTGGCTATATTTTAAAAATGCTGATGTATGGGATTTGGAGGTCTTACTTTACTTGACAGATGGCAAAAGAAAATTAAAGAAAATGGTCACGGCAGATCCCTTCCTCTACACTTCAATGCTTTGTTAAATAAGAATAAGCCTATTTAATTAATATTGATCTAACACTGACTGTCCTTGAGCATATTACCCTTTGACACATTCTTACTTTCAAAACTGCCAAAATTGCAAAATATATAATCATAAAAAAAATTCAAATCCTTTTCTAAGCTCAGGGTCATTGTGGTTTGTTATCACTAGTTCCCAGCTATTCCAAGAAGGAGCTATGTGTCTCAGCAAGCAGCAATGTCTTTATTTATGACCTCCAGAAATTAGTTAGTTTTTTCAGACATTTCTCAGAGCAAGGCCCAGGTCACCTAGGAGTGGAACTTTAGATAGGATAAAAGATTCCGACTGTATTGGGCTTATGGTCCTGGCATTTGTTAGAACATGACAACCTCACCTTGATAGAAATATTATGTAGTTATTTCTTTGTAGGTATATAACACAAAGAAGGAACTTATTACTTGGGAGAAGCCAAGCTTATTATTCTTGACACCTTCTATTTGGTCATTTGAATATGGATAAGTAACCAGAAGCCTAAAGTAAATACCAAAGGTAAGACTTTTTTTTTTTTTTGAAAATGTGCCTATTCAGTTCTCACTCATTGATTGCATCCAAGTTTCAGAGAAAGTCTTTGGATAATAGTTCCTTCTAGTAAAACCCTAGCCATCTGTGAGGGGAAATGTACACATCAATAGATCCAGCAAGCATCTCTCGAGATCCACACTCCATTTCAATCTCAGCACAGTAGGCCAGTCCTCCCACATATATGTTATACTCAAATATCTTAAGTAATCACCATCTTTATTTATATCATGGTGCAAATCACAGTATGTTTTCTAACTCTGACCCTTCGATGAGTGAACGACAAGAAAGAGGCCAAATATCTGTTGAACTTTCCAGATAGACATAGACTGAAGGAAGAGATGGGAAACAGTCATTTCAACCCTAACCAACAGAGGAGTTATTTGCCCTTGAAAGTCCTCTCCCCAGATCTGGGCCAAAGCAAATGTTTTCAGAATAGCTTGGTCAGAGGCTCTCTTCCTGAGACACTGTAAAGTCAAAAGTTGGAGATCTAGAATGAAAAATCTCGGCTCCTTTCTTTTTCAGTTCTCTTCTACTTTTATCTCTGGTAATAAGGGGGTGGATATGTAAGTAGTAAGAAAGAAAATAAAGAAAAACTTCGGATGAAGATAAACCATTGTTTCATCTGGTTTGAAGGAAAGTGCATGGTCAGTCAGACTCGTATTATATTCTTGGTAGTCTTGAGGCTGAATGGTTGGACATGAAAAAGGGTAAATCCAGCTGATGTAACAGAATATGATTCTGAGTTGAAGTGCAGAAGCCAGGGCTGGGAGAGATGAAAAGGTCACCTCTGGAGCAACTTTGCTAGAAGCATCAGGGACAGTCCCCTGACTTATTATTGCTGCAAGAATGGAGTTTTGTCAAAAGAAATGCCTTATTTTCCTTTCTGCTATGACTTTGCTTTTCTTCTCGCTTTGTTTCTATGGTAAGTCATGGCCCTTTTCTGTGGATCATGACCCTGTTCTTCCTCTAGTCTTAACACCGATGGCTGCAACTTATTTCCACACTCCCATGAAGTGAGTTATGAAAGAATGTGTGTTTGGGTGTGTGTTGAAGACAGAGAAATGATGTCAAATGCCTCTGTCTGAAAACCAGATGACTCTAGCAACTGGAAGAGGCATAGTATTGTCCCAGTTTTCAGTTTCTATTCCAATATCTGGAACAGCGCATGCATTTGGTACCTTCCTCTAAGACATAGGGAACCACACTGCATGAAAGACTTGTATCAGCACAGAGATCACAGGGAAGGCTTTAGTGGAGTCTTTCATGCACATCTCAGCACCATCTTCACTTCTAAAAAGGTAGTTGTTATAATGTCACATGTGGGCATCTTCCAAGAGTCCCTTGGGAAAATGTGTCAGCTGTCCAAAGCTTTCTGATTCTCACCATACATTTCTCCCCAAAAGAGAAAAAAATCTTTTGGAAAAAAATAGAAATAATACATTGGCACTGTTTAGCATTATCATCAAGTAAGTCATCTTAAGATATGTGTGCTTCATTTTTCCAGAAGATGTTCTATATCATTTCTGCAAACATAGCATGCCATGCTTGCAAAGTTCACATTAGAAAGGTCTGCTTACAAGCTGTGCCAACTCCTTGTTGAATACTTTGATGAAAGAACAGAAAGAAGGGGCTGCCTCTGAAGCTGCCTCAAGTGAATCGTGATGTTTTTATTGTGTATCTCTGTTGCCATTTATTTTTGCTTCACAGGAAACTATTAAAAGGGTTGGAAAAATTCTACCTTTGCAGCTTTCTGTGGTTATAGTCAAACTTTCTAGTTTGATCCTTCCTAAAAGGTGAATATCTGAAACAAAAGAATTTTCCAAGAATTGGGAGGACTGAAACCAATGTTGTAATATCAGAAGGGTTGGCTGGAGAATGAAAAGGCAATCACATAAGCCTTTGATTAAATTCTAGTCTCTTGTTATCTTAAACCTTCTGCCTCCTTGTTCATTGCATATAAACCCCAAATAAGCAAAACTAAAAGCTGGAACCATCCTTGATTTTGACAGATACTTAAAATGGAGAATAAACCCTAAACAATCAAAGAATCATGGAGTTGGAGCTCTGGAAGCGAAGGTGGGCCTCATAATTCCTCATTTATTTTCTGATTTGCAAATATCTCAGTATTCTGAGACGTTCCATAAACTACAAATTGTTAGACTTTTTCCTTATGTAACATAAGAGTATGGTCCAGGAAGAGACAAACACCCATGAACAATGCTCAGATGAGCTCAAGCGTCTCCTGAGCATTTCATTAGCCATCTTGGTGTTCAGATTGATTTATGGGTCTTGGGTCCATCTTTTCCTCACCATTAGCCATCATTAGACCATTATGGCCCCCTGCAGTCCCTCAGCTTACTGCTCCCCAGGAGGAGCTGCAATCTTGCCCAGCTGTGCTGAGCTGGTTTTCACTATCACTAATTTTCTGCCAGAATCTATGAGTAATGTCACATTTCATGCCATTCCAATAAAAACATTTGCTCCCTGGCAAGTCTAGTAAAGAGCTTGATAGAGAAGCTACAGAAAGTCCCCAAGGGGGTAAAAGGTGACTGAGCAATTTTGTCATGAGAAAAAGTGAGTACCTAGGCTGACACAGTACATCAAAACAAAGGAGGAAAGAATGAGGTAATCAGGTCACAACCCAAAGACTTCAAGAAATTTATTCATTTACTCAACAGTATAGTTTAAGCACCTACCATGTACCAGACACCATGCAAATAGAATTGTCATGTCTGTTGGATGCAATCCCTTAGAGCCAGAAGATCTGGGATCTGCTCCATGTTTCTACTTTACTGAGATGTGCAAAGTGATAAAAATGGCTTAATTTTTTGAGGCCCCTGGCTTCCAACTTTCTAATCTACATGCTAGTCATCTATTTCATAATAGAGCTATGCAATAATCTGTTTTTTATATAGTTCAGTTCAGTTCAGTTGTTCAGTTGTGTCTGACTCTTTGCCAACCCATGAATCGCAGCACGTCAGGTCTCCCCATCCATCACCAACTCCTGGAGTCTACCCAAACCCATGTTCATCGAGTCAGTGATGCCATCCAGCCATCTCATCCTCTGTCATCCCCTTCTCCTCCTGCCCCTAATCCCTCCCAGCATCAGGGTCTCTTCCAATGAGTCAGCTCTTCGCATGAGGTGGCCAAAGTATTGGAGTTTCAGCTTCAACATCAGTCCTTCCAATGAACACCCAGGACTGATCTCCATTAGGATGGACTGGTTGGATCTCCTTGCAG
>ML662447.1:3967311-3984810 GCA_007570785.1 Antilocapra americana | reverse complement strand
TTACAGGACCTTGAATGCTATGAATATATTTTTGAAGGCAATCTGCATCCCTTTTTAGAAAGATTCAGATATCAACTATCAACTGAATTTGATGACAGTCCCCCTGAGAGTAAACAAAATCCCAGTGGACATCTTGATCTTTCAGCTACTACTTACATTTTCAAGGACTGTTATCTATAGAACATTAGAACATTAAGGAGTGTATTATCTATAATCCTAAACTCTGATTTTAAAACATAGTAATGTTACAATTTAAAAAGAAAGTTTTGTGTTTAACACTCCATCTAGTTGCATTCAAAGAGAAAGATATTTATCATTGAGGAAGATGCTACAAAAATTCTTTATATTCTTGGATTTAAGGAATATACACAAATAAGCAGTGAAAACAAGGTAAAGGCATGCTACTAAGCATTATTTCTTAAGTATGCTACTCGGTAAGTATTGTTCAATATATACAATGCTTGTGAGTAGAAGACATTAAAAAGCAAAATATAAACTGGGAAATATTTATAGTATTGATTTAAAAGGTATAATGGTATTATTACATAAAGAGCTACTGAATATAAGATGCAAACTACCCAAGGGAAACAGTAGCAAAATTCACAAACTCTATATTCATAAAATAGAAAACACATATGGGCACTCAATATTTGAAAAAGTATTCCAGCTAATTAGTTAAAAAAAGATAGATTTTAATAATGAAATGATTTCCCTAAATAAGCTAGAATCTTTCAAATGATAATGCCCAAATTTAGGAAAACAAGAATTTTAAATTAATATGACCATTTTGGAGAACAATTTGGCAATATCTTACTCATTAATTCATTAAACATGTAATTATTAAATACCAAGCCTGCCCTGAAGCATTCACTGGAATCACAAAGTAAGCAATATTTCTTAAACACCTTAAAATATTATATTCATTGACACAGAAAATTTTAAATAATCACTATGGAAAAGGATGTTTACTATAAGATTATACATAAAAACTGAAAATAGCCCAATTTCTAATAAAAGAACATTTATTAGGTAACTGATGGTATAGCCATCTAATGAAATTATACAGTCATAAAAATAAACATTATACAAGTATATTTAGAGGTATGAAATATATATTTACCACCTACATTTAATTTGCAAAAGTTGTTTATAAAAGACTATACATGGCATGATCCCATTTGAAAGAAAATACATATGTTCATATTTACATTGGTATAGAAAAATGTCTGGAAAGTTATACATTCAAAGCATAACAGTATAATAAAATTTTTATTTTAAATTTACTCTTATTTTTTGTGCATTTTTCTACTGTCTTCTAAATGTAGATTGCTTTATATAAAAATTCTTTTTTCTCCTGGATTTTCCTAATTAAACTTTTTTATTTTGAAATGATTGCAGATTCACACGCAGTTCTGATGCAATTCACCTCTGATTCCATAAAGCCTGGCACTTTCACAGAATTTCTCTAGCCCCAGTCTCCCATGAAATGAACGTGTCCTGTCTCCTTTAGAGTCTCCTCACCTGTTTACTTCCACCTTTGGCTCTGACTCATCCAACACAAAAGGACTACAAGTAGGTCACAGTGCTTTTCATATTAACCTGGCTAGCCCTGAAACAGAAATAGCACCAAATGTATAACTAACACCAATAAGTCAATAAAGAGAAAGTCAGGTAGGAAGTAGAGTGGGTGAATATGAGGGCAGGTAGTTCAGAGGAAAAAACGGTTTCGGATGATGCCAGCAGAATTCTAGAAAGGTTCACAGTGAACAGAGTGGTTCCTTTAACGCATGTTAGAGGCCATTTCATTTCTCAACCAATACATTTTCACAGTTTGACTTTTCATCTGGATTCGTGCATAGACAATATTTGGAAAGGCAAATTTCAGGGGAATGTGATTTAATTGTTCATCAGATTAGGCCAGTCTCCAAAATGTCATTTGCTATTCTCTCCTGCCAACTAGACCTAGTTTCACACTCAGAGGACTTTCAGATCAGGGCCCAGGAAGATTGGCACCTCCCAAGAACTGAAGTGGCTGAAAGGAGATTTTCTCCTTGACACATGAACTTCATCAGTTAACCTGCCTCACTATAGTTCTCAAATACAGACACCACATGGCGTATTTGCTTTTCTGCTTCTTCCAGCTTCAGCCTTAGCAAAAAACAGATAAACAAATAAAGGATTGAGCTGCATTTCAACAGCACTGCCAGATAAATCTTTCAGAGTTTATTTGATACTGGCTGTGTTTATAATATAGCCTGGCTTTCTTCTTTCCTTCTCCTATTTAGTTTTCAGGTAGTTTTAGGTTTAAGGATTGGCCTAGGAACTTAACACCACCCCTGCTCCTCATGTATAAATCACAGTAACAATATCCTTTGGCCTTCTGTTCCTCCCGCCTTGTAATGAGCTAAGAATGGGAAGTAGATGTAATCTTCAGAATCTTCCATGCTGTGACACATCAGCTGAAAATGACATCCTGGAAAAGGTTGTGTTCTGATCATAATAAATGTGTTACAGAAGGAAGATGAAGCTAAAGTCTCATGTATTGTCTGTGAAGTGTGCTATGTAACTTTTGTCTCCACTCATTAGCCCTCATTTTAATGTTTCTCTTTCATTAGCTTTCCTGAGCAAAGAAAGTTGAAATATTTAAAGCTAAGTTAATACAAAATGTTTAAGCAATGTTACTAGAAGCCAGTGTCCTGGAGATACTGAATACTGAACAAGTTATCACCATCAAGTATTCCCCAGGCACTGAGGTAGCAGATTTTACCTTGGGCATTTGCAAAAAGTGGTCCCTTCATCAGATAGCTTAAAATCCAAGAGTTATAGTACTGGCATTATAATAGAATAAAATTGAGTAAATGGAAATGTGTGGCAAATAAATAAAAAGGTGAGAGAGATAGGTAGATAGATAGATAGACTGAACTTAGGCATTATACATTCAAGTAACAGATAAATTGTCAGTAGACTCAATAAAATCTTGCAGAGTATGCAAAGTTAAGGGGCCATACTGATAAATAAGTAGAAAAGGCTTGAGCTGAATTTGCAGACATAAAAATTGGGGTAAGTCTTCACACTTATCTTGATCGGTTCAGTAAGATTCTGTACAAGAATTATTTCAGGATTTGCTTGGAAGCACTGTAATAACATAAAGGCTAAACTTCGTTGGGCTAAGTTGCCAAGTTAGAGGAGTGTTATGTAAATTCATATATGAGATGTCAAAGGGCTGGGCTGACTTGTGGCTTAAGAGACATGGGAGATTAGGTGAAAATATGTGTGCACATTATTAACGTACAGGACTCAATGGATATCTAGATAGCATGGTTAAAAATTAGGTTCATAAAAAGGCGGGGGGGGGGCGTGTTATTTATAAAACAAAAAGCTTTTGAGACACAATTCATTTAGCTCATACCAGAATCTCCAAGTTTGGCTATTTCCAGAGCCCATCATTCCTGGAACAAAGAATTGGGTACTTAGTCTCTGGTTTACTGAGTTATTCATGATCTGGCAGGCTTCCCTTATGACTCAGCTGGGAAAGAATCCGCCTGCAAGGCGGGAGACGTGGGTTTGATCCCTGGGCTGGGAAGATGCCCTGGAGAAGGAAAAGGCTACCCACTCCAGTATTCTAGCCTGGAAAATTCCCTGGACTACACAGTCCATGGGGTCGCAAAGACATGGACACGATTGAGCGACTTTCACTTTCATGAGCTGGCAAGCCTGGGTGACCTTGCATAGAAGACCAGGATCAAGGTCTTAAAAAAAGACAGTGTTTGTCACTCAGTCATGTCTGACTCTTTGAGAACCTATGGACTATAGCTCGCCAGGCTCCTCTGTCCATGGAATTCTCCAGGGAAGAATACTGGAGTGAGTAGCCATTCCCTTCTCCAGGAGATCTTCCCGACCCACAAATCGAACCCGGGTCTCAGGACTCCTAAAATCCAGGGGGTAAGCATCTGTGTGTCACTCAAGTCATTTATATCAGCTGAGAATCTTTTAGAAACACAGTGGTGAAGATAGAAGACTCAGTTTGGGGTCTGGATTCTAATCTCATCTCTGTGATTACTAAGCATGTGCTTTTGGACTATTCATGCCACATATGTGAGTCTCAGTATCAGAAAATGTAGAATGTGTTCTACATTAGCATTTCCTAAACTGTCTCCAAAAAACTGTTCAGTGGCTTATAGTGAACGAATCTATGTCTCCTGCACTGGCAGGAGGATTCTTTATCACTGACCACCAAGGAAGCCTTCTTCCATCAATAGTGGACATTATTTTATGTGTCCCTTGAATCTAGCCTGGTCTTCTTACTTGCTTTAACATGATACAGAAGAAATAATGTTATTTGACTTTCAAGGCTTAAGAAGTCTTACAGTTTCTGTCATTTGTCCTGAAACCATCTTGGAAGGAAGATTTTTGGGAGAAGGAGTAGAAGTGAGGTACTTCAGGTAGCACTGACTCCCAGATCATCTTATAGTTCCCAACACAGGAAATCTACAGAATTGCAAAAATTAATCCATCATTGTTTTTTAAGCCACTACCTTTGGGGGTGATTTATTATATAGCAATATAAAACTGAAATGGTGTTAAATATCAATATGATTTTATTATCAAATAAGTGGGGTGAAGATCAAGAGAGCAGTATAAATAGGTTTCTCAAACTAGACTGTCAGAGCTTCTAATGCGCTAACACTGCTTTTAAAACTCCAAGACAGACTTGTATACCTTGTCTGCCAGACTTGTTTAATCATTGTTTTTCCTAGAAAACTGGCTAATCACTTGTGGGCCACAGTTTGGGAAATGCTGATGTAGTTGAATCCCAAAGGCCCTGCCAGCTCTAACATTCTGAAAGTCTGCAAATGAAGCAGGGAGTGTTTTGGTCACTATTTCTTCTTGATTATCTTGATGACAAGAAAACTCCTTCCATAGTCGGTTGCAACCAAATTTCATTATGCACTTCCACTGAAACCGGTTTTTAATCAATTAACAGAAGAAAGCAGTATTGGAATTATTAATGAGCAATTAAATAGAGATTAAAGAGCTATTAACCTGCAGCTTGGTGGTGGAGACTTGGCTGTCAGGTGGTGTGGGAGCCTGATGGATGTGGATCCATGAGAGGCTGTCACAATGATGAAACAAGCAAAGAGCAGGCTAATAGATTTATCTATTTCTTCTTGGCAGATTGTAATAGGATATGGAATGGTCCTGCTGATCGAGGGATCTATAGAATAGAAAGCTCTTAGTAAAAAGAATGTGACTAGAGGAAGAAGAGCTGTACTCTCTATACCCTATACTTTCATAGACAAGTCACATGATCAAAGGGTGTACACGTGATATGTGTGTATGCATATATGTGAGAACAGGCATGGGTAAGGGTTTTTCAAGTACTGTTTCTCATAGAGATTAAATGTGGCTCCTTGCATGTATTGATATTTACCTGAGTGTTTCTGACTTGGTCTATGTATGTTTGAGTGGATGTCTATATATGTATTTTATTTGTGTATTCATGTGATTTTCCGTGTGGAGGCAAACATGCATACACATAAATATGGCTGAGAAAGTTTATGGCTGATAATGATCCATGGCTCTCTGTGCACCTGCAGAACATAATACAGTGTGACAGGAGTAAAACATAGCCAGAGGAAAAAGAGAGGGGCCACTGGTATGCAGCAGTTTCATGAGGTCAGTACACCATTTAAGTGGCTCCATTGAGGGAAAGCTCTGCCTCTGTCTGGGGGTGAGTGAACTGGCTCCTTGTCTTGGTGAGTTCATCACCCATCATGATAAGGAAGGTCAGAGACAGCAAAAGGAATGAAATAATAACGAAATACGATCAGCAAAATCAATCCACTCCTGACTATGACTGGTCTAACATCTCATTTGAGATAGAAAATTGAGAAACTATAACAAATAAAGCTTCTCTATAGCTTAAAGAGGAAGGGAAAAATTTCAATTTTCTCCCTATTTAATTAACATTTGCCCCAGGTAAACTATTACTCCTTTGCTCTTTGATAAATCAATCCCATTCAAATTCATTTGGGTTCCTGTCATTCAGTAATTTCCCAACTCAAGGAGGTCCTCACTCTTAAGTAATCTGAAGCATTTATTGAGTTAGTCTCAAACTCTACACTCACATTTTACATGCACGGTTTTAATCTTTATCACAACTAAATTAGGTGGTATTGTTATTTCCATTTTGCAGATGGTCAAGTGAGGTACAGAGAGATTCAGGACCTGGGCCATGAGCACACATCTGTGATTGCAGATTTACAGCTATAGTGGACAGAGCCCCAAACCTATGCTTCTGATGAGGACACCACATTGGTTCTCTTATAAGGAGAATTGCCCAAGCTTGCCTCCCATCATTTCTTTTTCTTGGGGTCAGAACATGGGCATGAACAGATTTTAGTTTTGTTTCCTGGATTTAATGAAAAATCTGCTGACTTTGCCCCATTATTCCTGCTTCCCAAGAGCATGTTGAGAAAAACTGTGGTTACCTAATTGTTGTATAGTCGTTAAGTCGTGTCTCTTTTGTGACCCATGGACTGTAGTCCACCAGGCTCCTCTGTCCATGGAATTTCCCAGGCAAGAATACTTGGCAAGAGTAAGCTGCCATTCCTTTCTTCAGGGGATCTTCCCAACCCAGGGATCAAATCCATGTCTCCTGTATTGGCAGAAGGATTCTTTATTGCTGAGCCACCAGGAAAACTCATGGTTACCTAAAACATACTTTTAAAACTAAGAGAAGGTACTCTCCTTGGGCAGAATGTTTTCTTCAACTTTGCTTCAAGACCAGCTACCAGAGGAGGAGATACCCTGCTCCAGTAACAATGGCTAGAAGGGCTCTGGGAGACAGTCCAGGAGCAGGTCACTTGGGTTCTATGATCCCAAATAACAATACATTGGGTCTGATGGTAGCTAAGTCAGGTCATGACAATTAGTGACAAACTGCTGAAGCTCACTCCTTCTGGACTGACAATTTTCACAAATTTCCATAAGGCAAAAATCAGCTGTTACGACTTGACCAACTCAGAGCAGGTACTACCAGGTTTAATCTGCGAGACTTGAGCTTTCAAACAGGCAGGTACTAAGAAGGCTAGGAAGTCTCCATGGGGTTACAAAAAATTCATTTCTATAGAAAATTTTGAATTCGCTCTTGACAGGGTTCTTCCTTTTGATTACAAAATGTGATAAAGAAAATTAGCCTGAGCCTCTGGTCCTGACTTCCTAGGCTTCCCTTGGAAGCAACTGACAACTTGTGGCCAAAAAGGAAATGTTTGGTTGAGTTAACTTTCAAAGAAGAAAAGAAAGGTGCCAATGTTTAACAAACACCTATTTCATACCAATTATTGTGACAGAAGCTTCACACACATTGTTTTACTTGATGCTCATACCTTCCCTAGGTGGTAGATGGGTTTGTCTCTATTTTAGAGTTGAACTTACAATGTGTTACGGTTGATAACAAAACCTGACACCAATTCCAGTACATTCTTTCTTTTTATTTTGTTTTGTTTTCCACTCTACATCTGCCTAACCTAGGTGATGATGTTATTGTTTAAACAATTGATTTACCCCCCAAACACACAGACACCTATGACCTCACTAACAAAGGGAAGCTTTGAAACTGGTAGAAAACAAAATGGCACATAGTTAAACAGGCTGGTCTGGGCAGGGGATAGGAACTTTTCTGGGAAAACTGAGAAGATCCTAAACAAAATCTGACTGTAGAACACTCTCCTTTTTTGTTAGGGGTGGGGGGGTCTTATCTTCTGCATCCAGTATCTACGATGGGGCCTATGGCTACCCTCTGCCCCCTTTTTGGGAGAGTTAAGGATCACCAGTAGGGAGATTTAGAGAAAGATGTCTATGCAGTGAGCCTCTGAAGAATGCCTTCACATGTTGATCTTGGAATGAGATAACAGCTATCCTGTTTAGTTAACATGTGGGCCAATCAGGTCAGGGGAGTAGGAACCACGTGCTTATCTGGAGCCAGAGCTTCTTAAACAAGACTGCATCTCCCTCAATGCTCCATGCATACATCCTTCCCCCATGTGGAGGGACACATCAGGACAGGGATTCAGTATTCAGACATCTAGATTCTGGCATTCTCTCTCATCACATATTTATAATCCTGCTCTACACAGGAGGAAATTGAGGGCTCTGAGAGATAAGTAACATGAAACCAGTAAGAGATTGCACCAGGATTGCACAGAGTCTTTCTGAATCTAAAGTCCATTATCTTTCTCACCACCCCCTCAGCTTCAGTCTAGGAAGATGTCTGACAAGAGCCAGGTAGTAAGTTGTGGTTACCACCCCAAGACATGTATTGAATTATTATGTTCAGGGCTGACACTGTGATCTGCATTGCAGGATACAAAATTACATATTGTCCCTGCCCTCCAGAAGCGCCTGATCTAGTGAGAAAGGCTCAGTAGAGTCAAAAGCAAAGCACGAGAAGAGGGATAATAAAGGCTTGTTGCAGAGATTTATGAGAATAAAAGACTTGCTGTCTTTTATTCTCCTGGGAAGCATAAAAGACAGTTTTATTGTAAAACCTGGTCTCTGAAGGAATGGCAGTTTCAAGAAATGGAAGAAAGTTTCAAGAAATTTCAAGAAATACATAGGACCTTTCAAGCAGTGAGAACCATATGAACAATAAGAGGCTCAAAGCCTGAAGGACACAGACAGGGACGAGCAAGTATTTGGGGGACACTGCATCAGAGGAAGCAAAAAGAGACTGGAGAAGAGCTGAGGCTAGACAAATAGTTTTGAATTTGAAAACAACATTAGCTGATAACAGAAAGGCTTGAATTCTAAGTAGCCTGGATAGTATTCTTGGCTTAGGACTATATTCTTTGCATAACAGGGAATCTCAAAAATTCCCTGGAAAAGGACTTTGCAAAACCTCTGGTGCCCATGTAGAGGATCATCAGCCTGGGAGTTCAGCAGGAGTGTTCACCCATTTAAGAGTAAGAATGATGAGTTTGTTATTTCTTGTCTCACTCTGATCTTTGTATCCTTATGCCACTAGGTGAGGCACAGACCCAAAGCCCTAGTGTGAGTCTTTTCCAGGCAACAGCTTTCAGCTGTGAAGTGATTCTTTGGCTAAGTATCCAGATTAAAGATTTAGGATGGGATTATTGGAAAACATGTCAGAGTTTAAAGTATCTAGTTGCACAAGAAATCTCTGTCTTCAGGGTCACATCAGGGAACCAACAGAGGACCACAAAAACAGTGTCTCTGGCAAGGCAGAGGGGGCTGATTCTCCTCTTGCTCAGAAAGAGAGAATCTTTACCATGGGATAACATTTTGCAGGAAGGGAGGACAATTATTGGGGCAGGGATCAACCAGGGGCATCGCCATAAGGAGACACTGGATTCTGTCTCACAAAGGTTGGACACTGGCAACTTACAGTCTATTGACTACAACCTGTGCCAATGCCAGGATAAAAAGTTCAAGTTGAGTGTCCTCTCTAACTTATCTAACAAATTTCTAGGAAGGCTTGGTTGTCTGTTCAGAGACTCCTTACCAGGCAGGTGAGCCTAGAATGGGTCTTCAGGGGACCTCAACAGATAGAAGGACAGCCTTCCAACCAGACACCGGAGGTGTGCCCAGGTCTGGTTGTATGCAGGTATTGGTTGAATCTGGACTCCTGCCATGAACATGTCTCCAAGCCCCCTCACCTTCTTGGCTTTCACTGTCTTCTCCACCCCTCTTTCCACTCATGTGCATGGCAGGTCTGGTTCCATTTGCCCCTGATAGAAACAGATTTAGTAGAGCCATGTCACCACACCTTCCTGCCTATTACCACCATACCCCAGGGGTCCTGGTGTTTTCCCTGTACCTATCAGGCAAAACCCCTTGCTCACAAACACTAACCCATGCTAGCCCAATGGTTCCTAGGCTTTTTTAAAAGAATGTACAGTCATTTTTAAGTAGTGTGGCCTTAAGTAAGTTAACAAACTGCTACCTATCTCAGTTTCTTTATCTGTAAGTGAAGATATAACTCCTTCAGAGCACTGTCAGGAGGATTAAATGATATCAAGTCTTTGGAATTCCTGAACACAGTGGCTGACATGAACCTGGCTATTCTAACATCAGGAGGAATAAATCATGGAGATTGGCACTTCTGGGGAGGAGAGGAGAATGTGTGGATGAGAATGGAAAATATGGGGCCTTTTTTTTTTTCTTTTCCAGATTGATCTCCCTGCAAAATATTTAGCTTCAAGACTGTAGGCTGCATCCCATTTTAGAAACTACCATCTGAGGTAATCTGAGCCAGCTCAGCAGTTTACCCAGCTCTGACTGGAGGGTGATGGTCTCTTCCAATCATCTTTCACCCTTCCAGGTGCTCCCAGTTTCTGAAGTGAAAAAATTGTTAAAGGTAGGAATGGGAGTTATGCTCCAAACATCAGTATCTTAATAATTTAGGCCATGTGAGGTGGCCCTTCTATCTCCTCGCACATTGCCTGGCACTGCCTCATCATAGGACTTGTTTTGCCATAATAAACCTATTGCTACAGTAGGTTCTCACAGTTCACAGCCCTGCAAGACTGTGACTTCTGAGGATAGAAGACACGTAATTTTCCCTGTTGTATCACCCAGGAGAAAGTTTGGCACAATGAACCTTTGTAGAAATGAATGCATGACTGAGTTAAAGCAAAAGGTCCAAGGGACTCCATAGTCCAGAGACCCAAAAACAAATGGAGAAGTGACCTAAGCATCCATCGATGGATGAGGGGATCAAGATGTGCTACATATAAACAATGGAATATCATTTAGCCATAAAAAGGAAAGAAATCTTGCCATTTATGACAACACGGTCGTATCTTGAGGGCATTATGCTAAATAAAATAAGTCAGAGATGACCGCTACTCTAAGAAATCACTTATATATGGACTCTAAAAAAACAAATTCATAGAAACAGATGGAAGATGGTAGCTGTCAGAAACAAAGGGAGGGGGCTAGGAAAGGTGAGGGAAGAGAGTCAAAGGGAATAAACTTGCATTTACAAATAATCCCTGAGCATGTAATATGTAGCATGGTGACTGTAGTTAGCAATACTATATCATATACGTAAAAGTGGCTAAGATGGTAGATCTTAAAAGTTCTCATCACACATACATACACACATGATATAACTACGCGAGGCAGTGAATATGCCAACTGAACTTATCATGGTGATTCTTTCACTATATACATATCAAATCATTGTGTTGACAATACACAAAACACTTCCAGTGTTTTTAGAAATGGAGGGCAGAGTAACAAGAAAGGCAAGATGCAGTTCCTGATCTCTTTTTCCCACATTTCTAGAGTGCTGATTAGAGTTTACAGTAGACAGGCTTTTTTGGTATACTCTGCCAAAGAAACTATGAGGCCCTTCTATGATACCTAAAGAACAACACCGGTCTTGCCCAAATAACCTCTGTTCCAGCTCTGATTGTATTCCTCTTCTCACACGAACATGAGCGAGACATTTAACCTCAGCCTCGTCCTGTAAAATGCAGATAAAAACACTCCTGTGCCTGGCCTTGTGGGCCACGTGGTGTGAGGCCTGGTGTGTGGATGAACATAGAGGAAGGTGACGAGCAGCCTCAGACAAGAACACACATTGTCTTCTTCTCCATCTGGCTGAGTTAATTTTTAATAAGGCAAACAATGCATGTTTGAGCTTCCTTCCTAAAATATTTTGACTAGCAATTTAGTGAGTGGGAAGGTTTTAACCAGGCTGGCTCCAAAACAGTGAGTAAAGAAAACAAAGTGAAACATGCTAATTTTTAAGAGAATTAAACAACTGATAGCAAGCAATTTGGTAAGATACTCATTCAAGTATGGGAAAGAGAGGGAAACCCATTTCCCAAATTTGCCCTGTTAGGATCCTACTGTACTACCTAGAATTCAGCCCCATTTGACAAACTTTGGGGACAGAGGTCCCCAAACTCCAGGACATGAACCTGTAGTGGTCCATGGCCTGTTAAGAACTGGACCACACAGCAGATGAACCGCAGTAAACAAATGAAGTTTCATCTGTATTTACACCTGCTCCCCATGGCTCACATTACTTTCTGAGCTCCACCTCCTGTCATACCAGTATTGGCATGGTATTAGATTCTCATTGGAGCATGAACCCTACTGTGAACTGTGCATGTGAGGGATCCAGGTTGTGTGCTCCTTATAATAATCTAATGCCTGATGATCTGAGGTAGAGCTGAGGCAGTAATTCTAGCAGTGGGGAGTGGCTGCCACTGTCTCCCACCACCCCCAAAGGGAACGATCTAGTTGCAAGAAAACAAGCCCAGGGCTTCCACTAATTCTACATTATGGTGAGTTATGTAATTATTTCAGTATATACCATCATATAATAATAATAATGTGCACAAAATACATAATACACTTAAATCATTCCAAAACCATCCTTCAGCCCCAGTCTGTGGAAAAACTGTCTTCCATGAAACCAGTCTCTTGTGCCAAAAAGACTTGGGACTAGTGATGTAGAATAAGCAGTGTTTCAGCAATATTTTCACAGAGCAAGACCAAGTAATGTCAATACGAAAAAGCTCTGAATATACCGGGGCTCAATCTTACTCCCTCCCTCACCCAGCTGACCTGCACTGAATTTCTTCATTCCAAAATGTCCTCAAGTCCATCACCAGTCCTCTGTTCATGTCATCTTTTCCTATGTTCATCCTAGTCCCTTCCTTTTGCCTTACTGCACAAAGGAGAAGACATAGCTTTTTCTTTACCCCAAGCCTGGAATCTAGAGAACCTGGAGACCCCTCTGGGCTCTGACTGATGAAGGAAACAGACTGCTGTGCATGCTCATGGTTTCCTCTCTTGAGCCTGAAGGTGGCTAAATGCATTCCAAGCTCTTCCTAAGCAAAACAGGATATTGTTCTTTAAAGTTCTTTTGTTCTACAGTTGAAGGTTGCAGCTAATACATCTGTAAAATGCAAAGGCTCATGTTACAATTAATCTTCTGTCTCAAACTTTTCTATGAGAATTGAAATATTAAAATGCAAACTCTTAGGGCAATATATATGCTAACATGGCCCAACTGAAAGCTTCCCCACCCCCAAGCGTGTTTCCAAGCACTCTCTGGGAACGCTGGCACCCCCAAGTGGACAATCCCATGCTGGAATTGACCCAATCTTCCCCAGCCAACCACCAGAAATGAGAGTGAGGCCACCCTAACCAGCCCTCTGCCAGCCCACCAGCTGATGACAACACCTGAGCAAACGCAGCAGACATCAGGTAAACGCAGCCCAGATCAAGAGAACTGCTCATTCATAGATCTATGATCAATCATAAACACTTAGTGTTTTAAGCCACTAAGTGCCAGGGCGGTTTGTTATGCAGTCACAGATAACCAATACATTAAAAGTTATGGTTATTTCATCTTTTCTTTTCTCCTGCATCTTGGTCTGCCTTCACTATTCAATGGACTCCTGAGTGTGTTAACTTCAGCCCGGTGGAGTCTGTGAGAAAGGCTCAGCACACCCAGATAGAACAGCTTTGCAGCACAGATGGGAGGATAACACAGATTTTTATTTTTTTTTCTTTTATGGTCACCCTCTCTGTCTCCATACACTTGTTGAAGCTGCCGTGAAGACCACATAATTCCCTCCTTAATTTTCTGAATAAACACAATCATTTCTAATGTTTTTTTTTCCCCATCCATAATTTTAACTTCAGGAAATATAGTAGTAAGGCTGAACAAGAATAACCAGAAAGGCTTCTTGAAAGATGTAGGAACGTACACAACTTCTGAAAAGGGGTTCGACTTAGTTAGATATTAAGAGGAAATTTTCTGTTCAGGAAAAACAGATTGATTCATCCAACAAATATGATTGAGGAGCTAGCTACTCAGGGCCAGGTCCCATTCTGCAAAATGAGGATACATCTGTGAACAAAACAGACAAAATTCCTTCAAGGGAACGAGTGAAAAAGTAAAATATTGTCAGAAGGTGGTAAGAGCTGGAAATAAACTAAAACTGGGATTCCTGGGGGTTGGAGAGTGGGTTGCAATGTTATAAAAAAAAAAAAAAAAGAAATATGGTCAGAGAAGATCTCATTCAGAAGATGACATTTGATCTGTGTCCTGAAAGAAGAGAAGATTGTAAGTTTTGCAGATATACAGTGAAAAAGCAGGCCAGGAAGAGGAAACGGCGCATGCAGGAGGCCCAAGGAATTAGCAGTCTAGGATTTTCTAAGACAAGTGAGGAAGTAAGTGCAGCTGGGACAGGTTGATCAGGGTGGGAGAACTGAGGGCCGTAGAAGATGGCGAAAGACAAGATGGCGGTGGGGCTTTGCACACAGGATGGTGTGATAGGAGCTAGGTTTCAGAAGATTCACACTGGCTTCTGTGCTGAGCACAGACTATTGGAAGCAGTGGTGGAAGCAGAGAGTCCCATTAGGGGGTCATTAGCATAATCTAAAAGAGAAATGGGGATGGCTTTGGAACTTAATATGGAATATAGCACTTGGAACAAAGGTAGACTTTGAAGGTAATGCTGAAAAAAATCTGCCGAGAGATTGAATGTGCTCTGTCACATAAGAAGAGGAGTGAGGGTGAGTCTATTGTTTCACAGTTTGCCACTCACAAGAAGGGACAATAAGGTTTGGGTGAGAAAATAAGAAATTTGGTTTGGGATAGGAAAGTATAATTCCTATCATGCAATCTAAATATCACAGTTGGGTCAGCTTGCCTTAAAAATGTGTTTTCAGCCTGAAACTGGTGGAATGTGAATCAACTGAGTTTGGATCAACATAATGGAAGGTTCTCGAATGTCTTAAATAACAGAGTTAAGAGTTTGAACACTTTTCTGACTGTGAGGATGGGGTCACAGAGGGCCAGTAAAATGCCTGGAAACCAGTGTCCATTAGTGGCCCTTAGAGTGTGGTTGTGAAGGGAGTAGGTTATAAAAATTATGGGTCACCCACTGAAATGTTTAGAGCATACAGGTAGTGAATACAAATGAGTAAAGCAAGACATAAGAAAGCAAAAGCACAAACTGTCTAGTAAATGTGACTGACTCTTGGTCTCAGTGGCCCAGGAACAGCTTGATGGAGATTGGGCGCGTCCATCCATAGAGGGAAGTTACTGTTTATTTGCCAGGTATTCTGGCCAAATACAAAAGCAATCCCAGTACTGTCAGAGTTCCTAGGTTTTTTTTTTTTTTTTTTTTTAATAAAAGCTAAAAATGCAGAATTTTATGTGAACTCTCCAGATTTGTATAATTTGGCAAGCAATTTATTTAAGCACACAAATCGCATATATTGCAGGCAAAACAAAATGTAACTTGAGGCCTATGGGCTGCTGGCTCCAACCTCTAATCCAGATGTTCTGCATACCCTGCTTTTAGGGAAATCTGATTCAGAAGCTGGATTCTCAGGCACTCTCAGGTGATCCTGCTTTTCTCACCAGTCACCATCCGAGGGTAACTATTGACTCATTCCTGGACCGTGGTCCTCATAACTCGGACAAGATCATTTGGCTCAGGGTGTGATGAGATCACCAGACCTTTGCTCCCCTCCTCCCATCAGGATTAGAGCTTATAGCAATAAGGTTGGTAGTCTTCCTATATATACCCTCTGCACACACCACTTCCTACTGCAAGCACTGCAGTTTTCTGTCATAAAGCTTTCCCTGCATGCAAAAGAGGGCTCCGCTAGAAGACTGCAGAATCTGAACCCCTGGGAACAGTCCTTTGTCAATGACAAAGTGAGCTGCTGTATATGTACTGCAGCTCCATCACTTCTTGGGTAAGAGAACTCTGAAGCAACTTCCACACCATCTCCCAGAGACTCCGAGCCAGACTGAGTCCCTACTGCCAACAGTAATAACTCATTCATCGTGTGTGTGTTAGTCGCTCAGTCGTGTCCAACTCTTTGTGACCCCATGGACTATATAGCCCACCAGATTCCCCTGTCCATGGAATTCTCCAGGCAAGAATACCAGAGTGGGTTGCCATTCCCTTCTCCAGGGGATCTTAACAACCCAGAGACTGAACCCTGTTCTTCCACACTACAGGCAGATTCTTTACTATCTGAGCCAAATATTGACCTCTGTCCTTTACTGATGTATCCCGGCACAAATACTTGAACTTAAGTTCTTTTTCCAGAGTCCCCTGTAACAAGCATCCTATGCTCCCGCTTGTTGAGTGGCCAGAACAGCAATGTTATTAGGCTGGTGGTGGTGTAGTCGCTAAGTTGTGTCTGACTCTTGTGACCCCAAGTACTTCAGCCCGCCAGGCTCCTCTGTCCATAACATTTCCCAGGCAAGAATTCTGGAGTGGGTTGCCATTTCCTTCTCCAGGGGATATTCCCAACCCAGGGATCAAACCCAGGTCTCCTGCATTGCAGGCAGGTTCTTTATGAACTGAGATACCAGGGCTGGGTACACACATTCGCAGGGCTTCCCAGGAGGTAAAGAATCCACCTGACAATGGTGGAGATATTAGATATGTGGGTTCAGTCCTGCAGAAGGGAATAGCTATCCACTGTAGTTTTCTTGCCTGGAGAATTCCATGGGCAGAGGAGCTTGGCAGGCTACAGTCCATGGGATTGCAAAGAGTCAGACACCACTGAAGTGACTTAGTGGGTGCATATTGACATTTGCAAGCCTCTCTGCTGTAGCTGGATTCTTAAGCATGTGGGGACTCTGTGACAAACAGGCTGATTTTTGTCCTTTCCAAGCCTGGTTTTATTGACAAAGGCATACAACTCTGCTTGCAACAAAATGTTTGTTTGCTCTGTTATAAACAAGCTAATCCACTGACAAAGTACTCCCTCTGCTTCCTTTCCTTTCAGCCCCAAAACAATTTGTTTAGGATCCTTGGTTGACCTTTTAATTGTGTTTCAGCCGAGGATGGAGAGAAAAAAATAAAAACCCTCCCATCTGCATTCATACAAGCCAGTGGCTATATAGCTCAGGGCAAAATCTGTGATCAACTAAGGGTCAGGGCCCTCCACCAGCTACCTAAAGAAGCCAGTGACCTTTAGAACACAGAAGACACCCAAGTTCTGCCCCTCACAGCTTTCAGGGAATCCCTTTGACTGAGCTAATTAGGGTCAGTTTGTGTCTGTTCACCTGGCTTAAGAAGAGAAGGAAATAGGACAAAGAACAGCTTAGGCAAGCACTGGACTCAGCACAGCCCCTGTCCTGATTTCTGGGGCATCAGGGAATGGCTCCCCACAGGACTGCCTATCACTTTCCATCTTGTCTTTCTCTTTTATTCTTTCCCTGGTGCTTAAATACTGAATTTCACTTTAGTACTGCAGCAGGTAAAGTCAAAATACAGCTATATTGGAAAGACCATGATGGCAAAGTACTAGTGTGTCTTGTTTTCTGATGGGTCAACAACTAGGACAAGTCTGCGCATAGTATGCATGCATTTAATCAGTATATGCTGAATAACTAAGCAAATAAATAAATTAGTCCTGGGGAAACAGTTTCAATACAAAAAGAAAACAAACTCATTATTACAATGTTCATCGGTAATA
>ML662447.1:3948888-3967211 GCA_007570785.1 Antilocapra americana | reverse complement strand
ACACACACACACACACACACACACACACACCAGTTCTAAGTGCAGGAAACACAGTGATGTTCTAGATATGGAAGAAAGGGTCAGGCAATGTGCTTTTAGTCTGATAGGGATACTGTTGCTCAGCCTCTTTCTTTTCCAGCTTATTTGCAAGAGTTGTAAACAGGGTCTCAGAATTTTAAAAGTGCATTAAAGCCATTATTGTATTGGCTAAATTTTTAAGCCACATTTGCCTCTAATTTGCAGGTTCAGTGGTTGCTCAAACCTTCTCTCACTCAGTTTTCTCACCTATAAAAGTAGTTATAATAACAACACCCTCCTTAAGATGTTCTTATGAGGATTAAGTGAATTATTTCAGGAAAAATACATGGAACAGTATCTGGCACATGGTAAATTCTGTTAGCTATTGTGATTATCTCACTTCTGAACAATGGCAGAGTGAATAAGATTACTTGAACCTTTCTCCACTCTAAATCCCATCAAATTATTCTTTACACCTTCCAAAAAATGTCATTTCTCAGCAGTAGATGTAACCAAAGACTGGTGACAATAATTTTACACGTTTCAGAGAAACCAAACTAATAAACATCTCTCCATCATTCGCTAGCCCACCTCTAACTCCAGCCAGCATCACCTCACCAGCTCCTGTTTCAGTAATAAATTCTCTAGGAGCAAGAGACTGAAAGAAAAGCCAGCCCTCTCCACAGCCTCCTTTGCAGTCCCACATGTTCTGGCAGGCAGATGGAGTAAGTGGGCCAGGGACCCTCTCTCATTCCCCATACTTCCAGGAGAAATCTGCTCTGAGCGTCCCCTCTCAGACCTCATTGCCCAGACCTCAGAAGGTCCTTAGAGGCCAGCCCTCAACCTCCAAACCTTAGGTTGGGAGGTGGCCCTCTGAAAAGAAAGAGAACTGCGAACAAATAGATGCAAGTGGAAGATGCACAACCCACAGAACTCCCTCCTAGCAGTCCTTCAGGATGCAGATCCCTCAGCCCCTGTGCAATCAGCTGTATTCAAGCTCTCTTAACAGAAATAACACCCAGCAGACTCAAAACATACCAAAGGAGCCCACTCAACTACTTAGAGAGGATATAAATACTTCAGTTTCAGCTTTGGGGGGGAACAGAACATAGAGGTGAATGGGAAATGAAGAGTTGGAATGAAGAGCTTTCTAACTCTGTAACTAAACTGTTGCGATCTGATTATCTGATGGGCTATGCTCTCATTGGGTCATGTGAGAAGCTTCACTCATAGCCCATTCCAATCAACTTCTGTTAAAAAGCAATCCAGTCTACGCCATATTCCACAAAATCTGGACTTTACTGTTATAGTAGAAAAGAGAGAGATAATGACAGGGAGAAAGACAGATAGACATAGACAGACACAGAGACAGACAGACAGAAAGAGACACAGAGATAGAGAAATTTGGTTAGATCTGTTAGCAAGGCAGCTTGCCAAATTATACACAGAATTAGCTACTTAGGAATTCATGCATTTAAAATTTAAATACAAACACAAATCAAAACACAACTTGATTAAAACTAATTCCAGAGGGAATTCGTGGTATTAGCTTTTAGGATTAATAATTAAGAGGACCCTGAGAGTGTGAAACTGTCCATGATATGGTTTGATAAAAAGCTTTGATGAATAAATTCTCATTGATACCTGTGTGTCCATTTTTCAGGGCTGCTGAATAAACACCACCAAATAGATGGCTTAAACAGCATAAATGTATTGTCTCAAAGTAACAGATCACCACAAATTTGGTGGCTTAAACAATATAAATGTATTCCCTTACAGTTCTGAAGACCAAAAGTCTGAAATGGGTTTCACTGGGCTGAAATTAAGGTACTGGCAGGGCTGTGTTCCCTCTAGAGGGTCTAGAGGAGGATTCATTTCCTTTGCTTTTAAAGCTTCCAGTGGTCTCCTGTATTCCTCGGCTTGTGATGCCTTCCTCTACCTTCAAAATGTATCACTCCAATCTCTGCTGTCATAATCAAACTGCCTTTTCTTCTCTAGGAAGTAATCATATATTCACTTCTGCCTTCCTTTTATAAGGACATTTGAGATTACATTTAGAGTTCACCCAGATAATCCATGACACAGTCTTCCCATCTCGAAATGTGCAATCACACTTGTAAAGTCCTTTTTACCATATACAATGACATTCACAGGTTCCAGAGTAGGACCTGGTATCTATGGGGAATGTTGTTCAGCCTACCACATCACCCACCCTAGATCAACTCAAATGACAGTCCACCTCATTTCCACAAAGGAGAAACTTTCCCTTAAAAGAGCATTACTCTGCTATATATTTCCTCAAACATCCAGTTTTCTTCTCAGATATAGAGTCCTCTTTCAAAATCTTATCAAAGAAAAGTTTGATTTCAATAACAGTAATGTCCCATTGATCAGTACATGGGTAGATCTGAACTATTAGAATATTTTCCATATTACTACCCTTCAATGCTGCAGACATAATATAATTTCTTATGCATTATCATCTTTACAAAATCTGCACAGAATGTTTTTTTGCATGATTCTGGGAATGCAGCAAAATCCTTTTGGCAAATCAAATAATTTCAAGTTTTACAAATTAGAGATGTTTAGCACCTCTTCTATTAAATTGATTCCCTTAATAATTTCAAACCACTTTTACATGAACTCAGAGTATGTTCCTGTCAAAATGAATAAAAGAATACATTTGCCACTGTAGAAATAAGATTACTGTTCAGAAAGCATTCTCTCTTACTCTGCTCATCTCAACCTCTATGGAGAAATTCTACTTTGTTCCGTTGATGTTGAACTTACCCTGTGGCTTTTTTTCAACATAGATATGAGTTGGAATTAACGGTGTATCACTTCTGAGATTAAATTTTTAACTACTTGTTTTTGCAAGCTACTGAGTACATGATTACACAACATTTTATAGCAATGGTAGATAAACATGGTCACTAACTATTTTTAATTAGTATAAGCCAAGAGTACCTCCAAAAAGCAATTGACCTTGACATTTCATTTTAACTAATGTATACATGAGACATATAACATCAAAACCATTCACTTTAATATCAGTTAGTACAATGTTTATTATTTCTTAAGTTATGTTTACAATTTTTATTAATATGAGTTATTCTTAAATTAAGCTGTCAGGAAAATAGCAGGATGTGAAATTATATATATAATATAGTCTCAGCTATGTAAAAAATTCATGGAAAGCAGTTTACCCTGAGGAAGAGTTCTCAGCCATGGGGAAAGTGTGCAAGAGGATAAAAGCCCAAGAGTTCCAAGGTGCATTTGGCAAAACCATGCACATGTGAGTACATACTTGTGACACATAAAAAATAAGGACAGTCACCAGCCTGCTGGGAGATGAGGTTTCAGGTGTTCAGCCAGGACTGAAGGGTTCTCTTTCCAGGTTCCCAGTCATCTCCTTTCTACAAGAAGCAGGGATCAAGCCCTGAGCCTTTGGAGTGGGAGCACTGACTCCAAGACCCTAGACTACCAGAGAACTAACCCTAGGGAGTATCAAATAGTGAGAACTCACAGGAAGGAAACCACTTGAATACAAGACCCAGCAGGCATCACCCAAGCACCAGTAGCTCTCTGTGTAGGATGCCTCATCTAAGCAACAAACAAACAAAAAAATACAAACCTAATCACCAGCAGATAGGATTACCACCTCACTCACCCTTGCCCATCAGAGGAAAAACAAACAAACAAACAAAAAACTCAGCACAAATCTCACCCTATTCAAAGCTTACAAAAACCACTGGACCAATCTTAGGAGGGCAAACATGAAAAGGAAGAAAGAATTCAACCCTGAAGCCTGGGAAAAGGAGATCTTAAACACAATAAGTAAAAATAATAATAATAATAATAATGAACAGGCAGAGAAATACTACAAAATTCAGGAACAAACTAGAAACATAGAAGTCCAAATAAATAAAGAGGAAATAGGCAAAATACCTGAAAAATAATTCAGAATAATGATAGTAAAGATGATAAAAAAAACCTTGAAAACAAAATGGAGAAAATGCAAAAATTAATAAACAAAGACCTAGAATTAAAGAATAAACATACAGAGATAAACAACACAATTACTGAAACTAAAAATACTCTAGAAGGAATCAATAGCAGAATATCTGATGAAGAAGAATGAATAAGTGAGCTGGAACATAAAATAGTGGAAATAACTTCTGAATAGCAGAATAAAGTAAAAAGAATGGAAAGAACCAAGAATAGTCTCAGAGGTCTCTGGGACAATATTAAATGTACCAACATTCAAATTAGAAAAAGAAAGGGTATGAGAAAATATTTGAAGAGATTATAGTTGAAAATTTCCCCAACAGGGAAAAGGAAATAGTCACAAAGAGTCCTACACAGGAAAACCCAAGGAGAAACACACATTCTAATCAAACTAACAAAGACTAAACACAAAGAAAGAATATTAAAAGCAGCAAGGAAGAAGTAACAAGTAACATACAAGGGAAACCCCATATGCTTTCAGCAGAAACTCTGCAGGCCAGAAGGGAATGGCAGGATATATTTAAAGTACTGAAAAGGAAAAATCTACAACCAAGATTACTCTACACAGCAAGGACCTTATTTAAAATTGATGGAGAAATAAAAAGCTTTTCAGAGAAGAAAAAGTTAAGAGAATTCAGTACCACCAAACAAGTTTTAAAACAAATCTTAAATGGAAATATATGGTCAAGAAATACAGGAGAAGAAAAAAGATCTACAAAATCAACCCCAAATAATTTTTTTAAATGGCAATATGAACATACATATCAATAATTACTTTAAATGTAAATGGATTAAATGTCCCAACCAAAAGACACAGACTGGCTGAATGGACACCAAAACAAGACCCATATGTATGCTGTCTACAAGAAACCCACTTCAGACCTAAAGACACATATATACTGAAAGTGAGAGGATGGAGAAATATATTCCATGCCAAGGGGAAGCAAAAGAAAGCTGGAATAGCAATCCTCATGTCAGACAAAATAGACCTTAAAATAAAGAAGATTACAAGAGAGAAGGAATGATACTACATAATGATCAAGGGATCAATCCAAGAGGAAGACATAACAATTGTAAATATCTATGCACCCAACATAGGAGCACCTCAATACATAAGACAAACACAAACTAACAGACATAAAAGGAGAAAATGACAGTAACACAATAATAGTAGGAGACTTTAACACCCCACTCACACCAATGGACAGATAATCAAAACGGAAAATTAATAAGGAAACACATGTCTTAAATGTTACATTAAATGAAATGGATCTTATTGATATCTTCAGGGCATTCCATCCAAATGCAGAAAAATATACCTTCTTCTCAAGTACACAAGGAACATTCTCCAGGATAGACCACATCTTGGGTCACAAATCAAAACACAGTAAATTTAAGAAATTTGAAATCATATAAGCATCTTCTCTGACTACAATGCTACGAGACTAGATAGCAATTACAAGAAAAAAACTTACGATAAGGAACACAAACACATGAAGATTAAACAACACATTTCTAAATAACCAACAGGTTACTGAAGAAATCAAAAGGAAAATCAAAAAATTTCTAGAGAAAAATGACAATGAAAACATGACAACTCAAAACCTATGTGATACAGAAAAAGCAGTTCTAAGAGGGGATTATATAGTAATACACTCCTACCTCAAGAAACAAACAAACCAAAAAAAAAAAAAAAACACAGAAAAGATAACCTAACTTTACACCTAAAACAACTGTAAAAAGATGAACAAAAAACTCCAAAGTCAGTAGAAGGAAAGAAGTCATGAAGATCTGAGCAGAAATAAATGAAAAAGAAATGAAAGAAACAATAGAAAGATTAATAAAACTAAAAGTTGGCTCTTTGATAAACAAAATTGACAAACCTTTAGCCAGACTCATCAAGAAAAAAAAGAGATAAGAATCAAATCAACAAAATTAGAAATGAAAAAGGAGAGTTTACAACAGATAATGCAGAAATACCAAGGATCATAAGAGACTATTATAAAGAACTACATGGCAATAAAATGGATAACCTGGAAGAAATGGACAGATTCTAGAAAAGTTCAATCTTCCAAGATTGAACCAGGAAGAAATAGAGATTATAAACAACACAGTTACAAGCACTGAAATTGAAGCTATGATCAAAAATCTCCCCCAAAACAGAGGCCAAGGACCAGATACCTTACAGGAGATTCTATCAAACATCCAGAGAAGAGCTAATGCCTATCCTTCTAAAACTCCTTCAAAAATTGCAGAGGAAGGAACACTTCCAAACTCATTCTATGAGGCCACCATCACCCTGATATCAAAACCAGACAAAGACAACAACCACAAAAAAGAAAACTACAGGCCAATATCACTGATGAATGTAGATGAAAAATCCTCTACTAAATTTTTGCAAACAGAATTCAGCAACACCGAATAAAAAGTTCAGTGGTTTTCAAACTGAATTTGAAACAAAAATTCAGTTTTTTTTTTAATCAAAAAGCTCATACACCATGATCAAGTTGGGTTTATTCCAGGGTTGCAAGGATTCTTCAATATATGCAACTCAATCAATGGGATACACCATATTAACAAACTGAAAGATAAAAACCATATGATCATCTCAATAGATGCAGGAAAAGCCTTTGACAAAATTCAGCACCCATTTATGAATAAAACTCTTCAAAAAATGGGTATAGAAGGAACTTTCCTCAACATAGTAAAGGTCATATATGATAAGCCTACAGCAAATATTATTCTCAATGGTGAAAAACTGAAAGCATTCCCCTTAAGATCAGGAACAAGACAAGGGTGTCCACTTTCACCACTGTTATTCAACATAGTTCTGGAAGTCTAACTACAGCAACCAGAGAAGAAAAAGAAATAAAAGGAATCCAGATTGGAATAGAAGAAGTAAGCTCTCACTGTTTGCAGATGACATGAAACTGTACGTAGAAAACCCTAAAGACAGTATCAGAAAATTACCAAAGCTAATCAGTGAATTTAGCAAAGTTTCAGGATTCAAAATCAATACACAGAAATCACTTGCATTTCTATATACTAACAATGAAAAATCAGAAAGAGAAATTAAGGAATCAATCACATCCACCATTGCAATGAAAAGAATTAAATTATCTAGGAATAAACTTTCCTAAGGAGACAAAAGAACTGTTTACAGAAAATTATAAGACACTAATGAAAGAAATCAAAGCTAACATAAACAGATTGAGGGATAGTCCATGCTCCTGCGTAAGAAGAATCAATATTGTGAAAATGACTATACTACCAAATGCAATTTACAGATTCAATGTGATCCTTATCAAATTACCAAAGGCATTTTTCAGAGAACTAGAACAAAAAATTTCACAATTCATATGGAAACACAAAAGACCCTGAATAGCCAAAGCATTCTTGAGAAAGAAGAATGGAACCGGAGGAATCAACCTTCCTAACTTCAGATTATACTACAAAGCTACAGTCATCAAGACAATATGGCATTGGCACTAAAACAGAAATATAGACCAATGGAACAAGATAGAATGCCCAGAAATAAACCCATGCACCTATGGGCACCTTATTTTTGACAAAGGAGGCAAGAACGTACAATGGGGCAAAGATAACCTCTTAAATAAATGGTGCTGCGAAAACTGGACAGCTACATGTAAAAGAATGAAATTAGAACACTTCCTAATACCACACACAAAGATAAACTCAAAATGGATTAAACACCTAAATGTAGGAGCAGAAACTATAGAACTCTTAGAAGAAAGTATAGGCAGAACACTCAATGACATATATCAAAGCAGGATCCCCTATGGCCCACCTCCTAAAGTAATGGAAATCAAAACAAAAGTAAAGAAGTGGGACCTGATTAAACATAAAAGTTTTTGCACAACAAAGGAAATTATAAGCAAGGTGAAAGAAAACCTTCAGAATGGGAGAAAATAATAGCAAATGATACAACTGACAGAGGATTGATTTCCAAAATATACAAGTAGCACATATAATTCAATGCCAGAGAAACAAAAATTCAATCAAAAAATGGGAAAAAGACCTAAACAGATTTCTCCAAAGACATACATATGGCTAACAAACACATGAAAAGATGCTCAGCATCACTCATTATTAGAGAAATGCAAATCAAAATTAAAATGAGATATCACCTCACACTGATCAGAATGTTCCTCATCAAAAAGTCTACAAACAATAAATGCTGGAGAGAGTGTGGAGAAAAGGGAGCACTCTTGCACTGTTGGTGGGAATGTAAACTGATACAGCCATTATGGAAGATGGTATGGAGACTTCTTTAAAAACTAGGAATAAAACCACCATATGACCCAGCAATCCCACTCCTGGACACATACTCTGAGGAAACTAAAACTGAAGACACATGTATCCCATTGTTTATTTCAGCACTATTTACAATAGCTAGAATATGGAAACAATCTATATGTCCATAGACAAATGAACAGATAAAGAAATTGTAGTGCATATACACAATGGAATATTACTCAGCCATAAAAAGGAATGCATTTGAGTCAGTTCTAATGAGGTGGATGAACTTAGAACCTATTACACAGAGTGAAGTAAATCAGAAAGAGAAAGATAAATATTGTATTCTAATGTATATATACAGAGTCTAGAAAAAAAATGGTACTGAAGAATTTATTTACAGGGTAGTAATAGAGAAACAGACATAGAAATTAAACTTATGGACATGGGAGAGGGGAGGAGAGGGTGAGCTGTATGAAAAGAGTAACAGGGAAACTTTCATTACCATATGTAAAATAGAAGCCAATGGGAGTATTTTGCTGTATGGCTCAGGAAACTCAAATAGGGGTTCTATATCAACCTAGAGGGGTGGGATGGGGAGGAGATGGGAGGGAGGTTCAAAAAGGAGGAGATATATGGATACCTATGGCTATTACATTGAGTTTTTACAGAAAACAACAAAATTCTATAAAGCAACTATCCTTCAGTAAAAAAATAAATGAATTAAAAAAATTTTTTTAAATCAATATATGAGTAAAATAAGTCAAAATACACCTGATCAAAGCCTTTAGCAGGTTAAAAAAATCATGGAAAATATAATAGTAAATTATTTGTGGTAAAATGTTTTTATTATCTTAGAAATTTGTTGTTTACTGAATGTGATTCACACTACAGAATTTTGCTACTTACTTCATATTACTCTATATTAGAGTTTTGCCAAGAGAACACACTGGTAATACCAAATACCCTCTTACAATGCAAGAGAAGACTCCACACATGGACATCATCAGATGGTCAATACTGAAATCAAATTTATTATATTCTTTGCAGCCAAAGATGGAAAAGCTCTATATAGTCAGCAAAAACAAGACCAGGAGCAGACAGTGGCTCAGATCATGAACCCAATATGGCCAAATTAAGACTTAAATTGAATAAAGTATGGAAAACCATTAAACCATTCAGATGTGACCTAAAGCAAATCCCTTAAGATTATACAGAGAAAGCGAGAAATAGATTCAAGGGGTTAGATCTGATAGACAGAGTATCTGAAGAACTATGGACAGAGGTTTCATGACATTGTACAGGAGGCAGGGATCAAGATCATTCCCAAGAAAAAGAAATTCAAAAAGGCAAAATGGTGTCTGAGGAGGGCTTACAAATAGCTAAGAAAAGAAGAGAAGCCAAAGGCAAAGGAGAAAAGGAAAGATATTCCCATTTGAATGCACAGTTTCAAAGAATAGCAAGGAGAGATAAGAAAGCCTTCCTCAGAGGAAAACAATAGAATGGGAAAGACCAGAGATCTCTTCAAGAAAACCAGAGATAACAAGGCAACATTTTATCTCAAAGATGGGCACAATAAAGAACAGAAATGGCATGGACCTAACAGAAGCAGAAGATACTAAGAAGAGTAGCAAGAATACACAGAAGAACTTACAAAAAAGATCTTCATGACCAAGATAATCACGATGGTATGATCATTTACGTAGAGCCAAACATCCTGGAACACAACGTCAAGTTGGCCTTAGGAAGCATCATTACAAATAAAGCTAGTGGAGGTGATGGAACTCCAGTTGAGCTATTTCAAAACCGAAAAGATGATGCTGTGAAGGTGCTGCACTTAATAGCTAGCAAATTTGGAAAACTCAGCAGTGGCCACAGGACTGGAAAAGGTCAGTTTTCATTCCAATCCCTAAGAAAGGCAATGCCAAAGAATGCTCAAACTATTGCACAATTGCACACATCTCACACACTAGCAAAGTAATGCTCAAAATTTTTCAAGCCAGGCTTCACCAGTACATAAATCATTAACTTCCAGATGTTCAAGCTGGATTTAGAAAAGGCAGAGGAACCAGAGGTCAAATAGCAACATCTGCTGGATCATTGAACAAGCATGAGAGTTCCAGAGAAACATCTATTTCTGCTTTATTGACTATGCCAAAGATTTTGACTGTGTGCATTACAATAAACTGTGGAAAATTCTTAAAGAGATGGGAATACCAGACCACCTGACTTGCCTCTTTTGAAACCTGTATGCAGATCAGGAAGCAACAGTTAGAACTGGACATGGAACAACAGACTGGTTCCAAATAGGAAAAGGAGTATGTCGAGGCTATATATTGTCACCCTGCTTATTTAATTTATATGCAGAGTATATCATGAGAAACACTGGGCTGGATGAAGCACAAGCTGGAATCAAGGTTGTCGGGAGAAATATCAATAACCTTTGATCTCCAGATGACACCACCCTCATGGCAGAAAGTGAAGAAGAACTAAAGAGGCTCTTGATGAAAGTGAAAGAAGAGAGTGAAAAATTTGGCTTAAAACTCACCATTCAGAAAACTAAGATCATGGTATCTGGTCCCATCACTTCATGGCAAATAGGTGGGGAAACAATGGAGATGATGACAGACTTTATTTTGGGGGGCTCCAAAATCACTGTAGATGGTTACTGCAGCCATGAAATTAAAAGATGCTTGCCTCTTGGAAGGAAATCTATGATCAACCTAGACAGTATATTAAAAAGCAAAGACTTAACTTTGCCAACAAAAGTGAAAGTGAAAGTCTCTCAGTTGTGTCTGACTCTTTGTGACTCAATGAACTATATAGTTCATGGAATTCTCCAGGCCAGAATACTGGAGTGGGTAGCATTTTCCTTCTCCAGGGGATCTTCCCAAACCAGGGATCGAATCCAGGTCTCCTGCATTGCAAGCAGCTTCTTTACCAGCTGAGCCACAAGGGAAACCCAAGAATATTGGAGTAGGTAGCCTATCTCTTTTCCAGTGGATATTCCTGACCCAGGAATCAAACCGGGGTCTCCTGCATTACAGGTGGATTCTTAACCAACTGAGCTACAAGGGAAGACCGTCAACAAAGGTGTGGCTAGTAAAAGCTATGGTTTTTCCAGTAGTCAATGTGGATGTGAGCATTGGATTATAAAGAAAGCTGAGCACCAAAGAGCTGTTGCTTTTGAACTGTGGTATTGGAGAAGAATCTTGAGAGTCTCTTGGACTGCTAGGAGATTCAACCATTCCATCCTAAAGTAAACCAGTACTGAATATTCATTGGAAGGACTGATGCTGAAGCTGAAACTACAATACTTTGGCCACCTGATGCAAAGAACTGACTCATTTGAAAAGATCCTGATGCTGAGAGAGATCGAAGGTGGGAAAAGAAGGTGTTGACAGAGGATGAGATGGCTGAGTGGCATCACCAACTCAATGGACATGAGTTTGAGTAAACTCCAGGAATTGATGATGGACAGGGAAGCCTGGCATGCTGTAGTCCATGGGGTTGCAAAGAGTCAGACACAAGTGAGCCTCTGAACTGAACTGAGCTGATTTCTATGTTATGTTTATGATATATCTAAAACACATAGTAACAATATTTGTCCTTGAAAAAGGAAGCCCAGATGTTTATTTAGGAAACTGAACCATGGATCAAATTTTAAGTTATGATAAGCAGAAAGGAGCAGTATCTGTCTGTGATGTATATTATTATGAGTGGATAGACAAGGTTAAGTTTTAATTTCTTTCTCTACAATACTCTAGCTAGCTGGGAATATTGTGTTTTCAAATAAAAAACTCAAGTGGTTTATTTTTTTCTGCTCAGCTGAAAGATGGGGATGTACAATTAATTTGCAAATAATAGAAATAAAGGCTTCAGAGATATTATCCTCACAAACTGTACTATGGTCTGGCTTTTATTCTTAAATAACTAATTTTTTAACATTTATTATAATATACTTACAAAGGTAAATGAGATGATTTTTCAATCATGATCAAATGTGAGTTTTCCCTTTTCTTACTTAGAAGCCCTTCATTTAGAAAAACTAACACTTACTCTTATGGAGAATATCAAGGTCATGAAGCTGTTGTACCATGTATTTCTCAAATTCAGAAAAGGAGCGGCTCGTTGGTGCTTTCTGAATATCTTGCGGCAGGGAACCTTTAAGAGAAAAAGAAAATGAACTATATGAAGCCATAACTTTCCAAAAATACCTTTCACAATAATAACTTGAATTTACTAGGCATACATGCATTCATTTAGCAGTAACTGAGAGGTCCTGCACATTATTTTAAACAGGTAGATCAGAGGTAAACAAGAAATTAGGATTCCTGCTCTTGTAAAGCTTTTCTTTCTTTCTTTCTTTCTTTTCTTTTCTTTTTCTTTAGTGAATTAAAAGGTAAAGGCAAAAGTTGCCTTTTAAAGGATGAGAGGAGAGAGAAATTCTGATTTGAATATTGTAGAATTTTTTTTTCCCATTTGAATGACCAAAAAAAAAAATCATGACCTAAAAGCATTGGAAATCACATAAAAGAAAAGTTTCTCTAAGTCTGGGTAATCATTTACTTTAAATAAAAATTTTCTAAAATTTTATTAAAACTGTAGATGTCTACTCTCTATCCAGGTCAAATATTAATAGAAAAGAATCTCAGGGGAGTAGAGAGTAGGAATTTTCATTCTTAACATAAATTCATCTAAATTCATAGAGGCAGAGAAAATTAAAGTGAAAAGACAGAGGAACTGCTCTCAATTGAAAGAACAAGGAAATACCAAATAATAACAAAAAAATATTAAAACAGAAATAAAATTTATCCAACAAACAATTCAACACATTGTAAATAAATATGCTAACTAGGGGAAAATGAGTTAGGTAAAAGAATAGATGAACACACCAAGAATTTTAGCAAGGAATCAGAAAATTAAAAAAGACTCAATAGCTGAAATAAAAAACACACTTGAAGGAATGACTAGTAAACTAAGTGATACAGAAAAACTGATATATTATCTGGAAGATAGAATAATGGAAATCACTCAATCAGAACAAAAAGAAAAACAAAAGTTTAAAAACGGAAAATTGTCTAACAGTTTATGACACTTAACAGCATCAAAACAAAGAACCCATTCAAAAAATGGGCAGAAGACCTGAATAGACACTTCTCCAAAGAGGACATACAGATATCCAACAGGCACATAAAAAGATGTTCAATAGTGCTAGTTACTAGAGAAATGCAAATCAAGACTACAATGAGATACAACCTCACACCAGCCAGAATGGCTATCATTTGAAAAAAAATCCATAAACAACAAGTCCTGGAGAGGGTACAGAGAGAAGGGAACCCTCCTACACTGTTGGTGGGAATGTAAGCTGGTACAGCCAACTATGGAGAACAGTATGGAGGTTCCTTAAAAAACTAAAACTAGTGCTACCACGTGACCCTGAAATCTCACTCTTGGGGGTGTATCTGGAGAAAGCCATGATCCGAAAATATACATGTGCTCCAATATTCATTGCAGCACTGTTTACAATAGCTAAGACATGGAAGCAACCTAAATGTCCATTGACAGAGGAACAGATAAAGAAGAGTGATACATATATACAATGGACTCAGCCATTGAAAGAATGGAATGATGCCATTTGCAGCAACATGGATGGAACTAGAGAATGTTATACTAAGTCAAACAGAGAAGAAGAAATATTGTAAGACAACCCTTGTTATGTGGAATCTGAAAAGAAATTATACAAATGAACTTACTTAAAAATGGAAAGAGACTCACAGACTTAGAAAACAAATTTATGGTGGCTGAGAGGAAAGGATAGTAAGAGACTTTTGGAAGGTCATATGCATACTGCTATATTTAAAATGGATAACCAACAAGGACCTATCGTATATCACAAGGAACTTTGCTCAATATTATGTGCCAGCCTGGACGGGAGTGGAGTTTGGGGAAGAATGGATACATGTATATGTATGGCTGAGTACCTTCACTGTTCACTTGAAACTACTGTAACATTGTTAATCGGCTATGTGTGCATGCACGCTAAGTCACTTCATTTGTGTCCGACTCTTTGTGATGCTATGGACCATAGCCCATGAGGCCTTTCTGTCCATGGGATTTCCCAGGCAGGAATACTGGAGTAGTTTTCCATGCCTTCCTCCAGGGGATCTTCCCAGCCCAGGGATTGAACCCACGTGTCTTACATCTCCTGCATTAGCAGGTGGATTCTTTACCACTAGTGACACCTGGGAAGCCTAATTGGCTACACCCCAATTCAAAAGAGAAAGTTTCCCTGAAGGGTAGGATGGGGAAACAGATGGGAGGAAGGTACGGGAGGGAGGGGACATGGGTATACCTATGAATGATTCTTACTGATGTATGACAGAAAAACCACATAATTCTATAAATCAATAATCCTTCAATTTAAAAATTAAACAAACAAACAAGAGAACATTTAAAGCTTGGAAAAAAGTAAAATGAAAACTGAAAATTAGTTAATAGATCTCTGAGATAACATTAAGCATACCAATATTTGCATTATAGAGGTCCCAAAGGAGAAGATAGAAGAGGATCAAAAATATATTTGAGGAAATTAGGGTGAAAACTTAAAAAACCTGAAGAAGGAATCAGATATACAGGTAAAAGAAGGACAAAAAGTCCAAAACCAGTTGAACCCAAACAGACCCAAACCAAGACATATCATAATTTAAATGGCAAGTTCAAGATAATACTAAAGGCAGCAAAGGGAGGAAAAAGTCATATACAAGAAAATCCCCGTAAGGCTATCAGCTGATTTCCCTGAAGAAATTTTGCAGGCCAGAAAGAATGTATTCAAAGTTCTGGAAAGGAAAAACCTGCAACCTAGGATACACTTTGATATAAATTAGCAATATTTGTGGATATACCTCCTCAGGGGAAAGAAATAAAAGTAAAAATAAACGATGGGGCTTAAAAGCTTTACACAGAAAAGGAAACCAATGGACAAAATGAAAAGACAATCTGCTGAGTGGGAGAAACTATTTGTAAATGATATGACTGACAAGGACTTAATGTTCCAAAATATATAAACAGCTCCATATCAACAAGACAAAAACCTAAGCAAAAAATGGTCAGAAGACACTAATAGACATTTAGACATTTTTTTTTCCCAAAGAATATATACAGATGACCAACTGGCACATGAAAAGATGCTTCAACATGGTTAATTATTAGAGAAATACAAAACAATGATGAGATGTCACCTCACTTCTGTCAGAATGGCCATGATCAAAATGACCACAAATAACAAATGTTGCTGAGGATGTGGAGGGAAGGGAACCCTGGTACACCATTGGTGGGAATGTAAATTGGTTCAGGCACTATGGAAAACAGTATGAAAAACCTAATAATAGAATTATCATATGATCCAGTAATTTCACTATTTCACTCCTGGATATACATTCAGAAAAAACAAAAACACTAATTTGAAAAGATTCATGCACCCCAGTGTTCATAACAGCACTATTTATTTATAGTAGCTAAGATATGGAAGCAATTTAGGTGTTTATCAACAGACAAATGAATGAAGAGGTTTTATATATATGTAATGGGATATTACTTATGTATCAACAGACTAATGAAGAGGTTTTATATATATATATATATATATATATATATATATATGTATAATGGAATATTACTCAGACAAAAAAATAATGAAATTTTGCCATTTGCCACAATGTGGCTGGACCTAGAGAATATTATGCTTAGTGAAATAAATCAGAGAAAGACAAATACTATATGATATCACTTATATGTGGAATATAAAAAACAAACAAATGCACGTATATTGTAAAATAGAAGTGGACTCACAGATATAGACAACAAACTAATGGTTACCAATGGGGAGAGGGAAATGGAGAGGAAGAAGATGTGGGTATGAAATCAAGAGAGACAAACTACTAGCACAAAGGATAGCACAGGGAACTACAGTCATTATTTATAATAACTTTTAATGGAGTATAATCTCTAAAAATGCTGATTCACTATATTGTATACATAAAACTAATAAAATATTGTAAATCAACAATAAAATGTTTTAAATAACAACAAGAAAAGGACCAGGGTGGGACTTCCCTTGCGATTCAGTAGTTAAGACTTTGAATGAAGAGTCATTGAAGAGGGCCTGGATTTGATCCCTGGTCAGGAAACTAAGATCCCATTTGCCAAATGAACAACAATAACAAAAAAAAAAAACAGAAGAAAAGGACCAGGGGGGACAGAACAGCCCTCATTTACAACAGGAACTTCTCAAAGCACAGGGAAAGAGAGGCTGGCGGGCTATTTCCGACTCTTGAAGTCCTGGTTGAGATGTGACACATACCATTTGTGCTCACATTTCTACTCAAAGCAAATCAAATACACAAACCTATTGACAGAGGGATGAGGCGCCATCTGTTGCAGGAATTATAATCTAGAGGGGAATCCACACAGAGGGGAAGGGGAACATTTAGCCGAATAGCAGTAATATATTACATTAGACTTGAAATTATTTATGTCTATGTCTCTTTTTTCTTATGTAATATCTACTATCTCTGCCAACATTTTAGATCAGTGCTCTTTTTAACCTATGCAGTTTTTTTTCTTCTAATCAGATTTTTTAATGGTACTCTGCTCTTTAAAATTTTCTAATGATACCACTTGTAAAAAAAAAATTCTGTTTTCCTGTGGTTCATTTTTTTGGTTGCTTATTCATTGCACAAACTTATAGTCGATGTGCCCTCTTGGTAGCAAAAATTGATTCACTCAGAAAAGATTTATGTCATGGTTTAATTCTTTCACTTAAGACACATATTAGTGGAAATATGGTAGGACAGAGTAGAATCCTCTTCCTTACTATTCTGGCGAACTTTTCTCCCCACTCATCCGCCAACAACAACAACAAAATCCCTCTATTGTCATACATTCAATTTATTGCTGAATTTCTTTCATAATTTTACTGTGTTATGTGTTTTTGTAACTCTTTTTGTTTTATTGACTGAATAGAATTTTCCCTGTTACATTGATAGGGTCATTTCAGTAGGACATTGGAAGTAGTAAGGAGACAAAAGTGTGAGCTGTGGTCACATTATTGACTATCACCTTAGAGAATCAATAAAAGAAGAAATCAATCCAAGAAGTCAAAAAGAAAATTAAAGTCCTTAAAGTGAAACAAAGTGAATAGGAGAAAAACATTACAAATGATACATAAAATTGTTTTTTTCCTTTGAAAAGACCAACAAAATAGGTAAAGTCAAGCAATTCTGATCAAGGAAAAATGAAAAGAAACAGAAATGCACATTTTGGGGACCCATAAAATAGCTATATTCCCAGATAAAGAAAAAATTTAATTCTATGCTTTTAAAAATATTTATTATTTTAAAGCATTCTAATTTATTTTACTGGACTAAAATAACCCTAATGATAAAACTTGTCAAATAGAGCACTAACAAATAATTTACCAACCAATCTTTCTGCTAAATATAGAAACACATCAAATGATTAAAATTATAGGTTTGGGAGTTAAATACATCTGTATTTAAACACTTGTATTTTACAGAAATATTTTGTGACTTGTATACTTAACTATTTTAAATCCTTTCTCTAAAGTGAGATTATAATGCCTATTTTCAGAACAACTGCCAGGATTGCACACCTTAAATATCTTCCAATTTTATTTGTCAATTATACCTCAATAAATCTGAAAAAATTATGCTTTAAAAAAATAACTGGAATGATTAAAAAGTGATCAAATAAGTTCTAAAATATTATATGCAGTCAGCTTATGACTGATAATGCTGCTAAAGGCTGCGGCTGCTGCTGCTGGTGGTGGTGGTGGTGGTATTGGTGGTGGTGGTGATGGTATTGGTGGTGGTGGTGGTGGTATTGGTGGTGATGGTGATGGTATTGGTGGTGGTGGTGTTGGTATTGGTGGTGATGGTGGTGGTATTGGTGGTGGTGGTGGTGGTATTGGTGGTGATGGTGATGGTATTGGTGGTGGTGGTGGTGGTATTGGTGGTGGT
>ML662447.1:3867502-3948788 GCA_007570785.1 Antilocapra americana | reverse complement strand
TGGAAAAATCTCAACAAACCTTTAGGCCAACCCGATTTTATTTACTTATTTATTTTTAATTGGAGGAAAATTGCTTTACAATATTTGTGTTGGCTTTTGCCATACATCAACTTGAATCAGCTATAGGCAAATATATATATCCTCTCTATCCCTCAAGAGTGGGAAGACATCGCTCCCACTCCCACCCTATCTCATCCCTCTAGGTAGTGGACACTGGGTTTGCAATATTTTAACATATATTCAAAGGAGTCATACATAGTTTATTCTGGGAATGCTGAAAGAGTTCAACATCAGAAATATCAATATATTTACTTAATTCACCACATTATAAGTAAAAGGAGAAAAAAAATGTATGAAACATTTCAAAAAAATGCTAAAAACATTTGATAAATTTCAACATTCTCTTCTAATGAAAAACAAACTAGAAAAAAATAAAATAGAAAGCTATTTATTTAGTTGACATAAAATTAGGTATCTGAAATCAATGGAAAATACTGTCCATATTGTGAAAGATTTCCATTAAAGTCAGGAAGAAAAGAGAAAGCCTAGCATCACTGTAATTATTTTGTATTTTTCTAAAACTTCTAGTAAATGCCACAAGAAAAAAATGTAATAATAAAATGAAAGGGTCAAAATCATCATGGTTTTCAAATAACAAGACTGCTTACCTAGAAGAAACTAAAAATATCAGAGTGAGATGTATTGGAATGGATGAGGATATTAAGGACATATTTGGACAAATTCACAAAAATGTATGTTCAAGAGACTCATTGTACAAGTCAGGAAGTAGAAAAATCATCTATTCAGCCTAAAAGCATGTCAATAAAGAACTGATTAAATAAGATTCTGTCATATCATGGAACAGTAGCTTGCCTTAAATTAATGGTGCAGAGCTAATTTTGGCGAAAAACAGACTTGCTTTTTCAGAATTTCCAGATGATTTTGCAGTAAGCATGTGTATATTACTTTTAAATCAGAAAACCATAACTTAGCTATTTATTTATGCCAACAAATTTTGGCAAAAACATAGAAAGGCATATCCTCTCATTAAATTGCAAATTTGTTAAATTATTCAAAAGGCAAGATCATCTATACTTATTAGAAGTCTTTAAAATGTCCACATTCAAAAAGACAATTGCACCTCTAAGAAATGTCTTAAAGGAATAAGAAAGGATATTAAAAAATGAACATCAAGGATGTTCAATATTTATTCAGTATAAATTGGAAATACTGGGAATAACTCAAGTGCTTTGAGCTCTTACAGAAGGAGGGGCTGTGCTAGGCTCTTCTGTGTGCAGCTGGGTAGCGTTATTACCCTAATCAGTTTGAGAGCAAGACTGTTCCTATACAATCCTATTTCCTTTCCATGTGAGAGCCTGTCCTTTGCATTACCACCAGCCCTCTAGCAATCCATGGCCTGAGAAATCAGGGCCACTGGGCTGCTGAGCAGATTGTTATTCCTATTGAATGGATGATGTGAGGTGTTGCTGAGCAGTCTCCAGACCACGGAATCACCACCAGAAGCATGGCCTTGGTGCTTTGCTGCACACCACCTATTTCTTATTCCACCTCACAGCAACGCAGAGGACGGATGGTTCCTGCGGCAACTCCGCGACTGCTGGAGACTCAGATGGCCCCTCCCCCTTTTCCTTTCCAGCGCATGTTATAATTTACCCAGTTTGGAGGCAGAAGCAATTACTTTATAAGTGTACATACAGATTTGCCTTTCTTCTACTCAGACCTGGAATACTAAACTTTCTCAAGTATTTGAAATCTATTGGCTGGTTCCAAAGTGAGTGAGGTGTGTCAATCTCTCTAAGGTGGGAGGGGCCAATGAGAAGGAACAGGCAGGCAGAGACGCAAGGCAGGGCCGAGGGTAAACATATGATGGATGACCTGAATTGTTTACCCCACAGCACAACCACTCTTTCACTTAGTCCTCACAAGCAACCTTCTATACACAGTAGTATAGAAGTATATATTTTTATAGGTCTACCTATAAATTATATAAAAAATATAGACAATATATAAAAATTTTCATTTTTGTAGACCTGCAAAACACAACCACATTAAAACCCAGGTCTAGAGTTACAATCTGTAAGTAATAGACTCAGGATTTCAAACTCAAGCTTTCCAATCTCAAAGCCCATGAATTTAATCCCTAATATACATGGAAAGAGCAAAAGGTCAAAAAATAAGTTGTTGAAAATACAGCCAATGAACAAAAGTTCTAAATTATTAAATCTCATCTAGCCATTTCAGATAACTGCTTACATAGGAGTTAACTTAATCACATAGGGACACATCACAATAGATAATAAAAAATTATATCAATTTTTTAAAAATATTGAAACTGTGAAAGGCTGGGATGTGTTATGCTGTTGGGATTGCAGGTGATTTATATTTTCTTTTCACTATATTTCTATTATACACGTTAATATTTGTACAACTAAAACACAATATTAAAAGAACTGCCCACATGGGCTTCCGAGCATATCACTAGAAAAATGTCAGTATTAAGTAAAGAGTGAGACCTTTCACTTTGGAGCACACATTTTTCAAATGGTAAATAACTGAGCTGTAGGAAGAATGTTAGAATTAATGTAAATGAGATCTTAAAAGCACCTTAGAGATCACTGAATCAACCCCTTCATTCTGCAAATGGGGAAACTTAGAGAAGAACAGAAGAAAGTCGGCATCCTTGGCCCAGTAAGTCATCACCCTCTTAACAAAATTGAGAATGGACATTAATTCCTTAACTGTTTTTTTTATCTCTTATCCTTCAAAAAAATCAAATTTAAAAATATTGTCTTTAGCCTCTTCCCTGAGTACATAATTTAACTAGCATAGGAGAAGTGAGTGTTTTGTAGCCTTCATTTTCCCTTTAAAAGCTACAGAGATTTAAAAACAAAAACCAAATGCTGTCCCCTCCTATCCATCAAAGCAAGTGTTATTCTTGCTTCCATTTAGCTGAGAAGAAAAAGACTCCTTGAAGGACATTGTCATTTTTTTGAAAGTGCGCCTGTGCATGCCTGTGTGCATGCGAGCATCCATGTGTGTTTGTGTGTGTCTCTGTTATCTCTGACTATGAAAACATTAGACATCCATTGTAGAAAATGTGGAAAATTCTGAAAGTGATATCGAACATCTTTTCTGGGGGGAGCATACTATTTGTTAACATTTAAATTCTGCCAAGAATTCAAGGATATACAGGTTCAATCCCTGAGTCAGGAAATCCCCTGGAAAAGGAAATGGCAATCCACTCCAGTATTCTTGCCTGGGAAATCTCATGTAAGAGGAGCATGGTGGGCTACAGTTCATGGGGCTGCTATGAGTCAGATATGACCTAGCAACTAACTAAAGAGTTCAAGTGTATGCTAGCCTTATGTTCAGATTTTTGAAATGAAGATGGACAAACAGCTTTAAGTGAGTAATGTACTTAACATTGCACAATATATTCACTAACTAAACAATCTAGGGGTGGTGCAGCTACATGCTTTGGAGCACAAGTATAAGAACAAGCCCTGGAATTGGAAGAAAAATCCATTATTCAGGACTGAACAGAGGTCCTTGATATGGAACCTCTTATGCATATATTATATTGTCACTACAAAACAATGATAGTTAACTTATAATTCCAGATTTTTCCCTTCTCTTTCTCCTTTCCTCTGTTTTTCCAATAACTTTTTAAATCAATCTTTGTTAGGCCACTGAAAAAGAAGCTTTTCCCTAACACATCTGCCCAGACTTGGCCTCTCGGACTTGCCCATGGCACATTCAGGCAAGGTCTTGTGGGGACTGAGGTGGTTTCAATTGCTATTCAGAGACAGTTCTTCCCTGGCCCCAGTCACAACCTCCATGGGAGTAGGAACTTCCAGCCCTTGGACATTCAGATCAGCAAGAGATCTGCTTTCACCAATGAAATGTTTCAATGATACAAACAAAAGCTTGAAATGTAAGTGAATGAGGAGTTGTCCTCTCCCACTTGTATGATTTCCATGAGAAAAGTTTCCCTCCAGTGACTGTTGCTCCTTCTGCCAGGGTTCCAGAGTAAAGCAAAGATGCTTCCAGGTACCTGTATACCTGAAGACAAGGAGCAGATTCACCTCAGCAGACCAGCATCTGAATGAAAGAATAAATGATTGTTGCTCTAAGCCATTGAGCATTGGCATTCAGAGACCACACATAGGAAGGTGCCTCAAGGCAGAGTCCCCACTGCAGATGCTAAACATGGTCCCCACTGACTGGCCTCTTCGTGTAAAGGAGGAGATTTTCCTTTCTTAAAGTCTCTGACTTATTTTTAAATTTTTCCACCAGTCATATTCTGCTATTTTCCCTGAGGCATCATAAGTGGTCCAATAAAGGTTTAATTTGTTGTCATTGTTGTTGTTGTAGTTTAGTTGCTAAGTTCTGTCTGACTCTGTGATCCTGTGAATTGTAGCCTGCCAGGCTTTTCTGTCCATGGGATTCTCTCCAGGCAAGAATACTGGGGTGGGTTGTCATTTTCTTCTCCAGGGGATCTTCCCAATCTAGGAATCAAACCCGCATCTCCTACGTTGGCAGGCAGATTCTTTACCACTGATTCAACAGAGAACCCCTTAATTTGTCATAGTAGTAACTTTTTTAAGCTGGCTTTCCTCAGGTCATTTATCACATCTACTGAGACAGTTTATAATGCATCTTCATCTTTTCATTCTGTTTTGATTTATTGCTGTCTAGCTATGTCCATTTGAAGACATGAACCTGAACTCCAATAGGCAAGAATGAAGTGAAGGAAAAATAGTGATAGAGTGAGAGACATAAAGTTAAAAGAAACCCCATGAATACACATAGGAAAAGGAAAGCAGGCTGAATCCCTAGTGTCTGTGGAAAGGGAGAGAAACTCAAATGGACATAGACTGAGCAGTGGGCATTCCATCAGAGGGTTCAGGCTTTGGCAGATCCCAGCCTCATGAGACCCTGTATGGACATCTTATCTTTTTTTTTTTTTTTTAACTTTCTAGATTGCTACCCTTTGCTTTGGGTTGATATATCACAGTCCCTGTTGGAAAGAATTCCCTTTCCCTATTGCATGTAATCTTGGAAGGACTGGGTCAATGAAGTCCAGTCTCCTCTAGTTATGCTGAGAACATGACCCTAACTTGGACATTTGGACTTTCCCACTAAAGATTTTAAATCTTGCCCACAGTGACATCAATGACAAGATGACAAGATGAAAAATTCTCAGAGAAGATTCATTCTGAATTACTGAAAAAAACTGTCCATGAATTTCCACTTCCTAGACTTCTGGCACTATGTAAGACCTCTTGCCCTTCCAAAAGACTAATACATATTTTTAACTCCAATTCAGGATATTGTAATTAAGTCTCTGGTTCTTATTGTTAGTTTCCCACTGTTTAGTTGTTGTTGTTGTTGAGTCACCCAGTCGTGTCTGACTCTTTGTAACCCCATGGACTGTAGCATACCAGGCCTTCTTGTTCCTCACCATTTCCCAAAGTTTGCCCAAGTTCACATCCATTGCATCAGTGAGGCCATCCAGCTGTCTCAGCCTCTGAAGCCCTCTTCTCCTTCTCCCTCCATCTTTCCAAGCATCAGGGACTTTTTCAATGAGTTTTCCACCAAAGAAACCAAACCATTGTGAAGTAAGCCAGAAGCAAAAACAACAATACAGTATATTAACGCATATATATGGAATTTAGAAAGATGGTAACGAGAACCCAACATGCGAGACAGCAAAAGGAACGCAGATGTATAGAATAGACTCGTGGACTTTGTGGATGAGGGTAAGGGTGGGATGATATGGGAGAAGGGCATTGAAGCATGTTAATTGTCATGTGTCTAATCAACCGCCAGCCCAGGATCGATGCTCAGGGCTGGTACAGCGAGATTTCCCGGGGGGGAGGGAGGAGGGAGGGGGATTCCAGAGGGGAAGCATATGTAAACACATGGTGATATCATGACAATGTATGGCAAAAACAATAAAAAAAAAAAAGAAAGAAACCAAACCATTATAGCACAGAATTGGAAAAGACATGGGTTGATACTAAAATTGGAATTGCCCTCATTGCATTTTGACTTTTTAAAAATATTTCTGCCACAAAAAAAGTCACCTTCCATTTTTATGATCATATGATCTACTCTTATGAAGAGCATTTTGAATAATTCATAAAAAGCAAAATTGAAAATGAAATCTCCTGAAATCCTATCTAAGATCATGAGCACCACTAACATTGCTCTGACCATCTTTTCTTGTGTCTCTTTGCACAGCTCTGTGTAATTTAACATGAATGGGAAACAGTGTATGCTGTTTCTATGGTGAATTACCTCTTCAGGAAATCTTTGTTTTTGCTTTTCTCTCCTTTTCTGCTCATCTACCACTGCCAGTATAACCCAACTGATACCTTTTCAGATTTCCTTCTATTTAGATAATTATGTATGTATGTATTGCCTATACAAATGCATACACATGCTTTTTCTGCTGTTTCAGAAAACTGGGATCATATGATGGCATTTTGCTTTGCTCACTTCACCCTTCATAGTTGAAATCTATCCAAGTTAACTTATTTCCACAGTCAGTGAGCATTCAATTTTATGGACAAGCCAACGTTTATTCAACCATTCCCATATACCTAGGCACTTTTTTGTAGTGGTTCTTCAGTCATTAGATTAATGAAGCAATAAACATTGCTATGGAAATGGAAAGAAAATGATAAAATTATTTTGCTGATGTGACTGCATACCTGGAAAACCCAAGAGAGTCTAGTAAAAAAAACAAATGAAATGAGTAAGGATATTTGATAAGGTGACTGGACCCAAGACAGGTATACAAAATCAATGGTGTCTTTCTATGCTAAACTTAAATGAAGGTGAAATAATCAATTCACAGTACCAATTAAATGTAAAAGATTTCTTTGGGATAAAATTCAATAATAAAAAGCATTCTACTTATGATTAAAAAACTATTAGATCTTAAAGGACATAAAATAGGAATAAATGGAACATTGTATTACTATTTTGAATATCAGATAATATCATTAAAACATGATTTCTCCCATAATTAATATACTATGTATAAATATTAATATATTTAACTCAATTTCAATTAAAATTCCAACTTTGCAGTTGTTCTCTTGAAATAAGATAAAATAATCTTTGAGAAAATATTAAAAAATAGTCTGGAAAAAAATAGTCTTATAGTACTCAGGAAATTTATTAAAAAAATTAATGAGAGGGATCTTACTGTATACAGTAAAGTTTCTCTACACAAAACAGGATGATATTGATAGATTTTTCCCTAATCCTCTTGTTAAATACTGCTAGAAATTGTGAACATTATCTATAAATCCATTCTAGAGGACTCTGAAAGTTAGAGAAAAGAAGACAGATGGATAAGGGACTTCAGTACCCAAAGAATAACACAGGGTAAGTTATCTGCATTTTTTTTCTTCATATACCCTAGACTTGGAGCTGAAAGAGCCAATAACCCAGAAATCCAAACAAGGACAGATTAAAAAGGTTCCAACAAAACTCTGCTCTTTCCAACCTAAAGAGCAAAGTCTGGAAAATCAAAAAAGGATTAGACCATAACTCTCTATTCCCACCAACGCCATAGAAAAAACTATCATGTCACCCCAACCCTTGCCAAGGAAGGCAGAGTAGACTGGGTGTCACACTTGCCAGGCGGGAAAGAAGGTGCCCTATCCCCCACCACAACCATCACCACCATGATGTTTATCAGAAAAGGCTGAGTAGGAAGCCTGGATTTTCATCTCTGCTGCCAGCAATGACCCCACACCCCAACTGTGGTGTCAGCCTGGACTTCCATGCACAATTGACAATAAAGAGACATCCTCCCACTTCCCACAGGAGGCCAAGTGGAGAGTCAGGACTTTTACAACTGCTGAGTGATAATGAGATGACCCTTCTGTGGTGTCAGTGGAGGATATGTAGAGAACATTAAGGAGACACTTCTACGCCTCTCAGCCAGGATAATGTGATCCAAGATCTAATGCACTAGACCTGGGTAGGGCATAGGCCTTCTCGGATGAGATCACCATTAACTCTACCATAGAGCCACCAGAACTTACATAGGACTGGGAAACAGACTCTTGGAGGGCACAAACAAAACCTTGTGCACACTAGGACCCAGGAAAAAGAGCAGTGATTCCACAGAGACTGTCCTAGAACTGCCTGTGAATATCTAAGAGTCTCCAGGGGAGGAATGGGTCAACGGTGGCCTGTCACAGGGTTGGGGGCACTGAGTCTCTCAGTGCGTGCATAGGACCATTTGAAGGAGGTCACCATTATCTTCACTACCTCCACCATAGTTTGGCCTCAGGTCAAATAACAGGGAGGGAACACATCCCTGCCTGTCAACAGAAAATTGGATTAACCATTTACTGAGCATGCCCCCACTCATCAGAATAAAACCCAGTTTCCCCCTCAGTCAGTCTCTCCCATAAGGAAGCTTCCATAAGCTTCTATCCTTCTCCATCAGAGGGCAGACAGACTGACAATCACAGTTACAGAAAACTAACCAATCTGATCACATGGACCACAGTCTTGTCTAACTCAATGAAACTATGAGGCATGCCATGTAGGGCCACCCAAGATGGATTGGTCATGGTGGAGAGTTCTGACAAAATGTGGTCCACTGGAGAAGGGAATGGCAAACCGCTTTAGTATTCTTGCCTTGAGAACCCCATGAACAATATGAAAAAGCAAAAAGGCAGGACACTGAAAGATGAACTCCCTAGGTCAGTAGGTGCCCAATATGCTAGGGAGATCAGGGGAGAAATAACTCCAGAAAGAATGAAGAGACAGAGCCAAAGCAAAAACAACACCCAGTTGTGGATGTGACTGGTGATGGAAGCAAGATCTGATGCAGTAAAGAGCAATATTGCATAGGAACCTGGAATGTTAGCTCCATGAATCAGGGCAAATTGGAAGTGGTCAAACAGAAGATGACAAGAGTGGACATCGACATTCTAGGAATCAGTGAACTAACATGGACTGGAATGGGTGAATTTAACTTAGATGACCATTATATCTACTATGTGGGCAAGAATCCCTTAGAAGAAATAGAGTAGCCATCATAGTTAACAAAAGAGTCTGAAATGCAGTATTTATATGCAGTCTCAAAAATGACAAAATGATCTCTTTGTTTCCAAGATAAATCATTCAATATCATGGTAATCCAAGTCTATGCCCCGACCAGTAATGCTGAAAAAGCTGAAGTTGAACGGTTCTGTGAAGACCTACAAGACCTTCTAGAACTAATACCCAAAAAAGATATCCTTTCATTATAAGGGACTGGAATACAAAAGTAGGAAGTCAAGGAATACCTGGATTAACAGGCAAACTTGGCCTTGGAATACAGGATGAAGTAGGGCAAAGGCTAATAGAGTTTTGCCAAGACAACACACTGGTCATAGCAAAAAGCTTCTTCCAACAACACAAGAGAAGACTCTACACATGGACATCACTATATGGTCAATATCAAAGTGATATCGATTATATTCTTTGCAGCCAAAGATAGAGAAGCTCTATATCTATGTAGTCAGCAAAAAAAAAAAAAAAAGACCAGGAACTGACTTTGGCTCAAATCATGAACTCTGTATTGCCAAATTCAGACTTAAATTGAATCAAGTACAGAAAACCATTAGACCATTCAGGTATGACCTAAAGCAAATTTCTTATGACTATATAGCAGAAGTGACAAATAAATTCAAAGGATTAGATCTGATAGACAGAGTGCCTGAAGAACTATGGACAGAAGTTCATGACATTGTAGGAACAGGCAGGGATCAGGATCACCCCCAGTAAAAGAAATGCAAAAGGCAAAATGTTTGTCTGAGGAGGCTTTCCAAATAGCTGTAAAAGAAGAGAAGCCAAAGGCAAAGGAGAAAAGGAAAGATATCCCCATTTGAATGCACAGTTCCTAAGAACAGCAAGGAGAGATAAGAAAGCCTTCCTCAGTGATCAATTCAAAGAAATAGAGGAAAACAACAGAATGGGAAAGGCCAGAGATCTCTTCAAGAAAATTAGAGATAACAACAGAACATTTCTTGCAAAGATGGGCACAATAAAGGACAGAAATGGTATGGACCTAACAGAAGCAGAAGATGTTAAGAAGAGGTAGCAAGAATACACAGAAGAACTATATAAAAAGATCTTCATGACCCAGATAATCATGACAGTGTGATCACTCACCTAGAGCCAGACATCCTGGAATGTGAAGTCAAGCGGGCCTTAGGAAGCATCCCTACGAATAAAGCTAGTGGAGGTGATGGAATTCAGTTAAGCTATTTCAAAACCTAAAAGATGATGCTGTGAAAGTGCTGCACTTAATAGACCGCGAATTTGGAAAACTCAGCAGTGGCCACAGGACTGGAAAAGGTCAGTTTTCATTCTAGTGCCAAAGAAAGGCAATGACAAAGAATGCTCATGCTATCGCACAATTTCACTCACCTCACACACTAGCAAAGTAATGTTCAAAATTCTCCAAGCCAGGCTTCAACAGTATGTGAACCGTGAACTTCCCGATGTTCAAGCTGGATTTAGAAAAGGCAGAGGAACCAAAGATCAAATTACCGACATCCGCTGGATCATCGAAAAAGCGAGAGAGTTCCAGAAAAACATCTTCTGCTTTATTGACTGTGTCAAAGCCTTTGACTGTGTGGATTTCAACAAACTATAGAAAATTCTTAAAGAGATGGGAATACCAGGCCATCTGACCTGCCTCCTGAGAAACCTGTATGAGGGTCAAAAAGCAACAGTTAGAAATGGACATGGAACAGCAAACTGGTTCCAAATCGGGAAAGGAGTACATCAAGGCTGTATATTGTCACCCTGCTTATTTAACTTATATTCAGAGTACATCATGAAAAATGCTGGATTGGATGAAACACAAACTGGAACCAAGATTGTTGGAAGTAATATCAGTAACCTCAGATAGCAGATGATATCACCCTTATGGCAGAAAGTGAAGAAGAACTAAAGAGCCTCTTGATGAAACTGATAGAGGAGAGTGAAAAAGTTGGCCTAAAACTCAATATTCAGAAAACTAAGATCATGGCATCTGGTCCTATCACTTCATGGCTAATAGATGGGGAAACAATGGGAACAGTGACAGACTTTATTTTGGGGTGCTCCAAAATGACTGCAGATGGTGACTGTAGCCAAGAAATTAAGAGACGTTTCCTCCTTGGAAATAAAGCTATCATCATCCTAGACAGCATATTAAAAAGCAGAGACATTATTTTCCCAAAAAAGGTCTGTCTAGTCAAAGCTATGGTTTTTCCAGTAGTCATGTGTGGTTGGGAGAGTTGGCTTGTAAAGAAAGCTGAGTGCTGAAGAATTGATGCTTTTGAACTGTGGTTTTGGAGAAGACTCTTGAGAGTCCCTTGGACAGCATGGAGATCCAAGCTTTCCATCCTAAAGGAAATCAGTCCTGAATATTCATTGGAAGGACTGATGTTGAAGCTGAAACTCCAATATTTTGGCCATCTGATGTGAAAAACTGACTCATTCAAAAAGCCCCTGATACTGGGGAAGATTGAGGGTGGGAGGAGAAGGGGACAATGGAGGATGAGATTTTTGGATGGCATCATTGACTCAATGGATATGAGTTTGAGTAAACTCCAGGAGTTAGTGATGGACAGGGAAGCCTGGCATACTGCAGTCCATGGGGTCACAAGGAGTCGGACACGACTGAGTGACTGAAGGTCTAATGAGGCACCCAGAATGCCTAGTCTCATAGTAGTAATGCAGAGCCTCACTCCACCCCACCCCTGGTGTTAACAGAGGTTGAGTGGAGAACCTGAACTTCTACCTCAACTTGGGAGCTACTAAATTATGCACTCCTTGCCCCCACTACAGCAGCGTCAGGCAAAGTCAACTGAAAATAGAGGTTTAACTAAGACCAAAAAATCTCATAACACCCTACCATCCAGACTTCAACTGAAATCACTTGTCATACCAAGAACCAAGAACATCCCAAACTGAATGAAAATACTCAATAAACACTAAGATGGCAGAGACAGACTTATCAGACAAGGGTTGTAACCAGCCATCACAAAAATACTTTAGTGAGCAATTACGAACAAGCTTCAGGAAAAATAAAAATGAAGGAAACAGAAAGTCTTGGCAAAGAAATAGAAGATACAAAGAATCATCAAGTAGAAATATCATTGCTACTATTATGCATAGCAGTATTATTTCTTAGTTATGATTAATCTCTCCTTACCTTGTTCTCATAGTACTTAGTTCTTCTATTTGCATATTAGTTATTTTCCACCTTAAGCTATTTTTCTTTTTGAAATTGTCTTCTCTCACATTAGACTTTAAACATTGACTTTGCCTAAAGATAATACACATTAAGTTCTTCAGCATCTAGCACAGGTCTTAATCCACATAGTAATTCAATGAATGATAAACTAAATTGATAATATGGTTAGGTAATGACTACCTTTACCCACCATAGGAAACTATGCTTGGAAATTATAATAAGTAGAAATCATCTCATCTCCAGATCACTGCTATGAACATAACTCTGTCTTCCAGATGTCTGAGATCAAGGTCAGACTATAACTGGGGGGATGAGGGACTGAGGGGAGAAGGAGTTAGGGAGATGGTGTCAAAATTTTGCTTTCTGAGGGAAGCTTCAACTATTCCTAGAAGGAATGCCTTCCTCAGAGGAAAAGGATGACACCCAATATCCTTGTTCACAAGAGAAAGAAGCAATGCTGCCTGCAGAAGGGGCAGGGTCTTTGAGAGACAAAACAGGGGGCTGGGCTCTATCCTGGGGAGGTTCCAAAATGAGACTGAATCTAGTGCTCATAAGACCTCTACTCAAAGGAGGAAACAGAAGAAAGGAGCAAGAACAATAGGAGGTGGGACAGGAAGACAAGGAAAAAGAGAATGAAGACTGAGATGGAAGGACAGACTCAGAGGAAGGGCAGTGACTGGGTCCAGGAAGAAGAGAATCAAGTGCTGAGCTCCCCATGGCTCAGATATTTCTCTTTAGCCCAAAGACTCACTGTGTGTATCTTGCCAAGCTGAGCCATAGTTAGAAGATAACTCACAGTGATACCTGCTACTCCCTTTTGAGTCATGCCTACCATTTGGGATTCTCCCTTTGATTCCAGTTGCATAAGTAAAAAATAAATAAATAATTGCAATTCCAGAACACTGATTTGGTTGAAATCAACACCCTCTGTCATTCTTTTCAAAAATTTTTCACTAGCATTTACTGAGTAGTAGCAACTTTGGACTTAATGTAGAACTGGGTTCTGAGGGAGTCCAAGTTGATGAAAAACCCTTTAGGAGCCCCCAGCTTGAGCAATAGGAGAATATCCAGGAAGTATAGAGATACCTTGAAAAGAAAGGTAAGAATTCCAAAAGTTACCTTAAAAAAGATGATAGAAATATAGATATATTTAATTGCTATATGTCTTAATAGAAAATTATACAATTATTAAAGTCAGTAAATAAAAGAGGGATTGAGGAAATATTTGTAACATAAATATATAACAATTGTATATGATGAAACTTGATCCACACTTACAACAGAAAAATAACTATCCAATAGAAAAATGGATAAAAGACATAAAGAAGAAATTCATATAGAAGGAAAAATGCAAACAAATATGTTGAGATACTTGACTTCACTAAGAATAAAAAAAATGCAAAATAAAATAATCTTTATGTTTATCTAGACCTGAGCAATCATAGGTCAAGTATGATCAAACTGAGGTATCTGGGCTTCCCTAGTGGCTCAGATGGTAAAGAACCTGCCTGCAATGCAGGAGACCCAGGCTTGATCCCAGGATCAGGAAGATCACCTGGGGAAGGGAAGGGCACCCCACTCCAGTATTCTTGCCTGGAGACTCCCATGAACAGAAGAGCCTGGCAGGCTACAGTCCATGGGGGTCACATAGAGTCAGACACTACTGAAGCAACTTATCATGCACATTGCACATCGAGAGAGCTCTTTTAAAGACTCTCTGGGAGCTTTTCTGGTGGCTCAAGGATAGAGAACCTGACTGTGATGCAGGAGATGAGGGTTTGATCCTTGGGTGGGGAAGATCCCCTGGAGAAGGAAATGGCAACCCATTCCAGTATTCTTGCTGGGAAAATTCCATGGACAGAGGAGCCTGGTGGGCTACAGTCCATGAGGTCACAAAGAATTGGACACAACTGAGCTACTGATCATGCACACATGCATGGGTTTTCTGTTCTGTTTGCTTCCAGCCAGTACACAAAGCAGCAGCTTCAGCCAGAGATCATGTCAAGTCATATTATGTAAGGGACATGGTCTGGGGAAACTGGCCCCCTGGTGGCAGATACAGGTGTCCGTTGCTCTCCACCACAGTATTCAGGCTTCCCCTCACCACACACACACACACACACACACACACACACACACACTGTCTCAGTAAATCAGAAGCATAAGCCTAGGAGCTAGAGACACCTTAAAACAATTCTTGCAAGGTAGTGTTGCAGGACATCATCATTGTACTAGGCAGAGAATGTGGAATTAGAGCCAGCTGAAAAAGACCTGGATGGAGTTGTATGTATAGGGTGTGGCAAAGGTGGTCAGGATGGTCCTGCACCTCGGTATTACCCTCTTTCCCACATCCTAGCCTAGTCTCTGTGTAGAGAAGGGATCACCTTTTTCAACTGTAAGCCTGAAGGTTATTTTACCCTGACTTGGTTTGGACTACAGGCTTCAGACAGTCTTTCTGACTGAGGCCTCTCTCTTTCTCCTTGGTTTAGATCAAAGGAATCAGCTCACTTCCTTCGAGTGCCTGTGGTAGCTAGCCAGTCTCTAAACTGGCCTGTCTATAAGCCATACATCAACATAGTCTTATCCTCACATAGTCCTCTCCCCTAGAGTTTTAATCTCTCCCCTGTGTATGAGCTGACTAAATATCTAACCCACAGAGCCCTCAGATGATTGCCGATTCAACCACCATCAAACTGCAACATGACCAACTCTAAGCAAGAACCACCAAGCTGGGCCCAGATAACCTACAGAACCATGACTATGCTATGCTTAGTTGCTCAGTTGTGTCCAACTCTTTGTGACCTCTTGAACTATTGCCTGCTAGACTTTTCTGTCCATGGGGAATCCTCCAGGCAGGAATACTGGAGTGGGTTGCCATGCCCTCCTCCAAGGGATCTTACCAACCCAAGGATTGAATCCAGGTCTCCCACATTGCAGGTGGATTCTTAACCAGCTGAGCTACTACAGAACGATGACAGATCGTTATAAATATGTTTAAAGCCATTGAGTTTTGGAGTTGTTTGTAACATATATTAGACAATCAGAACAGCTCTTATTAAAGGTAGGGAGAAGTGGTCAATCTCAACATCTTGATTTTTTTTTTTTCCAAGATCCGTACTGCTACACTTTTGAAAGATGAGTGGTCTGAATCTCAAAAGCCAATACAGGACAATTCAACCAGTTAATTCATTACTGCAAAACAAGGTGTGCTAATCCCTCTGCCGGAAATAGAAGGTTTTCCACCCACTGCCCTTCTCAATATGTCAATTCGGCCAACTCCATACCAGTGCTTGACACTTTCAACTCCTGCTTCCTGGTGCCAAACTCTACATTTGATTTTTTCAATTGAACGGAAAAGAAGACTCATTCCAAAAGGGTTTAAGTACAGAGAAAATGTATTGATTTACATGATTTAAAAGGCCAGACATTTTTCTGGCTTCAGGGAGTCTCACAAGATATTCCATCTGCTTCCTCAGGATCTATGCCCTATTCAAGTCCTTGTCTTCAAGTCTAAAGCTCTCAGTAGTTTACACTTCCCCTCATGTCTTTAGCAGTTACAAGTTTCACATAATTACAAAGATTCAGTTTAAATCCTGGCCCTAGTTTCTACTAACCTGTGACCTTGGACAGGTAAAAAGCTCTGGGTTTAACTTTTTCTTCTGTAAAATGGAGACAATAATCATAATATATCCTCTTCGAGTTTTAAGTATTAAATGAGTAAATATACATAAAGCACTTAAAAATGTGTTCACCATTGAGTAAGAGCCCTAAAAGAATCAGTGCTATTATTATTATTGTTATTAATAATGCAATTAATACTTATAGCAGTAGTAGCATTAGTAACATTCTTTTTATCACCATACAAATGCAGTAGAGGAAAAAGAGTCTATTTTCCAGCAAGTGTCCCATGAGGTTTATTGGCTTCCTTTGAGTTTCCTGAACCCATCCCTCGAAGGTGGGAGATGTCTATTGACTCAAGGTACTCAAAGTGATACTTGGAGCAAGGATGGGTTAAGTCCTACAAGGCTAGGAAACAGGAGCTCTGCCAGCAATGGGAAAAGGGGTCATGGATTTCAGGGATCTAGGAGACATCCGCAATGAAGAGGAACTGTCAGTACTCAGGCGCCACTGCCATACTGCTGAGCCTGTAACAGGGAAGAGTCCATTTTTGACTCTTCCATGCTAGATCAGTTTGTTTAGCCACTGTTGTTATTATAATCACACATAATGGCCTGCCTCAGGGAATTCTCCCTGCCTGACTGCTAAGCTAAAGTGCTTTTGTTCAGAACCCACTCCACCTGTAGATGGCAGGAAGAAGAAATGAACACATTCACCTGCCTGAGGCTCACCATTCTAGGAGATACTTGCAAGATTAAATGGCCTTTTTACTTTGCTTCCTCAGTCCTCCCATCTCTGATCCATAAAGGAACCTGGCATCCAGACCTCAACAAAATGGTTATTTTGAGATGTTAGTCTGCCATCTTCTCAATCAGCTGGCTTTTGGAAGAAAGTTGTATTCTCTGCCTTAACACTTCATCTCTTGGATCATTGGTCTATTGTGCAGCAAGCAGAGAGTGCTCAAACTTGGTAATAAGCCCACCTTGTGTGTAGACAATGCTCTTAGCAGAGATGGGACACTGATGGGGAAGCAGGGTTGTCTGTTGCTTCTACTGCCCTTTCACTGGCTTCTCCCCACACCAGCAACTTCCCAGATCTGCACAGACTAAGGGAGGGGACCCTGCATTCTGAGCTGCCTCTACACACATTCATACACATCCTCCAAGTAGGACCTTCCCTGGGGTGAGGAAGGAGCTTGCCCAAATACTAAATTCTCTGAGTGTCAGACTTCAAGCCTTTCCAACTCCAGGAAATCATTTTCATAGCAGGTCCAGGTGAATTTACATTTTTCAGAGCAAGATGGGTTCATGTCATCTGTAGCCCATAAATCCTCTCCCTATGGTGCAGGGAGAAAATGCCACACTAGGAATGATACATGTTGTTTCTTGGTCTCAATAAAACATTTGTCTTTCTTGTATATAATTAATTGTTAATTGAAAGCATGATGAATTATAGCTGCCTATAATTAATTTACTAAGAGACTTGTGTGAAATATGACTCTGAGCCTTTCTCTAGACTTATTTTTGTTTTAGCAAGCAGAGACAGAATTGGATCTTGTATAGATTCTTTTGTAGCCTGCTGTGTTCTAAGTCTGACAGATTGGTAGGGTGAGACAAGTTTGGGCTGAGGCATGGACGGTGGCATTATAAAGGGTAGCCTTCCTGAGAACAGCATCTAGCATTTGAGTTATCCATCTTTCTCAGTGCAAGAGTGAATGACTTTCCAATTCTGAAGGATTTAGCCATCTATTTGGGCAACCATGAAGGCCCTGGTAGGAGCAAAGAATTTGCCTCAGGTCCCAGACAGAAGTCTTCAACTGGGTCATCTTCAGATTAGAGAAAGAAGTATCCCATGAAAGTGAAACTGTTAGTCGCTCAGTCATGTCCGACTCTTTGTGACCCTATGGACTGTAGCCCCCAAGGCTCCTCTGTTCAAGGAATTCTCCAGGGTATCCCAGAGGTCAGGGCCAATCTGATCTTCTCTGAATGTCAGGTTGGGATGGAAAAGTAGCTTATCTTTCGAGTGTGAGTTACCTGAAAAGGTGCTCCACTTTGGTCTATATGGACTGAGGAGAGCAGAATGCCCCTGAGGGTAACTGCCCCACTCAGTCCTGACCCTCGAGGTCCTGTGAGTCTATTCTATAACATCTTACAAAGGGCTCTCAGAGGGATAATCACTCACTATTCCTAGGGCATCCTAGAGCTGCTCACCTCTGCCTGGACTACCTCTACTGGCACAGAGGCAACAATCTTCCCTAGCAGCCTACTTTACCCTCAGAATTTCCAAACTGGGAGTTAGCTGTGCCAAGGTTCAGGGAGGAAACCATCTATTTTTCACCATAGTTTATCACTAGTAGTATAATTAAAATTTCCTTTCACTTTTTAAGCTATCAATATCTCTTCCCCCTCCCCCATCAATTTTGTCTGAATGTTGATTAAGTCCTTCATTTAGGAAGCTTTATTTATGAAATCATGTGAACGGTCTGTTCCATTCACAAGTCACTTTCTCCCCAGGCTCACTGTTCTTACACCTCCACCTCTCTAACCTGAAAGTCCATTTCAGGCCTCGCATCCATCCCTGATCCATACCAGCTGCTCTCTGTCTGCTCCCAGCACTCCTGTCTCCACTGCCCCATCCTCACCTCTTCTGTACTACTGTCACATCCTCCTTCTCCCTCCACACACATTCTCTTCTCATCCCCAGTCTTCTTTGCATACTCACTTTACCCTACCCACCACTCTTCCCTGTCCTAGCCTTACATCCTACTCTCATCCTCATGGTAGTCCTTTCCCCTTTCTCTTCCCTCGCCACACTTTCTTCCTCATCCTCCCATGTGTCTTGTGCAAAGCAAACTCCACCCATATAGATCTTATCATGTCACCTCACTGGAAATGATTGTATTTCTTCATTGTCTAAATAGAGATAGAGGGACTTCCCTGGTGGTCCAGTGATTAAGACCCTACCTTCCATTGCAGGTGGTGCAGGTTTAATACCTAGTCAGGCAAACCCTAAGATCCCACATGCCTCAGGGCCAAAAACCAAAACATAAAAAGGAGCAGTGTTGTTACAAGTTCAATAAAGACTTTATTTTTTTTCTAATAGATAGAGGTAGCTATTCTTCTGACCTGTTCCACCCAGAGTTTTCTCTGCCTAAATGTCTAAAACTTGCAAACTGGGTCCTACCCTTTCATCAGTAGCCATGTAAGGGAACAAATAACATCTCTATCTGTGAGGGGTGTGGGAAGATCCTGGACAATTTCTGCCCTCCTAAGGACCATCTTTCCAGGTGATCCCTGGGAACATGGGAGGCAGATAAAGATGCATATATCATCCTTCAGTATCATTACAGTCCTCAGAATAGCTGAAGGATGAAGGATGAATTTTTGTGATAAAAGAACATCCTGAGGATTCTTTGTTTTATTTTTGAGAGAAATTGACTCTTTGCCATGACTACCTTCCTAAGCTTCCCAGATGGCTCTAGTTGTAAAGAACCCACCTGCCTAATGCAAGAGACTTAAGAGATGTGGGTCTGATCTCTGAGTTGGGAAGATCCCTTGGAGGAGGGAAAGGCAACCCACTCCAGTATTCATGCCTAGAGAATCCCATGTACAGAAGAGCCTGGCAGTCACATGGGATCACAAAGAGTCAGACACGACTGAAGTGATTTAGCACACACAAGTGCCTTCCTAATTAGGGAAGCATTCCAAACAGCAATAATCATGTTCACACAAAGCACAAGAATTACGATCTTTCCACCATGCAAAAATCAGAAACAAGAGGAAGTGTATGGGTGAGAAAAATCTAAGCCAGGTGGCTTAAAATAAGGAGAAATGATAAGAAGTTTTGAAGACTTTTGGTTTAAAATGATGGCTGGCAGCAACTCCAGATACAACTTCTTCCAACCTCTCACTAACATACAGATGAGGATACAGGGAAAACATGAAAATATAACATGGTAAATGAAGTCATGCAGACTTAGAGAAAACTAGTCTCTAATTTTGATGTAGATAAAGCTGACTTGGGAAAATCCTACTAAGGTTTTCATCCAAAGAAGCTCCACTTTAATGTTATTAAATACAAAGAGGCAGGCGGAGAGGATGGGATGGATTGGGAGATTGGGAGTTATATATATACACCACTGTGTATAAAATAGATCACTAATGAGAACCTACTGTATAGCACAGGGAACTCTACTCAGTGCTCTATGGTGACCTAAATGGGAAGGAAGTCCAAAAAAGATGGGATATATGTATATGTATGGCTGATTCACTTCATTGTACAGCAGAAACTAATACAATACTATAAAGCAATTATACTCCAATAAAATTTTTAAAAATAAATAAATAAAAGCAAGACAATATTGCATTTTAAAAAAAAGAAAAAACAAAGAAAGAAAAGCAGCACCTTCTTCACCATTTGTTTTTTGAGTCAGAGACCTGAGTACAACCAAAAACTGGTAAACAAACCAACTTTTTCCACCAGAAAATAGTGCTCTGTAAAATAGACTGAACACTGATCCAATTTTCCTTCACCAGACAGGTATTTTTAATATTGAGGTAAAAAATGCCTATTCTAAGAAAAGAGTGAAGCAAAACTGTAGCTAAAGTAAGCTGAGGTTGCCAGTGCTTTCCAGAAATGTGGTGCCTGTAAGTGAAGTGTTGTCAACAAGGGCTGACATTCAAAAGATACTGTAATCAGAGCTTATTGAAACTGTAGTCTTCGTTGCCTCCTTGCACATGGCACTGAGGGTTGGGAAAAATGAATTCATTCAGTAAAGAAAAGAAATTCCAGACACAAATATTGGCTTGGGTATCTGAATCTCATCCTGGCCATAGATTTCAGACGGGAATTCAGGGTACTCATCATCCAAAGTTTGTTGCTATTAAGTGTCACTTGAGAGACACTCAGAAGACAATGAATTATATGGAAATGTTCCAATTCCCAGGATCACTGTCACCTAACTTTTTTCAGACTCTGCTGCTGGGAACAGAACATTGCTTACTTGTGATATCCACACTTCCCAGCTTGAATGCACCTCTGCTAGGCCCTCCCCTTAACTCCTTGCATGATGAAATGCATGGAATTTGTCTCTCATCTGTTCAGGTTATGGGATGTAGACTGTAGACTGTTGGGAGCACCACAGGGAACAAAAGTGTTTCCATCTCAAAGGTTATCTCCTACTGTGTAACCTACAGAAGAGAAAGGGTAGCAGAATAGAAACATCCCACCTAGCTCAAGCAGGGGGCTGAAACTGCATGTTGGATATACAGGGTTCCATCTCTCCTCTGCTCTTAAAGCCAACAGAACTTGTGACCAAGTTCTATAGATAACAATGAAGGAAGATGAAACACCTGAAATAAGAAAAGAAACAAGAGAATTACAATATGAAGACTGTTATTTTTTTAAAAGGGTCTCATTACCATCTGCCCCAGCAGCAGCTCTGGAGGTGAATGTGCAACATCACTGATGATCACATTAGTCAGACATGAGAAACCAATTTCTCTCCAAATCTGGGGGTAAGAGTTAGCCCCTACCACTGGAGCAAGAAGAAACTGCCACAGAATGACCATGTGGTAAAGAAAAGGGCTGAAAGAGCTTCAGACCCTGGAGAGACTACATGACTTAAATGGAATGACTCCCACTGGGAAGCCAAATTGAATCCCTGAAAGGGAAAGAAGCAAGGCACTTGGGAATCACCTTTACCAACACCATATTTAGAGGTTGTCACCCCCTTTATACTTATTCGTATAATGATACACTTAGAGTGGTCTGAATTGCAGTGAGAAAGAAGGAAAGGGAGTATTTTTCCTTCTAGAAACGCATGAGGGGAACTCCAGTACCAGGCTCCTTGGGAGGAGAAACCAAAACTGGTTTTGGCCAAAGTCATGAACTTCCATCTCCATCTGACTGGGCAGGCAAGAAAACAGAGATGTGGGAATACAGAAGGACTCAGTTTGGTGATAGTTGCACGCTGGAACCCCAGTCTCAGTTACCTCTGATGCTGTATCCATGCCCTGGAGAGCCCTCTGTGTGTTTTTTGTTTGTTTGTTTGTTTAACTTTTTATTTTATATTATAGTTTATTAACAGTGCTGTGTTGTTTCCGGTACACAGCAAAGTGATTCATTCTATACCTACGTATGTACAGACAGCCCTCTGTTGTGATGCCCGGTCATGAAGATTTCTAGAATTGTCACCAGTGTCATGGATGTTAATTGGATGCAATGATTTTCAATCCTGATTGAGTATTAGAATCACCTGTGAAGCTGTAGAAACAAACAACAATAACAAAACCCCTCAGATCAATTAAATTGGAAACTCTGCAGTGGGGACCCCAATACCACTATTTTTATAAAGTTCCTAATGTGCATAAGAAAAGCTCTTTGAGTGTTACCCTCTCCCCATCAGCCTGTTTTGGTCTCCTAGCCTATCCCATAGAAGCCTTTATTAAGCCCATTTTCAGCTGATGAAATGCTCATAAGAGTAAGTTTTTGAATTTTGGATTCTAATTGCCACTTAACCTGTAGCCCCTTAGTATTCTTTCTTATTATTACTCATTATTATTTGAATATTAGCCCAAATTATTGTTCCATGTAATTCTTCTATGTATTCTTCTCAACATAATGCATTCCATCTTCTGTGTATTTACAAATTTAGCCAAAGACCAGAGCATAAATTTCTCTCTCTTTCTCTTTCACACACACACACACACACACACACACACACACATGTGTCTGCCATTCTTTCTGATTTGCCTCAGTTTTCTTGGGAAACCAACCAAACCCAGAGCCACTAGCAAAATGTATAAGGAAAGGAACTGAGGCAATCTGAAAGAATTGGAGATATAACAAAATTAATTAAAGATGTGTAGGTTGTAATTTACCAATCTGTCAAAAATTCCTTAAAGTGCAATTTAAACCGCAGTCAGCAGGACCTGTAACTACAACCTAGAAAACTTGGTGTTTTTTTTTTTTCTTTTCTGTTTTAAAAGTCTTAATCTGTTATATGTACTGATTCAGTAGTTGTGGTTTCTTTTGCTATGAACACTCAAGACACTTGTAGTGAAATCAATAAATCTCAGATTTATTTTCATTTTTTTTCCTCCCTACCTGCCCAGGTCTATCCAGATATGTGCTCAGTAGAATCATGGAGCCTCAAAGACATCCATGCCCTAATGCCTGGAACCTGTGAATATGTCACCTTACAGGGCAAAGGGACTTTTTCTATGATTATGGGAAGGACCTTGAGTTTAAAAAAAAAAAGATTATCCTGTCTGATCTAGGTGTGCCAAACCTAATCTCCCAAGACCTCAAAAACGTTAAAGGAAGAAGGAAAGAGGGAGAGTCAGAAAGTAGCTATGTGAGAAAGAGGTGCTGACTTTTGAGATGGAGGAAGCAGACCACAAGGCAAGGAGCACAGCACCCTTTGAGTGAGGATGGCCCTCAGTTTACAAGCAGTAAGAAGACAGGGCTTGGATCCTGCAACTGCAAAGTACTGAATTCCGCCAACAACCCAAATGAAGGACACACTGTGTGTGTGTGTGTTCGTGCGATGAGTCACGTCCGACTCTTTGAGATCCTTTGGACTATAGCCCACCAGCCTCCCCTTTCATGGGATTTACCAATCAAGAATACTGGAGTGGGTTGCCATTTCCTTCTACAGGGGATCTTTCAACCCAGGGAGGGGACTCACATTTCCTGTGTCTCCTGGATTGAAGGCAGATTCTTTATCCACTGAGCCATAGACAGCCCCACAAGGACACAGATTCTTCCCTTTAAAGTCTCTAGAAACTGACTCAACTATTACAAATTTGTGGCAATACATTACAGTAGCAATAGAAAAGGAACACAAGAGTGAACTCTAAGGTGCCTTAAAAATTTGTAGCATGGACTAGAAAGCCTACAACTGAAACACCAAAGTTAACATTGAATTCTACTTTTTTTCCCCCATCTTCCCCATTTCTGACACTTAAGGATGTAGAATGTTCTCACTGGCTAAAAAAATAAATAAAATTCTCAGGCTCTTATCAAAGTCAAGTCACGAAATGGATCATCAGCTAACAATGCTAGTTCACTTCAGTCACTCATCTGACTCTTTGCGACCCCATGGACTGCAGCACACCAGGCTTCCCTGTCCATCATCAACTCCCAGAGTTCACTCAGACTCATGTGGATCAAGTCGGTGATGCCATCCAACCATCTCATCCTCCATCATCCCCTTCTCCTCCTGCCTTCAATCTTTCCCAACATCAAGGTCTTTTCTAATGAGTCCATTCTTCACATCAGGTGGCCAAAGTATTGCAGTTTCAGCTTCAGCATCAGTCCTTCCAAAGAATATTCAGGACTGATTTCCTTTAGGATTGACTGGTTTGATCTCCTTGCAGTCCCAGCGATTCTCAAGAGTCTTATACAAAGCATTAGTTCTTTGGCACTCAGCTTTCTTTATAATCCAACTCTCACATCCATACATGACTACTGGAAAAACCATAGATTTGACAAGACTGACTTTTGTCAGCAAAGTCATGTCTCTGCTTTAAAATATGTTGTCTAGGTTGGTCATAGCTTTTCTTCCAATGAGCAAGTGTCTTTTGATTTCATGGCTGCAGTTGCCATCTGCAGTGATTTTGGAGCCCAAGAAAATAAAGTTTCTCACTGTTTTCATTGTTTCCCCATCTATTTGCCATGAAGTGATGGGACCAGATGCCATGATCTTAGTTTTTTGAATGCTGGGCTTTAACCCAACTTTTTCACTCTCCTCTTTCACTTTCATCAAGAGGCTCTTTAGTTCTTCTTCGTTTTCTGCCATAAAGGTGGTATCATCTGCATATCTGAGGTTATTGATTTTTCTCCCAGCAATCCTGATTCCAGGTTGTACTTCACCCAGTCCAGCATTTTTCATGATGTACTCTGCATAGAAGTTAAATAAGCAAGGTGATAATATACAGCCTTGACATACTCCTTTCCCAATTTGGAACCAGTCTGTTATTCCATATTTGGTTATAACTGTTGCGTCTTGACCTGCATACAGATTTCTCAAGAGGCAGGTAAGGTCATCTGTATGCCCATCTCTTGAAGAATTTTCATAGTTTGTTGTGATCTACATAGTCAAAGGCTTTGGCATAATCAATAAAGCAGAAGTAGATGTTTTTCGGGAACTCTCTTGCTTTTTCTATGATCCAACAGATGTTGGCAGTTTGGGTGTTAAAAACTTCCCTGACTTAATTTTCAGTCTTATTTCTCTTCCTTGAAACATTTCAACAGGGCAAGTGGGCAGATCTGTGAAAAGACAGTGACCTGGTCACTTACGAGAAAGTGTGTATGCCCTCATAGGGTTTTCCCTGGGGGTTGGAGCAAATATCAAGAAAACTCACCCTTGAAAGTGAAGGGAGAGAAGGAGCAAATATTGATTTATTTGCGAGTCATAAGACTTATTCTACAAAGGCCCAGGTACTATGCAAAGTGTCTGATGCATATTATCATCTTTAATATTTACAGCACTCATAGAAAACCAGGAATACCATGTCCATTCTACAACAGAAGAAGGCTCAGGAAGATACAGTAATTTTCTAAAGGCCAAATGGAGAATAAGATAATCTAGCTGTTTTCAAAGTAGTCGAGGATGAAGGTCATGGTGTATTCAATTTAAAAATAATAATAAAACAAAACTCTCCCAGATGCATATCAAGGAGTATCCAGAAATCTTTATCCTGAATTTATGGACAAAAAAAAATGCCTCTCTGGAGTACCATTTTTACTTGCCTGAGCAGACAACCAGCCACTGGTAAACACAAGTTTACCACTACTGTGAATGAACACTATTTAAGGTCACCTACTGTATGACAGTGATAAAGAATCTGCCTGTAATGCAGGAGACCCCGATTCAATCCCTGGGTCGGGAAGATCTCCTGGAGAAAGAAATGACAACTCACTCCAGTATTCTTGACTGGAGAATCCCATGGACAGAGGAGCCTGGTGGGCTACTGTTCACGGGATCACAGAAGAGTCAGACACAACTGAGCACACACACTTTGCATGCCAAGCAGAAGACTAGGTTACTCACATCTGTTATTCTTTATTCTTACAATAATTTTCTTCTGCAAGTAATCTCTTAATTTTCCAAAAGAGGAAACTGAAATTCACAGAGGGTAAGGTATATTCCCAAAGTCAATGAACTAACAAACAGCAAAGCCAGAGTTTTGATCCTTGTCAGGCTGATCCAAGCACATATAATCTCCAGGATTCCACAGGGTCTAGCTTCTGAGTCTAGCTTGTGTGAACTTCCTTCTCTGGAGCTCTCAATTCTGGGAGAACTGACAGATTTAAAAGCTTTTGCCTACATCTTCCCTGAGGACCACACTGAAATTCAACCATCTTGCAAAATCTCATCTGAACTTATCAGGCAATCAAGATTACTTATCTTCCCTTCCACAAGATGAGGAAGAAAAACTATGCCCTTGAAATTTCTACAGAGAACTGAGAAAAGGAAATGGTCCAACCCCTTAGGTGATAGTTCAGATGGTAAAGTGTCTGCCTGCAATGCTGGAGACCCGGGTTCGATCCTTGGGTCAGGAAAATCTTCTGGAGAAGGAAATGGCAACTCACTCCAGTACTCTTGCCTGGAAAATTCCATGCACAGAGGAGCCTAATAGGCTACAGTCCATGCAGTGGCAAAGAGTCGGACACGACTGAGCGACTTCACTGCAGTCATTGTGTTGACTAAGCTTAACTGATGGAAGCTTCAAACGGAGTTGGAGCCAACTTTAATACTGTAATCTGAGTTTTCCAATACATACTGCAGGTGTTTGCCTTCTTTGAATACAAGGGAAATATTTATTATATGACTGTATAAAACATGTAGCATTCTGTTTCCAGAACCAAGAGTTCTCACTGCCAAATACTAAGATCCACTAATTGATACACTGTGGGTTTTGGCCAGCCACTGTCTTATTTCCATAATGTCAGCTGGTGATTTAGTACATTTTATTTTTTTATGGTTTTCTTGCATCGTTCACTCTGGGTACAGAGCCAATTCACCCAGTAGAGCATTCAGTGTGAATTGCTGGCCACCAGGTTGTGACACTGAAGCTTCTGTGTAGATTTCAGACAAAGAGAGGCCAATTATTTTTGTGGTATTAATTTGCATTATATTTGCCTGTTACTGCTTTTTAAAAAGAGAAAGAATCAGACTATAGGAATATAGTGGATTCAACTTATTAGCAAATTCCTAAGCAACAATCCTTCAACAGAGGACCAGGGGTGGAAACTGAAATATAAGTAAGAGAATGGACCCCTTTAGCAAGTCAAGTGGCTCAGATGTTATTTACTAGCAAGGTTGTGCTCAGTTTTAGAAAACTGGAAATTCCTGTGGCAGTTCTATTTGTTCATCTTAGTGTGATATTGCTTAGTAATATTTCTGTTCCCCAAAGTTCATTGCCTGTGGGCAAGTATAAACTGGACCTAAGCTTAGTCAGTGTTCATTGATGATCTGTATGCGTCAGCATTCTTCTTCAAGTTGCCCAAGATCACTTCTCTGAAGGACATAGAATAATCAAATGACCAGAATCATCATCTATTCTGAGTTAATATTTATAAAATGTTATCCTGGATGTGATAAGATTTATGGAATTCATGAAAGTTCTGGTCTCCTAAAAAATTAGTGTTTATCAGCAAGGTAATCAACATAATGATATAAGCTCTGAAAGTATATCTGTATTATCAACATGATTCAGAGGGAAAAGTCATATCCAGTGAAACTGACATTTTTGGTGGAATTGAGTGCAATCTGCAGTGTGTTTGTGTTTTTGTATGATAACCTTGGCTTGTCCTGACAGTTTAGAAAATAAATCTTCATTATATCTCCTGAAGACCAGGCACCCATCTGTCAATTCATTATAGTGGTTGTAGAAAAAACATTTGGAAAGGATGATTAAACAAAAAGTAATTCTTGGCTAGAGGGAACTCCCCAACTGCAGACAAACAGAATGAATTGCACCTTGGAAAACATAGGAGTTGGAAGGAATTCAGAACCCTGCTAGAAAGGAAATCAACCTGGGAAAGCCTCCTTACAGTCAGAACAGCATTACTAAGACAGTACATGCTGAAGACAAGTGAACAGCTGCCAAGTTTGGAGGAACAATAGCCAGAGATGTAGGCATGGCATTCACAGGTGAATTGACAATGATCCTTAAAAAGTATATGGCAGCTGAAAAAGAATAGGCAGTGCTGGCTGTTGAGAAACAAAAGCCAGAGTGAGAGAGAGAATATTGAGGGCCTGTCCTTTCCCAGAACCTGAGTTGTTGAAGGCAGGAGAGTTATGCTCAAGATCTCCTGCACCCTGAATAAAAGGAAACCATTCTAATAGCCATATATTGCTTCTGTTTCTCAAGCACCCAGCTTCTCTTCTTTTGAGGAGTGCCTAGAATTTTCCTTTGTGAAATCATTCTTCCCCTTGTCTTTGAATATATATTGGCTAAGGCTCACCTCACTTCAGGTTCAAGGATGGGTATGTGGCCCTAATCCATACAATTAGGATACCAGAGTCAGAGGTGGAGATGGTGTGATTAACCACCATCAGGGGGTAACCATGGAAAGACCCTAAGTAGATATAAATAGAAACTCCCTAAGCTCTGTCGTTTACTACAGAGAAGGGTTTCTTAGTGCTAGTATAGCAAGAATTTGAGGATTTTAAAATTATGCTTGGATCACTGCTTGCTGAATAACATAGTTATTGCCTTGGATCATAGTAAAAGTCTTTTCTGGGTGTTGTAGTGACTGGATGAGTAAAAGACATGTGGTCTTCTGACCCTGTGAACACCTCTTTCATAGGGGTTGCTAAAACTTTGAGCTTGTCACTCCAGTATTCTTGCCTGGAAAATCCCATGGACAGAGGAGCCTGTTAGGCCACAGTCCATGGGGTTTCAAAGAGTTGGACATGACTAAGAGACTTCACATAAGCAAATAAGGTCACCGGCGAGCCTTATCCACACCCTTGCATCCTCATTCTCATCATATATGATTTTTACCTCACTTACAGGATGCTTTGGAGGTAAAGCAAATAAAGTACATTTGAACTGAGTACAAATTGGATTTATTGCCATGAACTCCAGCCAGGTTTTGCAGCTGAACCTAGAAGAATCTGATTATATTAGAACCAATCAGAGGTGACCCATGGATGTTGAGAGAAGTAGCTGAAAGGAAGAGGAGGAACCCCTATTTTGCTATTTTTGCAGCTATAAAATTACTATAATAGGGGAAAGGGAACAGAGGAGGGATAATTAGGAGTATGGGATTAACAGATACAAACTATTATACATAAAAGATGAGTAACAAGGGCATACTATATAGCAGAAGGAACTATGTTTAATATCTTGTAATAACCTATAATGGAAAATAATCTGAAATTTATATCTGAATCACTTTGTTGCACACCTAAAACTAGCACAATATTGTAAGTCAACTAAACTGCCAATACAAAAATAAAGTTACTCTTCTAAAACTATTGGGAGAAGTCTTGGTACCATACCAGGAGATACTGCCTAAGAATGGAAATCAAAGGAAAGCAATAAAAGATAGAGGACAGATCCTGATGGCATCATTTAACCCTATACCTAAATCTAGCTATTTTTTGATTCTTTGTTTATAGGCCAAGATTTCACTTCTTGCTTAAGTTAGTTTGGGTTCAGATTCTTTTCATTTTCAACCAAAAGAGGGGTCCTAATTTATTGTGACACATGGACAGTATTTTGGAGGCTTTTCTTGAAGACTCTAGGGATCAAGATTTCCAGCTGTGTCAATTAGGTACCTATTGTTCCTCAGCTCTAATAGCATCCCTCGTCTTTTCTGTGAGTCCAGAACTGGGAACCTGTATACTACATTCCCCCAAACCCTTTGCAAATTATCTTCCTCTTAGCTTTGGCCAATGGGAGGCAGTGGCAGGAGATTAGAAAGGAGGTAGGGGGAAGAAAAGACTCTTCCAGCTTCCATTTCTGATTACAGGAGCAGACAGCTATGGTTCCACCTTCCAGCATCTTTTTGCACGCCTGGCTCTGGCTACTCTCGGTGGTGCCATCCAGCAGCTACACTGCCCTGTCTTAATGGTTGGAGCACTGACACAGGTGTCCCACCATGAATCTGAACATTGGAAACATGGCGACCTCCCATACACCTAAATTCCAGTCCTGCTGGAGCTCCTCTTCAACCCACCAGTGCAGTTCTGGAGTCCTCACTACTTCTCTTTCATGTCCCTAGACCTAGACATGTGACCTAAATGTATGCCTTTGCATTAAGTCACCAAATATTTGGGACCAGGTTTTCTAGCCCTACAGTAGTCATAGACACTGCTACAACTTACATAACTAATTTAAACCTCCTTAATAAAATGCAGTCTTCTGTCTTCTCCTAAGGAACACTAATATACCAAGTAATCCTGTCAATATGAGGGGCACAGTGGGAGTTGGATGGCTTGATGATCCCCAAGAAGGCTATTAATGTTAGTAGGTACAAGGTTCTCCCAGGGACAGACCGGTTGGCCAATTACTATTCTGGTGACTGGTTCCCCACCTGATAATTCCTTGGGAATATAATCCAATCCCTCAGCAATGCATGCTTGCCTCTCAGTGAAGACATGGTTACCTGTGATTAAATCATTTATTTAGTCAACATCCACTCCAAGTAACTTACTCTGAGATACTCTCCCAAATATGGAACAAGAACTGTACTGTATATTGTTAATAACACTGTGCAACTATTCATGTTGTACAAACTTCAGCAAAACCCACTGTTCTAATGATCTACTACTGCACAACAGCCTACCCTAAAACTTAGTGGCCTGAGACAATAATGATCTCGTTATGCCCTCAGATTCTGAGGGTCAGATATCTGGACCAGGCAGATCAGGGATGGCCTGCTTGTCTCTGCTCTGCAAGGTCTGGGACCCCAGCTCAAAGACTCTACTGGGTGAGGCTGATTCAAACAGTTGAGCTGGAATCACCTGGAGACTCTTCCCTCATCAGTCTGGAAAGTCGGTTCAAACAGAGCACCCACATGTAAGCCTCCCTCACAGCAGTCTAAGGGTTGTTGTTCATTTGCCCAGTCGTGTCTGACTCCCTGCAATCCCTTGGACTGCAGCATGCCAGGCCTCCCTATTGTTGGGTAGTTGGAATTATTATCTGGAGCTCAGAATCCCAAGAGTGAATATTACAGAAAATAAAGCAGATGTTGAATGGCCTTCGTGAACTAACCTTGGAAGTCACACAGAATGCCTTCTGCCATACCCTCTTGGTTGAAGCAGTCACAAGCCATTCAGATTTAAGGGCACAGGACATATACCCACCTCTACCATTAGACAAAGAAGATGTATTATGGCATTAAAATCACTATGTTCACCATTCTCTTGGGAAACTGGAATGCATATAAGTTAGCCTCTCTTTCTTTATTGTCATCTTTATTGCAGCATCAATAACATGCAGACTATGAATTAGCTGTGGGTCCAGGAGTCCCTAGGATAACCTAAGGAGGACACCAAACTGATTGGTTCAAATATTTGTGGATAGTTTCACTGATACCCTCTGAAAACACAGCTATAGTCAACAAGGCAATGGAGAAATTTCAAGCCTACATGAAAAACTATTTTCACAAATTATAACAATTAAGTTGCATCTTCACATTGTACCATCTTTTCAAAAATCTCATCATGGCTTACTTCCTTATACCCCCAAAATGATATGCATTCCACAATATGGAGCAGGGTCATAATCAGATGAGATAAATGGAGAAAGGAAAAAAAAAAAAAGCAACACTCACTTGTGACTGTGGAGTCCTGGGGAGGGGTTTTGTGAAATGATAACCTCTTGGAGTCCCTTGTAACCTAAGGAAGCAGCCCATCAATTCTAGAAAAAAAATCCACATGATAATTCTTCATTTATCTGGGTGTTCCTGCCAAGGGTAGTACTCAGATCCAGACATATCCTTCACAACACCCAGCATCCACACATTAGAGATTTAAACAAACAGTAAGCTTGTATAAACCCCACACATTAAATAAAAGGATGGGAAAGAATCTCAGCTCTATCTAGCTCTGCTTGTGTCACAAATAGAAACCATAAATGAATCTAAAAATGAAAGAGGTTATGAATTAGCACCACATGGCACCATCCATACATAATAAAAATGTCTGCTATTCAAAGTCTGTCCATAGGGACAAAGGGTTTGTGCGTAAAGGCCAAAGCAGTTTGGAATATCTGCTGACTTCAGAACTGTCCCTATTAACTCATGTTTATAATGCTATTGCTGATCCCAATTCTAATTTAGTTTCCCCTCTTTAAGTCCTTTCAACACAGTCATTATGGAATTTTGATTACCTTTTGAGCTTCCCTTTGCTTCTCAAATCCAGTTATTTTCATATCTCGATCATGACCACTGCCTAGATATTCTGATCAGAATTCAAACTTCCCCCAAGGTTTTGTAGCATGCATCACATTTGCAACTTTGACCTCAAACTAATAAATTTTCAAAAGCATAATCAACTGCCTTATTTGGTCCCATGGCCTTCCATTCTCTGGTTTGGTTGTAATGAATGCCTTCAATGACACTCTTCATCCCACCTCTTCCTTCTTACACACCCTCTGGACTGTGGTCAGAGGAGGTTACACAGCACCAGAATTGGGTGGAGAATAACTAGAATCTAAAGAATCTCAGCTGGAGATGCCCAATAAGCACTTGGAGGTGAGTTGGCAGAGCCACACATAGTAGAGAGGGGAAAAAAAAAGACAGGAAACTAAAATGGAACAGTTCTGTTCTAAGATAATGTTTTGTTTATTATGTTTTTCCTCCAAGGAGTGCAAATACCTTGCCCAAAAGTACATACTGCCACTCCTGATAAATTGCCAGAAATACTCTCAGCAAGCCTCAGAAAGCAAGGTCTCTATTCGTTTCTACGGAAACCTCAGCTCGACATGAAGTAGCTCATAGCACAACAATCTACAAACACTAATAAGACCTGACTCATGAGTCAGGAGAGAGTGGGGAAAAGAGGAAGACACATTAGAATAACAAAGAGAAATTCTAAACCCTTGGTTCCGGGCCCTGGAAAGACATGTTGCTGAGGACATGGTCAGTATGGAATTCATGTTGATGGAATGAATAGTTCATCTTCCTTACTTAAGTACTAGTGCATCCACTGTGTCTGCTGGGATACTGATACCTTCTTTCTTTCCTCCACAGAGAGACTCCCTTCCCCTGACCCTACTCATCCCACTCCTACCCCTAACAGAGCAATTAAGGAGGCAAGAGGCTTGGTGGATGCTCCTTGAGACAGCCTTCAGCAGAGGCAGCCAAGGCAAACTCAGTCCTACCTGCTCAAAAGTGCCACTGCTCACTGCCTGCCTCATCACTTTCACCCCTGCAGCTGCTGCCTACAATCTCCTATGACAGCCACTTCTGCCCAACTTCCTTGCTGCCCTCCCTGATTCTGCATTGTTGGGAATGCTTCTTCCCATACCCATTGGCCATGGATCTCTCTGCTTCAGGAGCCCAGACCACCCAGCACTGGCAGCATTACTTCTCCAGATCCTGGGTGGGAACAGCTACCTACTTTAGAACCAACCTCACACTGACCCAAAATGTGCATTTACCCTCTGTCTTCCAGCAAAGAAATTCACTACAACCCAAACTGGACCATTTTTCCTCCTCAGCTCTATGTGGTTGCTTTGACTCCTGCCCCCATGTCTAGACTAATTTCCCACATCCTGCATCAAAGACTGGTTCCTTCTCTTTAGTTTCCATCAAAGACCTGTCAATAAAACAGGGAGATATGAGAGTTCATCTACAGTGATAAGAATATATTTCTCAAAGAATCATAAAAATGACAGAGTATCAAGGGCAACAGTCAGTCTTCACACTCTGGATGGCTGAAGAAAGTTTTAACCCTGGATCTGATGAACTTGGGTGAAAAGATATTTGATGCAAAAATAAATTGTCAGCCTCTCTCTTTATTGTGAAGTCCCCTATACATCAAACTAAGCTTCTTTCAGAGCTCAAAATAGTGGTTTTCAAATCTTAAGGTGCATTAGAATTACCTGAAGGGCTTGGTAAAACATGGGCACAGTGGTAAAGAATCTGCCTGCCAATGCAGGAGATGCAGGTTCAATCCCTTGGTCACGAAGATTCCCCTGGAGAAGGAAATGGCAAACCACTCCACTGTCTTTGCCTGGGAAATCCCACAGACAGAGGAGCCTGGTGGGCTACAGTCCACTAAGGATCACAAAGAGTTGGACACGACTGAGCAACTGAGCACACACTTGGTAACACAGAGCTCACTGATTCAATAGATCTGGGATGGGAACTGAAAATCTCGATGTCTAACAAATTTCCACATACTGTTGATGCTGTTGATCCAGGGACCATACTTTGAGAACCACTAGAATAGAGACTTGGCTTTTGGAGAAAAAGACCTTATTTTTGCATAAAGGAGAGTCTGTGGGTTAGGAAAACAATGCAGAGACCTCAAGAAATCAGGTTACTCTCAAATTCTTCTGGGTAAGAAAGAGAGATCAGTCTTCCATGGATGGATATGACTGTGTTGGGGAAGATAGTCTGAAGGCCCTCCTCATTTTCGCCGTTCCAGAGGGCATCCCAGATGTCCTGGGCACTCAGACATTGGTACAAAGTCCTTGGCTATCTTCAGAGCCCAAAGCAGAAATCACAATTCAATAGCTTCTCATAGATGGCACAGTGCATGGGACTACACCTCCCCTCAGAAACCCAATGAAATACATAGTTATGTGGTTTCCATTTACCCTTGAGTTGAGGCTCAAACACTATATTTTGTGTGGATCACTTATGTGCTTTTTAACAACATGAAGCATCCTCTTTAATGCTGAGATTCCACTGGAATGCTTCCTTTCCTCTAAGATAGGGGAGGAATGCCTTGTGGATGGCCTTCCTACATTAAAGTGCAGGTACAGGCTCTGGCACCAATGAACTCTGGCTCATGTAACAAAGATGGAGCTTTCCAACCATGGCCTGTCTTCAAGTCGTGCTGTGCCTTTAAGGACACAGAGCCTGGCAGGAGGGGCATGTTTCTATGGAGTAGTTGCTATGACAATGGACTTGGATGCTCAAGGAAATATTAGTTATAGTGAAAACAAGTCTGGTGATTTTCCAAGATCAGAAAGTAAGCCTGTCTATTTGAGTTGTATTGCTAAGAGGCTGAGGTTTAAGATACATGAAGCATCAGATGCAGGATAATAGTGGAAAGTCAAGGTTCATTGAAAAAAAAATTTCACTGATAAAAATGGGTATAACAACTTCCATTAACCATTCTAAAGTCATCAGAAGCTCAAATTACTCTCATGTGTGTTTCTTTAATTATTTGAAAGGTAACTTGAGGTTAGTCCAGTTTAGTTCGATGCATTTGCACTTAGCATCTGCAAGGTAGTGTGCCAGATGCTAAAGGCACACAGATGAAAGTAGCTCATCTCTACCTTCAAGCTGATCACTGTCTGATTACTTAGATATGGATTGCTCCTCTAGCCTCAGGACTGGAGCTTGAGACTGGAGTACTACCATTAGGAGCATGGACTGTGGAATCAGAAATGGTTGGTGTAAACCCTGAATCTACAGTTCACAGGCTCTAAATGATTTGATTGATGTCACTGAATTTCAATTTCCCCACCTTTAAAATAGGGATAATAATTCCTCCCTAACAGGCTGTTAAAGAATCAATAAGATAATGCTTGTGCAGCACTGAACACTGGACCTGACATGGAGCAAGAGAATAAGAGGCATTTTCTTTCTTGGCTCCTGTCCTCCAGGCTGCCTGCCTAAGACTGATGTCTAAAACAAGGAAGCTGGCAGCTGCAAGCCCTGGTGCCCATCTACCTGTACCCTGAAACTGTAATTAGGTAGATTATTAAAGAGTTTGAGGGTTTTACATTTAAGTCACTCTGGATGCTGACACCATTCTAATTTGTACCTGGGCTATTATTTTGAGACTCATGCCTTCATTTCTTTCTTGTTCAGCTGGGTCCCTGTCTTAACCCACCCTTCTCCCTGTGTTTGATATCCCATCTCGGTGTTCTACTTGGTCACCCATCTCTTACAGAATTACTGACGTGCCTTTCTCCTTTTCTTTGTCACCATTTTTAAGATGAGCCTTATTTCTGTGGCCTCACTGATGAGTTCTGATTCACTGCCTCATCTGCCTCTTAGTCTAATTAGACATATCCCTATATATTGAGAACCACTCATCTAGCCTCATAGTAAAACAAAACTGGAGAGGCCTTTTGGCTCTGAACTAGATGAACAAGTTCAGGTGATGAAGCACATGGATAATTTCTAGGTAGATCAGAGGTCCCTGTACTAGAATCACATGAATTCTTTTGAGTTTTGGAGCCAATCTCCATTCCAGAGAATCGAACTCCTTCACTATGAAGTTGACTTACTAGGTACGACTGACTGATCCTGCCAAGGTTATCCTGAAATTAAAGATAAGGATACCTAGCATCAAGTGCCTAGACTCCTCCAAGATGTGCATCATCCCTATAATGTGGCTTTAATAAGAAATATTTGGTAGGGTTGAAATCAGGTGCTTGAAGAAGTAGCAGGAACCAGTTTACCTGGAAGTGAGTGCTCAGTGTAAATTTATCCCACACAGAACCTGGAGGTCCAGACTTCCAAACGAAAGTGGAGGTGGCCCTCGAGAAGTCTTTTCAGAATCACAGAATCACCACTAAAAATAGGATAACTTTTTCCCAGAAAATTCTACAGAGATACCTATCAGCTACATGGAGATTCAAATGTCAAGAAGCAAAGTTAAAAACTAGGGAATCCATCAGCTGACCCTTAAAAAGCTCAGACAAAAGAGGAAGGTGGCACTAGTTGAGGTAAGTAAACCATGGGAAATGTTGCTGCATTGAAGGAATAAGCCAGCAAAAGTTGGCAGTGAGTTGGGTATATTAGCAAGGAGATGAGTCAATGAGAAATTCAAGGATTTGGGCCTGAGGACCTTCAAGAATGGAATTGTTTTTCATTGAGATGAAGGAGTTTGAGGAGGAAGAAACTATTGGAAGAGATCAGAAGCCAAATTTCAGAAATGTTAATTTTGAGTTATATGTTAGATATCCAAACAGAGATGAGCAACAGGTAGCTAGACACAACATTCAAATCTGGAGTTCAGAAGAGGGATCAGAATTTAAGACTAAAATGCATTGACTGTCAGACTGTAAATAGTGTTTCCCCCTGGAGAAGGAAATGGCAACCCACTCTAGTATTCTTGCCTGGGGAATTCCATGGATAGAGGAGCCTGGCTGGCTACAGTCCATGGGGTTGCAAAAAGTCAGATACAAATGAGCATGCATGCATAGTGTTTAAAGCCAGAGGATGAGATAAGATGACTAGGACATGAGTACACATAGAATAGCGTAAGTGTCTTAAAAAAAAAAAAAAAAAACAACTGTTCTTCTTCTCACACTTCTGACACCAAATGTTTGGATTTTTCACACAAAGCAATTCTCCAATTCTCTGAAGACATCAACTGGATATGCTAAAATTTAAGACTGACTACCCAGAGTTAGTGAAAATCCCATAAGTTAAGGTCTCAGTCCCCCAAAACTGCCTACAATCCAGATGCTAGTCACAAGTCTTGGGTGCCCATGGTATCCACACTTTGGTCTGACTCGCTATAGATCAAGAGTTCCTATAACTGTCACCTCAGACTTGATAGTCTGCTATAAGGGCTTACCAAGCTCAGGGAAACACTTTACTTACACTACTTATTACAAAGGCTATTATAATGAATGCAAATGAAAAGCCAGAGGAAGAGATTCGGAAGGATTTTGAGCACAGAAGCTTCCGTTCGCCTAGAGTCGGGATGTGCCACCATGCTGACACATAAATGCATTCGCCAATCCAGAAGCTCTCTGTATCTCAGGGTTCAAGAATACTTACGGAGATTTCATCATGCAGGCAGGGTCAACGACCAACTCTACCTCTAGCCTCTCTCCTTCCTTAAAGGATGGAGGTGGAGCTGAGAGTTTTAGACGTTTTTGGTACTTTTAATGACCCATCCCCACCATGAAGCCATCCAGGAGCCCACCAAGAGTCTTGACTGGAGCAAAAGATTCCCCCATCACCCAGGAAATTCCAAGGGATTCAGACTTTCTGTGCAAGAAGCTCTTATTATCTGTATTACTTAGGCAATTAAAATGGTTTTAGGAGATCTGTATTGCCTGGGCAGAGACCAAATATATATTTCCTATCATGTCACAGGGTCCAGTGGCTAAGCAGTAGGGCACGCCAATGTTCAGAGACATAAAAAATAAAGTGCCTATATTTCTAAAGCTGGTCCAAGAGGCTGAGGATCAAGGGCAGAGTTAACACTGGAGCTCCGGAAACCACATCTCAGACACTGCTCTGAATAGTGAGAAAGGAAATTCTACTGCTGAGGTGGAAGACCAGATAATTCAGGAAAAGTGTTTGTTGAGGAATGCCCTAGGCCACCATATCCTGTTATTAATAATGGTAATGAGATACAGAATCAGAAGTCTAAAGCAAGGATTCTTAAGCTCCTTGGTCTCAAGACCCCATTGCAATCTTAAAACTTATTGAATTTTTAATTAGGAAGGTCACATCTATTAATGTTTAACATGCTGGAAATTAAAACTGAAAAGATTAAGCATTAGAACAATCGATGCCACCACTCATTAGGTAACCTCTGGAAAATGTCACGGTATATCTGTGAAAGGATTAAAAACGAGAGAGAAAAGTAACATCTGAGTGTTGTTATAAAACTGTGAAAGTGTTTTTGACCCTGTGGACCCCATAAAATGATCTTAGAGAGCCTCAGGGATCCCTTGGCCCTGCTGCAAACCACTTGTCTAAATAATACTAACAGTGGAAATTGGGTGAGGGGTATTTAGAAGTAGACCAGAAATAATGTGACTGATCGGCTGTGGAGGGTAGTACAGGTGACAGAAGTGTCTCCCATGACACCTAGATTTGAGCCTGGAAAAGTGGTATCTTGCAGTGACATAAAGCAGTGGTTTTCAAAATGCAATTGCAACCCATTAAAGGACAGACTATTCAATTCAATAGATGGCAGCCACCACTTGTTTAAATGAAACAGACAGAAATGTAAAATGTCATGAACTTCTTACATATATATACATGTGTGTACATAAGTATACGCATACTGAGTCACGTTGTCTGATACAGCCCCTGGGGTATGAGTCCAGTTTGAGAATCCTTGAGGTAGGGAATTATTACTAGAAAAAAAATCAGCTTGTGACTAGTGTCCTTGCCTCACATTTTGTCCTCCACTCCAGAATGACTTTCCAAAATGCCCCTCTAAATGTGACAATCCTTTATTTAAAGTCATTCAATTGCCTCTCTTCTTTTATAGGATAAACTCCAAACAGCCTAGCGTGGCACAGAAGGCCTCAGATGGTGTAACCTCTGCCACCTCTCAAATACTAACCTTCTACTTTCTCCCACAAAACTCTATTCTCAAGTCAAAAAGAACACCTTTCAAATCCCCCAATATGCCTTGATTTCATTGGTGCCTATATAAACCCTGCCCTGTTAGATCATTTTCTCTGCCTAGAATTATACCCGCCTCATGTTTCAAGATCTAGCTCTCCCAGGTATGGTAGAACATAACCAGATACTCATGGAAACTTGCTCTTCCTAGGAATATAGGCAAACCACATTTCCATACCCTTTTGTATCTAGGAGCATATGACCAGCTCTGGCCAGGGGTGTGTATAGAGAGTAAAATATGTTCCTTTCAGCCCAAGTCCCCAAACTATTCTGTGCCATCCTCTACATTTTCCCCGTTTCTTCCTCAAACCACAGATGGAGAGAATCTCTGGTCTCTAGCAGATGTCAGAACGAGCATATAGTTGGCCCTCCATATATGCAGGGTTCTCATCCACAGATTCAACAAACTGCAGACAGAAAACAATAGAAAAAAATACCAGAAAGTTCCAAAAGGCAAACTTTGAATGTGCCACACCCCAGTAACTATTCAGGTAATGTTTACATTGTACTTAGCACTATAAATAATCTAGAGATGATTTTGGTATCCACAGGAGGTCCTGGAACCAACACTCCACAAATACTAAAGGATGACTACAATGACACATCATCAGTCCTTGGATTTTTCATGATCCCAAAATAAACATCTATTGTTTTAAAATATTAATACTGGGGATTGCATGTTTTAGCTACACTGACTAGATCACTAGAATTGGGGGTTGGTCTTTAAGGATTTTTCCCAATTTTACTGAGAAATACTGATATACATCACTGTTTAAATTTATGGTATACAGCATGATGATTTGATGTACATACATTATGAAATATAAGTTAAATAAGCAGGGTGACAATATATAGCCTTGATGTACTCCTTTTCCTATTTAGAACCAATCTGTTGTCCCATGTCCAGTTCTAACTGCTGCTTCCTAACCTGCATACAGGTTTCTCAAGAGACAGGTCAGATGGCCTGGTATTCCCATCTCTTTCAGAATTTTCCATAGTTTATTGTGATCCACACAGTTAAAGGCTTTGGCATAGTCAATAAAGCAGAAATAGATGTTTCTCTGGAACTCTCTTGCTTTTTTGATAATCCAGCAGATGTTGGCAATTTGATCTCTGGTTCCCCTGCCTTTTCTAAAACCATCTTGAACATCTGGAAGTTCACAGTTCATGTATTGCTGAAGCCTGGCTTGGAGAATTTTGAGCATTCCTTTACTAGCATGTGAAATAAGTGCAATTGTGCAGTAGTTTGAGCATTTTTTGGCATTGCCTTTCTTTGGGATAGGAATGTAAACTGCCCTATTCCAGTCCTGTGGCCGCTGCTGAGTTTTCCCAATTTGCTGGCATATTGAGTGCAGCACTTTCACAGCATCATCTTTTAGGATTTGAAATAGCTCAACTGGAATTCCATCACCTCCACTAGCTTTGTCTGTAGTGATGCTTTCCAAGGCCACTTGACTTCACCTTCCAGGATGGCTGGCTCTAGCTGAATGTGAGTGATCACACCATCATGATTATCTGAGTCGTGAAAATCTTTTTTGTAAAGTTCTTCTGTGTATTCTTGCCACCTCTTCTTAATATCTTCTGCTTCTGTTAGGTCCATACCATTTCTGTCCCTTATCAAGCCCATCTTGGCATGAAATTTTCCCTTGGTATCTCTAATTTTCTTGAAGAGATCTCTAGTCTTTCTCATTCTGTTGTTTTCCTCTGTTTCTTTGCATTGATTGCCAAGAAAGGCTTTTTTATCTCTCCTTGCTATTCTTTGAAATTCTGCATTCAGAGGGGAATATCTTTCCTTTTCTCCTTTGCTTTTTGCTTCTCTTCTTTTCACAGCTATTTGTAAGGCCTCCTCGGACAGCCATTTTGCTTTTTTGCATTTCTTCTTGGGGATGGTCTTCATCCCTGTTCCTGTACAAAGTCACGAACCTCCATCCATAGCAGATTACATCATGAGAAACGCTGGGCTGGAAGAGGCACAAGCTGGAATCAAGATTTCTGGGAGAAATATCAGTAACCTCAGATATGCAGACGACACCACCCTTATGGCAGAAAAGTGAAGAGGAACTAAAAAGCCTCTTGCTGAAAGTGAAAGAGGAGAGTGAAAAAGTTGGCTTAAGGTTCAATATTAAGAAAACTAAGATCATGGCATCTGGTCCCATCACCTCATGGGAAATAGATGGGGAAACAGTATAAACAGTGTCAGACTTTATTTATCGGGGTTCTAAAATCACTGAAGATGGTGACTGCAGCCATGAAATCAAAAGATGCCTACTCTTTGGAAGGAAAGTTATGGCAAACCTGGATAGCATATTGAAAAGCAGAGACATTACTTTGCCAACAAAGGTTCGTCTAGTCAAGGCTAAGGTTTTTCCAGCAGTCATGTATGGATGTGAGAGTTGAACAGTGAAAAAGGCTGAGTGCCAAAGAATTGATGCTTTTGAACTGTGGTGTTGGAGAAGACTCTTGCGAGTCCCTTGGAGACTGGGACTCTCTGCAAGGAGATCCAACAAGTCCATCCTAAAGGAGATCAGTCCTGTGTGTTCATTGGAAGGACTGATGTTGAAGCTGAAACTCCAGTACTTTGGCCACCTCATGTGAAGAGCTGACTCATTGGAAAAGACCCTGATGCTGGGAAGGATTGGGGGCAGGAAAAGAAGGGGAAGACAGAGGATGAGATGGCTGGATGGCATCACCAACTCGATGGACATGGGTTTGGGTGGACTCTGGGAGTTGATGGTGGACAGGGAGGCCTGGCATGCTGCGGTTCATGGGGTCGCAAAGAGTCGGACATGACTGAGTGACTGAATTGAACTGAACTGATACTATGAAATGATTATTACCATAAGTTTAATTTAACATTCATTATCTCATTTAGATACAATTTTAAAAAAGAAAAAAAAATCTCTCCTTGTGATGAGAACTCTTAGAATCTTCTGTCTTAATTTTTTTATGCATCATATAGCAGTGTTAACTACAGTCATTATGTTGTACATTATAGTCCAAGGACTGTACCTTGTAACTGGAAGTTTGTACCTTTTGATCACCTTGCTCTGATTTGCCTTCCTCCCAACCCCTACCTCTGATAATAACAAATCTGATCTTTTTTTCTATGAACTTGATGAAGGGTTTTTGTTTGGTTTTGTTTCAGATTCCACAATAGAAGAACAATCATACAGTACTTGTCTTTCTCTGTATCACTTATTTTACTTAGTATAATGCTATCAAAGTGTATCCACATTGTCACAAATGGTAGTACTTTCCCTTTTTTATGATGAGTAATAATCCATATTGGGCTTTCCAGGTGGCACAGTGGTAAAGAATCCACCTGCCCATGAAGGAGACAGAGGTTCAATCCCTGGTCAGGATGGTCCCCTGGAGTGGGAAATGGCAGCCCACTCCAATATTCTTGCCTGGAAAATTCCATGGACAGAGCAGCCTGGTGGGCTACCATCCAGGGGTCACAAAGAATCAGACATGACTGAGCAACTGAGCAAGCCTGCAATAATCCATATTATATATGTCTCTACAATTTCTTTATCTATTCCTCTGATGGTGAACACTTATTTTATTTCTACTGGCTACTGTAAATAATGCTGTTATGAAATGAAGGTGCAGATACCTTTTTGAGTTAGTGTTTTTGTTTCCTTTGGATAAATACCCGAAAGTAAAATTATGAGCTCATATGATAGTTATATTTTTAATAATACACTGGGTTTCACCCTTTGCCATTTACCAATTTCTCTCATCATTTTCCAATAGGGAGACTGAAAGACAAGTATTCCTCTTAGTCCAAGCTTTTGTTACAGTCTCCACTGTCCCCAGCCTCCTCAAAGTCAGAGTCAAAGTCAGTCTCCTGACCAGAGTCAGCAACAAGCCCAGACAACTGGAAAGCCGCAACAGAAGCCTCCGTTTCTCCAGGTTTAGGACAACAGTGGAGGAAAGTGCTCATTCCTGCATCACACAGGGCAGTCATCCCTGTCCACAGATCCACAGGAAACAAATACAGTGCATGTTAGGTCTTGTGGGCCTTGATAAGAATTTGGAATTTGACACTGAAAGAAATGCACAGCCATTCAGGATTTTCAGCACCAAAATGAAATTATATGACTTAGAGTTTTAAAGACATACCCAGGCTACTATGCTGAGAATAGATTATACTGGTCCAGGGGGAGGGTAAAGAAGGGAGATCATATGATGGCCAATGGGTAATTCACAGGACAGTAATGGCTACTTGGTCCAGAGAGTTAGGTGGCAAAAAATCATCTGGATTTTGGATATATTTGGAAGGTAGAACCAACTTGACTTTTTGTTGTGATTCACCTCAATCTCATATCTCACTTTTTGTTTTCATGTACCCTTTGTGCAAATGTGATAACCTCAGAGGATTCCCCAAACACTCCATCTGAAACAGCCTTCTTATGACCTGTCACTCTTATCCTGCTTTCTTTTTCCCTTATAGTCTTATCTACCCCAAATGATATTATATATGAATTTGTTGGCCTGTTAATTATTTGTCCCTCCAAATAAAATGCTTTTTTATGATAACAAAGGTTGGTCTTTGTTGTTACTATATCCCTGGAGCACTGGTTCATAGCTGATGCACATATTTGTTAAATGAGTAAGGGAACTGATTCAATCGATCTTACTGGGGCCACAAATCTTGTCCCTACCATATCAAGCGACAAATACAAGGCCCTCCTCTGCAGCATATTTTTTTATGGTGGGGAGGCGGGGGTCATCTTAGTGATGAAAGAACTAGCATGACCTGAAACCTGGCCCCACTTTGCTCTCTGTGTCTAGGGTCAAAGTCTCACCAATGGGCTCCCACTATGCATACTCCTCACATATTTTTTTTTTGCCTCATCCACTTTATTCAGTGTTCAATAGATGTCCAATTTCAATCTGTGACCAAGGAACTCCAGGATTGGAAACCACATTGTAGTACTTTTACATAGATCTTTTCGTTGTCAGTCAAGCATCTTAGATTATATTTGCCACTATCATCGCTGTTAAGGAATATTAACAAAAGCCATCTAAATGGACCCCAGAATTCTGGATACTGTGATTTTGATGGAAGAGACTTCCTAACTTGTGAAGGATACATTATGACATTCAATAGGACCAAGGTCATTAGCCTTACTGGCAACAGCTTTATCTGGCATCAGAAAAGACACTCTGAGAAGTGAGACATACTAGGTTCTGCCCGCAACTGGGAAACCAACCACTGAGTCACCTTCATTGTGTGTCACCTCATTAGCCTCAGTGAAAAACATCCTTTTCTGAGAATTAGTGATGCTGCATGAACTGATGAGCTCTGAACCACAGAATGTCATCAAAATGGAGGAGCTGGGGAAGAAATGGCCACTTCTGTTAAGATCAATTTTACTGCTGATGACAGTGAGCAATTTCCTGCTTTCTATTATGTTCCTGCATACCCAACCTCCTTCCGGTCTACATACATCATAAGCGAGAACATTTATTGAATATTTACTAGATGTCAGATATTGACATCATTTCCATTATTTTTTTCACCCCATAAAACTTATAGAGTAAGGTACCTTTATTGTCCTAATTCCACACATAGGGAAGTAACAGATCAGTAATAGATCATTACTGCCTAAAATACTAGCATTTTGACAACTATTCTAGAATATCTTCACCTTAATTATTCTCATAAACTAGTCCTAGAATTTCAGCCTTCATTCTGGTGCAGTTTCACCACTTGCACCCCCACCCCCATCCCCAGACAATGTCAGGCCAAATCTTCAAAATTCAATCACCTCATTGTCTACCTCTTCCTCAAGAAGGAATATTTTGATTTTAGATTGTAAATCTTCAATAACAGCCAGTTTCCAAGACCCTTCAGATCTTTTCAATGAAAAATAAAGTGTTTCCCCTCTTAACAACTTTATACTGTATAATCCAGTGTGGTTAATTGTCAGCAGTATGTCATAGAGCAGATTTCTAGAACTTGTTGATCTTGTCTAACTGAAACTTTATACATGTTGAACAACAATTCCTCATTCTCCCTATCATTCTTATGACAACAATTTTAAAGTGGGGGTAGGGGGTACAGGAGGAAACTCCTGCAGGCAATGGATATATTTTTAACCTTGATTGTGGCAATGGTGTCAGAGGTGTACACGTATGTCTGAACTCATATACATTAAATATGATGAGTTTTTTGTATACCAATTACACTTCAATAAACCTATTTTTAAAAAAAGACATTAAAATCATAAATTTTTAAAAAGATTAAAAAATTTCACTTTGACTAAAAGGGAGGTAATCTGGCAAGAGGGGTCATGTGACTTCCTGTGGTGAAAAACGCAGAACTTCCAGGGTGCACATGGCTTTTGCTGTTGCTGCTGCTGCCAATACTCAGCCTGTCACCTGCATCTTCCTGATGTTTTCTGAACAGCCTCATTCTAGGTGTGCTTGATTTTGCACACCAGAGCAGTCAAAGCCAAAGGCAATGTTTAAAGGAACCATTTTGTTACATATTGCTTTATTTTCTTAATTAAGAAAAGCAATATAAGATTTTTTTAATGCATTGCAAACCACCCATCATTCAACCACCCTTACCAAACAATTTTCTTCTTTCCTCCTTCAGACATTCTTTGTGGTTTTGATTGCAGTGAATTCAAGAATTTTTCATCCTTTATTTTACTGAATATTCCATTATAAACTTGTTTTTCAGTTTCAGAGTCTTCAAAATACCGTCTTCGTGATTATATAAAATGGCATCATGCAAGGGCAATATAGTTTTTAAACAACTCTCCTAATGTGGGGTAGTTAAGCTGATTTCTTTTGTTAAATTTTTACTATAATTATAGGTTATACAACAGAGTGCCAGCGACATGCCAGACATTTTCTAAGTGCTCCACATTTAACTCATTTGATCCTCCCAACAACCCACAATTTAGGCTGCCATGCTATTATCTGCCTGAAGAAACTGAGGCACAAGAAAGTCACATCACTGGCCCAAGGTCACCAGGTAGTTGAGTGGGAGGCTGCAAGGGCATCCGGCTTCTCAGTGTATATACTGGACCGCTATGCCTCTCTCCATTGCAACAAACCTATCTGTGCAAAGGTGGGGTATTTTCCTGGCAAATAGTTCCTTAGAATAAATGCACAGGATCTGAAATTATTGGGTCAAGACACATGAATACTTTTATGGCCCTTACTAAATATGTCTGCAATGCCATTCAAAAGTTCTTTCTATTTCAGACTCCACCAGCAATGAATAGTGCCAGCAGGACCATACACCGGCCAGCTTCAAGTTCTAGTACCATAAATTTTCATTTTGCTTCTTTAATAGCTGCAAAATGATTTCTACAGGCTTTGTACATTAGCAATTTTTGGAATACAAAAATGATGTGCACTTTTCAATCATTTCTCTGTTAATTGCATATGCTCTTCTGTTTGTTCTTTACACACTAAACTACAGTGTTCTTAAGAGTGCTTATGCATTTGAAAAATAAGCTCTTTATACTCTTTATCTTTTTTCCTTAACCTGTTAGATTTGATACAGACATTTTCTAAACAAGTAGTCCTAGTTCTTTTGTTCTCTCAATTTTATTATGTTCCATTTTACAGACATGTGTTGTTTTTCGGCGGGGGGAGTTGTTCATTTATTTATTTTTAGAATCTAGGCATCTATCAGGTTCTGCTGCTTTACTGATTCCAAGATCTGGTAGCACAGCGACTTAGCAACAAAGTGGCTTTTGACACTCAAGGTTCTTAGAAAAATAGGGACAATACTGTATGTGCCATATAGTAATTAACATTTAAAAAATGAATTAAAATCCCTGAAATCATGAACGTAGATCCATCTTATTTTCTATTACTGTGAGTAGAATTTGTTTAACTTCACTTGTTATTACTGATTGTATTTGGAGTAATAAAAAAAGAAACTGCTGTCTTGTGAATCCTTATAATGTCACTCTTTTAAATTTTGAAGTATGAAAATAATAGTTGCTAAGTTGATTATTTTAGATTTTCTAGGTACTCATGTGACCAGCAAATAATCAGTTTATTTTATTTTATTTCAATATTTATGTCTCTTTTTATGTGTTAGTATAAGAATCTTCAAGATAATAGTAGCATCCAAGTACAGAGAAGTTTACTTTCCATAGTATAGGAGATGTGGGATGGTATTCTGAGATATCATCTCCCCAGTTATTTGTACCCCTTGCACTTCCCAAATCCTTTCAGTTAGCAGTGGCATCGCTTTCTTGAGAAAATCAGCATGCCATAAAAGCAGTTCAGAGGCTTCTGGATTTCAAAAGCCTGAGGTTTGCAGATCTCAGGCTTCCATGTTTACACCGTAAACAAGATGTTTGGATCATTGTCAGAGAGATCCTAAAACTAGATAGAGATTCTCCAGTCAGGAAGGAAAAAAGAAGCCTAAGAAGGGCCACCTACCTGGCCCTAAGTAGGTGGCTGAGCCTTGGAGAGGAAAATAATACAACAGAAACCTAAGACCGGGTGGCAAAATCCAAGAGCAAATTACTGGGTAGAGATGAGGGGACTCACAGATGCCTTCAGTTTCTCTGATTAGGGCCAATTATTCCTTCTTTTGGATAGGCAGATTCCTATCAGTACTGGCCCGCATGTTCCAAGGTACCTTTCTGCAGCCTCAGATCCTATGGTGGAGAATTTCCCCTTCATACCAGAACTTAGGCATAAGATAAGGCAGAGGGAGAAGAATCAAGAGCATAAGAGGTAAGGTCTCTAGTCTCCAGGAGGGTGAGGAGATAAGCCCTGGTGACTCAGGGTCAGCGATAGAGATCTTCAGCGCAAGGAGCGTGGTTGAGGGCAGGGTGGGGGGGTTGTTGCTTAGCTCCAGCTCTGTGCTTCTCTTCCAAATCCTTGACCTACCACCAGCATCAGCAAGAAAACTCTATAGTATTCCTCAAAGGTAGTCCCAAAAAAGAATGTTATAGTGTGTTTAGAGTGGATTTTTAGTCTCTCCTCAAGTGATTTTGGGAAGATAATATCCACTGGAATTATTGTCCTCAGTATTTAAAAATTCGAATCACAGGCTTGAACAGGGTTAGTTTCTAGGAGGAGGTGAAGAAGAGTGATCTCTCTGAGTGATCGGTCACACCCAGGAAGTATCTGGTTGCAACCTGCTGTGTCAGTAGCCAAATCACTAGGTCTACACGCCATAAGCTCCAGGGTATGCAGAGGCATAGTTACAAGAGGGCGGGGGGACCTCACTGTGCAAATCAGGAGAAGTATATGCCATCATGGACTTCTCCCACAACAGTCCCCAAGCAAGCTCCTTTTACTACCTGAAGTTTTCATGGGAATTCAGGTAGTGAGGGATTAAATGGTGAATAACTTTACTAACTCATGGCCCTTGCCAAGGGCTGGAATAGCTCCCTGTCTCCCTAGGCCTCAGAGACACCTATGGGTCTGAGCTGTGGGTATGCCTGTGGTATGGGGTTCGTTCTGCTTTCGTTGTATGCCGAATCTCCAACAATCCCTGTGCCCTGGGTGATTACTATTCATTTATTCTGGCTGTGAAACAATAGACTGAGGCAGTGGAGTGAATGCAAATACAGTGGCGTACTAATGCCAGGGCTGGGATATTTCTGTCATGAGGAATCGCTTTCTACCTGGAAAGCTCCCAGTTAAGTATTTGATGACAATTAGATGATTCATTTATAAGACTTCTGAGGTGTATGAGTCCTCTCCATCAATGAATTTGCTTCTGTTCTAGGCAAGTGGTAATGACGAGCTCTGTTTGGAATGCCCAAAAGGAAGCGCTCCAATCTCGGTACATCCTCTCTTCTGGGATGATATGGGAGAAGGGCATTGAAACATGTTAATTATCATATGTCTAATCAATCGCCAGCCCAGGATCGATGCTCGGGGCTGGCGCAGTGAGATTTCCCGGGGAGGAGGGAGGAGGGAGGGGGGTTCTGGAGGGGAAGCATATGTAAACCCATGGTGATATCATGTCATTGTATGGCAAAAACACAATAAAAAAAATAAATAAATAAAATTCTAATCATCCTAGTGGGGATGAAATGGTAAAAAAAAAAAAAAAAAACTTATGGTTACAAAGGGGAAAGGTAAGGACAGAGGAGAGGGGACAGATTAATTAAGAGCTTGAGATTAACAGATACATACTCCTATATATAAAATAGATAAAGAAGATCCTACTATACCTTTCAATAACATATAATGGAAAAGAATCTGAAAAGGAATATATATATATATATATATATATATATATGAATAATTGAATCACTTTGCTCTACAACTGAAACACAACATTGTAAATCAGCTATAATTTAATAAAAAGGTTTTTTTTAATATATAGGCTGTGAGAGCTAAGTTGGCTTTATGATCAACTAACAACTTCCATATGAGATTGTTAGCACTTGTCCTGCAAAGTAACTTTACATAAGAGAAATCTACATATTCCATGTATCTAGGATTAACTAGTTTCATGAAACTGCATAAACAATAAAAGTACAGGGAATGACATTATAAATACCATAGAAAGAGAAATGTGGAAAATTATATGAGAAAAAAACTATAAAATATGGCACACATTTTAAATATTCTTGGGATAGAGAAGCATAATATACAGTACATAATTTTAAATTATCTGATTAATTCATGAATTTAATTTTATGCTTATCATAAACCTGACTAATTTTGAGGGTAACTTGATGAAATAATTCCAAAGTTCTCCAAGGCAAATTAAACAAAGATGAAGTTCTCTAAATAGGGAGTAATGAATCAGAAGAGGCAGTGGTGTGTTGGAACCACAGGTATCAGCTCAGGGGACCATATTGTTAAATTTGTGATCTGATTGATGCCATATTGTAGCTTAGAATCAATGGGAAAACTAATTCCTCAAGGGTGGCTATTTAGAAAGAAAATTACAGAAAACCACCTACAAATGAATATAAGAGAAACTTTGGCGTAACAAAAAAGTAACATACTAAATGTCACAATAGCCTTAAAACGTATAATAAAAATTAACATAATCAATTTTAACCAAATATTTGGCTCTGGGAGAATGCTTCAAATTTCAAACTAATGAAAGAAATAGCAAAGGAAAAAATATAGATGTGCTGCTTAAAAGCTTACAAGTTCTATATCTAAATTTGAGTGTTAATAAAACTCCTCCCTATATCCACAGTTAAAAAGTAAATTCAGAAAAAAAAAACATAACAAATAGCAGAAAAATGTTTAATAATCTTAACATATTAATTGCTTATTCAAGAGTAAGTAGGAACAATAAAACTCCAGTAGATGGGGAAAAGTCACAATCTCAGTAGTCACAAGTAGCTAACAAAATGCAGATAAGAAGTGTGAACTCATGGAGCCAGGATAACCTTCAAAATGTACATATTTTACCCCTTTAAAATGTACAAATGGAAATAATGAGGCTCCACATTTCTGGTGGCAGAAACATCCCTTTTTTTTTTTTCCATCATCATCATCTCCTTCCATTTGTCCACCCCAAAGACGTCAGATCTTCTGCACCTTCTCCTGCTCAGCTCCTAACATCTATCACACCTGAGGCTCCACAAAGGTGTTCTACTTATCAACAACTGTGCTTTTTCTTCCTCAACCTACTTATTTCTTCAGAACACTCTTCAGCAATCCATTTCCATCCACAAAATCCTCAGATACACCCTAGTTTTCCTATAACAACCCCTCCTCCAAGGTCTTTAATGAAAAGTCTAGAATCTCCTTTCCACTGTTCAGCATTCCTCAGGGACCTTTGTTTTGTCTCCATAATGACATTCAATCCATTGACCTCTTCACCTTCTCCACCTGATCCTCTCCCTCTCTACCTTCCTCCACACTCAACTTAGATTCCATAGTCCATCGTTCTCTTTAAAAACCTCTAAACTCCCAAACTTCTCCTTCCTTCCAACAAGACCCTGGGCAAAACTTCTCTCTGTATCTGCAACCACTTTAATCTCAAGCCATCATGGTCCCTCCATTGATAAAAGTCAAGAGTCTCTCTCCTCTCTCCAAACTCAGTCGTATCCGACTCTTTGTGACCCCATGGACTGTAGCCCACCAGGCTCTGCTGTCCATGGGATTCTCCAGGCAAGAATACTGGAGTGAGTTGCCATGCCCTTCTCCAGGGGATCTTCCTGATCCAAGGATCAAACCCAGATCTCCTGCATTGCAGGCAGATTCTTTTTCATTTGAAGTACCCAGGAAGCCACCTCTCCAAACCATTCTCTACATAGTCTAGCTAAATTGGTCTCCTTAAAACACTAATGTGAAAATGTTACTTCCATGCTAAAAATTAAGCCACCTTGTTCTTAGTCACCACAGTTCTTAGAATAAGGCCTTACCCATCATTTCCTATTCATCCTAACCTAGTTCCTGGCTGCCTCTCAACTCTCAACATCCCAACACAACAGAAGTCTTCTCACATGTCTCAGGAGGGCCATGCTTTCTCTTCTCTCACATCTCATTCCCCCTGCCTGGAATGTCCTTTCCTGCACCTGCCCTTTGCCTGGGTGCTCTTACTTATCTTTGTGTATCAGATGAAGCATTACTCTTTCAGAAAAGCCTTCCTAATTACTCCAGACTACATCAGTTTTCCTTCTTAACCTCTCACGGTAACATTTACTTCTTTACAGCACACCTCATACACATGCTTAAGTAACAGAGTTATAGCTTGCTTCCTGCATACATTTGTCCCAGAGTATAAATTCTATGAGATGAGGACTCTGTCATGTCCTCATTTTTTCTTAGAACCTAGTACACTGACTGGCACATAGTAGGCTCCTTAAAATAGGCATCACATGAATTAGGCATCACATATTCTCATCCATAAAATACAGAAATAAACTTAAGGATTTCAAATGCTGACAAGGGTACAGTGAAATATGCCCAATTGCACACACCTCTTGGGAATATAACTTGTCACAATCCTTTTAGAAAATAATTTTACATGATATATTTGAACTGGTAATTTTGCTTCAAAGAAATAAGCTTAAGCACATGCACAAAAGCTTATGCACAGATGTCTTGTCTCATTTTTGTAATACTGAAAAATTATGAACAACATAAATACCCAACGATAGTTAAGTAAATTAAGGTTTGGCATCTAAGTAGAATGTTATTTCACTATTTTTAATTATGTATACAAAGAATTTGCAATAACTTTGGGCAGTGTTTATGTTTTAATGCTCCTGAATAAGCAGTACACGAAATTATATTGACAGCATAAACCCAGTATGTAAGAAAGCATATATAGAAAAAAAGATTAAAACTACAGAGAAATAATAAGAGCCATTATAAGAACAACAATGATAATAATGTTAACAATTAACACCTACTGAGCATTTGCTGCATGCCAAACATTGTTATGTTTTACATATACTGATCCATTCAAGGCTCACAACAATGTTATTATTTCAATTAGGTTACAATTATTCCCATTTTAAAGAGGAGGAAACTAAGACTGAGAAAGGTTAAGCGACTTCCCTAGGATCACCCAGGATGTCCAGTGACTGTATCTTCACACTTTAAAGTAATAAAAATATTTCCAAATAATAATCATACCATTTACATTTCCTGTAATGAGTATCCATAACTTTGGTAAAGAAAAAGAAAAGTTTCATCTAAAAAAAAACTCTATTATATAATGTAAATTTACCAAATTCTTATTAACTATAGGACTAAGAAATGGTTCTTTTATTTGGCACAATTTTAATGCCAAAGTAATTCTGGAAGCAGATGTGTGAATTATGAAAGTATAACTATTTCATAAACCTTCCAGCAGCTATTATCAGAAGTATCAAGGCCACATGAGTGCTTTAGAAACTTAAGCCATGAGCATCATCTTGGAAGTTCTTTCCTAAACAGAACCCCACTCTCATCCAGTTAGTTAAGCAGCCACCTTTACCATTGAATAATGCATTGATGATGTAAGACAGGGATCACACATTTTTTATTAAACCATTCTCATGAAAGTACAGGATAATATAGAATCTGAAACAACAGCATTTGTTCATAAATTCAGATGTTTTATATATATTAATATATGAATATATAACTATATATTCATATAAAATCTGAATTTATAATAATATATTATATACAATATACATAAATATATATGCATGTGTGTAAAATATATCCTCTGGTTAGCACTCCATGGCACTGACAATCCATTCAGAATATTTGTGACAGCTACACCCAGCTCAATTTGAGGACACAGGTGTGTGGACTTCTTTGCTCAACTATGGACTACCCTTCCAGCTGACCTCTTTCTAATATGCTTCCAGCAGAGTTTTAACAGTGTGAGAATAAAATCCACCCATTTATCTGTCTTTTTATTTTTTTTATTTATTTTTTTTATTAGTTTTGCCATACAATGACATGATATCGCCATGGGTTTACATATGCTCTCTAAAATCAGATTTAAGTCAATGGAAAGAGATTTCATATATGTATGTCTACGTGTGTGTGTGTGTGTGCATGCACATCCTAGATATGTGTGGTATATCCTAGAATAATGTCAGGGCATATCTAACCAGGAATCCTACATGTGGGAGCCTCTCAGACTCCCAGAGAGCTTGAGATATATAATGATTACAAGACCCTGAGCAATACTAAAGTGGAGGTAAGATACTGAGTTCCACAAAGTAGCTGCTCTTCAGCTCTCTGTTGACTCAGCCTCTCTTACACTTATACTCAAAACCTAGTGAGAAGAGGCTATATTTGAAATGAGTAAAAATAAAGAAGAATGTGTGCTAAAGAATTGATGCTTCTGAGTTGTGGTGCTGGAGAAGACTCATAAGAGTCTCTTGGTCTGTAAGGAGATCAAACCAGTCGATCCTAAAGGAAATCAACCCTGAATATTCATTGGAAGGACTGATGTCAGAGCTGAAGCTCCAATACCTTGGCTACCTGATACGAAGAGCAAACTCATTGGAAAAGATCCTGATGCTGGGAAAGATTGAAGGCAATCAGAGAAGGGGGTGACAGAGGATGAGATAGGTGGTTAGCAGTACCCGCTCAATGGACACAAATTTGAGTAAAATTTGGGAGATAGTGAAGGACAGGGAAGTCTAGCTTGCTAGTACACAGGGTCGCAAAGAGTCAGACATGACAAAGTGACTGAATAACAACAGCAACAAAAATCATTTAAAAAGTGCAAATCTCTTTCAGATATTGGGAAAAGAAGCACTGTACTGCTAGCTTTCTCTGTACAAGGGTTGAGTATATTTGTCCCAGTTAAGAAAAGTGATGGTTGGAAATGAATCCAAGATTGAACTGAGGCTTCCTACTTGGAGCACCCAGAGGTATCATCAAATAAATCTCCCTAGGGGTTCGTGGGGCTCATGGGCCAAAGACTGAAAGAGGGAAGTTGTAAATATTAAGAACCATTGTAGAACCAAGAAAGGTGAGTTTCAAGTAATTTCCTAGATAATTACTGTTATATTTGGGTAAAGTTTAGGAGAGAGGGCTGAGGTAAGCATTTTGATTATTCTTCATTTGGAGGCTAAGTTTGGGAACAAAAGCATCTTGATAATTGTCATCTATTGTATCTGTGAGCTGGTATCAATAGTACTATATGGATTTCAATGAATAATGACAGCAAAAATAACTGCATAATAACCTAGGAAAAAGGAATTAATACAAAGTAGTAAGAGACAAATAGTAACAGTGGCAACTATACATTCATAAGCAAGGTACTTAATGAGGAAAGGAATACACTAAGCTAAAACAAAATGAAAATAAATAACAACTTAAGAGACAGAGAAAGAAACATTTCCTAACTGGCTAAACAATTTTAGACTAAATCAATGAAGATCAAAAGCATTCAAGGTAATATCAAATGTCATGCAATTGCCCTACCAAAGTGGTAAGATACAGGAGAGGAGGAGAACAGAGAACCAAAGGGCTTCTTGCTCTCTACCCTTGGCACAAAAGCACTCTCTGGAAGATGCTCAGCCATCAGTGAATAGAAAGCACCTTGAACCTCAAAGCCTCTCTTAACTTGAGTGCCTATGGAGATGTTAATGATACCTAAATCATAAGGTTGGTGTTGAATTTAAGAGAAATGGAAAACCCTTACCCAATCCTAATATTAGTTCTTGTGCTTTTCTTTGTTAAGCATGAGTATTTCACTAGTATATTTTAAATGAACTCACATTGTAGAAGTTCACTAAATTGAGAACCATATACTTTGACCAACTCTCCCCTAAAATTCTGCTATAGCTTTACCTTTTTTAGAATGCCACATTAATGGATTCATACAGTATGTAACCTTTGCACTTATCAATATGCACTTAAGATCCACCACCCATGTTTTTGCATGGCAAGACAGTTTATTCCATTTATTGGTGAATAAATTCCATTGTATGCATATGCCACTCCAGTTTCAGTCCCAAACCATACCAACATCTTCTACCCCTGCCTTCACCACCACCACTAAAGATATTTGGAACATTTTGGTTTATTCACTCCAGGGATTATGATACTATGGTACAGTTGTCTTCTGACCATACTTGGCCACCACTACTGGGTACAGGTGTAGCTGTTGGACGAATGACCCTGAACATCAGTAAGCCAAGGTCACAACAACTGCACACTCCCACAGTCTGTCCTTCCTAGACACAGAGTCCCTTACTTCCACTTAATGGAAACTTGTTGGTTAAAATTAGAGAGATTTTCCAACATAATAACAAGAATGATTTCAGCTCCCTTCTCCAGTCTATGGGCTTCTCAGGTGGCACTAGTGGTAAAGAATTTGCCTGCGAATGCTGGAGAAGTAAGAGACACAGGTCTGATCCCTGGGTTGAGAAGATCCCTTGGAGGAGGGCATGGCAAACCACTCCAGTATTCTTGCCTGGAGAATCCCATGGACAGAGGAGCCTGGTGGGCTACAGTCCATAGGGTCACAAAGAGTCAAACATGACTGAAGCCACTTAGCATGCACACACACACACACTCCAGGCTATGACATAATTCAAAATTCCACACCCATACAGAAAGATGATCAGGACACCATATCCTGGGTAACTTCTCACTAAAGTGGGAAAATCTCAGAGTTCAACTCCAGCTAATACAGCCCAACCTCCAGCAAAGCCTGAAAAGTCCTGTGGTTGTCCTCTTTTCTCTTCCTGTGTGTTGAGCATCTCTGCTCTTTCATGAAGTTCTCTTGCATATGTGTCTGTTTGTACTGCCATGGTTTCAACTCCAGTCCCAGGTGTACCTGTAGTCTAAGGTCCCCATCACCATCTGACTGCTTATGCTATCTGTCTCAGTTCCCAATGTGTACTTGTAGTAGACACCACCTGATGTGCTTGCCCAGCTTGCAGAATTTGAATGTGCCCCATGATCTACAAACATAGACAAACATAGGCATCAGCGGTCATGTTTAGAATCCACCTATTGTTGATTAGGACAAGGGAAGACTCCAGCCTCCCACAAAATGCTAAACACATATTCTTTCTGGAAAATTCTGGAATGTAAATTAAGATCAACAACTGAGAGCTCACACTGAATGATGTCCAACAAAATAGACTAGGATTGTTTTTCAGACTGTGAGTGATGACTAGCACTTTTAACAACAATTTAAATAGAATAAAATAAATTATATGAGAAAATGTTATAGCACCTTTGCACATAGTAAAAATATTGTTTCACCAAGTCTTTGTTTTAGTTGTATATGCATGCTTTCTAGGGAAAACATAAAATGTAGTTCTTACTGTGGGTCATGGTTCAAAAGGATAGAAAGATCCTGTTTGATAGTAAATGTCCACAAAATCTGGGTGCCCCTTGTTGTTCAGTAGTCTTTTTGTATAAGGGTAAGAGGAGACAGTTAATTAAGCTTGCTTGGGTTCTGTTATGAACCAATATAGCTTTAGTTAATACACTGGAAGCAAGATTCTGTTTAGCTGAACTCCAGTGCAGAGATCACCCCTGAATCAAGCACCACTAGCATATAATGAAATCACATAACCTGTAGGCCCCTTCCTAGTCATGAGTAAGGAGAGTTCTCCAGGGAGGATGTAAGGATGATGAAGAAATGCCAGAGGTTCCATTGAATTCTTTTCTGACCAAAAGAAATTATCATTTGATGATGTGAAAGTGCCAAAAGTTAGAAGATAAGGATCAGGTTCTCCTGAAATATGTAAACCTTAGGACATGTCTCTCTGAATCTTCCTGGATTCATTCTCTAAGGACCTGCCCTTTCATTCTATTTAATGTAAAACGGAATTCTTTTCACATCCAGGGCTAGCACGTAAAGGTCTAGAATTAACACCAGTTGGGATTATGTCAATCATATTCTATCTGTGGAAATAGCCTGTAAATACAGAGGTAGGAGCCCTGTGTTTTCAACCATGCAAGATATATAACCTTGACTTCATGCTCATAATTAAGTGGTCCGTGGGTGAGCCATTGACCATTAGTAGTTATTGGTCAAAATATTCAAACTGAAACTGACAGATACAGGTCACTAAAGAATGGCAGGAAATTGGGTGATAGTAAACAACTGAATTTCTAATGATTGGGAAGAATCCAGTTTGTAGTAGGAGAAAATAAAGAAATTAGTGAAGGAACAAGGAGAGGACTCTGGCAACATGCAAATCTCTGGTTCCAGTTGACCTGGGGACCAGTTGTACCCTACGCTTTCCCACAATTACAAAACCAGTACCCTGATGATCCCTCAATAAATGTCAGTTTGTATTTAAGACTTGAGTAGTCACCCTATGCCTACAGAATACAATTACTTTAAGGAACAAACTGGGACCAAAGAAAGAAGCTTTCATACAAAATGGCATTTTCTTAGGAGATTTCCATTTTCCAAAGAGGATTTTGCTGGAGACGCTCAATAAGAAAGCTAATACAAATTGCGTCTCTGTCACTTTAAGACCAAAAATATTCTGTCATGGTGAATTTCCCAATGCCTAAGAACAAACCTGTACAAATACTCAGAGAATTTCAGCAAACCAAGATATTGAAAGAACTGTGAATAATCAGCAGTAGTAAGTGCCATGGAGTATGTTTGGCTGCTACCACACCCACTTTAGAAATACGAAAACTGATGTCCTAAGAAGGCATTTTTGAGGGCACTCAGGTGCTCAATGGCTGAAATCAGAGTAGAATGCAGGTCTGTTTGAAGCTCGAGCTTAGACTTTTTTCCCCAAACCACTTCTACAGTCTGCTGACAGGACAGCCTCATCAAGGACACTCTCTGGGTTCTCTGTGAAGAGCTTGCAGTGTCACTTAATTGAAGAGGTAAAGTAAAGCTGGCTCACTCACAGAATCTTCCTGAAGAAGACAGCTTTTATTACCTCTCAGTCTTGAGTAGGTCCCAGGCTACTGGAGTACTCACCATGCCTCCAGATTAGAACCATTAGTATGAAGAGGTGTTTAATTTATCTTGTGAATCAGGGGAGCATGCTGAACAAACTGAGGAAGAGCTACAAGTTTCTTTCCAGGTCTCCAGCACCTACCAGGCCCATAGTCCTCCAACTCCATCCCGTAGAGTTAGAGAACATGTTTCCATGGAAACAGAAGACTGGTTCTCTGAAAAGGCAATGCGAGTTCTGACCAGATCTGCAGGATGAAGTCCTCAGAGCCTAAAGAAGCAAGCTTCTGGGAGTTGCTCCTGGCAGGTAGCTAGCTGAAATTGGGCATTGGGATACAGTGGAGTCAGGAGTAAGAATCCTACATTGAAGAGGTGATAAACTGAACTCAACAATGATGAGCCTCTCTCCTGAAAAAAGGCCAAGTGTGTGCTCCTCCTGTTTCTTTGCAATCATGCTTCTCACTGTAGTTTATCTATCTGTATGCATTGAAATGTTGGATCTGGTTCCCACTGAACTACCCCCTCTCACCCTCATAACCTTGGTGCTGAATATTCATTCTCTCCATCCACCTGGCACAAGGCACAATCACAGTGCTGACCCTTCATCTCATTCTCCCCATTGTTTATCTCTCTGTTCCCTGATTTCATCATCACAGGGCACCAGTTTGTCCAACAAATAAATTATGAACTTTGGCCTCAGATAGCTCTTGGTTCAAACTTCAGATCTTTCACTTATTGGTTGGGAGAAAGAATTGCTCAAAAGAAAAGTACAGCAGGGTAGGGAGCTGAGGACTGGAGGGAAGTGGTCTTTTGAGCCAGAGCGCTCAGAGTAGAGCACAGCATTTTCCTCTGGGACTCTCGACCCTCACTTGGTCACCTGTTGAGCTCTTGTTCCCTCTCTGAGCCAGAATTCTCAGGACCCTTGGAGCTCTATCTCTCCAAGCAAACCAGGATGACTTAAATGCCACCATCACCTTCTTTGGGCTTTGGATCCTTCCCTCAGCCTTGCCAGGGTCCAGCCTTACAACTGAAGCAGTATCCTCCAAACTTTACCCATCCAGCCTTATTCCAATGGACCCAAATATTACAGCTCTACCAGCCTCCGAGAGCTTCCCAGGTGGCTCAGTGGTAAAGAATCCACCTATAAATGCAGGAGACATGGGTTTGATCCCTGGGTCAGGAAGATCCTCTTGGGAAGATCACCCACTCCAGTATTATTGCCTGGGAAATCCCATGAACAGAGAAGCTGAGCAAGCAACAGTCTATGGGGGTCACAAAAATAGCTGGACACAGCTTAGTGACTAAGCTTAGTGACTAAACAACAACCAGTCTCCAGGGCTTAATCTCATGCAGTAAAGACCTCTTATCTGGGACGTTATGAGTTTGCTTGGATTCTCAGGCTATGAGTCATGAGTCTACAAGTTATAGACTTCCACTTCTCTTAGAAGAGTTTGCTGTCTTATGCTGGTGGGCAGGTACTGTCCCTGGGGAGAGTTGCAGACATGGCTGTCATTGGCAACTGACACCTCCCAAAGTGAGTGTCCAGGCCTCTGTCTATTTTCTTATACTATTTCTCTGCCTTTCTCTCATCTTGCTTTCCTTCTCTCTCCATCCCTTTAACTCTACTTCTCTTTCTTCTCTCCCTTTTCCTCTTTTTTCTCTCCTCCTGCCAACTTCCCCTTCCTATTTTTTCCCATGCTTCCCCATCCCTTCACTCCCCCCTCCCTGGATTCCTGTCTTTCTGTCTCCTTCCATCTTCCTCTTTTCTTTGTCTCCTAAAGCCATGAGCCCTTCCTCCAGATCTGGAAGAAGCCTGCAGAGTCTTACTTGTTAGCTGCCACCTCATCCCTCCTTCATATTCCAGAGAAGGAACTGAATCATCTCCCTTGAATAGTCTGTACTCCAGGGGACCTTGGACATCCATGAACTGAGGGAAGTGAGACAGCCTCAGACTTGCATCAGAGTGCATTAGAGGTGCTCTCCTGAGAGAGGTTCATCCTGGGAAGGCCCCATGGAATGGTAGCTCAGCCCAAAGAAGAGGTCTATGGCAACTTCTAGCTTCCCTGCCCCCTCAGGCCACTGTCACTGCTTGCCGCTTAATACCACTCCTTGCAAATGTTGTCACACAGTTATGACACAGTGCCCCCCATCCCCAACATTCTTGCACTAACCATTTAGGGAGAGTTATCTGTTACTTCCCAGAGAGCAAGGCTAGAGCTGTATATGGTCTCATTCCCCAAAGGCTTCAAGAAGAACTGTGATCTCAAAGTGGCTTATGTAATTATCCATGTTGGACCACCCACATGGGAATGCTTAAGCATGGTTCTTGGCCTTCCCTCTAACATGTAATTTAAACACAGGCTTTTTCTTCTGTCTGCTAAACTGAAGCTGAAGGAAACAACCTTCTGCCAGCACTAACTATGAGAAGCCCTGGGGGTAAAATCCTCCCCATCCCTAGATTTGGGTATTACTCCTGATTTCCCTTCAGCACCAGGGACAGCATCCTCCTCATGCAGGCATTCTCAGCCTGGAGTCAGCTCTTCTCCAGCCCTATGTGACTTCCCAAAGATGTGCTCCATATCAGAAGCAATATTAAAGGAGAAAGGGATATGATAAAATCTCATCAAACTTCTCCATTCACAGATGTGAAAATCCAGATAGGAGGGACTGGGGCAAGTCCACATAAGCAGAGCCCTCTCCAGAGTTCCAATCCAGAAATCCTTTTATGAGTTGTCTTCCTCTGGCCTCAGATAGCACATATTTAAGCCCTTCAGATAACTGGGAACACATATGCATGTATTTAGATGCCACATTTTCCTATGTTTGTGGGTACAGTGCCTGGCATGTGCTCAGTTATGAGAGTTGTTTTTAATAGGATTTCCAGGGTAATCCTATTAGGTAATCCAATTAGGTAAAGGATATTGTAAAGCTCTCACCATATGACCTGGAGTAATAATTTGTCCCCTTCCTCCTTCACTCTTTTTGATTTCTTCTATGGACATCAGGAAAAGGATGCTTCATAAAATCTTTCTATGTCATGTTATCATTATCCAAATTACCACAATAGGTTGAAATAAAGAGTATTTTACTACCCTGTTTCCCAACATTGGAGGAGACCAGAGAACAGAAACAATTGGAGAGTAAGAAAAATTATTTATCATTCAATAAAATAGCTGCATCCATTTAAACCTTTTTTCTTTTTTTAATTTTCTATACAAAAAAAGTTGTTTTATAGGATTTTATGTAGAAGAGAAATAATAGAAAGATTCTATAGAAATCATTGACAACCTTATTTTGTTTTTGTTCCAAAAGGCAGGCAGTTTTCCCGTCAGATACCACAGAGAGTGAGTACTTTGAATATATTCCTTTGGATATTGTGAGCAATTTTCAACAGCAATTATTTAAAATATTTATAAAAAATTTTAGGAAAAAATTTGTCTCCCAAAAAGTGTGCAGGTTATTATCAAAAATGTCTATTTCTAGAGGGTGGGTCTAATACTAGATGGAGCTTTCAAGCAATTGAATGGCCTACATTGATCCATATAAAAAGTGCTCCAAGAATATATAAGCAAGATTAAAACATAAGCGTAGTTTGGGCTTGTTTGCCTTTGTTTGACATATCTCCTTTAGGTCAGTTTAGTGTCAAGAGAAGGCTTTTCAAATATACAAAATACAGTCAGAATTTGGAACTTACGTATGAGTCAAAAACAGAATTCAGACTCAGATTCACCCTTCTCTTTAAAACAAGCTCCAAAACAGAATTGGTCAACACAAATATGGATGTGCATTTATGTTCAGTGTTTACCATATACCATGCACTGTGCCTTACTTTATTTCATTCTCACTGAAACCCTGGGAGATAGGTATACTTTCATTTTATAGATGAGGAAACTGAGATTTGATATCTGCTCAAGGTAAGAGAGAATGCAGTAGTGTTGTTTCTGAAACCCAGGACCATCTGACCATCTAAGCATTCTTATAGCTTAGAATCTAAACTGCAAATTACAGATCACGTACTTGGAAGAACACCATGACTATGCTCAGCAAACAAGTGGAAGGGCAGATAGCTCTTAGACCTGGCCACATAACCAGTGCAGCAGATGTTGTTTCCTGGACTGATGAACTCACTACATGAGACAGGGTCTGTGCATGGGGATCCTGAGAAGGGAGCATGCTAGTTGTTCCTCACACAATTCCTGGGACCCTCTTCCTATCCTTTCTGCTCTCTCTGTCCTCCTGAAGCAGCATCTCAAGGCTTCCAGGAGCCAGGAGAAAGTCATCTGGAGGAGGCAGCAGTGGAATCTACAGTATTCACTCAGACTCCCAGTGAGATGCTCAGAGGTTAGGCCAGGATGGGGAGGAACACATTTACAAACAGGGAGGGCAGCGGTGCCTTTGGCAACTCAGAGGTTTGGGAAGAAAATGGAGGGATCATTTTCTCAGAATATAGTTTCTGATGCCTTTACTTCATCCTGGAATTACAAATAGGATGTCTGTGCTGGTATGACACCCCAGAAGACTATTTAGTTCCGTTTTTCAATTGACAGGTTGAAGGTAAAGCTCAGAGGCCAAGTGAACTGCCATTGGTGGCAAAGCAGGTAAGTAGGTCACAGGTGGTTACCCAGCAGGCAGGTGGCAGGGCCCAGACAGAATGAGGAAGTCACAACCTGCTCCCCAGGTGAGTTCATAGTGCAGCCAACTGACCCAACCTCATGGCCACTGTGATGGTTAATTTTATGTCAACTTGACTGGGTGCCCGAGATCTGGTTAAACCTTATTTTTGAGTGTGTCTATGCGGGTGTTCCTAAATGAGATTACCCTGTGAATTGGTGGATTGAATAAAGCATATGCCCTTCCCCAGTCTAAGTGGGCATCACCCAACCCATTGAGGGTCTGAACTGAATGAAAAGAGCTGAAGAAAATTAGACTCTCTTTCTGCCTAAGAGAGCTGGGATATCAATTTTCTCCTGCCATTGACTCTTCTGGTTCTCCAGCCTTCAGATTCCTGCTGGAATCTACACCATCAGCCTTCTGGCTCTCAAGACTCAACCTACAACCAGCCTTCCTGGTTCTCCAGCTTTCAGATGGCATATTATGGAACTTCTCTGCCTCCATAAACATGTGAGCCAATCTATTGTAATATATTTATTGAAATTTATCTCCTATTGGCTTTATTTCTCTGAAGAACCCTGACTAATACAGTCACCTTTGCTGGTTTTCCACTCAAGAGTGTCTGTGAAAGAGACCAACTCACACTGACTTAAGCAAAAAGAGAGGATTATTGAGGCTTTTGCTGGTTTGCTGAGCTAGATTCAAAGAAAAACCCAACAACAAAGCTTCAGAGAGGCAGAAACCCATGGGTCATCTGGGCATATCTGGGTAGAGTTAGCTAACTTCAACATGGCTAGCTAGGACCACAAATGGCCATATTATACAGATAACTGATATATTTATCTTCTTGATTTTAGCTCCTCCTTGAATAAGTTTCTTGATTCTAAATTAACCAGAGCATGAGTATCAATGAAAATTCCCAAGAATACAAATTCTATAGATGACCTCATTTCAAAATATGGCCACTATATGCGGCTGATTGAGGGGGGAGGGGTGCACTTGCTTTACTGCAAACTAGACTTCACCAACTCCTCACTAGGACTATGTGAGATTGGCTGATGACTGATCCTTAGGAGGCCAACAGATCCCCATGCCGATGCTCACCTGGCTGAGCCAGTTTGAGAAGCCTCAGAGGATATTTACGGTGTATTGATTACTATAACCAAGATGCCAGCTTCCTCCTCCTTCCTGTTTCCTGTGTCTCATAAAACTATCCCAGTTTTCACTAGCAGTGACCCACTGGTAGAACTCAGCAACTTTTGAGCTTCTCTAAAAAGATCCACACACACAAAAGAATTTGTAAACTAAATGAACGTGCCTGAGGCTGTGCTAGAGGAGAGAGAAGAGATGGTTTACATCACCAACCCTACAGCAAAATTTTCAAAAGCCCCCTGGACATTACCATTCTCCCAAATTTCTGACTTCCTTTATCCTTGGGTCCACATCCTGCTGCACCCATTGCACCCCAGCCTCACATTCTCAGACTCTAGACTCTTGTCTCTTCTTAAATTCTATGCTTGTCTTATGCATACCAATCTGGAAACCACCTTTGGTTTTTTTTTTTTTTTAACAGAACAAATGTTTTAGAGCTGTTTTAGGTTCACAGCAAAATTGACAGAAAAATAAAGAGATTTCCCACATGCTCCCTCCCCTGCTCCCACCACCCCCTCCTCACTGACAGAAACATGCACAGTCTTCCTCATCACCAACATCCCCCACCAGAGTGGTATATTTCTTACAACCCAGGAACCAGCACTCATGCATAATAACCATCCAAAGCCCCTACTTTACATCAGTGTTCTCTCTTGATGTTGTATGTCCTATGGGTTTTGACAAATGCATAATGACATGTATCCATCATTATATACCTTACAGAATAGTTTCACTGCCCTATTCACTCCTCCTGTGCTTGCATTTCCCGGTAACTACTGATCACTTTACTCTCTCCAAAGTTTTGCCATGCTTAGAATGTCATATAGTTGTAATCACATAGAAAATAGTTTTTTTCAGATCATCTTCTTTCACTTAGTAATATGAATTTAAGTGTCTTCATTTCTTTTCATAGCTTGATAGCTCATTTCTTTTTAGCACTGAATAATATTCCATTGTATGGATGTACAGAGTTTATCCACTCATCTACTGAAAGACATCTGGGTCACTTCCAAGTTTTGGTAATTATGAATAAAGCTGCAATAATTATCTGCATGCAGAGCTTTATGGGGACATAAGCTTTCAACTTTGAGGGGTAAATATCAAGCATGACTGCTAAGCAGTATGGTAAGAGTATGTTTAGTTTTGTAAGAAAGCACCACACTGTCTTCCAGACTGGCAGTACCCAATTTACATTGCCCTAAGCCAGAGTTTCCTTTTTTCTACATCTTCACATCATTTGATGTTGTTGGTGTTCTGGATCTTGGCCATTTTAGTAAGTGTGTAGTGGTATCTCATTATTATTTTAATTCACATTTTCAAGATGACATGTGATGCAGATCATTTTATTATATGCTTATTTGCCATCTGCATACCTTTTTTGTGAGGCAACCACCTTTTCAATGTAACTCAACCAGGTTCTCGAGGAGTTGCCTTCAAACCAAAACCCATCAGTGTTCTTTTCTTATAATCAAAGATCATTTCTATGTTAATTCCTTATACTTTTGAGTCTATATTTTCACTTAGACTCACATTTTGAACAGCATCATCTTTATTTTCTCCTTCAATCATAACCCAAGGTCTGTTGAAACAAACATTATTTCTGACAATTGATAAGGTTATTTGTAATGGAATCTTGCACAATAATACGCAGTTCCCATATATTGTGCACCATGTGCTGGGTACTCTGCCCATCACTTGTAGTATCTCATGTTTTGTAATGTGTATAACAGCCACAGTTCAGTTCAGTTCAGTCTCTCAGTTGTGTCCGACTCTTTGAAACCCCATGAATTGCAGCATGTTGGGCTTCCCTGTCCATCACCAACTCTCAGAGTCCACTGAAACCCATGTCCATCGAGTTGGTGGTGCCATCAAGCCATCTCATCCTCTGTCATCCCCTTCTCCTCTTGCCCCCAATCCCTCCCAGAATCACGGTCTTTTCCAATGAGTCAACTCTTTGCATGAGGTGGCCAAAGTATCGGAGTTTCAGCTTCAACATCAATCCTTCCAATGAATACCCAGAACTGATCTCCTTTAGGATGGACTGGTTGGATCTCCTTGCAGTCCAAGGGACTCCCAAGAGTCTTCTCCAACACCACAGTTCAAAAGCATCAATTCTTCAGCACTCACTTTCTTCACTGTCCAACTCTCACATCCATACATGACCACTGGAAAAACCATAGCCTTGACTAGAGAGAACTTTCTTGACAATGTAATGTCTCTGCTTTTAAATATGCTATCTAGGTTGGTCACAACTTTCCTTCCAAGGAGTAAGCATATTTTAATTTCATGGCTGCAGTCACCATCTGCAGTGATTTTGGAGCCCCCCAAAATAAAGTCTGACACTGTTTCCATTGTTTCCCCATCTATTTGCCATAAAGTGATGGGACCAGATACCATGATCTTAGTTTTCTTAATGTTGAGCTTTAAGCCAACCTTTGCACTCTCCTCTTTCACTTTCACTAAGAGGCTTTTTAGTTCCTCTTCACTTTCTGCCATAAGGGTGGTGTCATCTGAATATCTGAGGTTATTGATATTTCTCCCGGCAATCTTGATTTCAGCTTGTGCTTCTTCCAGTCCAACATTTCTCATGATGTACTCTGCATATAAATTAAATAAGCAGGGTGACAATATACACCCTTGACGTATTCCCTTTCCTATTTGGAAGCAGTCTGTTGTTCCATGTCCAGTTCTAACTGTTGCTTCCTGACCTGCATACACATTTCTCCAGAGGCAGGAAAGCTGGCCTGGTATTCAAATAACTTTCATAATTTTCCACAGTTTATTGTAATCCACACAGTCAAAGGCTTTGGCATAATCAATAAAACAGAAATAGATGTTTTTCTGGTAATCTCTTGCTTTTTCAATGATCCAGCAGATGTCGGCAATTTGATCTCTGGTTCCTCTGCCTTTTCTAAAACCAGCTTGAACATCTGAAAGTTCATGGTTCATGTATTGCTGAAGCCTGGCTTGGAGAATTTTGAGCATTACTTGACTAGCGTGTGAGATGAGTGCAATTGTGTGGTAGTTTGAGCATTCTTTGGCATTGCCTTTCTTTGGGATTGGAATGAAAACTGACCTTTTCCAGTCCTGTGGCCACTGCTGAGTTTTCCAAATTTGTTGACATGTTGAGTGCAGCACTTTCACAGCATCATCTCTCAGGATTTGAAAGAGCTCATCTGGAATTCCATCACCTCCACTAGCTTTGTTTGTAGTGATGCTTTCTAAGGCCCACTTGACTTCACATTCCAGGATGTCTGGCTCTAGGTGAGTGATCACACATTCGTGATTATCTGAGTCATGAAGATCTTTTTTATACACTTCTTCTGTGTATTGTTGCCACTTCTTCTTAATATCTTCTGCTTCTGTTATGTCCATGTCATTTCGGGCCCATCTTTGCCTGAAATGTTCCCTTGGTATCTCTAATTTTCTTGAAGAGATCTCTAGTCTTTCCCATTCTGTTGTTTTCCTCTGTTTCTTTGCATTGATCACTGGGGAAGCCTTTCTTATCTCTCCTTGCCTCAGATATCACTTATTTTCACTCCCACTTTATAGCTCAAAGAGCTGAGGCCACATTACTAACAAGAGGCAGAACCTGTCATCCTAAGCACATTGTTCCTGGAAGTTTAAGGTTCATGGCCCTCCTAACTTTGTTTGAGTGAAGAGCCTTACTCACCCCTCTGAAAGATCACAAAGCATCTCCCCCTATCCTGATATTCACAGGGACAGGTCTCTTGGCTCAGGGAGGCAGACTCTGCCATTTCAAAGCTACTGAGTTCTGTGCAATGAAGGAAGTTATTTTTTTTTGAAACAGGTTGTTGTGTGTTTTTTTTAATTATAGACCAGAAGTACTGTGTGTTCCATGAACAATCATCTTACTGACATGCTATTCTGAAGCTTGACTTCATTCACCATGACACATGCTGGTTATGAAATACGCAACTGAATAGAGTTGTAATGAAGTGAGACTGGGGAAAGATGAAATTGGAATCTGAACTAATGCCAGCTAAGGGACCCTACCTCTACTTTATTATTATTATTATGTTTAATAAACAATCATTCATGCTCTGAGAAAAGGGAAACAATCAGAGGCACCACAGGGGAACCATAAAAGAAATGCCTTAAACCTTGAATAAAAACATGTTTGTTCAAACCCAGAGCTAGTCTTTTTTTTTTTTTTATTATTCAAAATGAATGCAGCAAACTGTCAAACACCTAGAGGTACTGTGAGGTATAAAAGTGGAGCTAGAGTTTGCAGAGAGAAGGCAGAGGTAGACCCCTCCTCCTCCTCCTCTCCTCAGCTGAGTTCCAGCTCCCTTCAAAGGAAAGACAATCCTAGGCTTCAAAAAGGTAAATGGTGCATCAGTCCAACAGGTTTACCACCTGATGAACTGAACTCATAGCTCTTCTCTGTCTCCCAAATACTTGGAAATACTCTGATCCTCCAGGAGGAAAATGAGCATAATCTGCCCAGAACTACAGAGAACATCTCAAAGGATAGATGTCGCCCCAACCAGAGAAGAGCAAAATCAGCCTGGACTTCAAAGCAAAGCACAGCCAAAGGTTAAGCTATCATTGTTAAATTATTAATCCATGCAAGAGGAATTATGCATGGTAAAAAAAAAGTTGGTGTGGAGCTTAGAGAAGGAATGAGCAATAATGTGTTGATGTTTGTGAGCACTGGCTAGTAGATAGAGAATGGTCCTAGCCTAGGAAGCATCTTTGGTCACTAGAGACTGATGTTGGCTAAGTGACATAGAGGCAGACCTAGGCAGATCACATCTGTGCTATGACTGCATTTTCCAGCCATGCCTGCAAGGTGGCTGTATCAATCAGGGTTCCCCCAGCAGGGCACAGTACAATCAAAGTAGGACAATTCAAAGCAGTGTGGGAAGAGTATAAGGAAATCACAAGCTACTATAACATTGCCCCCCAAGGATTGAAAGTGCAAAGAAAGGGGGCAGTTGGGAGAATAAAGAGGAAAGAAAAGTATGGACATACATCCTTGGAAGAACCATAATATTCCATCCAGAGGCACAGCTAATCCTGGGCAACTTTGCAGAGAGGGAACCAAAGAAATAACTACACTGCTCATACTCTCTCCCTCTCTCTTGTCACTCCCCACTATACTACCCCAGCCAGAAGCCAATGGGAAAGAGAGCTCTTTGATATTCTTCCTAGGACAGACAAGGCTGGAGGGAGAATTTGGAAGGACAAATGGAAGCATCTAGCATCATAGCAGAGAAGTCTGGCACATGCTTGAACATTAGAATGAGCCTGCATTTAAATTTGGTCCTGCCATTGAACCAGTTACTTCCCTTCACCAAGCTTCGATCACTGTATCAGTGAAGTGACATTAGCACTATGACCTGTGGGCTTGCTATAAGGAGTAAAGATTATGTCAGACATCTCATATGTCTGGTCCTACATCCTCTCAGGTCACTTGTTTGGTCTGGCCACTGCCGCAGAGGGGCAGCTTCAGAGGCCCTTGGCCCAGCTGTACCAAGCATCTCTTGCCTTCTTCCCTGAGGCTCCTGTTCCTCTCCCCGTGGGATGCCTGCAGGAGCCCTTTCAACCATTCTGGCATAGGCACAAACCCATAAGCTAGAAGTAGCTAACAATACACCCTGGGCATAACCAATGATAGACAGAGATCAAGAAATGAATATTTCTATGTCTCAAGCAGACAATTTTGAAGCACATTCTACACAGAAGCCCGCTGGAGGGACTGAGCCCCAGTTGCCTGCAACAGTGACCAGTCTGAAAACAGACCCTTGAATCACCTTTCCTTCTTCCCTATTTTATGCTTCCCAGCCCCACACTCCAATCCTATTCCCTGGGATCACATTCCAAAATAAACTAACTGCATTCAAGCTGAGGTCTCAAGCGATGCTCTGAGGGAAACTCCACCTAAGGTTCAAAGAATGTTTATACTCAGGACACACTGAACACTCAATAAATGGCTGTGAGGGTTGCAATGATAATCCCTAACTTCCCACAGGGTTTCCTGATACTTAGAAGGGTGTGATCTAGATGGAAGGAATATCCTTCACAAAACAAGTCATCTGGTACCTGGTTCACAAGTGGGTCTTTGGTGAGTTTGATGAGTATGAGTGGGGCTCCAGGCTGATTGCATATGGGAAACTTGGCCATATTCTGAGGACTCTATCTGAACCCTAGGAGCCCCAGGAACCCCATCTTCTTGGGAGGCCTGGCCTGAGCTGCCAGTCCTCCATGTCCCGACATCTCTGCCAACATTCCATATTTGTCTAATTCTAACCCCCTCTGTCTCTGAAGGGGATGAACCCCATTTTCCAGAGAGCCTCGAGTGACCCAGTGTCTCTAGGAATCTCTCAGTTCCCAGAGCTGCAGGGATTGAGCTTTCTCCATGTGAAGCCTCACAAAGAAGAGCCAAGAATAAACAAATCTGAGGGTAATCCATCACATCCCAGAAGCTCCCATTTGCTTTTCCACTCATCTGCAGAGTGGCCCTGTCTTTAAAAGAGCCTGGACCTGGCATCCAACTACAACTACGGGAATGGTCAGAATACGGACTTTGACTTGCACTGGCTCTACTGTGTGCCAAGCACTGGCTAATGTGCTTTGTGATATTTATTTCATTTAAACTCTATAGCAACTATGTGTGTTAAGAAACACTGTCCCCATGTCTTAAAGAGAAGACAATGAAGCTCAGAGAAATTGCGTAGCTTGCTCAGACAACCAACTCACAACATATGTGAGATTCAAACGTCCATCTGATTTCAAAAGCAACTCTCTTTTTCCCTATTTGGGAAAAGAGTAGCAATGTAAAAAACCAGTTAGGTTTCAATCAAATAATAAAAGGTGCTATGAAAAATAGTAGAAAAGCAAACATAGATAACTATAGCTTATTTATGTAACTTTGTATATTTGATCCTCTCTTGTTTTTTACTTCTAAAATGAAAAGCAGAGAGAATAAACTAAACAACAGAGAGAATGGAAGAAAGGGGATTCTGAGCTTCTCAGTCATCCTCAGTGGAGACCTAGAGAAGTCAGCTCCCAGGTCTCCCTTGACCTATGAGATGTTGTGTTAATCTAAAACTCAGAGGAGGAAGTACACCTGTACCATCTGAATGCAGCCTGTACTCTGGTTTCCAACAAACAAAGGTTGATTAAGTGCATTAATAACAGGTGTCCTTTGAGTCCTTTTCTGTTCATTACTGAGAGGCTCATTGCGACTCCAGGAAAGGATCTCAATTGTACTCTTTCATTGGAGACATATGCCAGTGCCCACATTTTTTCCATTTCCATTTCATCTCATAAATCACAGCAAGTACTATGATTTGGAAGCAGCACAGAGCATAAGCTGAATGTTTATGTGCCATTGCTTTGCTCATAAAACCTTTACTAATTACTAATGAGACCAATAAATTTAAGGTTGGGAGGCTTTGCATAGTGATTCTTAACCAAAAAAATTTTTTTTCCAATTTACAACTTCCAAGAAGAGTCTGATCTAGACAGCAATGTTCCCCAAGAGCTGGCAACTCTAAAGACTCCCCTCCCCATCTCTATGAGGCACATAGAATAGAAGTTATCACAACACAGTTTCTTCATGTTCTAACACCACCTGGGTTCATAATTCCTTTAGGTTTCACCAGTACGGACTTTGGGCCCCACCCATGTGACATCAACAATTAGACATTTAGAGAAAGGCATTCCATAGGGCTCTGAGGTGATCACTGATGTGCCAAAGAAGTGGGGAGAAAAAAAGAATGTTGATTTTCTAGAAACAATGAAGCATAAGGTTACATTGGCACTTCTGAAAACAGTTTTGTTTAAATATATATATAACTTTCTGATTTTATAATTTTGGATAATATAACAACAATCATTCTCAGATGAACTAAGATCTTTCACAGGGTTCATCAAGGCTATGGGCTCAGTTAGACCATAAGTTTTGGACTACATTGTCTTAGCATCTCTTTCTGAATAGTACTTTACATTTAGTATCATGTCTTTGACTGATGTTAAGGGTTACCACAAGAAGGAGCCAAAAAACTTGTTAGTATATTCAGGAAATATTTTGATGACACTTTAAACCTGCCATTCAGTATCTCCTACAGAGACAATTAAGTTGATTACTATGTTTCTCTTTTTAACTTTGACACTAGGAAATCTTAGAAATGAATATTAAACATCAGTAGTAAATATCCAAAATTTACTAGTCTCTATTTGTGGGTTCTAACACCCTACCCCAGCCCCAGAAATCTTGACCTTGTGTTCTCATTTGAATTTTTCCTGGTCTTGAGAGCTATTTCCTTATAATAGGTCAATTTTATTCTACAAATTTTTGAAAGCTAACTTTTGATATTGTCTGGTGAGTATTTATGTCGTTTTCCCCATGTAACTACAGCTGATTGAATTAGTTTCTAACTAACTTCAGTGTTTATTTCAACACTTCAAATAACTTCACATAAAACACTTAGAATTAGACTTTTTTATTTTGGAAAACAAAAACATGCCTGGGTAGGTTAAGGAACTTATTGAAGAAATTCAACAGACCTAGAGATTGTTTCATTATTAAGGTTCCATTTAAAGTTCTGATCTCACTGCAGGGAACAAGGAAGAGATGGAGCTTTAGATGTTCTGATTCACAGCAAAGGAATGTCTGTGTCTGCCGTATTCCTTTCTCTGTGCCACTGTCAGTTTTAGAGGACTACATAAAATTTGGGGAGGGAAATGACTGATGCCTGTCATTTTAAGACAGTTTTTGCAAGTTCAGCCTTTCTGATTTTAGTTTTCTTAAACATGATTGGCAGCTGAAACTGAAGTCCTACCAACTAATACACTCTAGAAATAACCTAACTCCAAATATTTCACAAGATGGATGAGCTAATGCCTACTGCATGCAAAAGATCATTAAACAGAAGATGCTACTGCTCATTTTCTGTCCACTAGATTTCCAGTAATTGTACCCCAAACAACAGGACACAGGGGCCCATGGGCAATGAAGACATAATCTAATTAACATCAGTGTTTAAGAACAGTCCACATATAAAGGTAGAATATGTGCATCTTTGGGTTTGGCACTTGAAGGAGGGACCAGACTGGTAACAAAAATGTGACATCCACAGTCTAAAGAAAATACATGTGATTCAACAAGATCCTCAAGTCCTTAATTCCAAGTCAGTAAAGTGGGAAGGTAAGATGGCAAAAGAAGAATATGAAGATAAAAGACAAAATCTAAAGTATACAACCATAACAATTGTTAAGACATACCATATTCTTAGATTAAAAACAATTAATATTATAGAGATTATTCTTAAGTTAATAAATTCAATGGATTAGCAAAAATTTCATGATATAGTTTTCTGGAGCTTAGGAAAGTTAGTTATAACATTTATTTGGGAGAACAAGCAATTAAGAATAGCCATAAAAATCTTGAAAAAGAAAAGTAGGGGCTGGGGAAGATGTGACTAGTCGTAGATATTAAAATTAATTATAAAAATTTTCTTTTTGGCATTATCTTCATTGCATCCACCATAAACTGGACTCAGGTCAAACAACAGGAAGGGAACACAGAGCCACCCATCAACAGAAAATTGGATTAACAATTTACTGCTCATGACACCCCCTCATCAGAATACGACCCATTTTCCCCCTCAGTCAGTCTCTCCCATCAGGAAGCTTCCATAAACCTCTTATCCTTATTCATCAGAGGGCAGACAGACTGAAAAACCACAATCAGAGAAAACTAATCAAACTGATACATGGACCACAGCCTTGTCTAACTCAATGAAACTATGAGTCATGCCATGTAGGACCACTCAAGACTGACAGGTCATGGTGAAGAGTTCTGACAAAACGTGGTCCACTGGAGGAGGGAATGGCAAGTCACTTCAGTATTCTTGCCTTGAGAACCCCACGAACAGAATGAAAAGGCAAAAAGATAGGACACTGAAAGATGAACTCCCCAGGTCAGTAGGTGCCCAACATGCTACTGGAGATGGGTGGACAAATAACTCCAGAAAGAAAGAAGAGACAGAGTCAAAGCAAAAACAACACCCAGTTGTGAATGTGACTGGTGATGGAAGTAAAGTTCATTGCTGTAAAGAGCAATATTGCCTAGCAACCTGGAATGTTAGGTCCATGAATCAAGGCAAATTGGAAGTGGTCAAACAGGAGATGGCAAGAGTGAACATTGACATTTTAGGAATCAGTGAACTAGAATGAACTGGAATGGGTGACTTTAACTCTGATAACCATTATATGTACTACTGTGGGCAACAATCCCTTAGAAGAATAGAATAGCCCTCATAGTCAACAAAAGAGTCCGAAATGTAGTACTTGGATGCAATCTCAAAAACGACAGAATGATCTCTGTTCATTTCCAAGGCAAACCATTCAATAGCACAGTAATCAGACTTAAATTGAAGAAAGCAGGGAAAACCACGAGACCATTCAGGTGTGACCTAAAACAAATCCCTTATGATTATACAGTGGAAGTGAGAAATAGATTTAAGGGATTAGATCTGATAGACAGAGTGCCTGACGAACTATGGACAGAGGTTCATGACATTGTACAGGGGACAGGGATTAAGACTATCCCCATTGAAAAAAAAATGCAAAAAACCAAAATGGCTATCTGAGGAGGCCTTACAAATCGCTGTGAAAAGAAGAGAAGTGAAAACCAAAGGAAAAAAGGAAAGATATACCCATTTGAATGCAGAGTTCCAAAGAATGGCAAGGAGAGAAAATAAAGCCTTTCTCAGTGATCAATGCAGAGAAACAGAGGGAAAAAATAGAATGAGAAAGACTAGAGATCTCTTTAAGACAATTAGAGATACCAAGGGAACATTTAAGGCAAAGATGGGCTCGATAAAGGACAGAAATGGCATGGACCTAACAGAATCAGAAGATATTAAAAAGACGTGGCAAGAATACACAGAAGAACTGTATAAAAAAGATCATGACTCAGATAATCACGATGATGTGATCACTCACCTATAGCCAGACATCCTGGAATGTGAAGTCAAGTGGGCATTAGGAAGCATCACTATGAACAAAATTAGTGAAGGTGATGGAATTCCAGTAGAGTTATTTCTAATCCTAAAAGATGATGCTGTGAAAGTGCTGCACTCAATATGCAAGCAAATTGGGAAAACTCAGCAATGGCCACAGGACTGGAAAAGGTCAGTTTTCATTCCAATCCCAAAGAAAGGCAATGCCAAAGAATGCTCAAACTACCACACAACTGCACTCATCTCACATGCTAGTAAAGGAATGCTCAAAATTCTCCAAGCCAGGCTTCAGTAATACGTGAACTGTGAACTTTCAGATGTTCAAGCTGGTTTTAGAAAAGGAAGAGGAATGAGAGATCAAATCGCCAACATCCACTGGATCATCAAAAAGGAAAGAGAGTTCCAGAAAAACATCTACTTCTAGTTTATTGACTATGCCAAAGCCTTTGACTGTATGGATCACTATAAGCTGTAGAAAATTCTGAAATAGATGGGAATACCAGACCACCTGACCTGTCTCTTGAGAAATCTGTGTACAGATCAGGAAGCAACAGAACTGGACATGGAACAACAGACTGGTTCCAAATAGGAAAAGGAGTATGTCAAGGCTGTATATTGTCACCCTGCTTATTTAACTTATATGCAGAGTACATCACGAGAAATGCTGGGCTGGAAGAAGCACAAGCTGGAATCAAGATTGCTGGGAGAAATATCAATAATCTCAGATATGCAGACAACACCACCCTTATTGCAGAAAGTGAAAAGGAACTAAAAAGCCTCTTAGTGAAAGTAAAAGAGGAGAGTGAAAAAGTTGGCTTAACACTCAACATTCAGAAAACTAAGATCATGGCATCCGGTCCCATCACGTCATGAGAAATAGATGGGGAAACAGTGTCAGACTTTATTCTGGGGGGCTCCAAAATCACTGCAGATGGTGACTGCAGCCATGAAATTAAAAGACGCTTACTCCTTGGAAGGAAAGTTATGACCAACCTTGATAGGATATTTAAAAGCAGAGACATTACTTTGCCAACAAAGTTCATCTAGTCAAGGCTATGGTTTTTCCAGTAGTTGTGTATGGATGTGAGAGTTGGATTGTGAAGAAAGCTGAGCACTGAAGAATTGATGCTTTTAAACTGTGGTGTTGGAGAAAATTATTGAGAGTCCCTTGGACTGCAAGGAGATCCAACCAATGCATCCTAAAGGAGGTCAGTCCTGGGTATTCATTGGAAGGACTGATGTTAAAGCTGAAACTCCAATACTTTGGCCACCTGATGCGAAGAGCTGACTCATTGGAGAAGACCCAAATTCTGGGAAGGATTGGGGGCTGGAGAAGAAGGGGACGATAGAGGATTAGATGGTTGGATGCCATCATCAACTCGATAGACATGAGTTTGGGTAAACTCCGGGAGTTGGTGATGGACAGGGAAGCCCGGCGTGCTGCAAATCATGGGGTCGCAAAGAGTCAACATGACTGAGTGACTGAACTGAACTGAACTGAACTTATACCCTGACCAGTAATGCTGAAGAAGTTGAAGTTGAACAATTCTAGGAAGACCTATCAGACCTGATAGAACTAATACCCAAACAAGATGTCCTTTTCATTATAGGGGTTCAGTTCAGTTTAGTTCACTTATTCATTTGTGTCCGACTCTTTGCAAACCATGTACTGCAGCACGCCAGATTTTCCTGTCTATCACCAGCTCCAGGAGTTTACTTAAACTCCAGTCCAATGAGTCGGTGATGCCATCCAACCATTTCTTCCTCTGTTGTCCCCCTCTCCTCCTGCCCTCAGTCTTACCCAGCCTCAGGGTCTTTTCCAATGTGTCAGTTCTTTCCATCAGGTGGCCGAAGTATTGGAGTTTTAACTTCAGCATCAGTCCTTCCAATGAATATTCAGAACTGATTTCCTTTAGAATGGACTGGTTGGATCTCCTTGCTCTCCAAGGGACTCTCAAGAGTCTTCTCCAACACCACAGTTCCAACGCATCAATTCTTCAGCACTCAGCTTTCTTTATAGTCCAACTACCACATCCATGCATGACTACTGGAAAAACCATAGCCTTTACTAGATGGACCTCTGTTGGCAAAGTCATGCCTCTGCTTTTTAATATGCTATCTAGGTTGGTCATAACTTTTCTTCCAAGAAGCAAGCGTCTTTTAATTTCATGGTGCAGTCACCATCTGCAGTGATTTTGTAGCCCCCGAAAATAAAGTCTGTCACTATTCCCATTGTTTCCCCATCTATTTGCCATGAAGTGGGTTATTTCAAATTCCAGTTGAGCTATTTCAAATCCCAAAAGATGATTTTGTTAAAGTGCTATACTCAGTATGCCAGCAAATTTGAAAACCTCAGCTGTAGCCACTGGACTGGAAAAGGTCAGTTTTCATTTCAATCATAAGAAAGGCAATGCCAAACACTGCTCAAACTATTGCACAATTGCACTCATCTCACACACTAGCAAAGTAATGCTCAAAATTCTCCATGCCAGGCTTCAATAGTACATGAACTGTGAACTTCCAGATGTGCAAGCTGTTTTTAGAAAAGGCAGAGGAACAAGAGATCAAATTGCCAACATCTGCTGGGTCATCAAAAAAAAAAAAAAAGAGAGAGTTCCAGAGAATCATCTACTTCTGTTTCCTTGACTATTCCATAGCCTTTGACTGTATGGATCACAATCTACTGTGGAAAATTGTTAAAGAGATGGGAATACCAGACCACTTGAACTGACTCCTGAGAAATCTGTATGCAGGTCAAGATGCAACAGTTAGAACTGGACATGAAACAACAGACTGGTTCCAAATTGGGACAGAAATATGTCAAGGCTATATATTGTCACTCTGCTTATTTAACTTATATGCAGAGTACATCATGCGAAATGCTGGGCTGGATGAAGCGTAAGCTGGAATCAGGATTACTGGGAGAAGTATCAATGACCTCAGATATGCAGATGACACCACCCTCATGGCAGAAAGTGATGAAGAACTAAAGAGGCTCTTGAGGAAAGTGAAAGAGGAGAGTAAAAAAGTTGGGCTAAAACTCAACGTTCAGAAAACTAATGTCATGGCATCCGGTCCCATCACTTCATGGCAAATAGATGGGGAGACAATGAAAACAGTGAGAGGTTTTATTCTGGGGGGCTTCAAAATCGTTACAGATGCTGACCACAGCCATGAAACTAAAAGACACTTGCTCCTTGAAAGGGAAGCTATGTTCAACCTAGACAACACATTAAAAAGCATAGACATAACTTTGTCAACCAAGGTCCGTCTTGTCAAAGCTATGGTTTTTCCAGTAGTCATGTATGGATGTGAGAGTTGGACTATAAAGAAATCTGAGTGCCGAAAAATTGATGTTGGTGTTGGAGAAAATTCTAGGAGTCCCGTGGAAAGGAAATGCAATGAAATCCAAGCATTCCATCCTAAAGGAAATCAGTCTTGAATATTCATTGGAATGACTGATGCTCTAGCTGAAACTCCAATAATTGACCACCTGGTGCAAGGAACTGAGTCTCTAGAAAAGACCCTGATGTTGGGAAAGATTGAAGGCAGGAGGAGAAGGGGCTGCCAGAGGATGAGATGTTTGGATTTCATCACTGACTCGATGGACATGAGTTTGAGTATGCTCCAGGAATTGGCGATGGACAGGGAAGCCTGCGGTGCTGCAGTCCACAGGGTTGCAATGAGTTATACATGACCGAATGACTGAACTGAACAAAAATATTATATATAATTTTAAAAGTATGGCTTTGATGTAATAAATAAACACAGACAAATGAAAAATAGAAAATCCAGAAATAGCTCTAATTCTATATGGAAATTTAGTGTATAAGAAAGGCAGTATCTCAAATCAGTAGGGGAATAATTAATAAATACTACTAAGATAACTGGATAACCACATAATTAAGATTGAATCTATTCTTCATATCATGCTCAAATATATATTTCAAGTGGATCAGATACTTAAATGTAAAAAGTTAAATATTACAGGGACTTCAAAATGGGTGAATTCTTCCTTAATATAGGGTTAGGGAAATCTTTTCTAACTGTAAGTTAAAATCCAAATTCAATAAGGAAAGAGATTTATATACTTAACATTAAAGTGAAAATAAACTCAAGAGCAAAAACAACCATAAGAAATTTCAAGATTGAATGGCATAATGAAAAAAGATCTTAAATTTTATCACAAAGTGTTACTATTTCTAATATATAAAGACATTATAAAAATATAGGGAAAAGACCAAGAAAAGATCTCATAGAAAAATGACAGAGGACTCAAAGAGTAAGTTCAGAGAAAAAAATGTTCCTTAAGCATATGAGAGCTGCACGATAAAAAACGCTGAGCACCGAAGAACTGATGCCTTCAAACTATAGTGTTGGAGAAGACTCTTGAGAGTCCCTTGGACAGCAAGGAGATGAAACCAGTCAATCCTAAAGGAAATCAACCCTGAATATTCATTTGAAGGACTGATGCTGAAGCTGAAGCTCCAATACTTTGGCCACCTGATGCAAAGATCAGAGTCATTGGAAAAGACTCTGATACTGTGAAAGACTGAAGGCAGGAGGAGAAGAGGATTACAGAAAATGAGCTGATTGGATGGCATCACCAACTCAATGGACATGGATTTGAGCAAACTCCGGGAGATGGTGACCTACAGGGAAGCCTGGCATGCTTCAGCCCATGGGGTCAAAAAGAGTCGGGCACAACTGAGTGACTGAACAACAACAACACATATGAAAAGATGTTCAACCTTACCTATAATAAGAGACATGAAAATTAAAACTACACATATATTTTTCAATCAGATTGACAGAATTTCAAAAAAAAATTGATAACATATTCTTGGAAAGTCTATGGGAAATATGCATCCTTATAAATTTTTCATAGAAATATCAAACAATAAAAGACCAATGTGGAGGGTACGCTGGCAATATCTAGGAAATTTCATGCACTTTTACCATACCTCTTGGCAATATGACTTCTAGGAGTCTATCTAGATAATATACTAGAAAAATAAATAAAGAAGAAAATTGCATAAATTAGCTGCAGAAATATCTGATCAACAAAAAAGTAGATCTTAACTAAATGTCCATTAACAGCAAAGTGAATGAATCAACTATGGTGTATCTGTACAACAAAGAACCAGGAAGCCCAATAAAGCAATTGAGGATATTTCCATATACTGCTATGGAATGATCTCCAGGATATATTACTATCTGAAAAAGGCACTGTGGAGAAAATTATTTATAGCATGCTACCATTTATCTAAAAGGGGGTGTGATACAGATGCACAACTATTTGCTTTTATTTTTAATGGAAAGATATTTTATTTTTAATGGTCACCTATAGATTGAATAAAGAAACAGAAAGGCAAGGGCGAGAGAAACTATATTTCTCAGTTCTGTAGCTTTGATTTTGGAATTCTATAAAAGTTTTCTCAGGTGGATGGAACTGGAGCCTATTATCCAGAGTGAAGTAAGCCGGAAGGAAAAACAACAATACAGTATACTAACGCATATATATGGAATTTAGAAAGATGGTAACGAGAACCCAGCATGCGAGACAGCAAAAGGAACGCAGACATATAGAACAGACTCGTGGACTCTGTGGATGAGGGCAAGGATGGGATGATATGGGAGAATGGCATTGAAACATGTTAATTATCATATGTGAAATCAAACGCCAGCCCAGGTTAGATGCTCGGGGCTGGTGCACCCGGATGACCCAGGGGGAGGGAATCGGGAGGGAGGAGGGAGGGGGGT
>ML662447.1:3816598-3858307 GCA_007570785.1 Antilocapra americana | reverse complement strand
AAAAAAAAATAAAATGGGCAAAGGAGTTAAGCCATTTCTCCAAAATATACAGATGGCAAATGACCATATAAAGAGATGTTAAACATCACTGATCATTAGGGAAGTGCAAATCAAACCACAATTATGTAACACTTCACATTCACTTGGATGGCTATTATTAAGAAAGGAAACAGAAAATAAATGTTAGTGGGGATGTGGAGAGGCTGGAACACTTGTGTTCTGTTTGTGGAAATGTTAAATGGAGTAGCCACTGTGGAAAACAATATGGTAGTTCCACAAAATATTAAACATAGAATTACCACATCACATGATCCAGAAACTCCACTTCTGGGTATATACCCAAAAGAATTATAGTAGGGACATGAGAAAATATTTGTATTCCAATATTCATAGCAACATTATTTACAGCAGCCAAAAAGTGAAAACAACTTAAGTATCCATCCAGAGGTGAGTGGATATACAAAATATAGTATATACATGCAGTGCAATATTATTTAGCCTTTAAAAAGAAATGAGATTCTGATACACGCTACAATATGGATTAGCTTTGAAGACATTACACTAAGTAAAATAAGTCAGTCACACAAAGACAAATACTGTATGAGTCCACTTATCTGAGAAATCCAAAACCAGCAAACACACAGAAACAGAAAATAGAATGGTGGTTGTCAGGGACTGAGGGTAAGGGGTAATGAGAAGTTGTTATTTAATAAGGATAGAGTTTCTGTTTTTCAAAATGAAAAAAGTCTGCTGATTGGTTGTACAACAATGTGAATATACTTTGTCCTACTGAACCATAAACTTACAAATGGTTAGGACAGTAAATTTTATATGTATTTTACAACAAAAAATTTTAAATAATTTTAAAAAGGAACTAAATTCTGACACATGCTACAGAATGGATAATTGAAGACATTGTGATAAGTGAAATAAGTCAGATATAAAAGAATTGTATGGCTACATTTATATGTGCTTCCTAGAGCAGTCAAATTCATAGAGACAAAAGTAAAATAGTGAATGCCAGGGGCTAGAGGGATGGGGAAAATGGAAATTATCATTCAATAGGTAGAGTTTTAGCTAGAGAGTGAAAAAATTTCCTGAGATGGATGGTGGGGATGGTTGAACCGCAATGTGAATGCTCTTAATGTCACTGAATTGTACACTTGAAAATAGTTTAAATGGTAAATTTTATGTTATGTATATTTTTCCAAAAGAAGAAAAGAAAAAAGGAAATTGAATATATTGCTAATATTTCATAATCAAGAGATTTAACATAAACTAAAAGAAGAGATTATCTGATAGGAGTGTGGCAGTGATGGCTGTGGTGGCTTAATTGCTCAGTTCTGTCCAACTCTTTGAAACCCCGTGGACAGTAGTTCGCCAGGCTTCTCTGTCCATGATGGGATTTCCTAGGCAAGAATACTGGAGTGGGTAGTCACTGCCTTCTCCAGGGGATCTTTCCAACCCAGGGACTGAACCTGTGTTCTCCTAAATTGCAGGTGGATTCTTTACCACTGAGCCACCAGGGAAGCCCTGGTAAGAGTGTACGCATATTCAAAGATGGTGACAACTGGAAATGAGTGGTTGCCAGGTTTGGCAAGGATCATGAGTTTTTTTGGCATCTTCAGTGCCTACAGTTCCTACATCCTCAGCCCTTTAAACTTTAATCAACATATTGCTCACTTGGATCCTGGCACCATCTGAGTTTATGACCCCTGGTATAGAAAAATGTAAGAATGCTTTACTCTTAGACAACATAAATTCAACCATCTTATAAGAAATTGACAGTGACTGCTAAGATGTTTCCAACTTTTGTCAAACTCTGGATAAGAGTGAGGAGCAAACAGCAGAGGCAGTATAAAGGATCCTCTTATCTTTCAACAAGCATTCACATCTTGAGGTCAAACTTCATTACCTGTTTTTTAAAATATTAGGGTTTTTTTTTTTTGCTTTGTAGTTAGAAGACATTTCCATGATATTCTGCCATCCTATTACAAGTTATGTCTTTATGTATATGTCTGTGAGTTTGTACAATAGATATTTTGAACTTATTTTTTCTTGCACATTTCAGTTCACTATTACTATCAAGCTTCCCTATATATATAAATATGTGTGTATATGCATATATACATATACACACACACACAATTGAATGAATATTCTTTGATCACCAGGGATGACACAACTAAGCACAGTCTTGGTGCATTCTTATTTCTCCAAACTGGCTATAAAGACCATGACAAATGGTCCCATTTGTCTACTATATTTCTCTGATTTAGCACTGTGGCATTCCTATCAAAGACAAAATTGCTTAAAAAGTAATAACTCACAATACTCCTTCTATAACCATGCCATAGTGAGAAACTCTGAAAATAGGGGGTGAAATGCATGAGCTATAGTTTATGAAGTTTAAGGGTATGTGTATAGAGTTTAAACTTGAGTAGGGAAATGCATGAGCTATAGTTTATGAAGTTTTAGGGTATGTGTATAGAGTTTAAACTTGAGTAGGGAAAGGAAAAGGATTGAGCCAGGAAATAAAAATGTTATTCATTTACTTTATCTTAAGGCTAAGAAATATGTCTTGTTAATAATAAAGTAGTTTAAAAGTCTCCAACATTTTTCTCAAATGTTAAAAAAGGAGCAATTTTGGATCTATAAGTAACTATGAATGACACTTATAACTGAAGCACTAGAGTAGCTTCTGGGTGGGTGCAGGGTTTATCAACAATAGCATCCCACTACCACCAAATACTATTAGATAGAGTCAAAGCTGTGGTTTTTCCAGTATTCATGTACAGATGTGAGAGTTGGACCATAAAGAAAGCTGAGTGCCAAAGAATTGATGCTTTCCAACTGTGGTGTTGGAGAAGACTCTTGAGAGTCCCTTGGACTGCAAGGAGATCAAACCAGCCAATCCTAAAGGAAATCAATCCTGAATATCCATTGGAAGGACTCATGCTGAAGCTAAAGATCCAATACTTTGGCCACCTGATGCAAAGAGCTGCCTCATTGGAAAAGACTGATGCTGGGAAAGATTGGAGGCAAAAGGAGAAAGAGGCAACAGAGAGTGAGATGGTTAGACAGCATCACTGAGCCAATGGATATGAATTTGAGCAAACCCTAGAAGACAGTGAAGGGCAGGGGACCCTGGCATGCTGCAGTCCATGGGGTCACAAAGGGTCGGACATGACTTAATGACTGAACAACAGCAACAACAACTGCCATCTATTCAAGGAAGCCATCAAGCTCACTATGCAGGCAGCTTTGCAATTCACTCTCTGTTGCTGCCAGAGACTTCCATGGCTCTGCAAAACTGGCAGCTGTGCAAGCAGCCAGCAAGTAAGCAAAGCCTTTGCTCCTTGACCTGGCAGAGAAGCACAGGGGAAGGAGGCGGAGCTGGCAGAAGTGTTGTAGCTGAAGAAGTAACTGACATCTCATTCCTCAAGTGTCAGTGACTCATAATGTCATTGTTGTCCCCAGATCAGGGAAACTGAAAAGACTAGGACCTTTTGTAAAACAGCAAATTGGAGATGAAACTGGAGAGAAGAGTCCCAACCCTCCACAGGAGTGACAGTGGCCAGCAGTCTTCTGGAGCACCATTGGGCTGGCTGTTGGCTACCAGGTGGCCTCAGCAGAGGTCTCAGTGGTTCCCATAAGGGAGATAAAAATGACCATGTGACTCGTGTGTGTGTGTGTGTGTGTGTGTGTGTACATGTTCAAACCAGATTGAGTGTGGATTTTAGTAACCACAGTATTGACCATTTTGGGAGACTGCATCAGCTCAATTCTGGCAGAAATAGATGGTATCAAAATAATTCACAGACTGTTTCACAAAGGGATTATTGACAAGGGAGTATGCAGGATGTAGGGAAATGACTGGGAAATCTGAACCTTGAGTAAGTGGAGTTATGTGCTTTAGGCCCAAAGGAGCAAGGGGATGGAGTGATAGTAGCAACCTAGAGAGAGAAATGATGCCATGTAGATGGCCTGTGGTCAGAGTTGAGACCTGTGGATACCAAAAAGGCCCATGTGGCAGACCTACAGGGAGGGAGTGGAGGAGGAAATGCCCCCCTCACTTCTGCCAGTGTCCACATCAGCCCAGAGGTGTGGCGTATACAGTATCCCTGCAAGAACAAGGTGAACAAGGGCAAAGGGAGGGTCATGGGGGGCAGAGAAAGTTATCACACAGAGGGAGAACTTTCCGTTCCAAGGAAAACAGAGAGAAACAAAGGAAGTGAGCTGGTGCCCCCAGGGCATGTCTAGATTCCAAACACTGTAATGTCAGTTTTACATAATCCCTAGCAATCCCATTCCTTTTTTGTGCCAGATACTCCCTTAGATTCTGTGCACATTTTGTTTCTCTTAATCTTCACAAACATGACATAAATATTACTATTGGCACATTCTAAACGAGGAAACTAAAACTCAGAGTTGCAAAGAAAGGAAGTAGGGGCAACTGAATTTAAACCCGAGTCTCTCAGATTCCAAGGTCTGTCTGCTGAGCCATGTGGTAGGCCACCAGCAGAAAAGAACATAACTAATGTCAAAAGTGGCCATCAAAAGTAGGGTACACCTGGTCTCTTTTAAGAAAATGGAGATCACGAGCTCTCTGTCTAGAGGCAGAAAGGCAACCTGGCTCCAGTGAGCTGGTTCTCATTGGCAATTCTGGTTGGAAGGGTGGCAGCAGGAGTTTGAAGATGTATTAATAAATGGTTGGGTAGCTGGGAGGCTGGAAGTAGTGTGTTTCTCGAGGCACTGGTTACAGAACAAACTTCTCTAAGCTGTTTTTCATGCCTAAGAGAGATTTTTATGCCACCTTCATCTTTCATCTTTAGAAAATTGAATGCATTGTCATATATCATAAGATCCCTTTGCGTCTTGGCCTACTTTTTGTTAAATTCTTTCTGAACAATTTCTTTCAGCATGTGCATGGATGAAAGCTGGACAGCTCTCATAGCTTTAATTAAAACCATCTATTGAACACCTACTATGTGCAAGACACTATTACAGATGATTCTGAAGATATAGTGGTTTAAAGACAGAATCATCTCCCACAGAGAAGCCAGAGTTTGGCTATTAAGCTAGTCAAAATTTTGTCAAATTATTACTATGAACACAATAAACAATATGTAACAATAGACAGCAACTGGAAAGCAAAGCAGCTACTTTACTCAGATAATAAGGAAAGACCTCCATGTAGAACAATGTTTAAGCTAATATCTGAAAGATGGTCAGAGGCAGCCAAGCCTGGTAGCATCGGAAGAACATCCTAGACAGATGTACCCAGAGAGCAGCAAACTGGAAAGAGAACGGTATGAGATCAGATGGAGAGAGGAGTAGGGTTCAGGTCATGTAGGCTTTTCAAGGTCTATTTGGTCTGTTAATAAAATCCAAAGGATTATCTTTACATTGAGGATTGACACAATACAATTTCTTTTTTTTAAAGATTGTTTAGGGTCCTAAGATGGCAGAGGAATAGGGTGGGGAGACCACTTTGTCCCCTCAAAATTCATTGAAAGATCATTTGAACCCTGAGCAAATTCCACAAAACAACTTCTGAATGCTGGCAGAGGACACCAGGCACCCAGAAAGGCAGCCCATTGTCTTCGAAAGACGGTAATACCAAATATAAAAGATAAAAAGAGAGACAAAAGAGTTAGGGATGGAGACCCGTCCTGGGGAGGAAGTCATAAAAGAGGAGAAGTTTCCAAACACAGGACACCCTCTCAGCGGTGGGTCTGTAGGGAGGTTTGGAATCTCAGAGGGCAACATAACCGGGAGGAAAAATAAATAAATAAAACCCACAGATTACATGCCTAATGGCAACTTCCAGTGGAGAAGTTGCTCAGACACTCACATCCACCGCCTGCAATCAGGGGGTGAGCAGGGAGGCACGGGCTGCATTGCTTAGGGTAGGGACTGAGCCTGAATGCCCTGAGGACAACCTGAGGGAGCTAACGTGAGACAGCAACTCAAACTATGGGATAGCCAGAGAGAGAGAGAGCAAAAAGAGAGAGAGACAGAACTTTCCTGTGAAAAGCTCTAAACTAAGGCACTGCCAGACCGCTCACAGAACAAAGGACTGGGTGAATACCAGAGGAGAGCTAGCTGGCTGTGGGCCAGCTCATCCCCCACTGGAGGCAGGGAGGCAGGCAGGTGACAGCCAGAGCCAGAATGGGGCAATCCTGGCCCCAGAGATGGCATCCTCTACCAAACTGCGAGCAGGCTCCCAGTTGCTAACCAAGTCTTCCTGGGATCCTGGATGGTTGGCATCTGCTGGGAGAGTCACAAACAGAGATCAGCTCCCCAGAGGAGACACACAGCACACCTGAGACGGTGCTCCCACTGCGCACCTAGGAAACCAAGCGGCTGGGCCAGGGGAGGAGGTAAGACGCACGGCACAACTGAGGAGAGTGTGCTTGCCAAGCACCTGATTGCTTGAGCTGCTTGGACCTGGGAAGGGCACAAAACGCAGGCCCAACCAAGTCTGTGCCTTTGTGGAGTACCCGAGAACCTGAACCTGAGCGGCTTAGAAGTGGGAAGCTTACGCAACCCAGGGCCCACTTTAGACAGTTTCCCTGCAGAGCACCCTGGAGCCTGAGCAGTGTAGACTGTGAAAGCACACACGCTGTGAGTGGGGGCAGACCCAGTGTGGCCAAGACACTGTGAGCACTCCCCACACCAGCAAGTGATATTTGTTTGCAGTGTTCCTCCCTCCCCACAGCACGACTGAACAAGTGAGACTAAATAAATGACCACCTTTGCCCCCTTGTGTCAGGGTGGAAATAAGACACTGAAGAGACTGCAAACAGAAGAAGCCAAAATAAACAGAGGGAACCACTTTGGAAGTGAGAGGTGCAACAGATTACAACCCTGTAGTTAGCACTGACTACATTGGAAGGGGCCTACAGACCTTGAGAAGTATAAGGTGGAACAAGGAACTATCTGAAACTGAACTGACCCTACACTGCCTGTAATAGCTCCAGAGAAAGTCCTAGATATATTTTTACTATTATCATTTATTTTTAATTTTTTAAAAAATTTTAAGTCCTTCATTACTCCTTTAATTTTCATTTTTATAATCTACTGCTGCTGCTGCTGCTGCTAAGTCGCATCAGTCATGTCCAACTCTGTGCGGCCCCATAGATAGCAGCCTGCCAGGCTCCACATCCCTGGGATTCTCCGAGCAACAACACTGGAGTGGGTTGCCATTTCTTCTCCAATGCATGAAAGTGAAAAGGGAAAACAAAGTCACTCAGTGGGGTCTGACTCCTAGTGACCCCATGGACTATAGTCTACCAGGCTCCTCTGTCCATGGGATTTTCCAGGCAAGAGTACTGGAGTGGGTTGCCACTGCCTTCTCTTATAACCTACTATTACCTTGCAAAAAAAAAAAAAAAAAAAAACTATATATATTTAATAATTTTTGTAATTTTGTTTTGTTTTTTTAACATTGTATTTTTGACAGTCTAACCTCTAGATCTTTAATCTTTGCTTTTTGATATTTGTTATCAATTTTGTACCTTTAAGAATCCAATCTTCAGTACTCATTTTTACTTAGGAGTGTAATTACTGGCTTGATTGCCCTCTTCCACTTTTGACTCTCCTTTTTCTCCCCTAGTTCACCTCTATCTCCTCCCTCCCCCTTCTCTTCTCTACCCAGCTCTGTGAATCTCTTTGTGTATTCTGGGCTGTGGAGAACACTTAGGGAACTGATTACTTCTAGATCTGTCTCTCTCCTTTTGACCCCCCCCCCTTCCCCTCCTAGTCACCTCTATTTCCTTCCTCCCTCTTCTCTTCTCTATGTAACTCCATGAACCTCTTTGGGTGTTCCAGGCTGCAGACAGCACATATGGACTTAATTACTGGCTAGACTACAGTCTCCTCTTTTTATTCCTCCTCTTCTCCTCCTGGTCATCTCTATCTCCCTTTTCCCTCTTCTCTTCTCCATGTAACTCAGCAAATCTTTCTGGGTGTCCCTCACTGTGGAGAATCTTTTCTCCATTAACCTAGATGTTTTATCATTGGTGCTGTATGGATGGAGAAGTCTTAAGGCTACCGTAAGAATAAGACTGAAATCCAGAGGCAGAATGCTTAAATCCAAAACCTGAGAACACCAGAGAACTCCTGACTCCAGGGAACATGAATCAATAAGAGCTCATCAAAAAGCCTCCATACCTACACTGAAACCAAGCTCCACCCAAGAGCCAACAAGTTCCAGAGCAAGACATTCCATGCAGATTCTCCAGCAGTGCAGGAACATAGCCCTGAGCTTTAATATCCAGGCTACCCAAAGTCACACCAAACCCATAGATACCTCAAAACTCACTACTGGACACTTCATTGCACTCCAGAGAGAAGAAATCCAGCTCCACCCACCAGAACACTGACTCAAGCATCCCTAACCAGGAAACCTGGATAAGCCACTCATCCAATCCCACCCACAGACAGGAACCTCCACAATAAAGACGAATCACAAACTTCCAGAATACAGAAAGGCCACCACAAATATAGCAATCTAAACAAGAAGAAAAGGCAGAGAAATACTCAGCAAGTAAAAGGAACATGATAAATGCCCACCAAACCAAACCAAAGAGGAGGAGATAGGAAGTCTACCTGAAAAAGAATTCAGAATAATGATAATAAAAATGATCCAAAATCTTGAAAACAAAATGGAGTTACAGATAAATAGCCTGGAGACAAGGATTGAGAAGATGCAAGAAATGTTTAACAAGGACCTAGAAGAAATAAAAAAGAGTCAATCAATAATGAATAATGCAATAAATGAGATCAAAAACACTCTGGAGTAGAATAACTGAGGCAGAAGATAGGATAAGTGAGGTGGAAGATAGAATGGTGGAAATAAACGAAGCAGAGAGGAAAAAAGAATTAAAAGAAATGAGACGAACCTTGGAGACCTCTGGGACAATGTCAAATGCCCCAACATTCAAATCCTAGGAGTCCCAGAAGAAGAAGACAAAAAGAAAGGCCATGAGAAAATACTTGAGGAGATAACTGTTGAAAACTTCTCTAAAATGGAGAAGGAAATAGCCACCCAAGTCCAAGAAACCCGCAGAGCTCCAAACAGGATAAACCCAAGGTGAAACACCCCAAGACACGTATTAATCAAATTAACAAAAATCAACCACAAAGAACAAATATTAAAAGCAGCAAGGGAAAAACAACAAAAAACACACAAGGGAATTCCCATAAGGATAACAGCTGATCTTTCAATAGAAACTCTTCAGGCCAGAAACGAATGGCAGGACATACTTCAAGTGATGAAAGAGAAAAATCTACAACCCAGATTACTGTACCCAGCAAGGATCTCGTTCAAATATGAAGGAGAAATCAAAAAATTTACAGACAAGCAAAAACTGAGAGAATTCAGCACCACCAAACCAGCTCTTCAACAAATGCTAAAGGATCTTCTCTAGACAGGGAACACAGAAAAGGTGTATAAACTCGGATTCAGAACAACAAAGTAAATGGCAACGGGATCATACTTATCAAAAATTACCTTAAATGTAAATGGTCTGAATGCCCCAACCAAAAGACAAAGACTGGCTGAGTAGATGCAAACACAAGACCCCTATATATGATGTCTACAAGAGACCCACCTCAAAACAAGGGACACATGCAGACTGAAAGTGAAGGGCTGGAAAAAGATATTTCACACAAATGGAGACCAAAAGAAAGCAGGAGTAGCAATACTCATATCAGATAAAATAGACTTTGAAATAAAGGCTGTGAAAAGAGACAAAGAAAGACACTACATAATGATCAAAGGATCAATCCAAGAAGAAGATATAACAATTATAAATATATATGCACCCAACATAGGAGCACCACAATATGTAAGGCAGATGCTAACAAGTATGAAAGAGGAAATTAACAATAACACAATAATAGTTCAGTTTAGTTCAGTCACTCAGTTGTGTCTGGTTCTTTGTGACCCCATGAATTGCAGCATACCAGTCTTCCTTGTCCATCACCAACTCCTGGGGTCCACTCAAACCCATGTCCATCGAGTTGGTGATGCCATCCAGCCATCTCTTCCTCTGCCATCCCCTTCTCCTCCTGTCCCCAATCCTTCCCAGCATTACATCTTTTCCAGTGAGTCAACTCTTCGCATACTTCTGCTTCATTGACTATGCCAAAATCGTTGACTGTGTGGATCACAATAAACTGTGGAAAACACAATAACAGTGGAAGACTTTAATACCCCACTCACACCTAGGGATAGATCAAGTAAGCAGAAAATTAGCAAGGAAACACAAACTTTAAATAATACAATGGACCAGTTAGACCTAATTGATATCTATAGGACATTTCACCCCAAAACAATGAATTTCACCTTTTTCTCAAGTGCACATGGAACTTTCTCTAGGATAAATCACATCCTGGGCCATAAATTTAGCCTTGGTAAATTCAAAAAATCTGAAATTATTCTAAGCATCTTTTCTGATCACAGTGCAGTAAGATTAGATGTCAATTACAGGAAAAAGCTATTAAAAATTCCAACATATGGAGGCTAAACAACACGCTTCTGAATAACAAACAAATCACAGAAGAAATCAAAAAAGAAATAAAAATATGCATAGAAATGAATGAAAATGAAACACAACAACCCAAAACCTATGGGACTCAGTAAAAGCAGTGCTGGGGGAAGGTTCATAGCAATACAAGCTTACCTCAAGAAACAACAAAAAAGTCAAATAAATAACCTAACTCTACACCTAAAGCAACTAGAAAAGGAGGAAATGAAGAACCCCAGGCTTAGTAGAAGGAAAGAAATCATAAAAATTAGGGCAGAAATAAATGCAAAAGAAACAAAAGAGACCATAGCAAAAATCAACAAAGCTAAAAGCTGGTTCATTGAGAAGATAAATAAAATAGACAAACCATTAGCCAGACCCATCAAGAAACAAAAGGATAAGAATCAAATCAACAAAATTAGAAATGAAAATGGAGAAATCACGACAACTCAGAAATACAAAGGATCATGAGAGACTACTGTCAGTAACTATATGCCAATAAAATGGACAAGTTGGAAGAAATAGAGAAATTCTTAGAAAAGTGTAACTTTCCAAAACTGAACCAGCAAGAAATAGAAAATCTTAACAGACCCATCACAAACACAGAAATCGAAACTGTAATCAGAAATCTTCCAGCAAACAAAAGCCTAGGACCAGATGGCTTCACAGCTGTATTCTACCGAAAATTTAGAAAAGAGCTAACACCTGGCCTACTCAAACTCTTCCAGAAAATTGCAGAGGAAGGTAAACTTCTAAACTCATTCTATGAGGCCACCATCACTCTAATACCAAAACCAGACAAAGATGCCACAAAAAAAGAAAACCACAGGCCAATATCACTGATGAACTTAGATGCAAAACTCCTTAACAAAATTCTAGCAAACAGAATCCAACAACATATTAAAGAGATCATACATCACGACCAAGTGGGCTTTATCCCAGAGATGCAAGGATTCTTTAATATCTGCAAATCAATCAATGTACTACACCACACTAACAAATTGAAAGATAAAAAACCATATGATTATCTCAATAGATGGACAAAGCCTTTGACAAAATTCAACATCCGTTTATGATAAAAATCCTCCGGAAAGCAGGAATAGAAGGAACATACCTCAAAATAACAAAAGTTATATGTGACAAACTCACAGCAAACATTATCCCCAATGGTGAAAAATTGAAAGCATTTCCCCTAAAGTCATGAACAAGACAAGGGTGCCCATTCTCATTACTACTATTCAACGTAGTTTTGGAAGTTTTAGTCACAGCAATCAAAGAAGAAAAAGAACTAAAAGTAAACCAGATTGGCAAAGAAGAAGCAAAACTCTCACTGTTTGCAGATGACATGATCCTCTACATATAAAACCCTAAAGACTCCACCAGAAAATTACTATAGGTAATCAATGAATATAGTAAAGTTGCAGGATATAAAATCAACACACAGAAATCCCTTGCATTTCCATACACTAACAATGAGAAAAGAGAAAGAGAAATTAAGGAAATAATTCTATTCACCAACACAATGAAAAGAATAAAATACTTAGGAATATATCTACCTAAAGAAACAAAAGACCCACATAGAGAAAACTATAAAACACTGATGAAAGAAATCAAAGATGACACAAATAGATGGAGAAATATACCATATTCATGGATTAGAAGAATCAATATAGTGAAAATGAGTATACTATCCAAAGCAATCTATAGATTCAATGCAATCCCTATCAAGCTACCAATGGTCTTTTTCAGAGAACTAGAACAAATAATTTCACAATTTGTATGGAAGTACAAAAAATCTCAAATAGCCAAAGCATCTTGAGAAAGAAGAATGGAACTGGAGGAATCAACCTGCCTGACTTCAGTCTATACTACCAAGCTACAGTCATCAACACAGTATGGTACTGGCACAAAGACAGAAATATAGATCAATGGAACAAAATAGAAAGCCCAGAGATAAATCCATGCACCTATGGACACCTTATCTTTGACAAAGGAGGCAAGAATATACAATGGAGAAAAGACAATCTCTTTAACAAGTGGTGCTGGGAAAACTGGTCAACCACTTGTAAAAGAATGAAACTAGAACACTTTCTAACCCCATATACAAAAATAAATTCAAAATGGATTAAAGATCTAAATGCAAGACCAGAAACTATAAAACACCTAGAGGAAAACATAGGCAAAACCCTCTCTGACATAAATCACAGCAGGATCCTCTATGACCCACCTCCCAGAGTCATGGGAATAAAAGCAAAAATAAATAAATGGGACTTAATTAAACTTAAAAGCTTTTGCACAATGAAGGAAACTATAAGCAAGGTGAAGAGACAGCCTTCAGAATGGGAGAAAATAATTGTAAATGAAGCAACTGACAAAGTATTAATCTCAAAAATATACAAGCAACTCCTGCAGCTCAATTCCAGAAAAATAAATGACCCAATCAAAAAATGGGCCAAAGAACTAAACAGACATTTCTCAAGAAGATATACAGATGGCTTACAAACACATGAAAAGATGCTCAACATCACTCATTATCAGAGAAATTCAAATCAAAACCACAATGAGGTACCATTTCATGCTGGTCAGAATGGCTGCTATCAAAAGTCTGCAAACAATAAATGCTGGAGAAAAGGGAACCCTATTACACTGTTGGTGGGAATGTAAATTAGTACAGCCACTATGGAGAACAGTGTGGCGATTCCTAAAATAACTGGAAATAGAACTGCCATATGAACCAGTAATCCCACTGCTGGGCATACACACCAAGGAAACCAGAACTGAAAGAGCTACGTGTACCTCAATGCTCATCGCAGCACTGTTTACAATAGCCAGGACATGAAAGCAACCTAGATGTCCATCAGCAGACGAATGGATAAGAAAGCTGTGGTACATATACACAATGGAATATTACTCAACCAGTAAAAAGAATACATTCAAATCAGTTCTACTGAGGTGGATGAAGCTGGTGCCTATTATACAGAGTGAAGTAAGTTGGAAAGAAAAACACCAATACAGTATACTAACACATATATATGGAGTTTAGAAAGATGGTAATGATGACCCAGTATGTGAGACAGCAAAAGAGATGCAGATGTATAGAACAGTCTTTTAGACTCTGTAGGAGAAGGCAAGGGTGGGATGATTTGAGAAAATAGCATTGAAACATGTATACTATTATATGTGAAAAAAATCTCCAGTCCAGGTTTGATGCATTAGACAGGGTGCTCAGGGGTGGTACACTGGAATGACCCTGAGGGATGGGATGGAGAGGGAGGTGGGAGGGTAGTTCAGGATGGGGAACACATGTACACCCATGGCTGATTCATGTCAATGTATGGCAAAAACCACTACAATATTGTAAAGTAATTAGCCTCCAATTAAAATAAACACATTTTTAAAAATAAATAAATAAATAAAGATTGCTTAGGATACTTCTGAGAGGTCAATTAAAAGGCATGAAAAATTAAAGGAGGATGAGCCACTGCAAAGCTACTGCTGTAGTCCATGTAAAAAGCATTTTATGACGATTGCCATGCATGTTGAGTAAAGGGTCTGAGTGTATTTTACAGTTTAAATCTCAAGAATTTTGATGGGTTGGGTGTGGGGAGATGGCAGATATAAAGGAAGAGAACAAGAATGATGTCGGGTTTCTTGTTTGAACAACTGTGTGAGTGATAATGATATTAATGGACAAGAGGAAAACTGAAAGGAAACACATTTCATTTTGCAAATATTTAGTCTGCAGTTGCTTTGAGGGCATTCAATTACAGTTGTCAGATACATAGGTGGATACAGAAGTCTGGAGCGCAAGTGAAAACTGGAGAAATAAATTTTGGAGTCATCTTATTTTATCTGATATATGAAGCATGAAACCAGATAAGATTCCTTGAAGAAAGATTCTATAAAGAAAAGAAATGGGCCAAGGACTAAAGCCCTTACATTCTCTAGTACTTGAAGCCTAAAGATAGATAAAGCGTGATAGTCATTATACTATGTTCTCAAAGCTTGAAACCCACCATCTCATATTTTGCTTTGTGATGCCAGAGTTAGAACAATGAAAACAAAATTTATTCTTAACCAGCTGCCTTCCTTTTAGGTTCTGCCAATAGGAGGCAATAGAACGAAACCTGAAAGCCAAAGAAAAGAGACAGACATATTCCTTCTAATTTCCTGTTTGCTTGCTGACTTTGTCAGTGTTGTCTCAGCAGCAGCCCTGCCCAGAGACAGAAGCTTCCAGTTTCAGTTCCTAGAAGTGGTCCTCTCTGCAGTAACTGAGCAATGAGCAGAACTCACTCCCCAGAGTCTGAGCTCAACTTTGTCAGGGCCCTCTTCTGAGTTTCTGGACTGTGGTCACCAGCCGAATGGTATCCACTCCTCAGAAATTTCAGTCCCAATTCCACAGGGACCTTCCTCTGAGATTCTAGATCAAGTAATCCCAACATATCCCATATGTTTCCCATTTCTTGAAATGTTAACTGCTTCCTGCAGGTACTATATCTATGTTTCTATTTTTTTCAGTGCTCTAACACCTGTGTAGGGCTTCCCTGGTGGCTCAGATGGTAAAGAATCTGCCTGCAATGTAGGAGACCCAGGTTCAATACCTGGGTTGGGAAGATCGCCTAGAGAAGGGAATGACAAACCACTCCAGTATTCTTGCCTGGAGAATTCCATGGACAGAAGAACCTGATGGGCTACTGTCCATGGGGTCCTAAAGAGTAGGACATGACTGAGTGACTAACACAAACACACACACACGTAACACCTATGTAACTAGTTTTCTATATTAAATTCTCTCAGCTAAAATACCTAGTGTGGTTTCTGCTTTACTACTGCTGCTGCTGCTGCTAAGTCGCTTCAGTCGTGTCCAACTCTTCATGACCCCATGCACTGCAGCCTACCAGGCTCCTCCGTCCATGGGATTTTCCAGGCAAGAGTACTGGAGTGGGGTGCCATTGCCTTCTCCCTTCTGCTTTACAGGACCAATAAATACCTAGTGTGGTTTCTGCTTTACAGGACTCTTTACAAGAGAGTCAGCAAAGTGTCCTGAAATGGCAAGGAAACAGGAAAAAAAAAAAAAAGACAAGTATGGCTTAAAAGCCAAAATGAGAAGTCACCTCAGAAAACTGATTAGGAAGGAGATTTTAAGCTCAGAGGTCAAATATGATGAAAAACAGATAGCAATAAATTGAATTTAACTGAATGTGGGCTGTTGAGGGCTTTGACTACAGACATTTAATGGATTTGATTTCTGTGTGAGGACAAGAGCATTACCTGACTCGTTCTGGCTGCCTCAAGAATTGGGATAAGAAAGCTTTGACTCAGCTTTGGAGTAGCCATTTGTGTGATTTTTTTCTTTTTAATTCCTAAAAACATATTTGATTGAGTCAATCATTTCAAGTATTTTGTTATCAAATATTGAATATATTTATATAATTTGTTATATGTAAGATATAAATGACAACAATTAAATAGCCATAAACTCACCACCTGATTTGAGATATAGAGCTCTCCCAATGTTGTTGAAGCTTTTTCTCTGAAAATCTGCAATTATGTCCTTCTCTCTCCCACCTAAAGGTAAACCCATTCATGAATTTTTTATTTATCATTCTTTCTTTCCTATATAGTTTTCACACATGTGCATTTAGCCTACTATTATTTTGCTCTTTTTTTGGTAGTTTTAACACAAATGTTTTATTGTTTAAAACTAGTTTTTCTGAAAGATTTTTTTTTTTGTAGATTCATCTATGTAACACATTTATTTCCCACTGGTGTACTATTATAGTGTTATAATATTTCTTTGTATGATCATAGAACTGCTTATCCCATTCTCTTCTCAACTGACATTTGTTAACAGTTTTCTGATATTACAAATATCACAAGCTTTCTCTGTGTTATAGAGAATGGTCAGGACATAAGGAAATGTTCAGTTTCAGCTTCACTGAGTAACAGCAAACTACTTCCCAAAGCAACTTTACCAAATCAACCTTCCTCCAACAGCTTCTAAAAATTTGCTTTGTTCTACATTCTTACTAATTCGTTTGTGTCATTTGATATTAACTTTTGCTATTCAGGGAACTATATCTTTTATCTTATATTTAATGTCTTTCCTTAATACTAATGAACTTATCTTTTCATATATTTATCACTATTTACATTTCTTCTTCTGTGATACAACTATTTGTGTCTTTTGCTCATTATTTTACTCTGTGGATTTCTTTGTCAAATTCTTATTGAGTCTGGGGAGTTCTGGGGAGTTTTTTCTATATTCTGCATACCTACAGTTTGTTACTTATATCTATAGAAAATAATTTTTCCCAGTTTATAACTTGTATTTTCTCCCTCTTTATGGTCTGATGAGCAGGTCTCTTAATTTTCCTGCAGTCAAGTTAATCATTTTGTACTTGGGCATCTTGATTAAGAAATATTTCCCTACTTTGAGTTCACAGAAATACTTTCTTGTATTTCTTATAAGAAATGTTTAAAGTGTTTCCCTTCTGATTGAAGTGTTCAGTTCACTCAGAATTGATTTTTGTGAACTATATAAGATATGAATCTAACATTATTCTCCATATTCATAGTCAACTACCCCAACACAACTGTTTCATCTTTCATGGAAGTCTGCCACACTGGCTCTATCACAGTTCAAGTTTTATCTGTCTCTGAGCTCTAAGTTCTGTTCTACTGTTTCAGTTGTCTGTTCTTTAACTGACAACACTAATAGCTTCGTAACAAGTTGTGATACCCAGTAAAGCATTTTCCATCAACTTTGTCTTCCTTTGAAGTCTGTTTCAACTCTACTTGACATTGTTCTCTTAATAAGTTTAAAAATCAGCTTGTTAGGTTCCAAGAAAAATTCTGGTGGGACTCTTATTTGAATCAAAGGGGTCCTTTGTGTGGGAGATGACATTTTAAAATTATTGAGACTCTCTTCCCTGAACTTGGTATATTTCTCCATCAATTTTAACTTTCTTTAATATATTAAAATTTTATAATTTTCTCAGTAGAGTTTTTATGTATTTTTTGTCAGATATATCCTTTGATCCATTACATTTTTGGTTGCTCTTATTAAATTCATCTTTTAAAATAATAACATTTTCTATTCCTTGTGGAAGGTATATAGAAATATGAGTTTTAAAATAATTCTTATTATATATAAATATTTACTTACAGAATCTTTAGAGTTAGCTATATTTACATTTGGCTAAGCCCATGGGATTGCAAAGAGCTGGGTACGACTTATATACTATGGGAATAATAACAATTTTCTTCCACTTTTATGAATTTTTCTTCTTTTCTTCTTGCCTTACTGCCCTAGCTAGTACCTCCAGAAAAAGACTCAGGCTACTTACATTGTATTTTACTAAAGGGAATGTTCTAGACTTTACTTCTGAATATATTATATGCAGTAAGTTGTTGATAGATACACAATACCAGATTCAGGAAGTTTCTTTCTATTATAACTACTCTTTAATTTTCTAGGAGTTTTTATTATTGAATGCTTGTGGACATTATGAATAGATTCTCTATATCTATTGATGTGTTTTTTTCTCATTTAGTTCTTTAATAAGATAAAATATAATAATAATGTTCCAGTGTAAAATCATCCATGCTTTCCTTGGATAATTCATATCAGACATGACATTATTTTTTTTAAATGCTATGGATTTGTTAACAAAAATACTTAAAATGTTTGCACCTATATTCATGAGTGAGATTAGCCTATAATTTACTTTCTTATAATGTCTCCTTATGGTTTTGTTGTTATTCTTAGAAAGTAGCATTATATTATCTAGTAAAATTTATATACTATTATAATTTTCTGTTACTGGATTATATGTCAGAATTCAAATATAAAGCAGTCTTGGTCTCTTTTTTTTTCTTGTTGTTGTTCTTTTTTTAAAAAAATTATTTATTTATTTATTTAAATTAGTTTTGCCATACAACGACATGATATCGCCATGGGTTTACATATGCTCCCCCTCCAGAATCCCCCTCCCTCCTCCCTCCCTCCTCCCTCCCCTTGGGAAATCTCGATGCACCAGCCCCGAGCATCAATCCTGGGCTGGCAATTGATTTCACATATGATAATTAACATGTTTCAATGCCATTCTCCCATATCATCCCACCCTTGCCCTCATCCACAGAGTCCACCAGTCTGTTCTATACATCTGCATTCCTTTTGCTGTCTTGCATGCTGGGTTCTCATTACCATCTTTCTAAATTCCATATATATGCGTTAATATACTGTATTGTTGTTTTTGCTTCTGGCTTACTTCACTCTGGATAATGGGCTCCAGTTCCATCCACCTGAGTAGAACTGATTCAAATGAATTTTTTTTTAATGCTGAGTAATATTCCATTGTGTATATGTACCACAGCTTTCTTATCCATTCGTCAGTTGATGGGCATCTAGGTTGCTTCCATGTCCTGGCTATTGTAAACAAAGCAGCTATGAACATTGGGGTACACGTGGCTCTTTCAATTCTGGTTTCCTCAGTGTATATGCCCAGCAGTGGGATTGCTGGGTCATATGGCAGGTCTATTTGTTGTTGTTCTTGATGTTTGAATGGAGAGGTTTTTTATTTCTGTGGGGTTTTTTCAATAAAAATTGTTTTTTTCCCTGAAACATAATATAATTGTGGATAGAAAATATAATCTGTATACTAATCACACTTGCATTTGTTGTTGTCATTGCTTAGTCGCTCAGTCACGTCTGATTCTTTGTGACCCCATGGACTGCAGAATGCCAGGCTTCCTTGTGCATTTGTTAAGATTTGATTAATATCTTAGTATGTAGACCAAAAAAAAATGTATCTTTCTAGTTAGTGAATGCATAATTCTGTATTTCTCCATTAGATCAATCTTGATAATTGAGTTGTTTGAATCTCCAATGTTATTCTTGTCCATTTTTTTTCTGTTTGATTTTGTACCACCAGGTTATATAACTCCAGGAGAATAATTTACACAGAATAGTGTTCTCAAACTGTCTTGGCATCAGACTCACCATGGAGTACATTTTAAAATTTGCATTTAATTTGCATTTAAAATACAAATACCTGTTGCCTGTCCCCATTCTGATTTAATACTTCTGAAGTTAGGCTTAGGAAACTGTGTTTGCTTTTTTTTTTAATTGGAGGATAATTACTTCACAATATTATGATTTATTTTTTGCCATATATCAATATGAATTGGCCATAGGCATACACCATAACTTCTATCTTGAATCCTCCTTCCACCTTCCTCCCCACTCCATTCCTCCAGGTTGTCACAGAGCACTGGTTTTGGGTGCCCTACCATAGGCTGTCTATTATACATATGGTAATGTATACGTTTCAAGGCTATTCTCTCAAATTAGCACACCCTCCTCTCCCACTGAGGACAAAATCTGTTCTTTATGTCTGTGTCTCATTTGCTGCCCTAAAGGCCCCATGTGATTTGATAAGCAAGCAACATGAAGTAGCATTGTTTTTTGTTTGTTGAATTTCACTATATTGTATTCTTACCAATGTCTTACATAATAAACTCACCTATACATTAAGAGCCAACTCTTTCTTGAATCTAAGTAATGGACAAGAGATCACTGAAAACTTCACAACAGGTATGGATAACCTAATATCCAATGTATGTGACTGGAAAGGGAAATTTATTGTTGTTCACTTGCTAAGTCATGTCTGACTAATTGAGAACCCATGGACTGCAGCACACCAGGCTCCCCTCTCCTTCACTGTCTCTCAGAGTTTGCTCAAACTCAGGTTCACAAAGTCGATGATGCCATCAAATCTTATTATCCTCTGTCGTCCCCTTCTTCTCCTGCCTTCAATCTTACCTAGCATCAGGGTTTTTTTCAATGAACTGGCTCTCCACATCAGGTGGGCAAAGTATTAGTGCTTCAGCTTTAACAACAGTCCTTCCAATGAAGATTCAGGGTTGATTTCTTTTAGGACTGACTGGTTTTATCTCCTTGATGTCCAAGGGATTCTCAAGAGTCTTCTTTAACACCGCAATTCAAAAGCATCAATTCTTCGGTGCTCGGCCTTCTTTATGATCCAAATGTCACATCCATACATAACTACTGGAAAAGCCATAGCTTTAATGGACCTTTGTCAGCAAAGTGATACCTCTTCTTTTTAATATGCTGTCTAGGTTTGTCATAGATTTTCTTGCAAGGAGTAAGTGTCTTTTAATTTCATGGCTGCAGTCACATGTGTGTGACTCCGTAGTGATTTTGAAGCCCCCAAAAATAAAATCTGTCACTGCTTCACTGTAGATTAAACCTAGTTCTTGGTCCTCAAGAGATTAGCAGGAGAATCTCTCTACCTATGATGGCTTATTATTCTTTTTAGAAACACTGAACACTAGTTTATCAGGGAATATCAGAAAGAAGCCATTCAACAAACCCTTTCTGGAAGTGATAAGTGATCTAGTGTGTTGCAAAGACCAGAGGCATTGAAATAACTTGAGAGCTTGTTAGAAATGCAGAATCTTGGCCACCCTCCCAGACTTCTGAACCAAGATCTACTTTTGACAAGATCTTGCTAAAATCTTGAATAAGAATAATAAAAAATTATTATTAGATTATTTATAACATAATTTGCATCTATATTCACATGTATGTATGTATATGTCTGACTCTTTGTGACCCCATGGACTGTACCCCACTGGGCAACTCTGTCCATGGGATTTTCCAGTCAAGAATACTGGAGTGGTTTGCCATTTCCTTCTCCAGGGAATCTTCTTGACCCAGGGATCAAACCCAGGTCTCCCACATTACAGGCAGACTCTTTACCATCTGAGCCACCAGGGATATCATATTCATATGTAAAACACACTTTAGAGGTGCAGACTGATTCTGCATCTCTAACAAGCTCCTCAATGATGCCAGTACTATTGGCACTAGGCACACTGAGTAGCAAGGGTCATTTTCACAAAGAATGTAAATAGAGGGAGGAAACACCTAAAATGATTCAGGGATGCCCATATCCTCTTACTGGCACCAAGGATGCTATAGGCTATTAATGACACTCAAAGAAGAACACATCTCTTCTCCAATTCAACATAATATGAAAGGGCACAAACACTGTCTTTGTCAGGCAACAAAGGCATTCAAATATCCATGAGATAAACACTGGGAACAATGAAAACCTTTTACTTTCTTTGTTGTTTCCTCTATGCAAAACAGTTTGCTCCTATATGTGTGACTCAAATTCACAATTCTCCTCTGCAAATTTTCATGGGCAGCCTGCAGCCTCCTGCCCTTTCCTGCCTTTCATTTCTATCATTCAGTTGTCTATTATCTTAAGCAGTCACAACTGTGAATGGAATCCACAGAGAACATATTATGCTATTGAAATGAGCAAGATATTTCCAGTTAGTTTTTAAAGATTCAGGGCTCACACACAAGTAACATTCACATAGAAAATATCTCTTCCTGGTTGGTCTCAATTCTGCCCATTTGGGCTTCATTTCTGAAAGTCAAGCTGGTATGAAGGGAAGGCAGAGCATCACTTGGACCTTCCTTGGGACAAGGGCAGAGTGGAAATCACTCATTCAGTGGCCACATTCATCACAGCTTGCCAAAGCTCCTCAATAACTTTCAGCAGAGGAAAGTTCCATCTTTCATAGATTCTTCAGAAAGGGCTCTGAATAGAGTATTCCCTGGGTTTTTCAATATAATCATCTCCTGGTATCCACGGGCTCCTGGAACAAATACCCCATGGATACCAAATTCCACAGATGCTCAAGCATCTTCTATAAGATGGTTGGGATTTGCAAATACTACATAGTCTATGCACATCTCCCCATATACTGTAAATTATCTCTAGATTACTTCTCCACCTAATACAATTGAAATGTTATATAAATAGTTACCAATGTGCTACAAATTCAAGTTTTGCTTCTTGGAATTTTATGGATAGTTTTTTCCAAATATATGTTTTTTTGGCTATGCAAAGTGGCATGTGGGATTTTAGCTCCCTGTCCAGGGATCGAACATGCATTGGAAGCTCAGAGTCTATAACCACTGGACCACTGTCAGGGAAGTCCCTCTTTCTAAATATTTTTGATCCTCAATTGGCTGAATCCACAGATGCAGAACCAGCACATAGGGAGGGCTGACTGTATTAAACCTGTTTTTTGTAATTCTAATAAGTGAAGAACAATTTGTCTGGACATAAAGTCCTTGGCTATCACTTTCTTTTCCTTGAGTTGTTAAAAAAAAGTGATGCTTCTTTTTCTTATTGCTTTGTAGGTTGCTGGAAAAAAGTTTGATGCCACACTGATTCTCTTTTCTTTGTCATCTATATGATCTTTTTTTGCCTGGAGGCCGGAGGATTTGTTTTTCTTTATTTTTAAAGTCTAAAATTTTCACCAGGATATGTCCCAGAGCTGTTCATTACTGGTCAATTTTCCAAACTTACAGTATAACATTTTGATATACAGATGCAGATTTTTACTTACAGATTTTTTGGATTTACCGTTTTAAGTATTAATTTGATTCTATCTTCTAATTTTATTCTTCAGAGATTTCAAAAATATGTAATCTGGACCTACTTATCTTTTATAACCTGTTTTTCAGATTCTTCTATCATCTATCATAATCATATTTACTTCTTTTTCCTGTTTAGTATCTCAGTTCAATATCCTTTGGGCACTTATAGTTTTCTTTCCTCAGATTACTTGTCCTTTTTCTTCAAATTCTTTCTTGATTTAATCACTTGTCATATCATCTTGTTCTTTTAATTTTTTGGTTCATTTCCCTTGTGAGTGTTTGTTTTTGAATCAACATCATAAATTTTTGAACTAACATTAATATTTGCAAGTGTTTAATAGTATTTAATTCATGTTAGAATGACATATTACCATTTTCCTGTTTCAGTTTCATTTTAGGGAAATGTTTTCATTAACTGATTAAGTAAACGATTCTTTTTTTTTTTTTAAGGTTTTTAAAATAACATTTATTTCTTAAAGGTTAACATGTGCATAATAGGAAACCAAAAAGCACAAGAAGCAAAAAACAAAGTCATTCATAATCACAAGCAGTTTACCATTTGACATGTCCTTCTAGGTCTCACTTGTGTATTTTCACAACTAAGCATCCATTTTAATGTAATTAAGACCATACAGTTATGTATCATGCTGTTTCACACATCATGAATATTTACCATTTCAAAGTCCCAAAGCTATGAGTATTTTGATAACCAAGAATACACTACACCAACTCAATCTGGAAGGAAAAACAATGTAATCTTGCCTCTCTTGGCTCTTAAGTAAATTGATTCTCATTTTCAGTTTCTGTGTAGAGTTGTTTTGTGTCATCCAGCTTTTAATTTCCTTTAATTGGAAAGTATCTTCTATTTTTCTAGACTAACAGTTGACCTCCTTCTAGGTAGGAGAGTTAAAACTTTTGGATTAGTCTACTAGGTTCCTTAGTTGAAGTGTATCCTCTCTTGCTCCAGAGAGAATAATTTACTAGGGGACAGAATCGTACCTGGAGAAAGAGTGTCTTCCAATTCATTAAGTCACCTTTTGTTTGTATAGGATTGTTTATTTCCTCTATGTGCTTCCTTCTTTATCTTTACCACCAAGTTCCCCAGAGATGCTTGTCTTTTTCAAGACACTTAACAGAAGTGGAGCCTTCCCCTGACTGTTGCTCTGGTTTTGCACATTTTTCAGTCTATTCCAATTCTTCAGTAACTGTATTCCAACTTAAGAGGACTCAGACCTGTTCTGGTATTTTCTCATTTATGGAAAAACTCTTTCTGGTAATAATTTTATTAGGGCCACCATTACTGGGAATCATTGTACTTTATTATTTCCTGTTTCGTCTCGCCCCAAGCATCCACACTGCTCTGAACTTCAGAGAAAGCTATGCTGTGGGTATTTATTTCCTCAGTTACATTACATTTAATTCTAGCTCTGAATCACTTTTAATTTAGGGGTCAAAGGAGAGTTCAAAATGAGAAATCAGTATTTTGAACTGAATGCTTATGAAAATACAACATATTAAAAGTTATTGAATGCAACAAAGGCAGTATTAAGGGGATGTTTATCCACATTAAATGCTGATATTTAAAAAAGAAGCAAGCTTTCAGTTTAGTGACCATGGCTGCTCTCTTAACAAACTAGAAACAAAAAAAAAGAACAAAATAACAAATATAGACAAAGTAAGCACAAGGAAGGAAATGCTAAAAATTAGATTGAAATCAATGAAATTGATAACAGAAGAATAGAGAAAAATCAATGGAACTACATCCAGAATATATTAAGAAGTCTAAAACAATAAAGAATAATTTTAAAGATTCAAAATGAGGCAAACATTTGAGTTGTTATTTCACCAAAAATAATATACGATGGCAATAAGCGTGTACACACCAGTCAATAGTCATTAGACATTAAAGAAATGCAAATTAAAACACAATAATATTCCACTATCCACTATTAGAAACATGAAAAACTGACCATAACAATTCTTTCAAGGATGTGGAACAGTTGGAACTCTCATCTACTGTTGAAAGGAATGTAAAATGATACAAACACTTTGTAAAACAGTCAAGAAATTTCATGAAAAGTAAAAATTTATCTACTATAAGATGCAGCCATTCTACTCCTAAGTATTTACCCACGCAAAACTAAAGCATATGCCCATAGAAAGATTTGTACAGTAATGTTTTTTTTTAATTTTTTTTTAATTTTTTAATTGTTTTTGCCATACATTGTCAGTAATGTTAGTAATTGCTTTGTTTGCAGTAGCCAATGACTGGAAACAATACGAACGTTCATCAACAAAGATAAAGAAACTGCTGTATGTCCATATGATGGAACACCGCTCAACAATAAAACGGGGGGGGGGCACTACTAATATACACATATTTGAATCTCAAAATAATGATAGTGACTGAAAGAAGCCAGACAAAAAAGAGTACATTCTATATGATTCCATTTGTATTGAATTCCAGAAAATGCAAACTGACTTACAATAACAGAAAAGAGATCAGTGGTTGCCTGGGGATGGACAAAGGGCTGGGGAGAGGAATTATGAGTAGGCACAGAGTTACTTTTAAGGGTGATGGATATGTTCATTATCTTTACTATAAAATGGTTTCTTGACAGTTTCATCAGTGTATACATCTATTCAACTCATCAAATGACATACTCTATATATGTGTGATTTATCATAAATCAACTCATCTCAATAAAGTCACTGAAAAGTTTGAAAATGTAGTACCACTCACACTGATGTTGTAAATATAAATAAAAGAGGGAACTTAAGTGGGAACATAATTCTATGTGCTGGGACAAGAGAATTTGTACCTACAGTGATTTAGGACAAGCACATAAAAAATAAAATATGACCAGAAAATAGAGTGATAAATATCTGAAAACGGGGATTGATGGAACCAACCACATAATTAACTCCGAGTCTTTAGTGTGTTATTCTACCTCTGGAATAGGTTTTGGATTTGTGGGTAGTAAACACACATACATACACCCATACACTCATATAAATTCCTAACTTTTTTTGGCAAAGGATACAGACCTTAACAGAAGCATGACGCATGGTAGTGGTCCCAGACAGAAACAGACCCAGGCTGTCATTCTGGGCTCCTGTTCTTGGGGGCTAAGTCTCCAGTGGATCCTGCAAGTCAGGTAGGACCCAGGCATAAGTACAAGAAAGATAATTCTTGTTTTTGCCTCTTCTTTTTTATTTGGACATTACTAATCTGGAGAAATAAACACTAAGAACCTTTTCCCTTTTTTGAAGGGAATGTTTACAAATACAACACTCTGCTGGTTCATAGACCAAATTAAGCAAGGCTTGTGATTGCAAGGGCACATCTTCATCAACAGAAAGAGGAATCATGCCAGCTGTCCCTGGCTCTGCCTTCCTCCAGCTCCCCAGGAGTCCAGAAAAATCATGCTGCTACTGTATGAAAACCTTTGCTAGTAGTGACATGAAGTCATCAGAGCCTGAGGTTCACTTTCAAAGGTACAACATCTTCTCTGGAAAAATTGATTTAAAAAAGTAATGCTAGTGTCCCCAAATTCAGTCACTTAAGAGATCAAAAAAAAGAAAAAAGCATTTTTCAAAGCTAGATTTCACATATGGGGAAAAAATGGTACAAGCTACAATATCTATTGATAAGACTCTTGTGATTCACACAGAACTAAAGCCAAATATTGTGATCAGAACAGGCTTTTGGTGAATTTTCTATCGTAAATAACACCACATATGATAGTAGACATGTTTCTTTACTATTGGATGAAACTGCTGACTTGGAAAGAATGAGTCGGTTCTTGGCATATGTGCATAGTATTCAATATTTATAAAGGAGAAATGATAAATATTTGTGCTCTTTAGAAGAGATAGTTGTTTGAGTAAATGACTATTTTTGGAGGCACAATTATGTTTAGTGAAGTTGTCTTAGAATCAGTATTGTGGAATTTTAAAAAACAAGTCTTCCTATTCCTAAAAAAAGTTTAGAAAATAATGAACCCCCTTCTCTTTGATCAAGAAAAATACGACATTTGAAAATGTGAGTTTCCCTTTCAAGCAGAAAATCAGCTTCTCTAGCAGGGAAACTGGAAAGGAGTCTAAAGTGCTTTGTTTGTTCAGGCCTCATATTATAAATTGCTTTTCTTTGCTGATAAGAAAAGCTAAGACTTCAGAATATTCATGATCCAGGAAGCCAAACAAAAACCTGCCTGTGAACTAATCAGGTTGAGACAAATGTGTAAGACTCAAATGTGATTCTGTTCAATCATAAGTGACAAATTCCCTAAGTTGTGTTTTCCTGTCATTCAACATAAAGAGATAAGTATTTTCTTGTCAGTTTTACTAATTAAGACTGTTACATCTACAACACAATCTTTATCCTCCAGTCTTGAGAGAACTGCAAGGAATCACAGAAATGTTTTCACAGGCAAAGAAGAATGTAGTTTATGAGGGCCTGTTTCCTTTATCTCCCCTATAATTCATACTGCAAAGCTATCACCAATGTACTTCTCTGCCTTTCTTTACTCAGAGTATAAGAAAGAGCTACAGAAGATTCTGGTTTAGACAAGAGCTATCAAAATCAATTATCTTCTTTTTGCCAAAGAGTTAAAAAATAATTAAAGACACTCCTGACAGCATCAAACATAAATAAACTAGAAAGCAGAGTTTAGTGTTTGAAATCCCCACTGCAGTGCTACCGAGGTATGCTGGCTCATGCAAACATTTGCACTTAAACCTCAATCCTCATTTTTCTATATTCCTAGAGATGAGTTGGAGTTCAACTATTTGCTGACCTTGAAACAAATCAATAATAAATTTATTGAAGAAACTATGGATTTGATTATTTCAACCCAACTGAATGTCTTTTGAGCATCCTATGTGAAGAAATGGGCAAGAAACATGATTCTGTCTTCCAAGGAGAAAGATACACATACAGGTCTTCAAAATGAAGGATGTGATAAGAGCACTTTTTCCATGGCACTGATAATGCCAGCAAGGACGATTGCTCTGACTCCTGGTGGCTGACTCAACTGGCATATCTCCACATTAGAGTCAGTTATCTCCAACACCCCGAACCTCACACGTCAGGGCTGAAACAGCTTATGCTTAGTGAGGAGAATGACATGTCCAGGAATTCCCGAGAAGACCAAAGTGTGGTATAAGCCCCGTGATCACCACGAGCCTGAGTCTCCCTAAAATTATCTTTTTTTTTCCAGAAGGGGAAAACACCTAATTATGTCATTTTTTAAAATTATATCTAAATATTAAAATGACAAAAATTATATCTAAAGTAAAATGACAAAATACATTCACAAGCTGAGTAAAACCAACGAATAGGTTGAAAACTTATTACCCACTCCTTATTTGAATTACAATTCTGAATTCCTCAGTATTTGAAAGTGCTTATTGAGAAGGATTCCAGGATTCATTCATTCAACAAATTTATTGAGCCACCACTGTCTACCAGATCCTTTTCAAGGCACTGTGCTATAACAGTGCAAACAAATAAACAAACAAAAAAACCCCATATTCAGCTTTCATTCTGGTGTGTGGGTGGAAGGGGAGGATTAAGAGAATACAAACAGCAAACATAGTAAATAAGTGAAAAAAATAGTACATTGGAAAGTGATAATTTTTGTGATTAAAAAAAAAGTTGAGTAAGTTTCCTACTTATTCAGGACCAGAAATGCCTGTCAAAAGAGAGTGGTAGGGAGGGTAGAGGCCATCACAATATACTGATGACCAACAGATATATGAAAAGATACTCCAGAGAGATGGAATCGGCAGGGAGGTGGGAGGGGGGTTCTGGAAGGGGAACACATGTATACGCATGGTGGATTCATGTCAATGTATGGCAAAACCAACAGGATAATGTAAAGAAAATAAATTTTTAAAAACAAATAAATAAAAGCAAAAAAGAAAGTCAAAAAAAGAAAAAGAAAAGATACTCAACATCACTAATCATCAAGGAAATGCAAATCAAAGAGAGTAGCATTGAAAGATATACCTTACCATATGTAAAATTAGATAGCCAGTGGAAATATGATGCAGGGAGCTTAAATTCATGAGACAACCTCTAAGGGTGGCATGGGGTGGGAGGTGGGAGGAAGGTTCAAGAGGGAAGGGACATACATATCCCTATGGCTGATTCATGTTGGTATATGGCAGAAATCAACACAATATTGGAAAGCAATTATCCTCCAATTTTAAAAAATCTAAATAATTTTTTAAAACCCACATTACACCTGCCAGAATGGCTATCATCAAAAAGAACACAAATAACGAGTGTTGGTGAGGATGTGGAACAAAGGGAACCCTCATACACTGTTGATAGGAATGCAAACTGGTGCAGCCACTGTAAAAAAAAAAATACAGTACAGAGGTTTCTCAAAAAGCTAAAAATAGAACTACCATATGAGCCGGCAATTCCACTCCTGGATATATATTAAAAAAATTTTAAAAAAAGTAACACTAATTCGAAAATATGCATGCTCGGCAATGTTCATAGCAGCATTATCTACAACTGCCAAGAAACTGAAGCAACCTAAGTGCCCATCAACAGACGAATAGATAAAGAAGATGTGGCAAATACTGCATGCTGTCACTTACATGTTGCTGCTGCTGCTGCTAAGTCACTTGTCATGTCTGACTCTGTGTGACCCCACAGACGGCAGCCCACCAGGTTCCTCTGTCCCTGGGATCCTCCAGGCAAGAATACTGGAGTGGGTTGCCATTTCCTACTCCAATGTATGCATGCATGCCAAGTCACTTACATGCAGAATCTAAAAAGTGCAACAAAATAATTAATATAACAGAAAATAAACAGACTCACAAATATAGAGAACAAATTGTTAGTTACCAATGGAGGTATGGAAGACAGGAGGGGTGATATAGGGGTTGGGAAGTAAGAGGTACAAGCTATAAGGTATCAAATAAGCTATAAGGATGTATTGTAAAACATAGGGAATATCTTATAATGAAGTATAACATTTAAAAATTGTGATTTACTATATTGTGAACCTGTAACTTAAATAATATTGTGCAGCAACTAGACTTCAATGAAAGAAAACAAATGATAAAATAGGGTGATCGAAGCAGGCCATATTGCAATAGTGACAGTTGAGGAAAGACAAGGCGATAAGGAAAGTAAGTATGCGGATAACTGGGGGAAGCAGTCAGTGTAGAGACTGGAAGGAGGCTGTCTGGGTACTGGAGAAGGCGGTGGACTGGGATGGAGCCACTGAGCATGAGGAACGTAGGGAATGAGCCTGAGAAGTCACCAAGGCTGGACCATGAAGACCCCCATAACAACAGTGACTTTCACTCTGAATGCCACGAAGTACTTGCAGGGCTTTTGAAGACTGGCACTATCTGGTTTAGATATTACATGAAGAATTTTCATGAATGTGTTGAAAACTGATTATGCAGGAGGAGCAGAGTAAGAAGCAGTTAGAAAATGACTGTCATGATCCAGGATGCTGATGAGATGCTGAAGGCTTGCCCCAGGGTCGCAGCAGAGGAGACAGTGAGAAGTGTTGAACTCTGGATGTGTTCTGAAGGTGGAGCCAACAGCATTTCCTGATAGCATAGATGCCATATGTGAGAGAGAGGGGGAAATCATGATGGCGCGAGTCTTTGTTCCCTGGTCCCTAGAAAACCAGATTTGCCACTGACTGACTTGCTATCCCTAACCGGAAGTAACGGCCAAACCTGCACAGACAAAGCATCACACAGCTCCAGGTACAGCAGTTCCCTCTTCTGTAAAGTTTCACTGTCTGTGCATGCAATCAACAGCAGTCCCAAAATGTTAAATGAAATATTCCAGAAAAAAGAATTCAGAAATTTTAAATTGTGCCCTGTTCTGAATAGCAGGATAAAATCTCATGCCATCCGCCCCACTTGGTCCTGCCTGAAATGGGAATCACCCCTTTGTCCAGCGTCTCCCATCTGTTAGCCCCTTAGCAGCCATCTCAGTGATCAGATTGTCTGCTGTGATATCACCCTGATTGCAATTCATAATGGCTGCAAAGTACAAGAGCAGTAATGCTGGCAATTCAGACATGCCAAAGAGGAGCTGTACAGTCCTTCCTTTCACTGAAAAGAGGAAAGTTGTTGACTTAGTAAAAGGGAAAAAAAAAGATTCATATGCTGAGTTTGCTAAGATCTACATTAAGAACAAATCTTCTATCGTGAAACTGTGAGAAGGAAAAATACATTTGTTCTAGGTTTGCTGTTGTACCTCAAACTGCGAAAGTTGCAGCCACAGTGCATGGTAAGTGCTTGGATAAGATGGAAAAGGCATTAAGTTCGGACAGTAAGTTATTTTGAGGGAGAGAGAGACCACATACACATAATTTTTGTTATAGTATATTGCTATCATTGTTCTGTATTATAATTAGTTATTGTTGCTAATCTCTTACTGTGCTTAATTTATAAATTAAACTGTATCAAGTATATACAGGAAAAATATAGAATATCAAAGACTCAGCACTGTCTGTGATTTCAAGCATTCACTGGAGGTCTTGGATTATGTCACCACAGATAAGATGGACTACTGTACTCCTTCCAAGCCACTTTAGGGATGAGCCTGGCCTACAGTCACATTTATTCAGATACTAAATACAAGGTATTAGAACTCCCTTTAAACAGTACATTACAATGCCAGCTACCTGTTTGAGAGGAAAATTCCAGAGGGTTTATTTTCATAATCTTCTTGCCCCACTGACCATGTCATTAAGTTCAACATGTCCCACATCCAGTCCACTTAAGTGGTACCTCATGAGCAGGAACATCCTTATCTCGTCATCTTACTACTCCCAGTGCATCAAATTCTCAATGAGTATTTTGTCAAATAGAACTGAACAACTGATCCTTTATCCTATTTCCCTTGGATAAACTGTTTTCCTAAGGGAAAACAGTTGTACAGGAAGAATGTGCATTCCTTAAATAACTTTGAATGGATAGAGCAAATGTTGCCTTCCTATCCTGGCCTGTGATTAGTGCGGTTTCCAATACAGAGACAACCAACTCAGGAAACAGGGGCATAAATGCCCCCTTGAAGCAAGCCTGCATCCCTACTACAATGAGAACTCACTCAGGGCCACCAGCTCCTTGACAATAGGGCATGCCAATTTCACCTGGCAAGTTAATGGGAGACAGCCAAGAATGATGCCTTTCACACATCCTAGGATGTATGTGTTTGAGTCACCATACTGGAGCCATGATGGGGCTGTGTTCCCTAGGGCCTGGAAGTACAACTCACTCTCAATTCCAAACTTTCTTTCAGCTTCATGGAATAGCACAAGGATACCACAGAGTGCGGTTGATTACAACAGTATCAGTCACAACAATCTAAGAGAGGCATTTCAAATCTCTGATTTAAAGGTATTGTTGTGAATGTCATTTGCATGGGGCAGAAGGAAAAAATCAAGGAATAAAATCAGGGTTATGAAAATTGTTGCCTAGAGGATGGCTGAATTTTTACTTTAGCAAAAGCAAAGAGGAAACAGGAACACAGTAAAGAAAAATATCACTTGGGTTACTCTCAGCTAAATAGGATCATATAAAAATGAAATGGAGAATAAACATACTGTGATGTTGATGGATTATGATGAGAACTGAGTTAAGGAAAAATAAGTGCTTTAAATCATCCAATTCTCTAAATAATACTGGAAACCAGGAAACTGGATGTGTTCAAGCTTATCTGCACCAAATCTGAAAAATGTTGCCAAGATGACTAACTGCAATTTCACAATGACATGATGGGGCCCCAAAAGCAATTCTGAAGACAGCTTGTCTCCTTGCAGAGATAACAGACCCAGACATAATCTAAGTTCCTTCAAAGGGTCAATTCGGGGGTCACTGCCAAGATTAAGTTTGTAATTGTTGTAATTTCACTTTCCACTGGCAGACAGCATCAAGTCAGAGGAGGCACTTCCCAGAAGGGAGCAATTTTCTCTATAAAATGATTGTCACTAATAGAGCTTATGAGGAAGGTGGACAGCCCTTGATTCTTTCCCAGGCTCTCATTTTGCACTGCCATAGCAAGTAGTAGGTCACAAAATTTAAGAGACTCTAAGCAATGATCATGAAGCCACAACTTTTGAGGTCCTAAAACTACCGACCAAAAGACCCATTCAGAGCAACATCTCATCTTCTCATGCAAGAGCAGTTAGACAAGCATGGTGGTGAGTACACTGCCGGGCAACTCTGGCTGTTTGAGAGAGAGGCTTTGACTGTTGCCCGTGCTTTACAAAAGCAAACAAAGGCTCTAGTCCTCATGGCTAGTCTGGGAAGATGTAGCACAACTCTTGGTTCTATGGGAATGGGGCCTCCCTAGCTCATCCCAGTAGAAGATATTTGCTCAGCTCCCAAAGGCCACATGGCAGGCTTTGCACTTACAGAATCAAAACAGGAAACTTGTGCTCAATTAGATCAATTCTCTTATAGGTGGTAAAACTGAGAGCAAGATCTGGTGAGAGACTTTCCCAAGTTTATACAGTCAATTAGTGGTAGAGTTCACCTTCAGTCTTATATTCTAACCATTGAGCAACATTTTCTACTTGAGTATATTTGATGTGGGTAATTATTCTGCCAACCATCCAACTGAAGCATTTGATATTGGAGGAGAAAGCTATGGGGACAAATATGCAACTTGGACTTGCTGTTTCCTGTTTTTATTGTACTAATTAGCATCATTACTGTAAGTATACCACGAAAGAGTTTCTTAAGCATTATTTTTATCTAGAGCCACATAATATGTATACTTTGGGGATATGTATAATTACTGGCCCCCCCAACTCAATTGTGAGGCCAAGCAGTATCTGTGTCTTTCCTATATCAATATTTTTAGCTTCTTTGCCACAAGCAGAGATGTGATAATTATCAGATGCAATCAGATCTGAAGCATAAAATGCAATTTCCAAATATCACTGAAAACCAAATGTAGAAAAGTGTGCTACATTCCTACGAGCCAAACTTAACTGGAGAACTAATAATACTGGCTTCTGTTGACCTACTCATGATTCAACATGTAAAAGAAGAGTAGGATGCCCTGAACTCAGAAGTCAAAGAGTCACCAGTCTTTAGTTGTCAATGTAGAGAATTGAATTTTGCATTGTCATTTGATTGTCTAATGGGTTAGGAAAAAATAGGCTTGATTGCATATGTGCTTTCAACTCTGTGTTTGTGCCTGACCTTGTTCATAACTACCAGGTCTTCAGCTCCCAGCCCAATTTGAAAAAAGTGTTCTCATCATATTATTAACCATCTCATAAGAAGTAGGAGTGTTTCTTCTGCAAATTGCAACTCAAAATTAGCATGTTTAGGTAAAATTAAGCAAATACATACACATATACATTCGATTGAAAGCAAATAGTAATAGACTATCTTCAACCAGCTCTTCTGACTCCAATTTCCGTACTGACTATTGATTTGTGTTCTCAGGGAGAGTCAGATCCCAGCAGTTGGCCTCAAATGGCAAGTCAGTCTAAGCAAAAACTATGACTCCTTATTCCTTAGCATCTGACATTTGAAGAGACGGATGTCTAATGAAGGTTTCTTTTCAGAGCTGCCCCATTAAAAGAAAAGTACCCATCAGTCAATCAATGTGGGCTCACAATACCAAAAGCTCTGGGAACCAACTCAGTAGGAGAGAGGTAAATATGAAAGGGTGGGCCACCCAACCTCACTGTGATGTAAATAAGGGTTGTAGGACTAAGGCCCCCTTCCGACAGCCTGGAATGAACTACCAGAAATGGTTCTCCTGATTGTATTTCTGCTCAACACTGGAGGGCTTCCCTTTTTTTCCTTTAATGTAGAGGGAGAGAAAAAAGTCTGCCTGGTCAAAGCCACACAAGGGAATTCTCTTAAAATAAACAGCTAAACTTAACTGTAGGCCTTTCTTCCCATCGACATATTTTAAATGTGTATTATGTTAGATGGCTGCTGGAAAAATGACAAGTGTCTGTTTTCATTAGACTCCCCAAGTACATGGATCTAACTGACAGCCTTTCAGAGACATGGAGGAACTTCCAGCTACAGAGTTTCCATAGAAACGTGTCCCCACTGCTAGGACTGCATTCTAGCTCCAGCTCAAGTCATCATTCACAGAAGCCCACATTCCAGACACTCTGTTAAGTTATCCAGGAATTTCAACATCCAAAAGGTTAACAAACCAAATTTTCCAAGTGGGTAAAATTTTCTGCTTTGCAGGCTAAGCTTCCACTTCAGAGCTCCAAGAATTCTTTGTTCAAATTACATGCCTTTTTGTTTATTCCAGTCTGGTTCTGTAGCATACTGATTGTATATTTTAAAGCTAGGAGGTTTAAATTGTCCTGGTTCTCTCTCCATCTCTCTCCAAAGGAATAACATTGCATCCTTCCTCTCTTCTAGGAGGTTTTGCTTACCACTCTTAATCATCTAAGATGAGTGTAGCCACATCAATAAACTCCAGGTTCACAAGTTTGCAGGTAAAGTGGGATGAGGAGAGAGGAGGCACAAGAGCACTTGGCCCAGGAAGTGGCTGGTGGGGGCTGCAGCCCAGTCTACTCTCCACTCACCATGCCAATCTGTGGGGCTGTATCACTCCAGAGTGATGCCTTTTTCTAAGACAGGTATGCAGCCTGACCATATGTAACCTACTTAACACACATTATTTCACTTAATCCTCAGAGCCTGATGACAGAGTTCTTATTAATCCTAAATTATATTGAGCAAAATCAAGGTTAAGCACCATGCTCAAGGCCACACAGCCTGTAAATGGCAAAGCTGGGATTTCAAAGTAAGTCCTCCAACTCCCACGCCCGTATTCTCTGCACAGCACTTGAGAGTGGAGAAAAAAATGCAGAGTGTGAACTCCTTGATTTCCTCAAAGAGGAAGGAAGGTCTGCTGGACACAGAAAGGGTGGCTTCTGCTCTTCAAATCATCCAATTAGAGAAATTTCTCACAAACTGCTATCCACACCAGGTCCACTGGCACTTAAAAAAGTCAATTATTCTTTAAGTGTGTATGGCGCCACCTTCTGGGCTGCGCCACATACAGGCTCCTCTAACCAAGAGGAAATGACAGCCCCACCCTGACAGCTTCTGGGACATGATGCTCTATGCTCAAACAAGATGGTTTGGATCCGTGGTAATAGATCCTTATCAGTTAATTGAATCAGCCACTGCTCATCTACCTGGCCATCTCTGATGGGCTCCACAAACAGCGTTTCACAATCAAGATCCGCTGAAAATGAGATGCATAAGTGAATGGCTTCCTTCAAACTGTAACCAGCTCACAATGAGAAAGGAAGGCTCAGGTCTCATATTCCAGCGTGGGGAGAAAAAGTGTTTGTTAAGCAGAGGACAAGCATGGGTTTAAGGCTTAATCATTTTCATTTCTCTTAATTGAAATATTGTGTCACAGGGGCCTTGTGTTCACTCACTTTTTAACTTTTTAATAAAAGAGGAATTTAGACATAAGAGAAGTATGTGAGTATGAATTCAGTGACTGAGTGAATGGAGGGGACACACCAATAGCTAACTGACCCTCAGACATGACAATGTCTACCTCTATGGCCAAGCCTGGGGCTGCTGATCACTATGACCTGCAGCTCAGCGAATTACCTCCGCTCATAATACACAGGTAAAGGACAATGATGAGGTTAAAGGCAAAAGGGATGTAGACATAGAGGTCAGTGTCCAATGCTTTGAAACAGGACAGCTCAAAAATAGCAGAGGAAAAGTTAAAAAAAAAAAAAGGAGAAGGAAAAGTCAGAATAGTACCTCCTGCCCAAACTGGGGAAAAGTGGACTTTTTCCAGGCATCTTCCAAGAATCCTATCTTTACCCCACTGCTGCCAACTAAATCAGCTAGTGAAGAGCACATTTCTAAATGTGCTCTTTCTAGTTGGAAATTCCATCCATCCAACTGCAAACAGGAGGAGACAGGGGAAGAGAAAGTACTTGCAGGCGTAGAGCAGGAAAGCAGATAGAATTACTCATCTCTTCATCCTTTCAACAAATATCTATTGATTTTTTCAACAAATACCTGTTCAACAAATATCTATTGTCTGGCACTAACTATATGCCAGACACTAGGAAAGGAGTAATAAAATATTCTCATGGAACATATACACTGGTAGGGGAAGACAGAGGAAGACAGTTGGTCATAAAAGAACAACAAAAATTAAAGTAAGATAATGAGGAAAGGGTGTTATTTTATCATAGGGAGGTCACAGTGGCCTTTTCAATGAGGTGGTATCCGACCAGAGACTTGAAATGAAGAAACAAGCCATTAGGACATGCAAAAGGAAGAGCAACACAGCAGAAGAGTCCATGCAAAGCCCTTGAGGTGCCCTCAGGGCAGACCTTGTTCACACCAAGCAAGAGGCTGAGGAGCTTGAGGGAAGTGACCGAGTATTGCAAAATGGGACCTCTAGGGAGCTGACTCTGAGAATGAAATGATTTTGCAAGAAGTGTATTTAGGGAGTACACATGGGATCAACACGTATAAAAGAAAAAGGAAGAAAACAAGATTGAGCAAAAAGGAGAATTGGACCATGACATGGTCTTGACAAAGGACTCAGCAGCCCCTTAGGGATCTCTGGGGCTGGACTGAGCCTTCAGAGCTATCCTGCACCACCTCCTGGAGACTGGACTCGGGGCCTCCAAATTGGTGAGAATCCTTGGTGACAGACAGGAGGAGATGAGAACAGAATTATCGATGCTTTGTACATGAGTCTCTGTTGGCACAATCCATGGACCCAAGGATCCTACTCAGGGAGGGGGACTGGGAAGCAGATGCTTCAAACCTGAGAACTACTGCCCTAAAACAGGATGAGGTGATGCAGGACAATTCTGAAGGGTCATTCCAGCTTGAGCCACAGATGACCTTCAATTATGAAACTATTAGAACAAGAAGTAAAAATGTATGTATTCTTTGACAGAAAAACAAAACTCAAGTAATCATCATTTCTAAGTAGAGGAGCTTGAAGCATATCCTACAGGCTCTCATCCCATGTTACAATTACAATAAAAATCTGTACGACATCAGGGAACCTGACAAGAAACCATAGTAACAGCCCACTACTCACCTCCATTCCTATTCAAAGATAACACTCCTATCTGCTGATGCAGTGGGTCTTGGGCTGCATAAAGGGATACTCATGAGGGATTTCCAATAATAGGGATGCAACATTTTTAATCAACAAGGTAGTGGTGTGGGACACAAAAATTTATGACAGATCTTATTTCATTTTTGGAAAACATGAAGGGGAAAATGTGACCCAACATAGACACTGCCTCAGTCAAGCTGTCATTGGTAAGTAAAGCTTGCAGAGAAACAACCTTCCACATCAAACCTCAGAACTATGTCAGCCAATTAACCATCTGATTGAAAGAAGAAGCATTATCCAGAAGACTAAGGGCTGAATAAAAACATTGTTGCTTTGGAGACAATTTGATAAGCAGGTAGAGAAACTATTCAACAGAGAATAAAATAAAAATGAAATAAACAGATGGTGAGACTTTTTGCTAATAAATATACTATAGTATGGAGAAGGCAATAGCAACCCACTCCAGTACTCTTGCCTGGAAAATCCCATGAAGGGAGGAGCCTGGTAGGCTGCAGTCCATGGGGTCGCTGAGTCAGACATGACTGAGCATCTTCACTTTTCACTTTCATGCATTGGAGAAGGAAATGGCAACTCACTCCAGTGTTCTTGCCCGGAGAATTGCAGGGACGATGGAGCCTGGTGGGCTGCTGTCTATGGGGTCGCACAGAGTCGGACATGATTGAAGTGACTTAGCAATAGCAGCAGCATACTATACTATGGTTCTAAGTGGCTCAGATGGTGAAGAATCTGCCTGCAATGCAGGAGACCCAGGTTCGATCCTTGTGTCCAGGAGGATCCCCTGGAGAAGGGAGTAGCAACCCACTCTAGTATTCTTGCATGGAAAATTCCATGGACAGAGGAGCCTGGCAGGCTATAGTCCATGGGGCCGCAAAAAAGTCAGACACAACTTAGCAACTAAAATACCATCCTATATTTTAGTAAATATACTATACTAACTTTAAAACAAAATTCTCATGCAAATATTGAACAATTTAAGTCATGGGTTAGATTAATAATGAATAGAAAAGAAGTGGGGGCAGGAAAACAAGCCAAAAAGTAAGAAGTTCTCATATTCCATAAAGAGCATAAATGGTTGCATTTCACCACACCTGGATGATTACACAAGAATGATTCTTTTTGTCTTAAATAATCACTTTGATTGCTAAAAACAAGAACAATTATGCTCCAATCTTTACTAAGAGTAAAGAAAATGTGGCCATTCAACAAAAAGGTTAAATAAAAGAAAAACAGTAAGATGCGTGGTGTCTTATGTGATGAATAATTTATATCCTATAAAGAAAGGAAGTTCTGTAAGTAGGGGAAGGGTGTACTCCTCAAGGAAGGCATCTAAACAAACAGGAAACCCAAAGAAAGAACCAGGACAGCAGCACTGAGTGCCAGATGGCAGACCAGAACCAACTGTGTACGGTCTACTCAATACCCCTGCTGAGACCCCTAAGCCATAAGCAATATGCCCAACACCCTACATGTTCAGACCTTTAAGTGTGCCCACAGGAACTTGGCTATGAACACTTACAGAATAGTTTACGCAAAACCTTTTATATGTATTAGCTACACAGTCTTCGCCACATGTCTCTGAGGGAGGTCACATGTTGGTTAGTGTAGGAATTGGGTTTCTAACCTATCCAATCTTATGATTAAAATCACACTTCTAGCTTTCCTACTGGAGCACACGAAGAGGAAGGGAATCCAGAACACAATAACTGTAAACTTAGAAGATAATTAAAATGATGCTAAAAATAGAAAAACTTATAGGAGCCTGGCACAGCTGACCTCATTTGTAAAATTAGCACATTAGATGACTCTGTTACACCATAAAAGCAAAAATAATGACGCTAAGCATTCCACTAAAAATCTTAGGGAAAAAAAGAGGAAAATAACATGGGATAATAACATAAACAAAAGTAGACATAAGTGAATAGAAAAACAGTAAAATTAATAAATCTAAAATCTGGATTCTCTGGAAATACTAATAAAAGAGACAAACCCATGCTGGAACTAATAAAGACAAAGAGAAAAGGCATAAATAGACAAAATGTGGAAGGAGGATGGAGATGTAGCCAGCTATACACAAGAGACTGTTTTAAATTATAAGTGAATATTCTATACACTTGGAAAATGATGCCACTGGGGGGAAAAATCCTCAAAAGGATAAAATATAAAAATTGACACAATAAGGAGAAATATGAACAGGCTAAAAAGTGATAGATAAATTGGAAAATGTTTTAAGGAAACACTCAGAGAAAGCCTTGTTTTCTTCTGTTTTGCACACCGTTTCTTGTTTCTACATCTGGCACTCCTCTAAGCAGCAGGCAAATGGGGCAGACATTTCTCTTGCAGGGACTGCGAGGCTGGCTACACAATTGAAATGTTATGGAGGGAATGGGATCACAGATTTCCTCCATCAGTAAGTACACTATTAACAACCTAGATACAGAATAAGAGCTAAAGAGACACCACCAGTAGCGCTGGAAAGCTCAGGACCCGGAAGGAGTCAATCAGCTTTTAACTAAAGGCTCCCTCGGAAAACCCCTGCCAAGGGGTGCCCCTTGGCTCAGAGCTATGGCTGGTCCCAAAGCAGATGAGGAGGCTGGGACCAGAAGAGTCAGTGAGTCACAAAAGCACCTATGCTCTTCCAACCTTCTAGCAAGAGGTCATGATAGTCAATGTGGCTCAGTGTTCTAGAAAGGAAAACAAAGGATCACCATGGGGTACAACCCGCTATACTGTTCAACCCTGAAATCCTAAAGTCTTTGGGAAAGTGAAAGTGCTAGTCTTTCAGTCATGTCCAACTCTTTGTAACCCCGTGGACTGTATTCTGCCAGTTTCCTCTGTCCATGGAATTCTCCAGGCAATAATACTGGAGTGGGTTACCATTCCCTTCTCCAGGGGATCTTCTGAACCCAGGAATTGAACCAGGGTCTCCTGCATTGCAGGCACATTCTTTACCCATCTGAGCCACCAGGGAAGCCCAGAGTCTTTGGGAGGGGTTATTAAATGTGTGTGTGTGTGTGTGTGTCTGTGGAAGAGGGCAAGGGTGGGATGATTTGGGAGAATGGTATTGAAACATGTTAATTATCATATGTGAAATCAATCGCCAGCCCAGGATTGATGCTTGGGGCTGGTGCACCGAGATGTCCCAGGGGGAGGGAATCGGGAGGGAGGAGGGAGGGGGGTTCTGGAGGGGGAGCATATGTAAACCCATGGCGGTTTCATGTCATTGTATGGCAAAACCAACACAATAAAGTAAAGAAAATAAAAATTAAAAAATAAAAATAAAAATAAATGTGTGTGTGCATGAGCTCAGTTGCTCAGTCATGTCTGACTCTTTATGACCCCATGGACTGTAGCCCACTAGGTTCCTCTGTCATACTATCGCTAGTGGGTAGCTGCATAGCACAGGTAATTCAGCTCAGTACTCTGTGATGCCCTAGATGGGTGGGATGTGGAGTGGTGGAAGGGAGGTCCAAGAGGGAGGGGATATATATATATATATATATATATATAAATCAATTTGTTATACAACAGAAACTAACATAACATTGTAAAGCAACTACATC
>ML662447.1:3474413-3816198 GCA_007570785.1 Antilocapra americana | reverse complement strand
AAAAAAAAAAAGACCAAGGTCCCAAACATTCTCAGTTGAAGTTCTGAGTTGTAGAGAGTAGGGAATTTTTTAAAAATTGTGCATCCTTTGGAAAGTCAAGGCCAACAGGCGCTAGGCTGAGCTTTCAGAAATATCTCCCAGAGTCATAACAGCTCCAGTTAGGAAGTTGCTGCTTCCTGAAGCCACACCATATCACCTCTGACTCTACTCCCACCACCAAGAGGGCAGCCCATATTCTGCTTGGTTCCCCGAGTGGTCTGTATCTAACTTGTAGAATCTAAGTCACGTGTCTGCACCCTAGCAGTAAGGGAGGTTGGGAAATATAGGAGTCTGGAGGTAATGGTGGCTTTACTTTTTTGCTGGAAAGGTAGGATTTACAAAATAGGTCACTGTCAAACTATGAAGAGAGCGCGTATGATGTAGAGCATCTGTGGACAACGAATGTCAGGTACTGGGGCTGTGGGCAAGTCAGGTCTGTCTCCTCTCCCATTAAAAAAAGAGCGTGTACTAAGAACTTCTCTTAAAGGATGTGGGAATTAAATAAGAATATGTATGCTCGTCACAGAGGCTGACACATAATTCTCCATAAGTGTCAGTTCACAAAAGACACCTGCCCTAAATGTATATGTAAAACTGTTATTGCCTCTTCCTGAGTCTGTTCCCATCACAAAGATGCTGAATTTGAAAATGTCATTTCACATTCCATCTTGGTGGAGGACAAAACATGACCCAATATAGTGACAAAGAGTCTGGCTATAAAGTCAAAACATGGAACCAGTGACCCACGAAAACACCCCGAATGGAGATAGAAGCCACATCACTTCTCCTTTAAAGCTCAAGAACACGGTATGCAGAGAAAGACGCTCCACTGTTAGCTAATGTCTTGTCTAGCAACCAAAAAGGCAATGTGACGGCAACGACAAAGCCCAGCGCAGTCCCCAGATGCCGAGCATGTCTATGTGCCAAGCACTATGAAAGGCTCTCTTCTTCTCAAATTACATTGATCTGATACACTGGTCTTATAAGATGGGCAGACCTGCTTCCTCCTTTTATAGATCAAAAAGACTAAAAACTGAGGCAAGGATCATGTCAGATGAGTAGGCACTAGAGTTTAAGTCAAACTCTTGTCTGATTCCAAAGCTTTCCTCTTTCTCCTACACTGAAAGCCTCTGGTCTTGGGCTCCTTGCCAACTCGTGGCTTTCTGTGGTTTGGCGGTTACCATATTTCCTTTGTCTGCATTACACTCATGGCTTGACAGGGCTAGTGTGCCAGGGGATTCCTTTAGCTCCCAATTTTTCAAAAGTTGGCTGTGCCCCCTGGCACTGACTCTTTGTTTTCTAAACTTAGCATCTGAACCTTTGGTCTCCATGATCTTTTTTTCTGATTTCTCTCAGGGCTTCACAGACCAATTTTGGCCTGAACCCATAGAAGCCCAAAGCTAGTAAACTGATGATTTTAAAAATGGATAAATTAGCCAGAAAAGGCCAAAGTTCATATCAGTTCTCTTAATTTTTATCCTTGTATAAAACAGTTGAGGACACCCAGAAGAACCTGTTGACACTCATCAAAGTTCAATCACGCCCCTACCAGGCGAATGTTCAGTACTTATTCTCCTTGTGATTTCCAGCTTCTTAGGGCTGCTGTGATAGCAGTTTGTACTTCAGATCATTAGCTACTTGCTCCTTAAATGGAATCCATTAGGTGAATATAACCAGGACCCTTCAGTAGTTTGCACTAATTGTGTTGAATTGCTTTGTTAAGGTAAATAACAGAAAAAAACATCAGTGTATACATGTGAAAGCCATAATTTTCCTGTTTGCCCAGACAGTAAGCATTTTGGTCATTGTTTAACAGGCTTATTCAGCTGTCAGATAAATGGGATGATTGATAGTGAGGTCCTGCTCCAGTGAGAAGCCCACAGCTGGGCAACACTCAATCACACTTTTCCTTCCTGCGGAATGAGGAGGAGCTGGGATTCCTCAGTGTGTACATTTCAGGTTGAGAACTCAGCCACAGGTTCCTCTTGGGATGAGGCCATGTAGTAGGAGACTTGGGTCTGATGGTCACTGCTCTACCAGTGTTTGGACAGCTCAGACCCATAGAGAGGGAGAGGGACATACATGCTCATCCCTCAGCTGTCTTGTGAAGGAAAGTGACCACAGAACTGCCTAAGCTAGCTCCCTCTACAGAGATGTCCAGCAGTCACCCTTCAGACCAGTGTCTTTCTAGCCTCTTTTGAGCCATGGAATCATAAAGTATCATGGAGTTGTAAGTGCAAGAGCAAAAGGTAAAAAGACAGATGACATGGTTGCAGTACAGGTGCCTGATGAGTCAATAACCATCCTCTACTTTGTCACTAATGCAGGGGTCCCCAACTTCTGGACTGCGGACTGGTACCTTCCATCAGATCAGTGGCAGCATTAGATTAGAAATAAAAAGCACAATAAATGTAATACACTCGAGTCATCCAGAAACCACCCTCCCACCCCCAATCCAGGGGAAAATTGTCTTCCATGAAATCAATCTCTGGCGCCCAAAAGGTTGAGGACCTCTGAATGGATCCATAGGATGACCAGTTTAAAAACACTACATTTGTTCCAGTAGTTTGGGTAAAAAGAGATTTCCAGGTACCCCGAAGTTACACAAAGGTCAAAAACAAGTGATTCTACTCAGCCCACTAAATATTGTGTTGGCCATTTTATTTACCTCACACAACACAAACACAATGTCTTAGAAAGCAATGTAATTAGCTGGTTTATATTCAATCACAACATGATCATCTTAATTTTGTATCACTGAATTGTATTTAGGTCAATTAAACGTTTGGTCTCTCCCTAAAGCATAACAAAAGCCTGTGGGAGTAAGAACAACCTACTTCTTCTTCTGAGCCTCTTGCCTATCCGATGTATAAAATGTCCTTGCCTTGTGTGACCTCTATCTTTCTTGTGGCTTGATAAACTTTCCCAAACCACTTCAGTTTGGCCACAACTATTACTATTACCGAACAATGGCTTCATCCCAAAGCTGTGATAGATGGAGGGAATGCTGAGGTATTGTCAGGCTTTGAAGTGTGATTTTCCAAGGGAAGAAGATACATGAGTAAGAACCAGCCCTTTCCTGAGAGGAGGCCCATGCTGTATCCAATTTTAAAACTGGGGTTGCTGGGCTTTGCCAAACACATCTCTCTTTTTAGACAACACCAACAAATTACTGTTGTTTTTATTAGGTGGGATAATGGTCTACCATTATATAAAAAAGGTTTGTGGTTTTTAGGGATGTATACAAAAGAAAATACAAGTGAAGTACTATGGTATCTCAAATTCACTTTAAAATGTTTCAGCAAGAAAAGAAAGCCATAAAACAAACATGGCGAAATCTTAATCATTGTCAACTCTTTTTTTTAAGCTTTCTTTTTTTAAATATATTTACTTTTAATTGCTTTACAATGTTTCTGCCAGGTAACATTAAAACATATACATTACCATATGTAAAATAGTCAGTGAGAATTTGCTATATGACACAGGGAGCTCAAACTGGTTCTCCGAGACAACCTGGAGGGTTGCGATGGGGTAGGAGGTGGGAGACAGGTTCAAGAGAGGGTGACGTGTATACCTATGACTGATTCATTGTTGACTCTTGATGATAAAATGTACAGGTTCATTTTTTATTTGTTTTTTTAAATTGAAAAATCTCCCTTGAACTCGATCCTTGGAGAGATTAATCTCTCTTTCAGAAGTGAAATGATCTGGAATGCATGTGACCAAGATACCCCTGTGAAAAGCTTGTGAGAATCTGAACATAGTAAAAATGCAGATGTTGAGGTGAATTTCATCCTGGGCATCCTATGTGTGGTGAAGACACCAGCGTGCTAAAATCACATTTCCCCAAAGCTCTGCTGCAAACCTCAGGCTTGTGACAAGCTCCAAGCAAGAAAGCATGCCACTGTCATGTACACTTGGAAAACAGCTATACTTGAAACACCTGCCAGTGAGTCACCACGTACACTACAATTTGAAAGACTGCTGAAACTTACAAAGGAAAAACAACATGGTATTAACTTCACTTGTTTGTTTGAGAGATTGAGAGAAGAGAGGTCCAGCTTGGGAAAAGGCAGGGAGGGTCCATCCTTCCATCCCTCAAGGTCTCTGCGTACACCATTGTGCTGAGTGACTTTCCTGATGTCTCCGCTAGGTCCTCGATTATGCATTCTCACAGCACTGTGTATTTCCCCAACTGAAACAGGCATTAATGCTTTACCGCGACTTCTAGTTCAGTAGTTCACCTTCCCTGTCATATGATGAACTACCCGTAAGTAAAGTCTGTATCCATGTTAATCACTGATAGCTCCCACTGTTATCCTCTTCACTTACTGTATTTCTTACCAAATGACAGATGCCCAAGAAATATTTGCTAGGTAAATAGATGTGCTATCTCCTATAATCCCCAGGTCAGCCATAGGAGACAGCACTCTCCCAACTTTACTGATGAGGGCCAGAGACATATGGATGAAATAATTTTATTCAGGGCTTTAGGTTGTGGCATATCTGGCATTCAAAATCAGTCTTGTCAGCTCCTAAAATTCTTACACACCATCACTAATGACAACTGTAAAACAAAATTAAAGCTATTCTAAAGAATAGAGTAAGAAAAGGGAAAATCAGTACAGTTGACCCTTGAACAACACGTGTTTGAATAGCACAGGTCCACTTACACTTGTATATTTTTTACAGCAAATACTGCCTATGGTTACTACACAGATGATGGTTGGTTGAATTCATGGGTGCAGAGTAACCATGGATACAGAAGGCTAACTGTAAATTATACACAGAGAAGGGGCATTATTCTTCCTCCACAGGTATACAGGCATCTTCTGCACTATCTTGGCAACTTTTCATACTCTGATTATTTTTCGGATCATATACGTCTTTTGCCTTTTACTATCTTTGCAACTTTTCTGTAAGTGTAAAAGTATTTCAAAATAAAACATTTTTTAAAATATAGCAATAACTGTATGATAACCTATAACAGACACAGCTTGCATTAAAATCAGATTTATAGATTCTCAATGTTGTATATGAATGTAAAGATATTCTTCTTTTTGACAAAACTTTGGAGGTCCTTAGGAATTACAATCTGGAGAAATAGAGTTGTCTGAAAATAACTCCTTGAGATCTTTCTGGAAAATGTTTGGCATTGAGCTAGCAGGATCAAGAGCTTCTCCAGAAACTCCAGTGGTTGGTAAACCAGAGCGTTATCAAGGTAACTGACTGAACCCTCGGTATTGCACAGCTGAAAACATAATTCTCTCCCACTCTCCCCATACAAAAACAGCTTCTGAAGGCAGAAGCCTTTAACCTCAGGCAAAAATAAAAATATATATTATTATATAATATATATATATATTATATTATATGGGCTTTCCTGGTGGCTCAGATGGTAAAGAATCTCCTCGCAATGCAGGAAATCCGGGTTTCATCACTGGGTTGGGAAGATCCCCCAGAGAAGGAAATGGCAACCCATTCCAGTATTCTTGCCTGGAAAACTCTATGGACAGAGTCTGTGGGCTTACAGTCCATTGGGTTGTAAAGAGTCAGACATTACTGAGAAAATAACACACATATTATATTATATTATTATATTCTCTCTAAAGAAAGTAGTTGATGTGTTGAGGGATACTCTCTAAGATAAGTGTGGTAAGTTTAGAAAGGGAAGTTAAGTGGAGCAGAAGGAACTCCAGAGGTTACCAGCAGATACTGAGAAAACAGGGTAAAACAAGAAAACACATAAAGCAGCTACAACAAAAACAGATCACCTCCCAAGTAAACACCTTCTTACTATTTTGGCCATCAAGAGGAGAGTGGGTAACCAGCCTGCTGGTCTGTTCTACTCCTACAAAACCAATGTAAATGCCTCTCTCACTTGTGGTATAGGTAATACAGTTTATGGAGGTGAGGAAGATGAGGGGGAATGTTAGTTTGGAGTTGGTAATAGAGACTTAGGAAAACAGAAGGAAGAAATCCAGAATTCTGTTTTAGACATGTCATAGGTATGTACATGCTAGGTTGCTTCAGTTCAGTTCAGTCGCTTAGTTGTGTCCGACTCTTTGCGACCCCATGGACCGCAGCACGCCAGGCCTCCCTGTCCAACACCAACTCCTGGAGCCCACCCAAACTCATGTGCATTGAGTCGGTGATGCCATCTAACCATCTCATCTCTGTCATCCCCTTCTCCTCCTGCCCTCAATCTTTCCCAGCATTAGGGTCTTTTCAAAAGAGTCAGCTCTTTACGTCAGGTGGCCAAAGTATTGGAGTATCAGCTTCAACATCAGTCCTTCCAATGAACACCCAGGACTGATCTCCTTTAGGATGGACTGGTTGGATCTCCTTGCAGTCCAAAGGACTCTCAAGAGTCTTCTCCAACACCACAGTTCAAAAGCATCAATTCTTCAGCACTCAGCTTTCTTCACAGTCCAACTCTCACATCCATACATGTCTACTGGAAAAAACATAGTCTTGACTAGATGGACATTTTTTGACAAAGTAATGCCTATTTTTTTTTTAATATGCTGTCTACGTTGGTCATACTCTTCCTTCCAAGGAGTAAGCATCTTATAATTTCATGGCTGCAGTCACCATCTGCAGTGATTTGAGGGCCCAAAAAAATAAAGTTAGCCACTGTTTCCCTAACTATTTGCCATGAAGTGATGGGACCAGATGCCATGATCTTAATTTTCTGAATGTTGAGCCTTAAGCCAACTTCTTCACTCTCCTCTTTCACTTTCATCAAGAGGCTCTTCAGTTCCTCTTCACTTTCTACCATAAAGGTGGTGTCATCTGCATATCTGAGGTTATTGATATTTCTCCTGGCAATCTTGATTCCAGCTTGTGCTTCTTCCAGTCCAGCGTTTCTGATGATAAACTCTGCATATAAGTTAAATAAGCAGGGTGACAATATACAGCCTTGATGGACTCCTTTTCCTATTTGGAAGCAGTCTGTTGTTCCATGTCCAGTTCTAACTGTTGCTTCCTGACCTGCATACACATTTCTCAAGAGGCAGGAAAGCTGGCCTGGTATTCAAATAACTTTCATAATTTTCCACAGTTTATTGTGATCCACACAGTCAAAGGCTTTGGCATAATCAATAAAACAGAAATAGATGTTTTTCTGGAACTCTCTTCCTATTTCGATGATCCAGCAGATGTCGGCAATTTGATCTCTGGTTCCTCTGCCTTTTCTAAAATCAGCTTGAACATCTGAAAGTTCATGGTTCATGTATTGCTGAAGCCTGGCTTGGAGAATTTTGAGCATTACTTTGTTGGCATGTGAAATGAGTGCAATTGTGTGGTAGTTTGAGCATTCTTTGGCATTGCCTTTCTTTGGGATTGGAATGAAAACTGACCTTTTCCAGTCCTGTGGCCACTGCTGAGTTTTCCAAATTTGTTGACATGTTGAGTGCAGCACTTTCACAGCATCATCTCTCAGGATTGGAAATAGCTCAACTGGAATTCCATCACCTCCACTAGCTTTGTGTGTAGTGATGCGTCCTAATGTCCACTTGATTTCACATTCCAGGATGTCTGATTCTAGGTGAGTGATCACACCATCGTGATTAAGTGGGTCATAAAGATCTTTTTTATACAGTTCTTCTGTGTATTGTTGCCACTTCTTCTTAATATCTTCTGCTTCTGTCAGGTCCATACCATTTCTGTCCTTTATTGAGCCCATCTTTGCCTGAAATGTTCCCTTGGTATCTCTAATTTTTTTGAAGAGATCTCTAGTCTTTCCCATTCTGTTGTTTTCCTCTCTTTCTTTGCATTGCTCACTGAGAAATGCTTTCTTATCTCTCTTTGCTATTCTTTGGAACTCTTCATTCAAATAGGTACATCTTTCCTTTTCTCCCTTGCTTTTCACTTCTCTTCTTTTCACAGCTATTTGTAAGGCTTCCTCAGACAGTCCTTTTTTTTTCTTTTTCCTGCATTTCTTTTGCCTAGGGATGGTCTTGATCCCTATCGCCTGTACAATGTCATGAACCTCTGTCCATAGTTCATCAGGTACTCTGTCTATCACATCTAGTCCCTTAAATCTATTTCTCTTTACTGGTTTTCCCCACTTTCTTCAATTTAAGTCTGAATTTGGCAATAAGGAGTTCATGATCTGAGCCATAGTCAGCTCCCAGTCTTGTTTTTGCTGACTGTACAGAGCCTCTCCACCTTTGGCTGCAAAGAATATAATCAATCTGATTTCATTGTTGGCCATCTGATTATGTCTGTGTGTAAATTCTTCTCTTGTGTTGTTGGAAGAGGGGGTTCTCTATGACCAGTGCATTCTCTTGGCAAAATTTTATTAGCCTTTGCCCTGCTTCATTCTGTACGCTAAGGCCAAACTTGCCTGTTACTCCAGGTGTTACCTGAATTTCTACTTTTTCATCCAGTCCCTTATAATGAAAAGGACATCTTTTTTGGGTTTAGTTCTAAAAGGTCTTGTAGGTCTTCATAGAACCATTCAACTTCAGCTTCTTCAGCATTACTGGTCGGGGCATAGACTTGGATTACCATGATACTGAATGGGTTGCCTTAGAAACGAACAGAACTCATTCTGTCATTTTTGAGATTCCATCCAAGTACTGATCTTCAGACTCTTTTGTTGACTCTGATGGCTACTCCATTTCTTCTAAGGGATTCCACAATAGTAGATTAAAAAGGTCATCTGAGGTAAAGTCACCCATTCCAGTCCATTTTACTTCGCTGATTCCTAGGAGTCAATGTTCACTCTTGCCATCTCCTGTTGGACCACTTCCAATTTGCCTTGATTCATGGACCTAACATTCCAGGTTGCTATGCAATATTGCTCTTTACAGCATCAGACCTTGCTTCTATCATCAATCACATCCACAACTGGGTGCTATTTTTGCTTTTGCTCCATCACTTCATTCTTTCTTAAGTTATTTATCCATTGATCTCCAGTAGCATATTGGGCACCTACCAACCTGGGGAGTTCATCTTTCAGTATCCTATCTTTTTGCCTTTTCATACTGTTCATGGGGTTCTCAAGGCAAGAATACGGAAGTGGTTTGCCATTCCCTTCTCCAGTGGACTGCATTCTGTCAGACCTCTCCACCATGACCCATCTGTCTTGGGTGGCCGCTCACGGCATAGCCTGGTTTTATTGAATTAGACAAGGCTGTGGTCCATGTGATCCAATTGGCTAGTTTTCTATGATTGTACTTTCAGTCTGTCTGCCCTCTGATGCCCTCTCAGTGCCTACCATCTTACTTGGGTTTCTCTGACCTTGGACATGGGGTATCTCTTCAAGGCTACTCCAGGAAAGCAAAGCCGCTGTTCCTGACCTTGGATGTGGGATATCTCCTGACTGCTGCTCCCGCTCCTGGGCTGCCCAACTGCCACTCCTGCACCGCAGCCGCTGCTCACCTCCCTCCGGCTCACTGCTTCAGTCATGTTCAACTCTGTGTGACCTTAGGGACTGTAGCCCACCAGGCTCCTCTGCCCATGGGATTCTCCAGGGAAGAATACTAAAGTGGGTCGCCATGCTCTCCTCCAGGTATCATCCAACCCAGGGATCGAACCCCCACCTCTTATGTTTCCTGTATTGGCAGGCAGGTTGTTACCACTAGCACTACCTGGGAAGCCCAATATGGGAATGAGAAAATATCAAACATCAACTCTGGGGGAAAAAATGCAACTGTTTTAAACTTTCCTCTCAAAATAAAAATCTCCCAGATAGAATGAAAAGAAAACATAAATATATGCTGCTTCTGTAAGATACAACCAAAACCAAATGACACTAAAAACTTAAAATTAACTCAAGGTTATAGTAGCTGCTAACAAATGAAAATAACCCAGAGGCAGGCAATTTAGTATCCAAGTAGAATTCAAGGCAAAATGCATCAAGTAGGGAAAAGGTTAGTTTACACAGACAGACAGTGTAGCCTCTAACAAAGACCCTAATAATCACGAACTCTGGAAATGAATTCATTACACAACATCCAATACTTTGGCCACCTGATGCAAAGAGCTGACTCATTTGAAAAGACCCTGATGCTGGGAAAGATTGAGGGCAGGAGGAAAAGGGGACGACAGAGGATGAGATGGTTGGATGGCATCACTGACTCAATGAACATGGGTTTGGGTGGACTCTGGGAGTTAGTGATGGACAGGGAGGCCTGGCGTGCTGTGGTTCATGGGATCACAAACAGTCGGACATAACTGGGTGACTGAACTGAACTGAACTGATTGAAGTAGGGCAAAGACCACTAGGAATGCATGAGAAAACTGATGGGAACTATTACAGTAGAATGCTTTCAGGGCTACCAAATGTCAAAGATAGATTAAGCCAAGAATAAACAACAGAATAAACAAACAAATACAGAGAGGTTTTGAACAATATAATAGATACATGTGAAGAACTTTTATAGCATACGCATGTAATGGTAATCTTAAAAAGCTCCTCTTTTTATCTTTTCCTATCTTCTCCCTCCTCTCTTCCCCTTCTACCTCATTTCCTTACTTTTTTTTTAGAAAGTATGGAAATTGGAACTTTTATATACATATATATATATACATATATATATATATAAACTTACTTCAAATCTCTTTAGAATGATGGGGAATGTACATAAATAATTAAATCAATATGGAAAAGCATTCCAAGGGCATGAAGGAAGCTGTTATAGCTATAGACCCCAAAAGGCACCTTTGCCCTCATCAGAGGCAGAGCCCTGAGCCTTCCGGATGATGGTTTTGGAATCTCTTTCTGTAACCCGCTATTTCCATTCAAGTCAAAGATTCTTCAGCCTTTTAGGACACTGCTAGAGCATTATGGTGCAATAGCCTTTGACTTTGGCATGAAGAAGGACCATTTTGTTATTATTTCAAACTTGTTTCACTTTTTCCCCTTCTGGTGTGAGTTTTGTATGTATCTCTTAGGGATTCTGGACAGTTCCTGTCAATCTATCATCTTCCCACATGAGACCTGGGGAGGTTTGATTTTGGTGTTTTGCAATTACACAACATTGAGGAAACAGTTCACAGGACCACCCTTTCTTCTGATAGCAGGTACAAGTATGAGGGGTTCTCAAAACCACCTTCAGGTTTGAAAATGTTCCAAAAGGACTCACAGATCACTGTTGTCACCATGGTTTACTAAAGGGAAAGAAACGTATTAAAAACAACTAAGGAATGAAGCACAGAAGACAGCGTTTCAGAGAAGAACCAAACGCAGAGTTTCTAGTTGTCCTCTCCCCAAGGAAGCATGGTACTGTCACTCCTGTGATGATGTGTGACAACATGCATGGAGTATTGTCAATCAGGCAAACTGATCCAGCCCTCAGTGTTCAGAGTTCTTAATGGGACTCACTGTGCAGACATGATTAATTGATTGCCCACATGGTTAATTTCAGTCCCTCTGGAGGTTGATTTCATGACCCAAAGCCCCCATGCTCTATCACATTGTCGGTCTTTCTGTCTTGGCAGTCCACACCCTAAGAGTATCTAGTGTAGGCAGCCCCCACCCTACATCATATTGTTAGAATTCTTGGCATGGTCCAGGGCCTCTAGGAAAACAAAGACACTCCTATCAGGCATGATGTTCCAAGAGGGCAATAACTCCCTCTTGGAACTGCTCCCTCCTCCCCAGATCTCCCTGGGGGCAAGGGTACATTCCCTACTACACAGACGTGCTGTGCCTTCAGCTCAAGTAAGGTGTATGGTGAGTTGAAAGAGATAAGGCACATTCCTTTTGTTTAAAAGGAATATTAAAAGCACTATCTGGGATTTTCTGAGCTTTTCTACACATCAATCATTGTGCTACACCTCCCTGAAGTGTCAACCCCTAGATGGGAATAGGTGGTGATATCCTGCCCCCAATGCCATGCAGATGAGGATCATAAGGTCATGTGATCGGTCCTCAGTTGTGCTAAGACTCAGCTCCTTCCTCTGCTGCCTCCAGTTCAAGGGGGCATATGGAAGATGCCTTTTGCAGCAAAGTGACTACAACCATGGACTAATCTCAAATTTCCACTGTGGGTAAGTTTGGACAGCTGCAACTGGAAGGAAAATCCATTTAGGCAGAGTTTATGTGTTTTGTCTATTACTGTCTCTTCAGCACTAATAAGACTGTATAGCAAAAAGCAAATTCTCAAAGAATATTTGCTGAATGTGAAATATCCTAACCTAAGCTTCATTCTCTAGTGTTAAGAAGAGTAGCAAGGTCCCTAGCATCTAGTTAAGTCATCAGTAACAACAGTAATTGCTGTCAGTACTATTATTTTTTTTATTAATTACTAACAAGCTCAGTAGGGAATCAGGCTTAGACACTGATAGAAGTTCCTTTCAGGAGTGGAATGTGTGTCTGATTGAAGTGAGTCTCTCTTTGTGTCCCTCAGGGCTTGCATCTGAAAGTTATCGCATAGTCTGTGTAGGGTCCTCTGGGATTGCAGAGGACAAAAAAGTCCCAATACAAAATTGTGTTTCACCTTTACAACTGTGTTTCAAGAAACTCCTATTTATTTTCTACTTCATTCATTTCCAATAATATCTTAATGCTTTCTCCCATTTTCTTCTGATTTATCTTATTCTTTGAAATTTTTTAATGTGTAAGATTGTCATTTTTAGCTTTCAATTTTTAAAAATGATGGTGTTTGAAGCTGTAAAATTTCCTCTAAGCATGGCTTAGCTATCTACTCTACGTCTTATCATGATACATCCTCATCATTGCTTCTGAGTTAGTTTGTAACTGTAAATTTTTTTTTCCCCATCAAATCCTGTAACTGACTGTTAACTTTTTAAACTAAAATTCCATATTCCCTGATGATGAGGCATTTGAAAGTATTGGTTGGGCTGGATTCCTGGTAGAAAATCTAAGTCTTGTGAAATCAAAGATCTGAAATTAAGTTGTTTAAAATGGGACATGCAGCGACTTTCCTGGCAGCCCAGTGGTTAAAACTCTGTGTTTTCACAGCAAGGGGAGTGGGTTCAATCCCCAGTTGGAAAAATAAGATCCTGCATGCTTGATGGCCTGGCCAAGAAAAAAAAGATTATTTTTTAAATGGGACATGCAACATTCAATAGCAAAGTTACTGAGCTTGCATCATAAAACACTCATGTAACAAGACTGGCAGACCATTTATGTAAGTCCCTCTTCTGATGTCCTTCCTTCAACAGGTATGGACTCCAGCCTCAGTATCTCCTTCTAGAATTTTCCTGCACTGAGTGTGGATCCTGTGCCAGTGCTCAGGAATGGCTCAACTCACCATGCTTCTTCTGTTCATCTTTGCAGAGAATGCAATTCGCTACTGGCTGTGAGAGTGGGAGAGACATCTGAGGGTTACTCTCCCTATACCTAAAAAGAATCTTTGTCTTATGATTTTACCACTATTAATTCACTTTTAACATGTAAGAAAATTATATCGATGTAGTTACATTTTTTTTTTTAATTTAGGAGATGTTCCACTGATCCGCCTCTTCCTTGGTGATATTTTATTTCTGGTTCATTGTGAGCCAAGTCATTTCTTTTTTCTCCAAGTCTCGACTGTGGGCCATACCAGTCCTAGGTGTTGTTCAGTCACTCAGTCATGTCCAACTCTTTGCAACCCATGGACCACAGCATACCAGGCTTTTCTGTCCTTCACCAGCTCCTGGAGTTTGCTCAAACTCATGTCCATTGGGTCGATGTGGGCATTGGCTGAATCTATCAGATAAAAGCCTAGCACTGCAAGTAAAAAGTCTGGTGCTTCACTCAGTGATCAGGCCTGAGTTGTTTAAAATGGGACATGCAGCAGGAGAACAATAAGCATCATCTTGGCAAGACCCCTTAATTTCCAAAGCAAGAAGATGCAGGGATTGACCTATAATTTTATTCCATCTTTTTCTTACACTGAGAATATCTGTCACTCCAGGATGTACTCATTTACTCACTGTGTAAATTTGGACAACTCATTTCCTGTCTCTAGATCTCAGTCTCCTCATCTATAAAATGGGTGCAATACCAATGCCACTGACTTGCCATGATGATTAAATGGGAGAATGTATGTGAAACACCCAACATAGTATCTGACGCATAGCAAGTAATAAATATTAGCTTTTATTATTATTGTTATTGTTGTGCTAAGAATTAAACTCAGAAGAGTTTCCTAAATACTCTTAAATGCATTCTCAGCTATAAGTACTTGCAACAGTATTGATAATAAAACATAATTTAACAGAAAAATTAAGCTTTAAGTTGTGTGCTTAGGGAAATAAGAAAAAACTATATATGTAGATATACTTCTGAAATAATCAATTAAATGTTAACATATAATTAATATAGATATAAATATTTTAACTTATCATTTTTGACAGAATTTCCTTATTGCTTCCCGAATTGCTCAGTGGGTAAAGACTCTATCTGCAATACAGCAGACCCAGGAGATGCAAGTTCAGTTTCTGGGTCAGGAAGATCCCCTGGAGAAGGAAATGGCAACTTACCCTGGTATTCTTGACTGAAAAATCCCATGGACAGAGTAATCTGGTGGGCTACAGTCCATGGGGTCACAAAGAGTCAGACACGACTAAGCAACTAAGCACCAGAACTTAAACTCCTCAAAGCTGCTACTTTGGCTTCTTATTTATAAGCTTTATATTGACATCTTTTATCTTACTATGGAACTGGGAGTAATTTCTGTGTTCTTTAAACTGGTATCACTTGTAAGTTCTGTAAGACCAGGGATTAATATAGATGGTGTCTGAGTCTGATGTTAAAGCCACCATGCTCAGCTTCTAATAAGCAGATTCTTGACATCTGGGGGTGACAGGCCAGGGCCCCTAAGATATGAGGAGGAGTTTCTTGCTTCAGTATCAGTTCTCCATCAAACAAGGCTGCTCTGGCAAGCTGGTGGCTCACAAACACATTCAGCAATCAGGTGTATTTTACTGTCAGAATGTACTTGAAAAACATTTCACATATTTGCCAATATAAAAATCAGATTTCATATAATTTTCAAAGTTTGCTGTGGCTATTAAATATAGTATACAAAATTTAGAAAACAGATTTGAGAGTATAGACATGACTCGGGAAATAATTTAGTTATACATACATGCATGCATACACATACACATATCCCATACCTTTCGCTATATCAAGAGTATTCAGTATATATATATATATATTAGTAATTACAATAGTGCTAGTGCTAGCAATTACAATTCTAGCACTGCATCAGGAAATCTTTTTAAATACAGAAAAGTGTTCATTTGCAGGGATGTTTACTATAGTCTTACTTATAAAAATGAATATTGAAAAATCTAAATATCCAACAATAGGGAAGCTGCTAAGTAATTTATATTATTTCTATCTGTTGAAATATTATGTGGCCATTAAAAGTGGAAAAGTGAGTGTAAGCGAAAGTCATTCACCTGTGGCTGACTCTTTGGGACTCCAGGGACTATACAGTCCATGGAATTTTCCAGGCCAGAATACTGGAGTGGGTAACCATTCCGTCTCCAGGGGATCTTCCCAACCCAAGGATTGAACCCAGGCCTCCCACATTGCAGGCAGATTCTATACCAGCTTAGCCACCAGGGAAGTCCAAGAATACTGGAATGGGTAGCTTATCCCTTCTCTGGCAGATCTCCCCAACCCAGGAATCGAACTGGGATCTCCTTTATTGCAGGTGGATTCTTTACCAGCTTTAAACTTGCTTATAAAGAGTTAGTAATACATAATATGAAATACAATACATACTAAAATATCATAGTTATGAAAAAGTATCTAGGTAGAGTAAAAAAATTGAAAGAAAATTGGCTCAAATGTGATTATGTATTGTCTTTGGATAGTAAAATTGCAGGTATCGTTTTTCTCCTCTTTCTTTTTTATTTTCTAAATTTAACAAAATAAAGACTTTTTAAAATTAATTAATTAATTTTTTCTTTACATTATCGTGTTGGTTTTGCCATACATTGACATGAATCCACCATGGGTATACATGTGTTCCCCTTCCAGAACCCCCCTCCCACCTCCCTCCCGATTCCATCCCTCTGGGTCATCCTGGTGCACCAGCCCTGAGCACCCTCTATCATGCATCAAACCTGGGCTGGCGATTCATTTCACATATGATAATTTACATATTTCAATGCAGTTCTCCCATAAATGAAACAACAGCCTTTGTTAAGGAAGGAAAGAAAGAAAAGAAGGCATAAGGACTGGAGAAGTAAAGGGAAAAAAAGAAGAGAGGACATTTATTTTCTCTCCCTCCTCTTTCTGACCCTTGAAAGGTCCCATCCCAGGAACTTAGTCCAAGGAAGGCCTTATAGACTGCTGGTTTACTACCTGCCACCAAGGTAGAGTGTCCCTCCACATCTAGCTAACTCCTAGCATCTGGAAAGCTATGGTAGGGGTTACTGTTTTCCAGCTCCACTGCTCAGAACAGGATCTGAGTAATGTAATAAACACTAAACTAAGAGTGAGACCAAATCATGCTGGCTTGATTCCAATCATTCTTTCCAAGGGGACTTTTAGTTTCAGTCTCCACTGCAAATCCTAGATGGAAACGGCATCACAGTTTCTCACTGTGTCCCAGACTTCAGTCTTACTCATCCGGAAACACAAATGTTTAGTCTCTTAAACAGCCCAGGAACCCCAATACTGGAAACTTGTCCAGTCCACTGCAGCACATGGCCAAAGATTAAAAACTATGATTTGGAGAGATCAAAGATGAACTCTTGGTAATTCAGAGAATGGAGTAAAATCAGTATCTTTGGGAGTTGACTCTACTGTTGTCCCACAACACAACCTTAAGTCCTTTCCCTTCTCTGCAAATCTGATATTTGTCACACATTCACCTTTTCTCCCCAAGTCAAAACCATCCCTTGGCCAGCTCACATTTCTGCAAATTGATGTCTATTTGTAGCAATTTGATTTGTTATCACTGGTTCAGGGACAATTTAGAGCAGATTTTGGCAGACTCTTGTGACAGCAATCTGCCCTGTTCTCCTTAGGGAAGACATCTGCTTTGCCAGGAAGATGCATTAGTTGTGGGTGACTGAATAAGACCATAATTAAGCTGTCAAAGTTTCCAGTGGACTCTGCCGGGCCCAGGAACAGAAAAACTCGGTGATGCCCATCTCATATGTTGGTCACATCCATATTTGGTGTTAGAACACATAAACAAAGTTACAGAGAACTTAGCAAAGAGATGAGGGCTCAGGAACTTCACTGATAGTCTCTGAAATGGTTATTTCTCCCAGAATCACATCTTTCTAACCCAAGAGAACTCTGGAATCAGCCTAAAGATCTCCCACAAGTCACAACACTGCCAGAAAAAGTTGGAATGAGCTTCATGAAGGTCCAGCCTTGCTCCAACTTGAGTCTTCACCTAGGACAGAGGCTTCTATTTACTGATGGCCAAGATGATAAGAAAGAAACAAGTCGTGATTCCTCAGCAAAAGATGACTGTCTTGGGATGTCGGGGGCGGGGGTCATATGAGATTTACTGAACCAACAAATTATGTTTCTCTATCCACTGAGCCAGCCTTTCCCACCAAGAGGCACTCCAATTTTAATCATGGTCAGCTTCACCAAAGAAAAAGGGAGGCACTAATTCTTGTCCTTGGTTGTGCCCTCCCTCACCAGTTCCAAACTACCAGGGACTGAAACTGCTCAGCCTCTGGCCTGTCAGTTCTCTTTCACATGTGATGTGGTTTTGATACATTTTGGACTTACACCCACATGGCCACAAATTGGTTTTGACCCTTACAAGCCACAAGACCTCAGGCAAGTGATTTAATCTCTGTATAAGATATCACCTTATATCTTATAATGTGAGTTAAATGACCTTTTCCCCCAAAGATCCTGGTAATGTCATCATTCAGGGGTCACCAGCCTCTGGGATCTAATGCCTGATGAACTGAGGTGGAGCTGATATAATAACAATAGAAATAAGTGTTAGCTGCTCAGTCATGTCCAACTCTTCGCAATCCCATGGACTATAACCTGTCAGGCTTCCCTGTCCATGGAATTCTCCAGGCAAGAATAGTGGAGTGGATTGCCACTTCCTCCTCCAGGGAATCTCCCCAACCCAGGGATCGAACCTGGGTCTCCTGCATTGCAGGCAGATTCTTAACTGTCTGAACCACTAGGAAAATCCCATAGAAATAAAGTACACAATAAGAGTAATGTTCTTGAATCATCCTGACATGATCGCCCACCGTCTAGAGGAAAACTGTCTTCCACGAAATTAGTTCCTGGTGCCAAAAAGTTTAGGGACTACTTTCATAATAGATGTTAGTTCCTTCCTTTTATCATATAGCTGATCAACAAGGTCATTCAAACGTCAGCCCAAGTGTCATTGCCTCAAAAAAGCCTTCCTTGACTAGCCACTCTAAAGCATCTTCCCACTCTAAGTCCCCACTCTAAGTTGCTGATAAGCACATCACCTTTTAGATTTTATTCGTTTACTTATTCATCTATTTGATTGCTTGTTCATTTTATGCCTTGCCAACCATTACAAGCTCCACAATAGCAGGGGCCTCTATTCTTGTTGATCACTGTATACAGCACCCAGAATAGTTCCTGGGACACAGAGAGAACCCATAAAATTTGTTGCATGAATAAATTGCAAACCTGGACTCTAGCTGAGAAAATCCCCTAGTGTGAAGAGGGAAGCATGGCCACTTTGCTGTGTTATGGGACCAGGACTTCAATAAAGCTTCACAGGCATACCATGGCTTTCTGGGACTGTGATGGTTAATTTTATGTGTCACCTTCATTGGGCTAAGGGATACCAGATATCTGGTAAAACATTATCGCTGGGTATGTCTATGAAGTGCTCCTGGAAGAGACTAACACCTAAATCATAGACTGAGTAGAGAAGATCACCCTCACCAATGCAGGTAGGCATCATCCAAATTGCTGAGGGCTTGACTAGAACACAAACTTAGAGAAAGGGCAAGTTTACTCTCTCTGCTTGAGCTGGGACGCCCATCTTCTCCTGCCCTCCGCTGTCAGTGCTCCTGGTTCTCCAGTCTTCAGATTTGGACTGAAGTGCACTGATGGTCTCCCTGGTTCTCCACTTTGCAAGCAGTAGTTCCTAGGGCTTCTTGGTCTACATAATTGCAAGAGCCAATTCCCATTTTGTTTCTTACTAGTTTTCTTCCTCTGCAGACTCCTGACACTGCAAGGTCCTAGATCCTAGACAGGAAGTCTCAGCAGGTGGTTCAGAGCTCAGGGGTAAGAGCTTTGTGGCACAGAATTCACTATTGTATGCCTCCACAATCTTACAAAGTCTCTGGTAAGCAACTGAGCAAGAGAAGAAGCTCCCATCAGACCAAATCATGCTGAGACCTTCTCATTCTGGATCCCTGAGAAGACATTCCCAGTGTTTTTCATCAATAAGCCCAGAAGTGAACAAAAGAACAGGAGGAAACCTTCTTGGGAGGGAAGGTTGGAAGCACAAAGAACCAATTACATGTTTTCCCAGCCACAGAGGCTGAAAGCACAAGTCTTGGGTAGGAGCCACAAAACACCTTCTGTTTAGCTGGGGAACCATATCTGAGCTCAGCTATCAACTTCTGCTTAACATTTCTATGTTAAAAAAGAGAAAAAAAATCTATCTCTAGTAAGAGGAGACAGTTCTTTAGAGACAACTGAAACAAAGTAACATTTTTAAGACTCACAGGTAATCTAAATAAATATAAATAAAGTACCATTTTCTCCACCATCCAATTAGAATGTTTAAAATACCTCCCCAAACTGGCTGATATGAGGTAAAATTTCACATTCCAACATAACTATTAGGAGGATAAATTACTAGAACATTGTGGAAAGGAATTTGGAATCAGAAATATGTACACATCTGCCACTTTTCTGATTGTGCAAATTATATTTTGTACAACCCCAAGGGGCACTATTCACTTGCAAGAATTGCAGTTTAATTATGGAGACAATTTCCCCATAAATAGCAGTCAAGTGTCTGGAGAAAAGGGTGCCTCTTTCTAATTTGCACAAAGTTGCCTTATCAGCTACTAGCAAGGGTGATTGACATACGTGCACACAGTATCTCCATTTCCATGAAATCTACACAAAGCAAAAAATGTCCCAATGTGGAAAATGCTTTATTTACAAAGATGTTCATCTCAGCATTATTCAAAAGTTGCAAACAACTTAAATGTCCAATAGTCAGGAAATGATTAAATCAGCTGTGGTATATACAATTGGTATTTATGAAGTGCCTATAATAACATAGAAAAACTCTCTGCTATGCTATCATTATAATTTTATACTTAGGGATACAAAATTGTGTATACAGCCTGATTATCACCATGTAATGCAAACAAAAAATTTTAACAGCTATTCATAATAAAAATGCAGGATGGTAATAAGCCAAGATATTAGCAGCAGTTGTTTTCGGGTGGTAGAATTACTGATGCTTATTTTTGCTACTCTATTTACTATATTTTCCAAATATTTTAATGAGCATGTATTCATTTGATAGTTAAATCTCCACCAATACATTTTTAGAAGCATAGAATAGTTAGAAATTAGAGAATTAAAACCTTTCAAAATTCTGTGGCTGAGACAAGAAGACATTGAAACACCTGATGTGGTATTTCAGCCCTTATGGAGGATGTTTTAGTACCTGGGCCAAAGAAATTACTTTTCACCACCTGCTCCAGGAACCCTCAGTGAGAGCAGGAGCCAAGGATTAAAGCTCTAAAGAAGAGATAACGCCTGTCACCAAAAGTGGTAATGCTTGAATATCAGTCACCAGACCCCCAAGAAACTCTGGGTACCGAATGAGGTGGCAAAAAAAAAAAAAAGCCTTTATCCAATCATCATGGGATGGTTATGCCAGAAACACTTCTAAAGATCTCTACTTCACTTCTACTAGGGATCAGTTCAGTTCAGTTCAGTCGCTCAGTTATGTCCGACTCTTTGCGACCCCATGCACGCCAGGCCTCCCTGTCCATCACCAACTCCTGGAGTCCACCAAAACCCATGTCCATTGAGTCGGTGATGCCATCCAGCCATCTTATCCTCTGTCTTCCCCTTCTCCTCCTGCCCCCAATCCTTCCCAGCATCAGGGTCTTTTCCAATGAGTCAACACTTCGCATGAGGTGGCCAAAGTATTGGAGTTTCAGCTCCAACATCAGTCCTTCCAATGAACACTCAGGACTGATCTCCTTGCGGTCCAGGGAATCTCAAGAGTCTGCTCCGACACCACAGTTCAAAAGCATCAATTCTTCAGCGCTCAGCCTTTTTCACTGTCCAACTCTCACATCCATACATGACTCCTGGAAAAAACATAGCCTTGACTAGACAAACCTTTGTTGGCAAAGTAATGTCTCTGCTTTTGAATATGCTATCTGGGTTGGCCATAACTTTCCTTCCAAGGAGTAGGCATCTTTTGATTTCACGGCTGCAATCACTATCTGCAGTGATTTTGGAGCCCAAAAAAATAAAGTCTGACACTGTTTCCACTTTTTCCCCATCTATTTCCCATGAAGTGATGGGACCAGATGACATGATCTTAGTTTTCTGAATGTTGAGCTTTAAGCCAACTTTTGCACTCTCCTCTTGCAGTTTCAGGAAGAAACTTTGTAGTCCCTCTTCACTTTCTGCCATAAGGGTGGTGTCATCTGCATATCTGAGGTTATTGATATTTCTCTGGGCAATCTTGATTCCAGCTTGTGCTTCTTCCAGCCCAGCATTTCTCATGATGTACTCTGCATATAAGTTAAATAAGCAGGGTAACAATATACAGCCTTGATGTACTCCTTTTCCTCTTTGGAAGCAGTCTGTTGTTTCATGTCCAGTTCTAACTGTTGCTTCCTGACCTGCATGGAGGTTTCTCAAGAGACGGGTCAGATGGCTTGGTATTCCCATCTCTTTCAGAATTTCCCACATTTTATTGTGATCCACACAGTCAAAGGCTTTGGCATAGTCAATAAAGCAGAAGTAGATGTTTTTCTGGAACTCTCTTGCTTTTTCAATAATCCAGCAGATGTTGGCAATTTGATCTCTGGTTTCTCTGCCTTTTCTAAAACCAGCTTGAACATCTGAAAGTTCATGGTTCATGTATTGCTGAAGCCTGGCTTGGAGAATTTGAGCATTACTTTGTTAGCATGTGAAATGAGTGCAATTGTGTGGTAGTTTGAGCATTCTTTGGCATTGCCTTTCTTTGGGATTGGAATGAAAACTGACCTTTTCCAGTCCTGTGGCCACTGCTGAGTTTTCCCAATTTGCTGGCATATTGAGTGCAGCACTTTCACAGCATCATCTTTCAGGATTTGAAAGAGCTCAACTGGAATTCCATCACCTCCACTAGCTTTGTTTGTAGTGATGCTTTCTAAGGCCCACTTGACTTCACCTTCTAGGATGTCTGGCTCTAGCTGCGTGTGAGTGATCACACCATCATGATTATCTGAGTCGTGAAGATCTTTTTTGTAAAGTTCTTCTGTGTATTCTTGCCACCTCTTCTTAATATCTTCTGCTTCTGTTAGGTCCATACCATAGCCACCAGTAATTTAAGTTTCACTGAAATCATTGGACTTCTTATGCCCTCTGTTGCTAAATTTACTACCCATATCACAAAGTAGATTTTTAGTTTGTTGTTGCTTAGTCGCTAAATCTTGTTCAATTCTTTTGCTTCCTTAAGGACAGTAGCCTGCCAGGTTCCTCTTTCTATGGGGTTTTTCAGGCAAGAATACTGGAATGGGTTACCATTTCCTTCTCCAGGGGATATTTCTGGCCTGTGTTGAGCCTGTGTTTCTTGCATGCGTCTCCTGCATTGCAGGTAGATTCTTCACCACCGAGCCACCAGGGAAGCCTCAAATTTTTACTTTTTGGGACTAAATGATCTATTTTGCATTTCCTAGGACCCCACTCCCAGGAAAGGAGAAGGATGACTTTGAGAAGGCTTAAAGGTTAGGACAGTTTTCTTCCTGGTCAAACCCGGACAGCTATACTCTTTAGGCTCTACCCTACCCATTCCTTAATGGTCCTGGCCCAGCCAATAGGATAGGTAGGCACAACCTACCCCTAATCACAGACACAAGGAAGTCTGACCTAAATCCAAAGTCTGCTATGCTATAGGTGAATCAGGTTTACTTCTTCAACAGTCTATATTTCCGCTGCCTGGCCTCTGACTTAGTTCATACTTCTGTGTGGACTGGAGCCCTGCCCTAAATCCCACCCACTTGGTTATTCTTGGTTGTTCTAATACTCCCACGTGGCTGTTGAGGTTCTACTTCAGACAATAGGAAGCATCCAACTCGACAATACTGTCCACTATTACCCTTTAGGTTACCGCCAGAAAGTTGCTACTACCAGGCCTCTCCCACTAGATCACTGATGCCTTCTTTTGGCACATACTTTTGCGAATATCTATAAGATATCAGGCATAGTTCAGGTTCTGTGGATTCCATGATGATTTTTCCACAGAAACATCAAAGCCCCTGCCTCCTTGAAAGTTACATTCTAATCAGATAAGTAGAAAATGGACAAATGACCAAATAAAAAGATAACTGAAGATAATAAGATGATAGATTTGAATAAATACAATGAAAGAAATAATAAGGATGGTGAGACAGAGTAGAAGAAAGTATGCCTAAACTGAAGGATGGGAATAGGGCAGTTGTGGCAACTGCTGAACCAAATTAGGACTTTTGTAAATTAAGCTCACATCCCATAGACACAAGTCTTAACTCTGCAATCAGATTGTGTTTGTTGATGATGGCCATGCCTGCTCCTGGCCTTCCCCAGTGGGCCCCCCGCTTTGATTTCACAGTGTGCCCTGTAGCTATAAAAATATGGTTATTGTATTAGGATTATGAGGCACTGACCGAAGGGCCAAGGACAGTCATTAAGATGGATACTCTCCTATTCTCTGAACAACAGTTTCCAAACTTTAGCAAGAATCATGTGAAAGACATATCATCACTAAACCCCACTGTCAGAGATTCTGATTCAATATTTCTGGTCGAGGAAAACAAACAAGTGAAAGGGCACCAAAGTAAAAAGTTTCTACAAAGCAAAAGAGGCAACTGACAAAATGGAAAGGCAACCTATTAACTGGGAGAAAACATTTGTAAATCATATATCCAGTAAGGGGCTAATATATATTTCAAAAACTCATACAACTCAATAGCAAAAACCCAAACAGCTTGATTTAAAAATTGTCAGAAAATCTGAATAGATATTTTTCCAAAGAAAAAAGTGTTAGTCACTCAGTCATGTCTGACTCTTTGTGATCCCATGGACTGTAGCCCACCAGGCTCCTCTGTCCATGGAATACTCCAAGCAAGAATACTGGAGTGGGTTGCCCTTCCCTTCTCCAGGGGATCTTCCTAACCCAGCAATAGAATCTGGGCCTCCTGCATTGCAAGCAGATTCTTTACTGTCAGAGCCCAAATGTTTCTACATAGCAAAGGAAGCCATTGACAAAATGGGAAGGCAACCTACTGAACAGGAGAAAATATGTAAATCAGATACTCAGTAAGGGGTTAATATCCAAAATAGGGGCTTCCCAGGTGGTACTAATGGTAAAGAACCAGCCTGTCAATGCAGGAGACATAAGAGACTCAGGTTCGATTCCGGGTCAGGGAAACCCCCTGGAGAAGGGCATGGCCACCCACTCCAGTATTCTTGCCTAGAGAATGCCATAGACAGAGGAGCCTGGCAGGCTACAGTCCATGGGGACGCAAAGAGTCAGACACGACTGAAGTGACTGAGCACACATGTCCAAAATATATTTCAAAAATTTATACAATTCAATAGCAAAAATCCCAAACAACACAACTTAAAAATGGGCAGAAAATCTGAATAGACAGTTTTCCAAAGAAACCATATTATACAGATGGCCAACAGGTGCATGAAAACCTGATTGACACTATTAATCATCATGGAAATGGAAACCAAGACCACAATGAGATATTACCTTACACTATTAGAATGGCGATTATCATTTACCAAGAAAACAAAAATAACACATGTCAACGAGGATATGGAGAAAAGGGAACCTGTGTGCACTGTGGTGGAAATGGAAATTGATATACCACTATGGAAAGCAGCATGGAGAATCCTCAAAAAATGTTCATAGAACTACCATATGATTCAGCAATTCCATTTCTGAGTATTTATCCAAAGGAAATGAAAATACTGTGCTGATGATATATCTGATCCCCATGTTCATTGTAACATTATTTACAGCAGCCAAGACATACAAACAACCTAAGTGTCCATGAAAGGATGAAGAAAATGTGATACATGTATAATGGGCTATTATTCAAGTATATAAAAAGGAAGGAAATAAAACACTTCCATTTAAACAATATGGATGGAACTTAAGAGCATTATGCCAAGTGAAACAAGCCAGACAGAGAAAGGTCTCCCTTATATGTGGAATCTAAAACAATGTGGTACACCTGAAACTAATATAATGTGATATGTTAAATATAATTCAATAAAATATTTATGGATAGGGCTCAGGAATTGAATATTTAACAGCCAATCCCAAGAGATTTTTATATAGGTAGTCCTTGGACTCTGTGTTGAGAAACAGCACTCAAGAACAAGAAAAACATGTCAGTATTCAATATTTGGTAAATTACTACTATAAAAATGTTTGGGGGTATGCAGTATAGTCTAGCACCACAGTTAAATACATGGAGTTCACAGTTAAGCAGAAACAAATCAAATCTTGATTCAATTTACTGTGATCTCAGCCTCACTTTTCTTATTTCTAAAAAGAGAAAATAAAGAAGCCTGCCTCATGAGGTTATTAGAAAAATTCTTCTTCACTGTGAAAATTATTGAAGACACTTACTCAGGGCCTGGTGTTCAAATAATTGGTGTTTGATGATGATGATGATGGTAATGGTAGTAGGAATGATGATGGTGATGATATGCGATAGTGATAGTGATGCAGAAGGAATACCTGAAAGGAGCATTTGGAAACCTACATTTGGTATAGTTCATTTTGAATAAACTGCAGTTTTCCTAGGTGAGGCATAGTCCTTCACAGTTTCCAGTCTGGGAGAAAATAAACGCTTAAATAAAGAGAACAAGAGGAAACAGAAAACAAAGACTTGGGCATTAACTCTAGAGCCCAAAGGACCCCAAATGTTTCAGGAGAAGACAAATTAGTGAGGTCTGGATGGAGTCACTATACTGGTCATCTGTTGTTTTGTTTGCTAAACATTAAGTCCCTTCTCTTTTGATATCAGAGCCTTGATTTCCCTTTGATAATTCTTCCTTTCCCCTATTTTACTCTACCTTGTTTGCTGGTCCTGAGCCCACCACCCAGACCAGGAGTGAGATAGGGTCAGAGATTGCTGCCTACTTCATAAGGCATCTTGGAGAATGACATGGAAATTAATAAGGATCTTTGGTTTCTTGCTTCTACTAACCAATGTATCCATGTGGGTGAATGGATACACCCATATGGCTTCCCTGGTGGCTCAGATGGCAAAGCGTCTGCCTGCAATGCAGGAGACCCAGGTTCAATCCCTGGGTCAGGAAGATCTCCTGAAGGAAATGGCAACCCACTCCAGTATTCTTGCCTGGAAAATCCCATGGATGGAGAAGCCTGGTAGGCTATAGTCCATGGGGTCGCAAAGAGTCAGACACGACTGAGCGACTTCACTCACTCATTCACTCTATGTGGGGGCAGAGACAAATACAGAATTAGTTTGGTTCCACTAAGGTAAATACCACAGCTCTTTGGTTATAGCTGTGTTCAGGGCCATAACCTCCCCTCAATCCCCACACCTTATCCACCTTAACAAAGGCCTGGACACATCATTAAAGGAAATGAACCAACACTTCAGAATGATGGTTCTCGAATTGACTTGGCCAGACAGACAAGTTATTCCCTACAATTACCCTAAATCCTGCTCTTTGCAGTTCAAACTATAGCTTTTCTCCCTAACCCCTTCCATTTGGATTCCACAAAACAATGCCTGTACCAGAACAGAATGGCTAAGACCCAGTGTGGTTCCTGCTCCAAGTTGCTGAAGACATGAGTATGATGCATACCCATGAATTCTGTCACAGCTTGGCTGCATGTCTCAAACGTGAAACTCTGGCCTTGTGAGAACAGAGTGCACTGCCTCCCAGAAGGAACCAGCTGGTGGTTCCTGCCCTGGCTGAGCCACTGCTCACCAGCCCAGAGGCTGTCAGGGGAGGCTTTGAGCTTCTTTCTAGACCAAGGTGGGAGGCTCCCTGAGGGTCTCTCATACTTGCTGCAGGAAACCTGCTCTGCCTGGTATAAAGCAACGGGCTGAAAATTGATTCTGTCTGGAACAAATGGGAATTTTGATGTGCATAACTCTGGCTTAGGGTATCATTCGAAGGCTTGTGGCCAATGGACCAGTCATGGCCAAACATAAAGAAGGAAGGAAGAGAGGTCATGTCTTCCTGTACTTGACTGTCTCTGTACGTGAGGCAGCCCTCCCTTTCTGGGGTCAAGTTGGGTGCTGAGAGCCGTGGACCAGGGCTTGCTCCATAATAACTGTGCTTTCTCATTTCTTGAATCTGCATAATACCAACCAAAATAATTTTGACTGCTTTACTGTAGTTAATGGATATTAGGAGAACAAGTATGTGAATATGCTTTTACAAATTCTATACACTGCCTACCATTCAAGCTATTGATATGCCTGCTTTGAAAACCATTTGCCCTTTCATCAAATGAGAATAATGACATGAAATTTGAGGCATGCCTTCTCATGGTGGGGAGGAGAGATATATAAAGTAATAGAAGCTGAATTATTTGTTAATTGCCTCTCCTATGCCAGATACTATGCCAGATGCTTTACATTAATTACGGCATATAATCCTCACAAAGATGCCTATAAAATAGGATTAATTATTTCCATTTGCAGGTGAGAATACTGTGACTGAAAGATATAACACTGCTTGCTCAAAAATCACAGAGCCAATAAAAGGAATAGTCAACCCTCAAATCCAGAGCTCTCTGATTTCCAAATGCTTACACCAAGAGATTCTTTCCCCAGGCATGTGTGCGTATGCACACACGCACACACACACACATATTTGCACACAAGAACACATGCAGGGGCCCACTTGGATGTCTATACAGAGGCAAAACACAAGCATATAGTCTATGCCTGTATACATAAAAGTCTATATATATTAGCTTTGTGTATACACACCAGTCTATGTACACATTCTATGAGAACATAGAAGGTTCAAGCTCATCTCTTAAAGCATTTATATCAGTATGTGGTTCCAATTATTTTATCCAGTGCCAGAAAATCAGGTGAAAGGCAGACTAAGCAGGCCTTCCATCTGTACTGCCCTGTACTCTTGGCCAACACAGCTGACAGTTAGCACACGGACCCCAAGAAGTCCTCAAATATCTCCCTGCTTGAAGGCAGAGGCTATCCCAATGGCCAGTGAGAGACTTTTTCAGGGCTCTGGTTTCTCATTCTCCCACGTTCAGTAACCCAGTTCCTGTCCTAGTTGGGGAGTATGCTTGGGCTCCTGAGTGTGGATAGAGTTAATAAGGATGCTGGGGTTGAAAAAAAGAACAGCACTTTAGCCTTCAGGGACCTTTAGCCCTGGCACACAGTGGCACACAATAGGTGCCTGTTGACCAACTGACCACTTGGCCAACAAGCCAAAGAAACCAGAAGTCCAGCCACAAATTCACTTCTATGGCTAACAGTGGTTTACAGACTTCAGGCCTGCTACCCCTAAGAAGAAAACATTTGCAACTAACTTATCCTAATTTATCATCTTCCCTAAGGATGGGGAAGAGGCTCTGGCTCAGTGTGTTATTTGGCAGTCCCCATTTCCAGACAACATGGGCCTCCTTGTTAGATTCCACCTGGTAAATTCCACCAATCCACACAGGCACTGCTCCCCAGGAGCTGATTGCAAACACAGGCACCTCCGCCAGGCAAGTACTGGTCCCCTCACATTGCTGACTCCTGTCTACACATGATCCCCAGCTCTTTCTGTTTGGCTCCCCGTTTTAATCTTCTTTCAGCTTCAAGATTTTGACTTCCTGTTTGTGGGTGCATGCATGCCAAGTTGCTTCAGTCGCATCCAACTCTTTCCCATGGACTGCAGCCCACCAGGCTCCTCCGTCCATGGGATTCTCTAGGCAAGAATACTGAAGTGGGTTACCATGCCCTCCTCTCCAGGGGATCTTCCTGACACAGGCTCAGAACCCGCATCTCTTATGTCTCCTGCACTGGTAGACAAGTTCTTTACCACCAGCACCACCTGGGAAGCCTCGTTTTTCTGTTCACATCTGACTATTTTTCCCCCTTTGTTTTGATATCATTTGTAGCATCTGCTGAGAAACCCCTAGTTTAAGCCCTGACCCCTCAAAATCTTACTGAAAGATCTCTCCCTGTTCCCAACCAGAATCTCAGCCTTCTGAACATTTACAAGCTAAGGAATGAGACCACATCCCCTATACGCAAACACATAGAAAGAGGAGGGGGCAGCAGTCTTCCAAACATCCCAGTAACAAAGGGGAAGCATACCCGCCCAGGCCTTGGCAGCTGTATTCCACTGTGATGCCTCCAATTTAAATGCCAGTACAGTTTGCCCTTATGAAAAACACAGCTCCCTCCCCCTCCACCAGCAGGGACTGCATCTGTAACCACGGTAACAAAATCCAGGTGCAGCAGCACAACCACCGTTTCTATGAGGATGGAGAGCACAGAGAGGGCAAAAGGAAGGAGAGACACTAAAATGTTCACATGCAGCCTGAGGCCTGTACAGGATCTGCCTCTGTCCTCACTCAGTCCTCCCTGGGAGAGGTTAGGAACACGCATATCTATTTTTCAATGTAAGATGATCCCTTGCCAAGCAATCATACTCTTCTATCTGCTCTTCTACACCCATCAAAACCTCTGCTCGATCCAGTTCTTTTATTTAAAAGAAATGGTCAGTTTCAGGGGAAAAATAGTTGAAGCCATTGGTTGACTTGCCTAAAGCCAGGATGTCTCTCTGTGCAAAAGTTGTGTTTGAGTTTGCTTTTCCAATTAAAGGAGATATCTTCTCTCTCTCTCTCTCTCTCTCTCTCTCTCTCTCTCTCTCTGTCTCTCTGACTTTCTCTCTTTTTTTCTCTCTCTCTCCTTTACTTTTTCACACAGCAGGCAGAAAAGAAGGGGAAGAAAAAGAAGATGCTAAGAACTACCATTCCTTTGATCAACAGACATGGCACTAGTGCTTAAAAAATTACTTGTTCAGTACTTTCATCACTTACACTCTCCCATGCATGCGGCAGTAAATGCATCTACGGGAAGGAACACATCTGCATGACTATGTGTACATGTATGAGTACAACACAGGTTTAATAATTTGCCTAAATGACAGTAACCATCAGAGCTGGGCATGCTCAGGATTTATGACTCCAAAGCTTTTTTTTCTTTAGACCATGTTGTTTCCCAAATAGAATTTCAAGGACTGCCCAAAGGCAAGCAATAAATGTATTTATTTATTTAAAATTTGATTGTCATAAAAGACACACCACAGCCTGGGACAAACAAACAGGAGGGCACCTCTGTTGAGTCTCTCCTGTGAGCTGGCAGTAGTGCCAGACCCTCTCCACTGTCAGCCCTGTCTTGGCCCCTGAACAGTGTGTGTGCCCAAACATAGGTGCCCTCTTCCCCCAAGCACAGGGAACTCGCCCACTTTCAGAAGTCCTGGGCACCATGAAAGAGGTGGGAAAATACGAATATGGACTTACAGTTGAAACGCCACATTGCAAAAAAGCAGAGATGTCACTTTGCCAACAAAGGTCTATGCAGTTAAACGTATGGTTTTTCCAGTAGTTGTGTATAGAAGTGAGAGTTGGGCCATAAAGAAGGCTGAGCACCAAAGAAGTGATGCTTTTGAACTGTGGTGTTGGAGAAGGCTCTTGTGAGTCCCTTGAACACCAAGGAGATTAAACCAGTCAATCCTAAAGGAAATCAACCCTGGATATTCATTGGAAGGACAGATGCTGAAGCTGAAGCTCCAATACTTTGGCCACCTGATGTGAGGAGTCAGCTCATTGGAAAAGACCCTGATGCTGGGAAAGATAGAAGGCAGAAGGAGAAGGGGACGACAGAGGATGAGATGGTTGGATGGCATCATCGACTCAATGGACATGAGCTTGAGTAAACTCTGGGAGTTGGTGATGGACAGGGAGGCCTGGTGTGCTGCAGTCCATGGGGTCACGAAGAGTCGGACACGACTGAGCAACTGAATGACAACAACAACCACAGACCTGTAAATCAGGTGTATTTTCCTTAAAATTTTAAAGAACTCTCTTTATATCAGGCTGGTGGTCCTTAGATGATTACATAGGTTGAATATACTTTTGTTCATTAACTATTTAAATATTTTAAAATATTTATACATTTATCTTTTTTTAAAAAAAAACCCTTAGTCCATTTAAAATGTTATTTAATCAAATGTAACAGTCTATGCCTTTATGGAGTCTACTTTTGCTGCTGTTCTTCAAGTATGTCCCACCTGAGGCTAGACTCTCATATCCTTCTATTACTAGAATTTGTGGTTAAATGCATGAGGTATGATTTGGTTTTTTCTTTTTTCTAAATGGTAAGCCCACTGTTTCAAAACCATTTATTAAAAAATCCATCCTCTCTTTTTTTTGTTGTTTTTATTTTTATTTTTTTTTTATTGTTTTTGCCATACATTGTCATGATATCACCATGGGTTTACATATGCTTCCCCTCCGGAACCCCCCTCCCTCCTCCCTCCCCCCCGGGAAATCTCGCTGCACCAGTCCCGAGCATCAATCCTGGGCTGGCGATTGATTAGACACATGACAATTAACATGCTTCAATGAAACGCCACATTGCAGACACTGAAACTTAATTCTGTGTTTGGACACAGGTATTTGGATCAACTTAGTCATTTTCAAGGCTCAGCCCCCACCAGCCATTATAGCAAATTTTCTCCAATTTTCCATAATGGAAAGAAAACTTTAGACATAAAACTAACAAGGAGATATTATGACTTGAACAACACAGAAAATACTAACTAGACCTAATAGACATCTATAGAGCCTCTCATGCCACAACATAACACATATTCTTCTCAAGTACACATGTGACAATATCAAGTATAGATTATATGTTAGATGACAAAACAAGCCTTAATAAATGTAAAAGGACTGAAATCACACACACTATATTCTCTGAACACAAATAAAACTAGAAATCAATACAGATAGAAATTTGGGAAATCTACAAATATATAGAAATTTCATAAAACACTCCTAAATCACCAATGGGTCACAGGAGAAATCAAAAGGGAAATTAGAAAATTCTTTGAGATGTATTAAAATGAAAGTGCAGTACACCAGAACTAATAGAGTGCAGCAAAATCAGTGCTCAAAGGAACATTTATAGCTGTAAATGCATATATTTAAAAACCAGAAAAATATCAAATCACTAAACTAAACTTCTACTTTAAGAAGCTAAAAGAAGAACAAAACCTAAAAACAAGTTTACTAAACCTAAAGTAAGTATGTATAGAATAGACTTGTGGACTTTGTGGATGAGGGTAAGGGTGGGATGATATGGGAGAAGGGCATTGAAGCATGTTAATGTCATGTGTCTAATCAATCGCCAGCCCAGGATTGATGCTCGGGACTGGTGCAGCGAGATTTCCCGGGGGGGAGGGAGGAGGGAGGGGGGACCCGGAGGGGAAGCATATGTAAACCCATGGTGATATCATAACAATGTATGGCAAAAACAATAATAAAAAGAAAAAAGAAAAAGAAATGAAACAGAATAGAAAAAAAAGAAAGCCAAAAAGTGAATAGCATAAAAAGAAAGCCAAAAGTTAGTTCCCTGAAAAGATCAAGTAAACTGACAAATTTTCAGCTAGAATGAACACACATACAAAAGGGAGGAGATTCAAGTTGCTAAAATCAGAGATGAAAAAGGTGCCATTAGTATAGAAATTAAAATAATTAAAAAGGAATACTATGAAAAATTGCTTAGTTAACTTATATGCAGAGTACATCATGAGAAACGCTGATCTGGATGAAGCACAAGCTGGAATCAAGATTGCCCAGAGAAATATCAATAACCTCCAGTATGCAGATGACACCTCCCTTATGGCAGAGAGTGAAGAACTAAAGAGCCTCTTGATCAAAGTGAAAAAGGAGAATGAGAAAGTTGGCTTAAAGCTCAACATTCAGAAAACTACGATCATGGCATCTGGTCCCATCACTTCACGGCAAATAGATGGGGAAACAGGAGAAACAGCATCAGACTTTATTTTGGGGGGCTTCAAAATCACTGAAGATCGTGACTGCAGACATGAAATTAAAAGATGCTTACTCCTTGGAAGGAAAGTTATGACCAACCTAGACAGCATATTAAAAAGCAGAGACGTTACTTTGTCAACAAAGGTCTGTCTAGTCAAGTCTATGCTTTTTCCAGTAGTCATGTATGGATGTGAGAGTTGGACTATAAAGAAAGCTGAGCCCTGAAGAAGTGATGCTTTTGAATTGTGATGTTGGAGAAGACTCTTGAGAATCCCTTGGATTGCAAGGATAACCAACCAGTCCATCCTAATGGAGATCAGTCCCCGGTGTTCACTGGAAGGACTGATATTGAAGCTGAAACTCCAGTATTTGGCCACCTGATGTGAAGAGCTGACTCATTTGAAAAGACCCTGATGCTGGGAAAGACTGAGGGCAGGAGGAGAAGGGGACAACAGAGGATGAAATGGGTGGATGGTATCACTGACTCAAAGGACATGAGTTTGGGTAAACTCCAGGAGTTGGCGTTGGACAGGGAGGCCTGGCGTGCTGCAGTTCATGGGGTTGCAGAGTTGGACATGACTGAATGACTGAACTGAACTGAACTGAATGAAAAATTGTGCCAACAAATGATAAAATAAACAAATTTCTAGAAAGACAGAAACTACTGAAATTGAGTCAAGAATAGAAAATTTCAATATACATATAATTAGTAAAAAAAAAAAATTAGCAATTTTTAAAAATTCCATGAAGAAAAGCCCAAGACCAGCTATCTTTTTGCAAGAGTTTTCCAGCCTAGGAGGAAAAATTTTCCACCTTATTCCAGGAAACTAGTATATTACCCTGATGCCAAAACCAAATTCCTCACAAATAATGAAAATTTAGATGAATATCCATATTAAATATAGATGCAAAAATCTTCAACAAAACACTACCAAATTGAATCCAACAGCACATTAAAAGGATTATACACAATGAACAACTGGGATTTAGCCTAGGAACACAAGATTGGTTAACATATGAAAATCAATGGACTAAATCATATTAATACATTAATAGAATAAGGGCAAAAAACACATGTCATCTGTTTAGATACACAAAAAAGGCATTTGAAATAACTTTATATTATTTCATGATCTAAAGAAAAAAAAAACCACTCTCAACAAACTATGACTAGAAGGGAATTTAAAAAGTCACAGCCAACATGATACTTACATGAAAGCTGTGCTCCTAAAGGTCAGGATCAAGACAATTTTTTTTTTTTTTCTCATCACTTCTATTCACCATTTACTGGAGGTTTTAGGCAGGGCAATTGGTCAAGAAAAAATAAAACACATCCAATTGGAAAACAAGAAGTAAAATTATCTCTGTTTCAGACAACATGATCTAGTATATGCGAAGTCCTAAGAAATCCACATAAAACTATTACAGCTAATAAATGAGTTCAGAGAGGCAGGATAAATGATCAATATACAAAAATCAATTGTATTTCTATACACAATTTAAGAGTGAAATTAAGAACACAATTCAGTTTACAATAGCATCAAAATAAATAAAATACTTAAGAATAAATTTATCAAAAAGGATCAAGACTTGAAATTTAAAATCTACAAAGCACATTTGCAAAAAAAATCAAGATCTGTGTAAGGGAAAAGGCAATTCTGTTCACGGACTGGAAGAATTATTATTGTTAAGATGCCAGTAATCCCCGAATCACTCTACAGATTCAATATAAATCCTATCAAAACTCTGGTGCCTCTTCTTTTCTCAGAAATTGACATACTGATCCTAAAAGTCATACTGAAATACAAGGGACCAAGTATAGTAAAACAGTATTGAAAGTAAAAGACAAAAACTGGGACCTGTAGTTCTTAATTTCAAAACCTATTACAAACCTATACTAATAAAAGATATTATTATAGTAATAAATGATGATACTGGCACAAGGTTAGGCATATACATTACTGGAATAGAATTAAAAGTCCATTAAAAAACCTATACATTTATGGTCACTTGCTTTTGACAAATGTGTCAAGACAACTCAATGGGGAAAGAACAGTGTTTGCTAAAAATGACACAGAGACAACTATATATCCACATGTAAGAGATACTGAAATTGAATCCCTACCTCACAGCGCATAAAAAATTAACTTTAAATACATCAGGGGCCTAAAAAGGTTAAAATTATAAAACTCCTAAAAGAAAGCACAGGGGTACATCTTCATGACCTTGCACTAGGCAATAGTTTCTAAGATACTACAACGAAAGCAAAAGCAACAAAAGAAAAATTAGATAAATGGGACTTCATCAAAATTAGTCAATAATTCTGTGCATCAAAAGACATTATCAAAAAAGTGAAAAAACAGTCCACATAATGGGAGAGATCATTTGCAGAATATATCTGATAAAAGTCTACTACCCTAGAAAAGAACACTTACACAATTTGATAATAAAAAGATTAATAATCTAAATTTTAAAATGGGAATAAAATTGAACAGACAGTGCTACAAAAAGGATAAAGAAGTGAAGCACATGAAGAGACACATAACACCATTAATCTTTAGGGAAAATGGAAATGCAAGTCACAATCACAACAGGATACCACTTTATACCCTTTAGAATGGACATAATCAAAAGGACAGATGATAACAAGTGTTGGCAAGGATGTGGAGAAAATGGAACCTTCATTCATTGGTGGTAGAATGCAGATTGGTGCAGACACTTTAGAAAACAGTTTTACAGTTCCTCAAAGAGTTAAGCATAAAGTTACGTTAGGCCCCAGCAATGCTACCCCTAGATGTGCGCTGCTCAGTCACTTTAGTCGTGCCTGACTCTTTGCGACCCTGTGGACTATAGCCGCCAGGCTCCTCTGTCCGTGGGATTCACCAGGCTAGAATACTAGAGTGGACTGCCGTGCCCTCCTCAAGTGGATCTTCCCCTACACCTAGATATATACTGAAAGTAAATGAACATATATAACATACATCTATCAAAACCTTATACATGAATGTTCATAACAGCATTATTCATAATAACCACAAAATACAAACAACTCAAATGCCCATCAAATGGCAGAAGTAAGTGTTCATTTCAGTTCGGTTGCTCATTTGTGTCTGACTCTTTGCAACCCCATGAACTGCAGCACGCCAGGCCTCCCTGTCCATCACCAACTTCTGGAGGCCACCCAAACCCATGTCCATCGAGTCGGTGATGCCATCCAGCCATCTCATCCACTGTCTTCCCCTTCTCCTCCTGCCCCTAATCCTTCCTAGCAACAGGGTCTTTTGCAATGAGCGAACTCTTCGCGTGAGGTGGCCAAAGTATTGGAGTTTCAGCTTCAACATCAGATCTTCCAATGAACACTCAGGACTGATCTCCTTTAGGATGGACTTGTTGGATCTCCTTGCAGTCCAAGGGACTCTCTAGAGTCTTCTCCAACACCACAGTTCAAAAGCATCAATTCTTCGGCGCTCAGCCTTTTTCACTGTCCAACTCTCACAACCATACATGACTACTGGACTAGATGAACCTTTGTTGGCAAAGTAATGTCTCTGCTTTTGAATATGCTATCCAGGTGGGCCATAACTTTCCTTCCAAGGAGTAGGCGTCTTTTGATTTCATGGCTACAGTCACCATCTGCAGTGATTTTGGAGCCTCCAAAAATAAAGTCTGACACAGTTTCTCCTGTTTCCCCATCTATTTCACATGAAGTTATGGGACCAGATGACATGATCTTAGTTTTCTGAATGTTGACTCTTAAGCCAACTTTTTCACTCTCCTCTTGCACTTTCATCAAGAGGCTCTTTAGTTCCTCTTCACTTTCTGCCATAAGGGTGGTGTCGTCTGCATATCTGAGGTTACTAATATTTCTCCCAGAAATCTTCATTCCAGCTTGTGCTTCTTCCAGCCCAGCGTTCCTCATGATGTACTCTGCATATAAGTTAAATAAGCAGGGTGACAATATACAGCCTTGATGTACTCCTTTTCCTATTTGGAACCAGTTTGCTGTTCCATGTCCATTTCTAACTGTTGCTTCCTGACCTGCATGGAGGTTTCTCAAGAGACAGGTCAGATGGCTTGGTATTCCCATCTCTTTCAGAATTTCCCACAGTTTATTGTGACCCACACAGACAAAGGCTTTGGCATAATCAATATTATTGAAGTAGATGATGTAGATGAAGTAGATGTTTTTTTGGAACTCTCTTGCTTTTTCGATAAGCCAGCGGATGTTGGTAATTTGATCTCTGGTTCCTCTGCCTCTTCTAAAACCAGCTTGAACATCTGGAAGTTCATGGTTCGTGTATTGCTGAAGCCTGGCTTGGAGAATTTGAGCATTACTTTGTTAGCATGTGAAATGAGTGCAATTGTGTGGTAGTTTGAGCATTCTTTGGCATTGCCTTTCTTTGGGATTGGAATGAAAACTGACCTTTTCCAGTCCTGTGGCCACTGCTGAGTTTTCCCAATTTGCTGGCATATAGAGTGCAGCACTTTCACAGCATCATCTTTCAGGATTTGAAATAGTTCAACTGGAATTCCATCACTTCCCGTATCTTTGTTTGTAGTGATGCTTTCTAAGGCCCACTTGACTTTACCTTCTAGGATGTCTGGCTCTAGCTGAGTGTGAGTGATTACACAATCATGATTATCTGAGTCGTGAATGGTATGTCATTTAGCCATAAAATACTAACATACACCTCAAGGATGAAACTCAGAAACATTATGCTAAATCAAAGAAGCCAGACAAAAATGGCCACATATTGCACAGCAACATTTTTGTGAAATGTTCAGAATGGACAAATCCATAGAGACAGAAAGTAGATTAATGGTTGTCAGGAGCTCAGGGGGAGTGAGGACTGGGGAGTAACTGCTAACAGATACAAAGTTCTTTTGGTGGGTGATGGAAATATTCTAGAATTATACATTGATGATGATTGCACAACCCTGTGAATATACTAAAAAGTATTAAACTGTATACTCTAAAGGTAAATTTTATGTTGTGAGCTCTATCTGAATTTTTTAAAAGAATGTATAACTTTAATCACAAGGAAATGTTACACAAACACAAATGAGAAATGTTTTGTTTAAAGGAAGGAAAGTATTCTTCAAAAATATTGATGTCACAAAATTATGTGGGAATATTCTAGATTAAAGGATAATGAACAGGCATAACAACTAAATGCAGTATTACCTGACATTAGACTGGATCCTGTACTCAGGACAAAAATGCTTTGAAAGATATCATTAGATCAATTGCTAAATTGGAATATGGAACATTATTTCAATGTGAATATGGAATATTATATCAATATAAATTTCTGAAGCTGAGAAATGTGCTGTAGTTATATAAGAAAATATCCTTACCTTTAGGAATTACATACTGAATTACTTAAGGAGAGAAAATGAGAGATATTTCTTTTTCTAACCATCTACAGAGTGAGAACATGCAAATGATAAAGCACACAGTATAAAAGTTAACAACAGGTGAACCTAAGTAAAGAGCATACATTTGTCTTTTATACTATTCTTATTCTAGCAATCTTCCTGTAAATGTGAACTTCAAAATAATTTTTAAAAAAATAATGCGGAGAGATTATAGGCTGTACTTTTGAGAAGGACAAATTACCATCTTATCCTCTTGTTAGAGAATTTCTGTGCTACAGAAATATGAAGGTTTTGAAAGGTCTTGCCTCAAAAGTTCTTGGAAGAACCTGATATGTACCCCCTTAAGTGTGAGTTGCAAAGAGATAGACTGCCAACTGTCACCTGGACAAGTTTGGGAAATGGTCAGATGAGGAAATAAGACAACAGTGGGTCAGCTACATCTCTACCACTGCAAGAAGGAGATGCAAATGTTCCCATGGGGCAAGTGGATGCTTTGGGAAGTGCAAACACAAAACACCTCAAGTCACTTTGAAAGGATCCTGAACATGGGTGTGGCCTACCAAGATGCAAGGATCCCAGAAGTGTTCAGCCACATAGGGACTGACAGGATCACAAACAGGATGAGGTACATCAGAGGTCCTTGAGCAAAGGTATCCAAAGAATCCACAAAATTATGTTTTGAAGAAAAAGAAAAACTTCTTCACTCAAGCTGTGGAATGTAGCTAAGGTAGAACAAGCTGATTAGTTTTAGTTTAAATTCATGACCACAAACCCCAACGTGTCATTAGGGCTGCCTGAATCCTGCAATCACATTTCCCTGTGTCCTTTTTCTTTCCTCTTCTTCATCTTTTCATCTCTCTTCCCAAACCTTCAGCACCTTATTTATTCCCAGAAGGTGGCCTCTGTAGTTGACAATGCCAGGCTCTGTCCAGACCCCCTCCCGCTCCTTTATATTGAACATCTATGGTGACAACTTCCCAGTTCAAAGCTTCAGCCTAGATCCCTAAACTCTACAGACTTAATGAATCAAAAAATCAAACCTGTTTTCCACCAAACCCCAAATGAGTCTTGTTTCTCCTGCAGCTTTTCTTACTTTGGTAAATGACAGATCCATCAGTCTAGTTACTAGTGGAGTCACCTGGAGTTCCTTCTTTATTTTTCATCTCAAATACTACCTATAAACAAACCCTGTTGGATTTACCTTCAAAAGATTCAGAATATGACTATTCCTCATCCACCTCCCTAGTCTAAGCCACTATCATCCGTTACCTAGATTACTGCAATCACTTCCTAAGCGGTCTCCCCACACCTGACCTTCACTCTACATTCTATTCACCCAGCATCGAGAATATAATGTCAAAGTCAGATGACATTCTTCATCCTCTCACATGTCTCCAGTGGCTTCCTGGCCTACCTGAAATAAAAGCCAAACTCCTTCCATGATCTAGGAGCCTAACATAACCACCCAGTTCCCAAAGGCCTCTCTGCCCCAGTTTCTGCTGTTCTCCACCTCACTCATCCCACCAACCACAGAGAGCTCCTTGGGGTCCTTGACTATTCGGTCTCCTCGGCTTAGATCTTCCTCCCTATACCTCTCCATGGCTCACTTGCCTTTCTTCCCTCAGGTCTCTTCTCAAATGTCACTTTACCAGAAAGTCTCTCATGAATGGCTCTAGATAGAAGAGCAAATTCCATTCCTAGGATCCCTAGTCCTGTATTCTTCTTTACTTCTCCTTACAGTCCTTATTATTTAAAGATATATTTTATTATTTGCCTGGATGGGAGGAGGCGTCAGGAGAGAATGGATATATGTACATGTAAGGCTGAGTCCCTTTGTTGTTCACCTGAAACTGACACAATATTGTTATTTGGCTATACCCCAATACAAAACAAAAGTTTACAAAATAAAAGTATATTGTTAGTATAATTGTCTTTCCCTTCTGGAATATAATAAGTTCCATGAAGACTGGGACATTACCATATTTGTTCATACTCAGAACTGAGAATGGTGTGCCTGGCACAAATTAAGAACACAATGACTAATTGCTGAATGAATAAAAGACTCCCTCCTCCAAGCCCAAATCCAGGATGCCAAGGCAGACAGAAAGTATTGGGGGTGGTGAAGCAATGCTAGTGAAGTGTGAAAGGACATACATGCCCCACCACCACCCCGCAATACAAATCAACAAGCAGCAAGTCAGGGTGGAGGGGCTGGAGGAGAGCTTTAAACTGAATCTAGGAAGGAAGTTTTGGTTTAAATCAGTTTCAACTGGGTAAAACCTGAAGACAAGACTCTTCTGATATCTGAAATAGATTAGAAGAGTTGCAGCATCTCTCTGAATATGACCCAGTAGTGAGAAAAGGAGAGTGGACAGAAGAGATTTAAAGCCAGTGTGGGAGAATACTAAAGCTATTTCAGAGTCACTACCTGCCTAGTTCAGTCCATTTAATAAACGAGGTGCCCCTTCTCACTGCTGGCACACGGCACTGTGCAGAGGAAAGCATTGTGACCAGATCTAAACAAGCAAGTCTCCACTGGCGTGGAGAGATTCCTTTCCTTAACAAGGTCAACAGCATCTTGCACCGTGAGAAACGAAGACATGCATGTACATCAACGGGTACCATATGAACAGGTAGGTGTTTTTCCCATCCTGCTCTTCAAGGCAAAGCCAGGATTGATCAACAAGTTCTTGAACTATCTTGATTAAAGCATGATGGCCTTGAAAGTGCCCTAGAGAGGAAGGGCTGATCATCCAAGAAAAGCATGTCTCAAATATGTAAAAACAAGGAATGTCATGAGGACAGGGAGCAGAGGTGAAATTCTACAGGGTGTGCTAAAACTCAAGCAATGTAGCAAAACAATAAAAGAAGAAGAATGTTAGAACATACAGTGAGACAAGCAAGAAGGGCTTGAGCTGAGAATCCCTTTGAGAATCCAAATCTTTCTATCCAACATATTTGATGGACACCCCCCAAAGCTCCAATGAATAGGTCCTTTAGATTAATAACCTCACCAAAGTCACTGAAGAACATATACTGCAGGATAGCTGCGGTCAGAGGATGCACTAAACCCCTGGGAATCCTTCTCCAAGTTGATTTAATCAATTAATATAAACCATGCAGAGAGGACAGTAAATATGACCTCCTTATTATCCTGGCTCCAACTGGCAATTTTTTAATCTTGTCCATGGGAAAATCAGATGATGACTGCAGCCATGAAATTAAAAGACACTTTCTCCTTGGAAGAAAAGCTATGACAAACCTAGACAGTATATTAAAAAGCAGAGACATTACTTTGCCAACAAAGGTCTGTCTAGTCAAAGTTATGTTTTTTCCAGTAGTCATGGACGGATGTGAGATTTGGACTATAAAGAAGGCTGAGTGCTGAAGAATTGATGCTTTTGAACTGTGGTGTTAGAGAAGACTCTTGAGAGTCCCTTGAACTGCAAGGAGATCCCATCCTAAAGGGAATCAGTCCTGAATATTCATTGGAAGGACTGATGCTGAAGCTCCAATACTTTAGCCACCTTATGTGAAGAGTCAACTCATTAGAAAAGCCCCTGATGCTGGGAAAGACTGAGGGCAGGAGGAGAAGGGGAAGACAGAGGACTAGATGGTTGGATGGCATCACCAACTCAAAGGACATGAGTTTGGCAAGCTCCAGGAGACGGTGAAGGACAGGGAAGCCTGGCATGCTGCAGTCCCATGGGGTCACAAAGAGTCGGACATGACTGAGCAACTGAACAACAATGGGGAAATCAGGAGAGGTCCTAAAGAACATATTGCCTAAACCATATAAAGTATTTTTCCAAGTTTTGCACTTTTGAAAATCTCCTTAGTGACACCAAACTGTACATCTATGCACAACCAATGGGCATTCAATATTTACAGTATCATTCAAAAGAAGTAATCCTTTCTTATGTAATGCAGAATTCAAACACATCAGGGTGCTTACAGCATGACAACATGCCAGGCAGTATTCTAAGAGCTTTATAATTATTGCCTCATTTAATTCTCTATAGAGAGCGAATGATTGTTAAATCACTTAAGCTCTATAAGCTTTAATCACTTATAGTTACACTATAAGCTTATACTATAGTTAAATCACTTATAGCTCTAAGGACAGAGTGGCTAAGTAACTTCCCTAAAGTTAAACAGCTAGTAAGTGGAAAAACTAGGTTTCAATCCCCAGAAGTCTGGCTCCTGGGTCAATATTCTTTAAAGGTAATTAAGCCTGAGAAACAGAAGTAAAAGTCAGGCTGTGCATTCATTCCTTTTCCCTTCTGAGCTACCTTCCCCTGAAAGTGACTCACATTCAAGTTCTTGTCAAGATGGGTGTGGTTTTGTACCCCTTCATGAACCAGTTTCCTTACCTTTACACATTCTATGCCAAGGATGTAACACCCAGCCCTTCTTCTTAAGACATATTCTTTGCTCTCTTTCACTCATCAGTCATGGCTCTTTTTACTACTTCCTTAGAAAAGCTCTCATATGCTTTATACTATATACAAAGACTTCTTGAAACTCTGAGCAAAACTCTCAGCCTGGTACTGAATGAAACTAGTTAGTCTTGACCTTGTAACTAGATTACTGGGATTCTTGAGGGCCAAGCGTTATACAACTCCCTTACTGTTTTGAGGTTTATAGCACCCATAAGACAGTTATTCCCAAGAAACTGAAATTCAAAGGACATTTGAATGCCTCAGTATTAACAGCATTACCATTTGCTAAGGCATATGTATATGTTCATTGTACAGGCTATGATGGCTTTGTTCGTCATCCAGCAATGTGCTGGCCTCCTCACAAGGATGATCCTGAGACTGCCATTTCAAAAGCCCAAACTGCTGACTCTCCAGGCTACAACAGTTACATCTGAATAACTTCCGAGGGAAGCCAAAATGGAGAGTTTCCATGTTCACTCTATCTACAGCAAGAGCCCTATGAATATTAATAAAGATTAATATGGCTCACAAGAATATAAGAAAAACATTAAAATAATGGGAAGCACCTCCATAAACTCTAACATGGCCAGTGGAAGAGGTACTTGGTCCCTTCCAACCAGTCTCTTAGAGCATTTGCCTTCAACACTTAGCAAATGATTAAATCAGCCCCACTTCAGGGCTCAAGTAATGACCTCCAGAGACAATCCTAGCCATCCTATGTCTGTCCTGTGGGCCACAAAAAAATAAAAAATAGAATGTACAGTAAAGATCATGGGAGAATGCTCCTGTCTAATTATATAAAAGGTCTAGAACAAGATCCAATGTGAGCATCAAGGTGAGCCTAACATTTTGCATCTGCCTTGACAACCCAGTAAAGCCAGCTTGAAAAGGAGATGAGCCATCTTTGCCTGGGAGAAACGCCAAGGGCTGATGTGTCTGAAACCACAGAGGAAATCTACCATATTTTTAACACAAAAGAAGAAAAGGAGAAAAGGAGAAGGATGAAGGAGACCAGAGAGGAGAACAAAGAGGAAGATGAGAGTAAAGGAAAGGAAAAGACAACAGGAAAAGCAAGACCAGGGTGGGGAAGAGATTACTTTTGGCTAGGTCAAAATAGAATTACAAACTACTGTCAGAAGCTGAAAATTTCCCCTTCTTATTTCCCTTTACTTATCTCTTTTTAACAGAGGATTGTTACTGACTTCTCTCCTTTGCTTTCCTTTGGGGTAAGGGTTATTGTTGCTTCTTAGCCTAAATCATTTCCCATTGAAAAAATGGACAACAGTTTCCACATTTTAGAGTTTCAATATGTAAAAAAACTTGTAAGTTATTATTCAATTCTCATAAGAAAAGGCTGGCAAACTGAAAATTAGCAACTCTTCTTAGGCCCATCAGAGAACGGTGGGCACGAGAAAAATCACTTGCCCAAAATCTGGAGGCACAGGTAGATACAACAGAACAAGGGCTTGCCAGAAGCAAAATCCACCCCTAGAGCCTGCTAAAAACACTTTGTCATTGTTTAGTCACTAAGTCATGTCCAACTCTCTTTGTGATCCCATGGACTATAACCCACCAGGCTCCTCTGTCCATGGGATTTTCCAGGCAAGAATACTGAAGTGGATTGCCATTTCCTTCTCCAGGGGATCTTTCTGACCCAGGGATCGAACCTGAGTCTCCTGCATTGTGTTTTCTTTACCACTGAATCACCTGGGAAACCAAGAATACTTGAAGGTTAACTAACTTCTGGAGGCTTAATGTAGACTCACTTAATAGATAAAATTTCTTGGGGACTTAGTTTTGTATGGTAGGGAAGTCTTCATATGTTTTAACTCTAGGAACCCCATCAGCTTATCAGGGTGAAGATCAGGGAAATATCTCCTCATGCTGCAGGAAGGAAGATGGGAGAAGTAACCATTTTGAAAAGCACCCAGAGCTCTCTGTTCTCATTAAAAGAGACCAAATATAATGAAAAGTATTTCATCAGGGCCTAAGCAACATGGGTTTTACCAAAGCCTAACTATCAAAGAAAGGGAAACACCCACCTTCAGCCACTCCAGCCATCCTGCATCACTTATGGGGGGTGGGGGCAGGGAGCTGGTAAGCACTTGTGACCTTTACAGGTCATAGGTTGTGACCTCTACAGTTATAGGCTCCTGAACATACTGAGACCTGGTCATAAGGAAACAGAAGGTGTGGCCTCCCTCTGCATCTTACCACCACATCAACATACAATAGGAGATTACAGCTGAAAAGAACTGCAAGGCGTGGACTCTACTTAACGAGAAATATTAACGAGAAATATCTAGGGAAACTCAAAGACAGCAGAGAAACACAAACAAGGACATCAGAGGAAACTATAGCTTCTGACACCTCAAGCTACAGCAAAAAGTAAACAAACAGCCCAACTGCTAGCCAGATAAACATAAAACCTCATACTAATGACCCACTTATCTCAATTTCTTCTACCTAATACATCATGTTCAGCTTTCAAAAAAAATTGCAAAGTATGCTAAAAGGCAAAAATAAAAAATTGAAGTTGAACATATGTCCTGATGTATGGCAGAAATGAAATCGATATTTTAAAGCAATTATCCTCCAATTAAAAACAATTGTTTTAATTAAAGTTGAAAGAAAAAGTCTGAAGACACAAACCAAGCATCAGAACCAGACTCGGGTATAGAAAATATTTTAGATTTATCAAACTGGGAATTTAAAATAACTATGATTAATATGCTAAGGACTCTAATGGAAAATGGATAGCACTCAAGAACATAGGCTTACAGAGATGAACATACAAGCAGAGAGATGGAAACTAAGAAAGAATCAAAAAGAAGTCCTAGAAATCAAAAACACTGTAACAAAATGAAGAATGCCTTAGATGAAATCATCAGTAGAGCGGACATAGTCAAGAGAAAAGTATCAGTGAGCTTGAAGATATGTTAATAGAAACCTCCTAAACTGAAAAACACAGGGAAAAAATAATTAGAAAAGGGAAGAGAATACTCAGAATAGTGGGACAATTATAGAAGATATAACATCTGCATATTGACATTACCAGAAGAAAGAGGAAAAAACAGAAGAAGTATTTGAATATATAATGGCTGATATTTTCCAAAATCAGTGACAACAAACAAACAACAGATCCAAGTGTTCAGAGAACACCAAACACAATAAAGATCAAAAAGATCTACAACTAGGTATAGCAGATTGAAACTACAGAAAATCAAAGCCAAAGGAAAAAATAATTTTAAAGAAGCCAGAGGGGGGAAATCCCTCAGCTATAGAGCAATAAGGATAAGAATCACATCAGATTTCTCTTCACAAACCAAGCAAGCAAGAAGAGACTGAAGTGAAATATTTATAGTGTTGAAAGAAAAAAAAAATACCAACCTATAATTCTGTATCCTGAAGTGAAATTATCCTTCAAAAGTGAAGGAGAATACTTTCTCAGACGAAAACTGAAGGAATTTGTCAACAACAAACCTGTTCAATGTTAAAAGAAATTCTGCAGAAAGGAAAATAAATTAGATCAGAAACTCAGATCTACACACAGAAAGGAAGAGTATTAGAAAGGAAATGAAAGAAACTATAACAAAATTTTTTATTTTTTTCTTATTTCTAGTTGATCTAACAGATAACAATTTGTTCACAATAATAGTAGCAACAAAAATTGAATGCTTGTAACTTACAGCTTATAACTTAAGTAAAATGAATAACAGCAATGTTAGAAGGGTAGAATTTGGAAATCTTGTGTAATGTACTCGCACCACCTGTAAGGCAGTATAGTGTTATTTGCAAAGTGGATTAAGATTAGTTGTAAAAATATATGACAAATTATAGGGCAACCACTAAAACAGAAGGAAACTCAAACCTTTACAAGCCAGTTATTCACATAAGCACTATCCAGGTAATAGCCTTTCCTCTAATCTAGGATATATTTCTTCATACTCTTCCAAAAACTTGAAATACCGAAATCAGGAATACTGATAAATGGGCATCTTCGACACAGGGACCCACAACAGAGATGGGATCTTGGGTGGTAATGGGTTACGTGGTGGTGGGTGACAAGGGAGACTACACAAAAGGAGTCTTGCCAACCCTATCCACTGTTATCGAAGCATCTCAGATCAGATCTAGTCTGGCCACAAGGTCACTGATAGAGACTACTGATAGAGACTAATAAATGTGATATTATTTCTGACAAATTTTAAAAAAATCAGTAATTTCTTTACTTTGTTTCCCCTTTCAACTACTGCCCTATATCTGCTTTCCATTTACAATAAAACTAATTTTAAAAATTGTGTTTACTTGCTGTTTCTAATTTCTTTCCTCCAATTGTCTTTTGGATCCAAGCTTTTCACCCTCATCATCTTTGTTAAAGTCACCAGTGACCTCTATATTGTCAAGAACAACGGTCAATTCTCAGTTTTCATTTTACTTGACCTTCTCTTTTATACCTACACACTTTCTTTACTGTTCTCACCCAATATCATGGATTTAGATACCATCATTACTGATGACGGTCATATTTGCTACCTCAGCCTGGACTTCTCTTTGATTTCCAGACCCATGTCTCCGACTGCCACTAGACCTCACTATGTGGATGGCTAAGAGGCAGCTCAAGCTTAGCAAGTATAAAACTGAAACCCTGATCTTCCCTACTGCCAAAACTTCTCAAGAGTCTTCATTAATTGGAATCCTATCCTTCGTAATTCAAACCCAAAGTTTAGTCTCATTCTTAACTCCTCTGTTTCTCTCACCTCCCATACCAATCTGTCACCAAATCCTGTTGGCTTTCCTTGAAAATATGCCCATACTCTTACACCTTCTCTCATACTCATTGTTACCACCTTGGTCCAGCTGACTACCATTTCTCACCTGGACTATTTCAATAGCCTCTTAACAGATCTTTCTGTTTGCACTCTTGCTGGCCTACGATGTATTCTCAATATTGCCTCCAGAATGAACTTATTAAATCATGCTTCCATGTCACAGTTTTTGCAACTGCTATTCCCTCCATCTAGACCATTCTTGTTGTTGTTCAGTCACTCAGTCGTGTACGACTCTGTGACTCCATGGACTGCAGCATGCCAGGCTTCCCTGTCCTTCACTATCTCCATTCTTACACATCATTTATTCACTCACCTCCTGAAATTGTTGGTGAAATACTGTTTCTCAGAAAAGTCTTCATTAATAATCCTATTTAAAACTGACTCCTCGCCCCCAGCATTCCTTACCCACCGTTCCAACTTTATTCTTTCTCCATAGCACTTATCTACATACAGTATGTTCTCTTCTTTATTTTGTTTATAGTCTACCCCTCGGTCTCCACTACATTACCAGATCAAGATGGTAGAAATTCCTATCTGTTTTGATTACTGCTCTGCCCTCAGCTCCCAGAATGATGCTTGGCACATGGATAAGAAAAAGAAGAATTTTATAATAAATAGTAGCTATTTGATGGATTAATGCAACAATTCTTTTGCTATTTAACCTTATATGTCAAACTTCTATTATTCAAACATCTTCCATAAAATTCTCTTAACATTTTCTTAGAGATTTCTAGCAACTATTGCAATTCAAACTACTAAAACTAATGATTTCTTAGAATCCATTTATCTACCTCTACTCTTTGCAGGAAACTAATCATAGGTGTCAGTTACAATTTTAAGTGAAAATTGTTTTCCTTCCAATAAGATGATACTGTTGACATGGCATTCCGGGAAAACTCTGAAACAGCCTGCTTACCTCTGCAGATCTAGAAGCGTTTCCACATTTCACTGCCTTCAGGCATTCCCCCTGAATTATTTAAATTGGTTCCCAGTCATCTATGGCACAAGTCTGGAATCTTTTCCAAATATAGCAAGCACACACATATACACACAGGGAGAAAATTATAGAATCAAAATGGCTTAGTACTTCTCAGTAAATTCTATCAGAGTCTAGTAGCAGGTGTTTCCAGTAAAGCCTGCAGGTTTGCATCCATAGTTTCAAGTTCTATTGTGCTTTCATCCAAAGCCCACCAACAAGTACATAAAATTTCACAATAATGGCTCACAAAAATTTCCCCCACCCAAATTAATAACAAGTAAGGCAATCATTCAACCAAAGAATGTAATTATATAATTAAAATTTTATTAATATGGCCTAATTTTCATTCCCAAATTGTCCTGTATCATTTTATCAGATGGTATTATTCTCCTTATCTTCCTCTTCATGAGGAAAAGAAGTGCCAAGTTAAAACATATCTGTTTATGGGGACACAAAAAGTAGCTCTCATTTCCCATGATGCACCCAACTGCAATCTGAAACCCCTCCTCTGTGGGGTCTTATTCTGCTGGATTCACATAGGGCTTGTTCTGTCAGTAGAAGAAAGAAACAAACCTCACGGACTAGGTCTTAACTGTTGCCCATTCCCTTAGTGCAGAGGTATTTCTAGAATATGTTCTATTATGGAGACACAGAATTTCGCCCAGAAAAATCCTCTGTGCACCACAGAAGAGACAATTACCCAAGTTGTTCACTGCTCTGCTCTTCTAAATGCCTCAATACCAAGCCTTACCAATGGGATATTACTAAGCCATAAAAAAGAATACATTTGAATCAGTTCTGCTGAGGTGGACGAAACTGGAGCCTATTATACAGAGTGAAGTAAGCCAGAAGGAATAACAGCAATACAGTATACCAATGCATATATATGGAATTTAGAAGATGGTAATAATAACCCTGTATGCAAGACAGCAAAAGAGACGCAGATGTATAGAACAGTCTTTTGGACTCTATGGGAGAGGACGAGGGTGGGATGATATGAGAGAATGGCATTGAAACATGTAAATTATCATATGTGAAATGAATCGCCAGCCCAGGTTCGATGTATGATACAGGGTGCTCAGGGCTGGTGCACCCGGATGACCCAGAGGGATGGAATCGGGAGGGAGGTGGGAGGGGGGTTCTGGAAGGGGAACACATGTACAACCGTGGTGGATTCATGTCAATGTATGGCAAAACCAACAGGATAATGTAAAGAGAAAAATTTATTAGTTAATTTTTTAAAAATAAAAAAAGGAGGCCACTATTCTACAGCATTCACCCCAACATGCTACCACATCAGCTTGGAGAGAATGGCCTCTGTGACTACTGGGACTACACTGTTGATAAATTATCCTAGGGCTTTAGCCTTTGACTTTTTTGATTTCCTTTTTCTCTCTTGATATAATGGAACCTCTTGCTCATCCACTATGCATGTCAAATATCGTGCAGCCCTTTCAGTGGTAGCTACCCTTTCTCCCAACAGGCTTTGTACCACAGTGCCTGGAGCTAGGGTCAGTATCCTTCACTCTGCTCATTAAAGCACCCCCTTTCATTTCCACATCACTATTCACCATCACTGCTGCTCCATCCTACACCAGGCCACCAGCACCTCTTATCTGGTCTATGCAGCAGACTCCTACTTTCAAACTTGCTTTTCCATGGTTCATTCTTTGTACACATCAAGAGAAATCATCCTAAATTGCAAACCAGACAGTACCATCTTCATGCTGAAAACTCTGAAATAGCTTTTCATTGCCATTAGAATAAAACCAAACCCCCTACAATATCAGAAAGAAGCAGTGTTTTATAACCTGTCTGCCTCTCCAAAATCTTCCCCCTTCCCTACGCTTTTGCTCATTATTCACCAGCAAGTGGCCTTTCTATACTTCTCAATTTCCCACTTCATCCCATTAAGATCTTCTTGGAATGCTTCTCAGCTAGATTTGCTGAATAGCTGTTTCCTTCTCAAATGTCACTCTTCAGAAAGAAATAATAAAGATCATGACAGAAATAAATGACATGGAGACTAAAAAGACAGCAGAAAGATGAGCGAAACAAGGAGTTATTTCTTTGAAAAGATAAGCAAAGTTGACAAACCATTAACTAGACTTATTAAGAAAAAAAGAGAGAAGGCCCTGACCAAGAAAATAAGAAATAAAAGAGGAGAAATATCAATACCACAGAAATAGAAAGGATTATAAGAGAATAGCATGAACAACTATCCACCAACAAATTGGACAACCTAGAAGAAATGGACAAGCTCTTAGAATCATACAACCTTCCATGACTGAATCAGGAAGAAATAGAAAATGTAAACAGACTGATCACTCATACAAGTGCTTGAAACAGTAACCAAAAGCTCCCCCCCAAAAAAAAGTCCAAGAGAAATATCAATAACCTCAGATATGCAGATGATACCATACTTATGGCAGAAAGTGAAGAAGAACTAAAGAGCCTCTTGAGGAAAGTGAAAGAGGAGAGTGAAAAAGTTGACTTAAAACTCAGCATTCAGAAAACTAAGATCATGGCATCTGGTCCCATCACTTCATGGCAAATAGATGGGGAAACAGTGAGAGACTTTATTTTGGGGGGCTCCAAAATCACTGCAGATGGTGACTGCAGCCATGCAATTAAAAGGTGCATGCTCTTTGGAAGAAAAGCTATTACCAATCTAGACAGCATACTGAAAAAGCAGAGACATTACTAACAAAGGTCTCTCTAGTCAAGTCTATGGTTTTTCCAGTAGTCATGTATGGATGTGAGAGTTGGACTATAAAGAAAGCTGAGTGCCAAAGAATTGATGCTTTTGAACTGTGGTGTTGGAGAAGACTCTTAAGAGTCCCTTGGACCACAAGGAGATCCAACCAGTCCATCCTAAAGGACATCAGTCCTGAATATTCAATGGATGGTCTGATGCTGAAGCCGAAACTCCAATACTCCGGCCACCTTATGTGAAGAGCTGACTCACTGGAAAAGACCCTATGGCTGGTAAAGATTGAGGGCAGGAGAAGAAGGGGACAACAAAGGATGAGATGGTTGGATAGCATCACCAACTCTCCACAGAGCTGAGTAAACAACCATATGTTTGAGTAAGCTCCAGGAGTTGATGATGGACAGGGAAGCCTGGCGTACTGCAATTCATGGGGTTGCAAATAGTCAGACACAACTAAGCGACTGAACTGAATTGAGAAGTAGATGACTTCACAGGCAAATCCCACCAAACATTCAAAGATGTAATACCTAGCCTTCTGACACTCTTCCAAAAAAATGAAGAGAAGGGAATACTTCTAACTCATTTTAGGTGGCCAACATCACCCCACTACCAAAATCCGAAGTCACCCTTCAGAATGACCCTCCTTGATGACCTGCCTTAAAATTGCCCCTTTCCCCAGTCAATTTCTATTATATTACTTTTATTTTCTTCATAACACTTATCAGTTCCTCAAACCATCTGATTCATACATATATTTATAACATATAATGTAAATAAACATGCATGCCATACATACAGTATATATGTAAACATATGAGTGAAAGTCACTCAGTCATGTCCAACTCTTTGTGATTGTATGGACTATACAGTCTATGGAATTCTCCAGGCCAGAATACTGGAGTGGGTAGCCTTTTCCTTCTTCAGGGGCTCTTCCCAACCCAGAGATTGAACCCAGGCCTCCTGCATTGCAGGTGGATTCTTCCAGCTGAGCCACAAGCCCATGTAAACATATATGTGTATTTATTTGCACAATTGTTTCCTCACCAAATTAGTCTATGGATCCTTGAAGGCAAAGATTCAGTTCTTTTTCCACCATCTGCATCTAAGCCAGCACCTGAGACAGGGTAAGCTCTCTATAAATGCATGTTGTCTGACTGGTTGACAAATATAATTAAATACAATGTAAATCTGGTAATTTAACACCTAATCCTGAGGAAGTTACAATTTACACGACTATTTTATATTTAGATGGTGCTTGAATTTTCTAATTTCATTGGCTCATTGATAGAAATATTGCAGCCTTGAAAAAGCACAGAATCATATTCTCTCAGGTAGTTATGGCTCAGAAAGAAAATCACACATTTAAAGGGAAATTTACCCTTCATACACACATATTTATCCCAAACAGGTGCAAGCCCTCACATGTACAGACACATTTAATATCCCTGAAAGCCGATTTTCCCCACTGAGCCACAGTAACAGTTTAAGAGAGGTACCAGCTTCTTAAACAAATAGAGCATATAATCACTGATTCGCTCGACATTTATCATTCTCCTGGCAGTGTGTTTCTCTAACCCAATATTCTTCTCCATATTCTTTTCCTCCTACATGTGAAACAGATACCCATTAATGTTTACAGAAATATATAATTAACTGTGGGGCTCCCCAGGTGGCTCAGTGGTAAAGAATCTGCCTGCAGTGCAGGAGACATGGGTTCATTCCCTGGGTCAGGAAGATCCCTTGGAGAAGGAAATGGCAACCCACTCCAGTATTGTTGCCTGGGAAAATTCCTTGGGCAGAGGAGCCTGGCGGGGCTACAGTTCATGGTGTTACAAAAGATTCTGACATGACGTAGCACTTTAAATGACAACAAATATTTAACAATTTTAAAAGTATGAAACTTCACATTGTATTACTGGAACAATGGCTTGTTAAAATTACACGAGTCAGTGAAGATCCACAGAGGAGGATCAATGAGGCAAAGGGGAAACAGATTCCCTAAGGCCTCTTTCTGTGGGGGATAAATTTCATCAGGCTCATAAGCATGAGTCAACCCATGTAAAGCTCTGCCCAAAACATCATCTGTGCCATGTGGGCTCTAAGACCTTAGCCTCTAACTTCAGTGACTGAACAATGTCAAAATTCACCCCACTGTTGAATTGGCTCTAAGGGCTAACAGTTGACATCATCTCTTAACCTGTGTGAGTGCTAGCTCACCTATGACACCACTTACCTTCTGGAAGACACACACATTCACACACACATATATGCACACACAGGTGATGCTCTGCACAAATCCTTTAGGCTTTCCTCTGCCATCTCTCCAATGATAAAAGACTTCCAATCTCTCAAACCAGACCTGAGCGAAGGCAAATCCTATAACAGCACCAAAGCTGTAACTGGGCAGGAATAAGCCAATAATTGAAAAGAAAAAAAAAAAGTAAGTCACTCAGTCATGTCCAAGTATTTCGGACCCCATGGACTGTAGTCCATGGAATTCTCCAGGCCAGAATCCTGGAGTGGGTAGCTGTTCCCTTCTCCAGGAGATCTTCCCAACCCAGGGATCGAACCCAGGTCTCATGCAGGTGGATTCTTCACCAGCTGAGCTACCAGGGAAGCCCAAGCCAATAATTGCACCACCTCTATCATCACAGATATCAATATTCCTAAAACAGAACACACTACCTTTTCTTTGAGCTTTCCTAGCATCAGCTAATCACCTCATAGGAGTAACGACCTACTCAAGACTGTTAGAATACAGATTTTGAAAGCAAGGTCAGGGAAGACGTTGAATAATCCCCCTTCTTTGCATTTCCTCTGACAGCCTCATTGGCAGCTTGCATTTTCCAAAAATGGCCGCAATGATGCCTTCCATCCCACCTGCTTGTCTTACAAGGTGATGTCGACACCTCTTCCATCAGGAACTGAGGTCTGTGTTCTCTCTCTTTGGACATGGACAGGCCTCTGTGACTGATTCCACAAACAGGATGTGGAGCACATGATGCAGCAGGAGGGGCTGGCCTTGGAGCTGGGTCTGGGCCTCTGGGCCCGGAGCGCCACCACCGCACTATGAAGGAACCCCAGCAGTCAGTGGGGACCCCCATCAAGAGGCCTATATGGAAAGGAACTGAAGCCACTGGCCCTCAGCCCAACTAAGCTCCCAGCCAAGAGCAACTTGCCAGGCATATGAGTAAGTCATATCGGGAATGGAAACCCCACCCTTGGTAGAGCTGCTCCGACTGATGGTGATTCCCCAGCCATGGGCCTCCCTCACTAAGCTCTATTTAAGCTGAAAAATCTTGAGATAAATCAACTGTTGTTTTGAGCCACTATATATTTAGGGCTGATCTGTTACCCACTGACAATCACCCAAAACAGCTGCTGTCTCCTCCACTTCAGCCACATTCTCCCTATCACACAGCCAAGGCGGTGCCTTCTTTGGCCCTGTCTCTGGATCCTGTGCAGGGATGTTCTGACTTATTCACTTTACTCTGGATCAAAATGTTACTTGTCCTTTCAGAGCATGAAACTTAGTTCCACCCTCCCTGCATTCCTTTGGATGCAAAGTTACCTTTAGTCCCTTCTCGGGAAATTAGCTGTCTAGTCACCTGTCCAAGGCAGCTGTCAGGTTTAAGCAAGAACCTGAAACTCAAGCCATCCCGAGAGACTAGAAGAGAAGGGACTCCAAAATCTGAGGTGCTCTATAAAAGTTATATGTAGCACTTCCCTGGTGGCTCAGGTAGTAAAGAATATACCTGCAATGCAGAAGATGTGGGCTCGATCCCTGGGTCAGGAAGATCCTCTGGAGAAGGGAATGGCAACCCACTTCTGTATTCTCGCTTGGAGAATTCCATGGACAGAGGAGCCTGGTGGGCTACAATCCATGGGGTTGCAGAAAATCAGACACGACAGAGCGATCAACACTTTTACTTTCATAAGAGTTATAAACGTTGGGCAAATTGTGACTCAGAGCCAGTCATCCAGCAATGCATCTGGGACTTGAGCATCATATAGAGTCCAAAGGTGAGAACCTAAGCAGAGCTACAATAAGGGGCCAAAGGTCAAATAAAATGAGGAAACATCTCGGGAGCTTGGAGAGTCACAGCCATATTCTACTGTTAATCAGTCCATGAACACTGATCTCTGGCAACAATTACAAAGGTCATTCCTCACTGCTTGTTTGCTCCAGTAACCTTATCAACAAAAGGAATGAAGGAAAATAGAAATTTGCTCCCAGAAACTCATCTGAGTCCCAATACTCATACCTTCTCTATAGATGTTTCCAGGCTATTATTTGCTCTGTTTGTGTGTGACAAAGTGAGTGCCCTATCTAGGGTCACCATTTGATAAATCTGTGTATAAGGCAACATGTACCGATCTGTCATCTCCAAATCATGGGCCACAGTGTCAGATCTAGGTTCCACCCTGATCAGTAGTGATCTTGACCAAGTTACTAAAAATTTCCAAGCACCGGTATTTTAATTTGTAAGATGGGGATGATGATAATAGTACTCATTCTTAAAATGGAGCAGGATCCCATGGTCCTTCGCCTCCTTGTCCACTGCCTGTCTTTTTTCCATGGAAAATCTCTAGCCAAAGAATACGTTTAATCAGAGAAGTAAGAAAATGTAGAAGCAAAGAAAAGCAATCCAACAAGACTAAATAATACTAGCTTAGTGATTAAACAAAGTCAAGGACCATTAAAAGTCCTCTTCAAGGGCTATAGATAATATTCTGAGCCATATTCTTTGAATTGTCTTATAGATACTAAACCCCCACCAGATGGGAGAAGTTAACTACATGATCAGATTATAGCCATGACATAAGCTTCCACAATTCTGAGAACTAGCCTCAAGGAAATGGGAACAAATGGAATCTGGAACTGAAGATTAATTATATTTAAAATAATCAAGGTGACACTGGTCAGACCACTACTAACCAATTTCAAGATGACTCTCAAAGTTAACTCTGCATGTAAGACTTCCACTCACCTGTAAAAGTGCTTGCCCACTGATTGTCAGTGGGAGTGGGAGAGGGAATTGGCCTTTGAACAGGAGTTCACCCTCCCTACTCCACTCTCACCCCACCAGTTGCCAGCATCCAAAATAAAGCAAACTTTCCACCAACCTTGCCTCTTTGTTATCTTTTGAGTGGTGAGCAGTAGGACTTCTTTGAGAGTCCTACTTTTGATAATATTCTCAAAGGGTTTAAAATTAAATAACTTAATCAAAATATCAGTACTGTTGGTATGGGATATAAATTTTTAATTCTCTCCTACTTCCCATGTGTGAAATGTGGTGAGCCTGCCCAGGACTACTCAACCAAACCATGTGTCCTCAAGCTTTATTCAGAGCTTAACCCTGACATGTCCTGACTCCTAGGCCTGATCCAGTTAGCCACTTCAGGGCTGTAAATTTAGAGGTCTTGACATCATGCTAAAAACTCTCCTCAGAAATTCTCTCCTTTCCTACTTTCCCTGATAGCTACAATAGCATTTTATCACCCAACAAAACCATATTCTCCTCCTTGGCCGTGTCTAAACCAACTGGTTTGCCACAGAGTCTCTCAGAATATATCCCTACAAAGCAATTCCACCTCAGAGTCAGGGCCTGATTCAACTCAATGATGGAGACACTCTTATTGAAAGTCAGGCAGCAAGGCCTTCAGAGAGTCTGTCCCAGTGGAAGCACGGCAGGAAACAGATTGGGTTAATCTTCTATGTGGCTCCTGATTTTCCAAGCTTTAAAGCATAGCAGAGCTGAAAATAGCCAATTTTTCTTCATATTTTCACAGTGGCATCCTCTTTAAACCAGCTTCTTTCCCTAAATGTCTCATCTCTAGGGACAAATATAGTAGGTAAACCAAGGGACCCTGAGGGGCGATCTTGATCTTCTCTGCCTCTGAGTCCCATAGCTATATTTTGCCTGCAGGTGTTGGAGTGGGACCACCCTGCAGCAGTTCTCCCTTTCAGACAAAGTACCACTGTGTCTGAAGAAAACCTCATAAAAAACAAGAATGGAAATGTGCTTTGTCCCTGGCAGTGTGCAGGACTCAAACCTGCATCTTTAAAAAAGAATCTCTTTAACTCCTGCCTCCAATAGGAATGGACTCCAAAGGTCAGCCCAGAGGGAGCTGTGCATTCAGAGAAACCCTCCACAGAGGGAGAAGCTGTCTAGGGAGACAGCAGAGCTCTGCAGAGCAATGGTGAGACCCTCCAGGAAGGAGGCTGCACAGGGTCACACAGACAGCTGCCCTGGATGTAAGGCCCACCTGTATCGAAATCCCAACTCCTATAGTGACTAGTTCCACAGCCTCTGAAGCTCAACACTGACAGCAATAGAGCAGAAAGAGCATGAGCTGGACTAGGATCTAAGGGAAGGAAATGAGGACCACACACAACCCCTAGAAAGGCATAATGCTGATAAAGCTACCCTCAGAAACAGAGCCAGAGCTTCAAGAAAAGAACCAGGAACTAAGAGTTGGTAGGGTATTCCACAGGAAGGCAGTTGTCTAGAAGCCTGGCTGGAAATTTCACTCAACTTCCCAGTGATGTCTTGATTTGGAAGAGAAAGGACATGGGAATTGTATAAATTAATCGGATTTAAGAAGCAAAATTGAAGACAACAAAATTGTTGAGATCTTAGCCAAGGTGATAATTCCAAAGCCTGTATCCAAAGGCGAGCTGGTCTCAGAAAGAAGACTTTAAACTGAAAGAAGAAGAGAAATAGCTAAAGTGAGCAGACAGTCTTGTCGTGCGTACACACACACCGTGACATGGCTCAGAGCTTTTTTCCCGGAACACAGTTGTGGTTCCTTACCACACCTGTTGCTGAACTTAGAGCACAGATATGACAGCTTCAGTCTGTCTTTGAGGGTACTTTCACAAAACCCACAAACCTGAAAGTCTAACACAAAACTTCTTAAAACCTGCCGTTTATGGGTCTTTATACCACTTCTCTACGTCCAAGTCTAAAAATACTGGTAATGAAGGATATAAACTTCGTGACAACCGTTTGCACTGCCACCTAGTGGTCAGACGCCTTGTAGGTCTCCGTCTCCACCTTGGAGGAAGATCCTCCCTGTAGCCTTAGTTCTGAACTAGAGTCAGATCCTGTTAATCTTTGATTTGCTTTAGTTTACAGGTATTTGGGATTCTTGTTTTCAGTCATCCAGCAGGGGAAAAATTCAGCCTAAAAATCCAAGGGCACGGTGGGGAGGTAAGTGTTTTGAATGGTTATCAATCTAGCAGCAAGAAAGAAACGCCTAAATAAGCCAGGGGAACAAATTCCTGTAGAAGAGACAAGCTATGATTTTTAAACAATAACAGCATTCATAGTTTACTCGAAGAAATACTTGACTCAGGTAATAATATTTACTGCTTTCAACATCTGCCAAACAGAACAAACAATGTATTAAGAGAAATAAAAATACTGTGGGAAACATGCCCATGTGCTATCACCACGTGCAAACAGGAAGGAACTCAAGCTGAGAACAATCAAATGGAAGAAGCTGTTATACTCAAAAGCTGCAGAATTGGAGAGAGAAGTGGCCAAGGTAAAGGAAATAATCACAATGGTCTTGGACTTTCTCCTGACCACCAAGAAGGAATGGCTAATAAAGCTGAAATTACAGAAACTTCAGAGAAAATTATCATAGTATCTCATGGTATCAAAAAAAAAAAGGAATCAATTGGGTAAAGTTGAAGATATGTACTATATTTTAGAAAGCAGATTTCAGAAATTTAAGAGAAAGGGTAGGCAGGATTGTGAGTCGTAATACTTTGGGAGGGAAGATAATTCTTAAAATTGTGATTCATTTTGCATTTGTAAATGACCCTGGTGAAAAAGAAGTAGAGGATTCAATCCAGTAGTCATGCTGGGATTATCCACCAGGAAAGAAAGGACAGAGTGATGGCTAAGGGTCTGACCCTGGCCAATGGCATTTGAACCCCTGCCTCACCACTTTATAGCAAGGATCTTGGGTCTGCTAACTAACCTCTCCACAATACAGCTGTCTCATCCATAAAAATGGAGATGCAACAGAATTTTTTCCATATGATTACTGTGATGGTTGAATAAGATAATATATTTAAAGGGCCTGGTACTTAGTACAGCACAAGAATGGAAGCTATTGTTGTCCTTAGATGCCAGGCTCCATTCTAGGCAAAGAAAAAAGAATGATACTTGGTCCCTGCCCCTAAGCAACTGCTATTTTAAATAAGTAAAATGCAATGGGTAATGATTAGTGCAATACAGCTACAGCTGCCTCAAACTCTCCCAGGCATTAGATTTGGAATAAGTTAATCATTTTGGCAGTCAGCTAATCAAACTGTTATCTAAAGAAAGCATTGGGTCTGCCCACTGAGCAGTAACTAATTCAGATTGTAAAAGAGCATACTCAAAAAGATGGGAAGGAGGAACATGATCAAAGCTGATGAACAGAAACATGAAAAACAGACCAGCATGAGCTTCAGTTTGCAAAATCCTGAGACTCTCAACCAGCCTTTCTCAGTTACTCTGACAGCCAGGAAATGTCGATGGAAGGGAGAAACTCAGGAACAATTGTGGAATATGGATGAAAAAAGGAAAGTGAATCCCTTTACATTTCATTTGCCTCTCTCTGTGGTATTTAGACTCAGAGGAATAGGATTAAATCACCAGAAGAGAGTTAAAGCCTCAAATTCATTAGAAGAGTGAATGAATTCATTAAAGTCACCCACGTTCTCTTAAATGTTTTCAAGTCTCTTGGCTGGCACATTAGAGCTCAAGGTACAAAGAGAATTTTCGACTGGAATCGACAAGCTTCTGTCAACAATCTTTGAGAAACGAATGTAAAATGGCAAGTTTCCAGTAGACTGGAAATGGTCAAAGGATATTCTCATTTTCAAGAAGCAGAATTCTGCAAGCCACAGACAGGGGCTTGGCAAAGACAGTGTGCTGTCATAAACAGCACTAAGGAAAGGAAACCATATAGAAGAAAAATATTCCTAAGAACAATAGATAAATCAGTGACCAGAGCAAGAACATAAGAAACTGTGGCTCAAAACTGTTTGAGAGCATATTATATGCCAAGCATTAATTCTAGGTATTTCTATATACAGGATCTTATTTCATTTCCTAAGTAGAGTATCACTATACCTACTTTTTGTAGAGGGGGTTTCCCAGGTGGCAGTAGTGGTAAAGAATCCACCTGCCAATGCAGGAAACACAAGAGACATGATTTTGATCCCTAGGTTGGGAAGATCCCCTGAAGAAGGAAATGGCAACCCACTCCAGAATTCTTGCCTGAAGAAATCCATGGACAGAGGAGCCTGGCAGGCTACAGTCCATAGGGTCGCACAGAGAGGACAAGGCTGAGTTCACATGCACACACACGCACACACACACACACACACTTTTTATAGATAAGGAAACTGCAATAGAAAGAGAAGGGTTAAAGAATGATGAATCTATGGCCCAGTTGAGATTATTCTAAAGCAGTATTCTAGAGCAGTATTCAGGATTCTGCTCTTGAGAATGAGCACCAAGAATTGTGGAGAAACAGAAACATCCCAGACCCTAAGAAGGAGTGAGGTGAACACACTGAGGAGAAAACACACTTTTCATGTCCAAGATAGCGCGGTACTCAGAGAAGTCCTCTGGGGGATACTGCGGCAGGACGCTTTTTTGATGTTTTTCCAGCCTGTAAACCACTCCTTTTTCTGAGAATGACCACACTCATAGAAATCCACTTTTGCAGTACTACATGACACAGCAGACTGAAGCCAATCTGGACCAGTGAATTTTCCAGGAGTTTGGATTTGGGAGATATTAGACAATCTCTGCTGTATAAATGATGAGACCATAAGCTGGAGGTGGCCATATTGTCCTTAATTGTACGCACAAAACAGAAGGTGTGGGTGGCAAAGGGTACGGAGATGAGGCTGTGCACATTGAAAAACAGAATAACTCTGGCTCCCAATGATGCCAGGTCCCAACTCTAGTCTCCTGTGGAGTTGTTATTGTTTCGTCACTAAGTCATATCTGACTCTTTTGTGACCCCATGACTATAGCCCACCAGGTTCCTCTGTCCATGGGATTTCCCAGGCAAAAATACTGGAATGGATAGTCATTTCCTTCTCCAGGGGTTCTTTGGTGGGTCTATGCATAATTGCTTATTCCTGGTTGCTCCTCTAATATTTTTACAGATCCTTATAGAACTTTATCTTCAAGGCTCAGCCTTGCCTGACTGGGTTTGGGGACACAGTAACCAAAATACATGGTGTAGATGACCAGGTATTGCTCGGATCGATATGCTCTCCTCTAGAAACATAAATCTGATACATGATGGGGAGTTTTATGCTATGTTCCCAGTACATGGATCATGAATTTTACTCAGATCACCTGGGAACAAATAAAATCAAAGGAAAATGAATTGCACATTTAGAGATTCTAGAGACCTCAGGGGGAAAGGTAACATGGGAAGATAATGGTTATATTTTAATTTTGCACTTCTTCTCAAAGATCATAATTTTGTAAGAGAAAGGAATATGCAGTCTCAAGAAAGAAGCTGACTCAAGACTCAAGTCTTCTGATTTTGCACAAGAGAATGGCTGAGTCACAGAAAAGGAAAGAGGGGATTTTGTAAGTCTAGGGAAGAATATGAGACAGTTGACTTAAAAACAGGATCAAAGATAATGATGGGCAGAATTGTCAAAGAATATGAAAATTTTATCCGAAAACTATGCACCTAGAAACTAGGAAGGCACCAGACCTGACACACAAAGGATTCTCAGATAAAAATAATAGGTAAGGAGATTAAGATGAAAATATATTGTCATTCTGGAAAGAAATCATTGTAAAAAGAATCCATATAAGTCTCTTTCTCCTCATTTCCTCTTAAAATATCCATGACATTTTCTGTCAAAGGGGGAAAAGTCCATATTAACATTCAAAATGTTTGACAAGAATGTTGAGCATATTTCCTCTTTAGGTATGAATATATACTCTTTCTTATAAAATTTGGAGAGAATTAAGAGTTGGCACTTCCAGCTTCCCTGGTAGCTCAGAGGGTAAAGCATCTGCCTGTAATGCGGGAGACCCGGGTTCAATCCCTGGGTTGGGAAGGTCCCTAGAGGAAAAATGGCAACCCACTCCAGTATCCTTGCCTGGAAAATCCCATGGATGGAGAAGCCTGGTGCAGGCTACAGTCCATGGGTTGCAAAGAGTCAGACACAACTGAGCGACTTCACTTTCACTTTCAAGAGTTTGCACCAGTAGCCAAACCAAGCTCAGGATCCTACCTCATAAGGCATATTGTGTCAAGTGAAGAGACTGGCTGTGGCCTGAGCTTTTGGAGCCAACTCAGGGCTTATCCTGTACCTACAACTGATCAGCCAGGGCATTACGAGAAATCTCACCATGTGAGCTCACACATCAGGCCATGATCCAGTGATAGACTATTTCCTCTGTCTGAGAGATTTAAGGTGAAAATGTATGAACTGGCCTGAGCCCAGCCCTACTCCTATTATTGGAGTAATACTCTGCCAATACAATTACAAAATGAGGGGTGCTTTTCTGATCCTAACTCCAAATTAAAAAGAACTTCTTGTTATGAATCATAGTTCATATTTGGGAACATATGATATGTTGAAACGATGTTACTAAAATAACTCTGGTTCCAGATGTTCTGCCAGGTCCTGACCCTAGTCTCCTGTGGGTCAATGTATAATTTCTTGGTTGCTTCTGTGATATTCTTACAGATCCTTCTACAACGCTACCTTCAAGGCTCAAACAAGCTTGACTGAGTTTGCTGACACAGTAACCAAAATGCCTGGCATAGATGATCAGGTATTGCTCTGACTGATGTTCTCTCCTCTTTTTCAACTTTTTCATCAGCTGAGACTATAAACTTCAAAAGTACAGAGGAATTAGCATCACTCACCCCTGAGTGGATCTGAGGATGAAGAATGTTCCTTTAGTAATTACCCAACCCCATATCCAGGACCTGGATGAGTCAGTATTTTCCATTAGAGGTGCAAGAAAAGCAAAATTTCAAAACAGCCTCTCAGGAAAGCTGATTGCAGACAACATTTGAGCAAATAGGAAAAAAAAAGCCTAAAATCATAATGAGATATTTCCATGGCATCTTCAGAAAAGGAACAGAATGAACTTGAATATTGCTATGGAACAATTTAAATCAGTATTGGAAGTAGTTAATAATAGAATTGATGTTGCAGAAAAAATCAGCTAGTAAAATAAAAAACATACTTGAGACACAGGATGTCAAGAAATGAGCACAATGGAAAAGAATATAAATGATTCTTATATCCACATTCTACCTGGCTCTTCTGGATCCTGGGAGTACAAAAATAAAGAAGCCATTTGCACCTTCCCTCAAGGTGACCACCACCCAGTTTGGGAAGTATAGAAATAAACAGATAGTATTCTAGGTGTTATTAAATGATAGCAACTCACTCCCCCAGAGCTGCAAAAATATCTCTTATTGATCCAGAGATGCTATACAAAAAGAAAGATAATAATAAGGTACTAGAATATTCTAATGCACTTTAAAAAGAAGAAATTTTATATATTTTATTCTCAGGACACACACTAATATATGTAAAACTACAGAAACTAAGCATTAGTCTAAATAGCAAGATGGAAATTAAGAATGCTTCAACAGTCTATTTTGGAGAAAAAGCTAAATGTTATAAAATTGTATATGATAATCTATGAGATATAAACACAACAGTGAGAAATATATGCTTTCATTGTTTCCATCTTTTCTAACACTATGGCCCCATTAGGTGATGGAGTGGTAATGAACTACTAAAAAGTAGAAAACCACAGGAAATACTACAATAAAAATAAAAAAGACAATTGAAAATCTATTCAAGAGAAAGAAACTATTTTTAAAATTATAAAAGGCTTCTCTTTTCATATCCTGATTGCATAAATAAGCCTTTTCCTGGTCAAAGAAATTTTATTAATGTTATTGATATATATTATTAAAAGAAGAAAGTAAAGAAAATAAAAGGTATGAGAACAAAGAGACATCTTGAAAGTAAACAAAATATGGAATTGCTGTAATAAAAAATTCAATATAGGAGTTATGGTTCCGGGTTAAACAGACTAAGTACAGTCTACCCTGGCTCTTCCACTGCAGCTATAAAACCTGACAAAATGCATGGGGCAGTTATTTGAGGAACCTGAAAAGTCAATAGTAGCAGGCAGATTTGGAAATAAAACCAGAATTTGAAGTGCCACCAAACTGATGGTAAATTTACCATTTCCCCCCTGCCATTCTATCATCCCCTCCAAACCACCTGCAGTCCAGAATTCGGTGGCAGGGTATAGAAAAAACTCCAGGGGAAGCCCTTTACTTCTAGCTCAACAAGCAATAAACGTGACTTCTAATGCTCAGAGAGAGTGTGTAAGTCCTCTGGGATTGATTTTCTGTTTCTTTTCTTCTTTATTTACTTTTGCCCCAGCCACCAGCAATCTCCTTGTGGCAGCAACAGGAGTTCAAACCTCTGAGAGGGGAACGCTGCTTTGCAATCCATAGAGCTCTGGTCCCAAGAGGGCGGGGCAAACCCCCATTGATTTTTTTCCTCCCTCTTTCCTCCTGTTGCTTGTCTCTGAATGTGGAAGCAGCCGAAGAAGCAATAACAGACTGGCAACTAAAACCCCAGCTTTCTGGTCTAAGGACTGAAAATAGGAAGACACAGAGAAGTAGGACACAATAGGGAGGAAATTATAGAGACACACGTCATCCATACAGTTTTTCAGTGAATTCATGGGTGTACTCCAAAGTTGTGCATGTATGGATTCAGTTTCATCAATGTAGTAAAAAAAATTTTTAAGAATAGAACTAATAGATGCCCCGCACTCCAACTGACCACTGGGTGGCACACATATAAGATAGTACCAAATAAACATGGTGAAAACTCAGAAAACTGAATTAACTTTAGAACTACGGCCCACAGAAAGTAGGCAGGAAGGTACAGGTTGATTATCTCTGAAAAGTCTGCTTCACTGCACATGTTACCTTCTGAATAATGGTGCCCCATCTGTACTGAGTGTTTTTCTTGAACTGGTGCTTCAGCTGGGCCTTCAGCAGGCCATTCCACAATTCTAGCAGGCTGGTAGCTTTTTGGTGGAGAGGCATGTAATACAATTGGTGAATCCCAGAATTGTGAATCTACTCCCACACTTCCTTCGTTTCCTTCCCTGATGAGATGTTATGGTGTATGAGATTCTATGGACAATGCATTTGGCTGAGGTCCATGGGTTAGAAATGTGGACCCACAGACAGAATAGGTATCCTTCCCTGGAAGAATAATATTCTGGCTCTTTCAGAATAAAAGGGACAAATCTTGTCACCAAGTGGACAATTGATCTTTTCAAGGAACAGCCATCCCAGCTGCAGAGCATAGGTCCCTATTACCAGCAGACTGGACATTCAAGAGAGGCAGTAGCTAGAATGGCCATTTGAATCTGACTCTGTGATGTTAGCACCTCATACAACCTCCATTTCTATGCCAGTGTGTCCAGTTCATTTGGATCCATTGCTCCAGAATGTGGTGGCCACAAACAGTGCTAAGCTAAAGGGTAGCTGTGATGAGGAAAATCAATATCAACTGATTTTCCCAAATTCCCCAAAATGCTTGAGGATTTCCCTCTGCCCACTGAGACAATGGACATAGATGCTTCAAGAAGGATACTGGATTGGTTACAATTCCTATCTGCTAGTTTTGCACTATCTTCCTCTGGTGGTCTGGCTACCTCCTCAATAGAGGTCCCAGGTCCCAATTGATACAGGTCCAGAAACTAAGAAAAGATCCGCCTCCTGCTTGTCCATTCTTGTCTTCTTCTGACTACAGAGGTTAAACAGCACTCTGCTTGGCTGTCCAGTGATTTTGGCCTTAGAGATATCATGTTCTGTTCACCATTGTTGCTATTGCTCAGTTGTGGTGTCCGACTCTTTGTGACCCCATGATCTACAGCACATCAGACTTCCCTGTCCTTCACTATCTCCCAGAGTTTGCTCAAACTCATGTCCACTGAGTTTGTGATGCCATCCAACCATCTTATCCTCTGTTGCCCCCCTCTCCTATTAATCATATCCACATCATTTTGCAAGTCAAGTCCTCTTGGCTGTCCCTCCAACCCTGCCTACCATTATGTCAACTGCAGCTCCTCCAAATGCTACCCACACAAACCCACTTCTGATAGTTAAACACCACCACCACCTGGCCTCTAGGGCTTTGTGGAGAGGGGAAGGCTATCATCCCCATGGCTATTAGTGAGCCAAAATCCCCGAGAGCCTCTCCAACCATCAGTCCCAGCCTGCAGAGGAGACCTATATCTGAAATTCTGAGTAAGTGCATTCCTGGTGACCTTAATGATTACGTGTCCCCATGGCCTTCTGATAGAATATAATCCTCTGGTGGTCTTTTAACCTCAGATAATATATCCATTCCAGCACACCCACTTTCTGATCCTTTTAATCCCTTCCCATACCATCTGCCACAGAAATTCAGGCATCTCACCATCACTCAAAGTGGGCCACTGCTTTCTCCAGACTCCTAAGAATCACCTTAACAGCAAGTTTGTTAAGCAATCCATAAGTTCCTTCCAGGATATTGAATTCTGTAGCCCTTGTCCAATCTTATGATCTGGTCCCTTTGAGCACATTCAGAACCCAGTCTCACAAATACTCCCCACCCACCAGTCCTTGGCTAGGTCATCCAATTCTCTTAGGTGTAGACGATTCCCTTCTTTCAAAGCCTCAGAACACCCCCTGCTGGATTATGGTGCAATTCAATGCTGGTTTTAAGCCTGATAGCCAGAAAGAAAGAGGATCATCCCTATTGCCTTATGGGAGAAAAAGTTCTGAATTCCCATCCCACTTTGAGGTAGTGGGTAGTAGCTCTTAACAGAGTTTGGGGGCAACTCTACATGATCAAAAGATTTATAGAAGTCTTGGGAAGCATAATTCTTAGGGAAATTCAACCAAATTGCCCCAATCCCATGCATCAGAGTCCTATGCTTCTTTAGTTGGGGACCTGACTTCAGCCAAAAAGACCTGTCGTAGTTGGGCCTTCAACCATCTTTGAAATATAGCCACTCTATTAGATCTTGGGTTGATATTCAGCTTTTTATTTACTCACTGAATGAGATAAGGACTTTTTTGTTAGCTACCATAGAGACTGTCTGGCTCTAATATTTGAAATTCAATTGCCAGTTAACTGCTTTCAGCCTTTGATGATCTATCAATGGGGTACCAATGAAACTTCATAAAAACTACCCAATTCTATTACCCTAATATTTTTCATTCCCTCCCCAACTATGTATTCCAAATACCTGGATCATTATACTGATCAGTGTATTCTCCTGTTCTGTGGCATTCTCCCAGGGTACCATATTGAAAGTTTGATAATGGGGTCCCCCCATTTTGTGCTAGAGTATGTTAATGGGACAGTAACCACTTGGGATGGAGTGTATTGCCAGCTGGATAGTGACCCAGTCACAAAACTCTGCCTTACTGGTTGTTCTCTAGGAATCACAGGACCGGCTAGAGCTCTCTAGCAAGCCCATGCAGAGACGGAGATAGAAGCTCCAAAGATGTGCTGGAGGAGTAACACTTGTGGAAAACACACAAAGATAAGAAGCAGAAGTTCCTTGGGCTGCAAGGAGCAGGTAAGTTTGTTCAGCTCCAGAAATGGAGGAACATGAAGGTGGAAAAATCCATTATATACCCTGAGCTCAGCACAAAGACACCCTGTTTTGTTTCTGTTACTCGTGTTTGCTCAAGCTTTCTAAATAATTGGCAGAATTCCCTACCAGTTCCTTGGGTCTAGAGCCCCTAAATCCTGTTAATCTTTTAGTCCTTCAAATGAACATTTGGGCACAGAAGCATTCAAGCGCCAAGTTCCTGCCTCCTAATATCAGCAGTGGATGGAGACATCGCTTCTTTTATGCTCCAGTGTGATGACTGCAAGCAGAGCTGGTTTCATGTTTAAATTGTAGGATGTGTCTACACTTGATGGTGGTGCCCTGTATTCTTTCATATATAGAAGAAACCGACTGTACTGCCTTGGGGATTCCATTTTCGAGTCATGGGTGGACTTGCTAAGTAGGAGGTATGTCTCAGTGTGGTGTAGCAGGAACTATACAGACTTTGGTGTTGCCTGTCTGGGATTTTAGTTTCAGCTGGCCCTTAGGCTAGATACATAACCTTGAGCAAGAATACATATCCTGACCAGAAACCAACCCTGTCATACATTGATCTCGGACTTCCAGCCTCCAGTACTGTAAGAAAAGAAGTCTGCTGTTTAAGGCACCCAACACGCAGTTCTTTGTTATGGCAGACCTAGCACACCAAAAGCCTTCCCTGGCTCTTCTTTCTGCTTTGAAATGGAGTTCCTCAAGGTAATGATGGCTCAGTCCTCTCCATTCTCACTCTCTCCCTCCCCTAAGTTTAATCTCTTTCTCTCCCTTGACTTTACCTATGATTCACACATCCATATCTCCACTTCAGACCTCTCTTTGGTTCTGAGCATTTAAAACCAAATTTTGAAATCTCTCTTTGACATCTCCACCTGGGTGTTCCATTGGCCTAGCACACTCGTCATATATAAAACTGAACTCATACTGAGAGCTCTTCAATACCTTTTTCTTTCTGCCCAATCCTTTGTAGGAGAAAGTACATAAAGAGAAGTGGATAGTTGTACAGAATGGTGGAAAGATAGGCATTAGAGGTAATATTTGAGAACTTGTTCTATGCCACATACTATACCCAAAAAGGTCTTAATGACCAGATAACCATGATGATGTGGTCCCTCACCCAGCTCCAGACATCCTGGAATATGAAGTCAAGTGGGCCTTAGGAAGCATTACTATGAATAAAGCCTAGTGGAGGTTATGGAATTGCAGCTGAGCAATTTAAAATCCTAAAAGATGCTGTTGCTAAAGTGTTGCACTCAATATATCAGCAATTTTGGAAAACTCAGAAGTGGCCACAGGCCTGGAAATGGGGGGCCTCATTATCAAAACTTCAATATGGTACCTTGGGAGAAGGCAATTTTCATTCCAATCCCAAAGAAGGGCAGTACCAAAGAATGTTCAAACTACCATAAAATTGCACTCATTTCACATGCAAGCAAGGTGATGTTCAAAATCCTTCAAACTAGGCTTCAGCAGTACATGAATAGAGAACTTTCAGATGAACAAGCTGAGTTTCAAAGAGGGAGAGAAACTAGAGATCAAATTGCCAACATTCATTGGATCATGGAGAAAGCAAAGGAGTTCTAGAAACTAACTACTTCTACTTCATTGACTTCATTAAAGCCTGTGGCTGTGTGGATCACAACAAACTGGGGGAAAATCTTAAAGAGATGGGAATACCAGACCCCTAAAAAGGTCCATATAGTCAAAGCTATGGTTTTTCTAGTAGTCACTTATGGATGTGAAAGTTGGACCATAAAGAAAGCCAAACACTGAAGAATTGATGCTTTTGAACTGTGGTGTTGGAGAACCCTTGGGACTCTTAAAAGTCCCTTGGACAGCAAGGAGATCAAACCAGTTAATCCTAAAGGAAATCAACCCCAAATATTCACTGAAAGGACTGATACTGAAGCTGAAGCGCCAATACTTTGGCCATCTGATGTGAAGAACCAGCTCATTGGAAAAGACCCTGATGCTACGAAAGATTGAAGGCAGGAGGAGAAGAGGGCGACAAAAGATGAGGTGGTTAGATAGCATCACTGACTCAATGAACAAGAGTGTGAGCAAACTTAGGGGATAGTGAAGGAGAGAGGAGCCTTGTGTCCTGCAGCCCTTGGGGTCAAAAAGAATCAAACACGACTTAGTGACTGAACAACAAAAAATACACAATCATTAACTTGGATCAATTGGTTCAATTTGTGCAATTACTCCTATTCTACAAAGAAATTGAGGAAAGTTTAACCCTCTTGCATAGGATCAGAGTCAGGTGATAAAGTGATGAAGTAGATTTTGGAGACCAGGCAATCAAACCCTGAAGCATAGCTTCAATCAGGCCACTGGACTTTGTTCAGCCAACCTTCTCTCCTTCATCCAGGTGACCCCCTGCCCAGCTATGTCCTATCTAGGCTTCTGACAGGCAGGAAAATAGCAACACATATTCACACTGCTTTACTACCTGTTCTCTCTCCTCTCCTCCTCCACCACCGCCCACCTTACCAACACTATTTCCACAGCCTAGAACTGGCACACTTTCCCTTGAGATCTGATGCATGTGTCACAGTGTATGTGAAGCTTTTCCTCATTTCTCCAGGTAAAATTCATCACTCCTTCCCCATGCTCCCTGAAAGTGCATTTGACTTTTACTGCTATCAAAGGACGTATTTCTTAGTATGACAATGAGCTCTGCTTGTCTGCCCTGTTGGATCACTAGCTCCAGGACAGCAGGGACTTTACTGATTCATTTCTGTGTGTCCCATGCATAGCAGAGCACCTGTCCCAGAACAGGAAGTCAACAAGTGACTCTTAACTGATGTTGAACCAGCCACAAACCACCAAGGCTTTGGCTGTTTGGACCAGTAGGGTGAAAAAGAGATGGAAGCTGGCAAAGACCTGTGATTATGATCTAGAAATAAGAGGAGTACATACTGGAAACTTCCACAAGAGGGGAAACTTTTTTTAAGGGGGAAAATTATATCACAATTAACATCATGGACTCAAAAAAATCAAGCATGCCAATGGCAGAAGGGTGTCAAATCCCTGGCCCAGCTTCCTTCCTAAAGGAAAAAGGATTTTGCCAATGAGGAGGCTGAAACCAGAGGTTACTATCCTTCACATCATCAAGTGACTCAGTGGGGAGGGGAGCTAGAATAAGGCCACTTTGTACTTAAGAGATAATCACATTGTCCACATCACAGAGACACATATGCAAATTTCTCAAAAGTATAAGAATATGTACACACCAGAGCACATGAACATGGGATAAGTTCTATCAACAAATTTAGGGCTGGAATAAACATTCATTCCTCTACACCTTATAAGTCAAATTAAATCTGCATGCTACCAGGGTGGTAGAAAGTTCTGTCTCAAGACCTCCAGGGAGAGATGGCAGGATGAGTATTTGCATTCAAAGCATTCTCTCCAACACATTCACTGAAACTACAACAAAGAGATTTTGTTTAAATGAATGAAATCAAAAGTATGAGAAGAGAAGACAATATCTGCCTAATTTTGGAGGCTGGAAAGTAGGTGGATGAGTGGTAACCAATTTGGAAGTTCTAAGCCAAGAGAGGGGAAAGCTAAAAAGAGATCCAAATAAGAATGCAAATTCCTCAAAAGACTTAGGAACAGGCAGTGCCAGGTATCCCCTCTGGAAATAAGGTAGAATGGTAGGGATGGCCAAGAAAGGGAAGGATCACTGGTAAGCTGTGTAACTGTAAGACCCCTTAGTATATCAAGAGCACACATTATGGTACCCAACTGCGGGGCTGTAAGTCCCAGTTGGCCACTTACTAGCTGAGAAATCTGAGGTATATTACTATACCACTCTCTGCTTTAGTTCCTGCATCTGAAAAATGGGGTATTGACACTTTTTCCCTCTTTGTAAGCTAAGGTTTATAAAGTATATATACTTAATGCCTGGCATATAATAAATTCTAATAAATAAATGAATAAATAAATCCTCACTGCCATTACACACCACTGGGCAGCTACCTCTTCTCCATCTCAGCTGGTCTGGAAACTTTTTTTTCCTGGGAAGAATCCAAGAAACTGCGTATGAGTAGGAGACTGTCATGCACAGTTAGGGGCAGAGCAGCACACAGAAAATAGAAGTATTAGGGGATACTGCATACTGAACACTGACCACCCTCTTTCTCTTTGGCTGCCAGAGCACTCCCAGGCCATATCTTTCCAGCAAGAGTTCAAAACTGCCTTTTGTGGAGAACCTGATCAGCTCAAGAGGAAAGAACTAATCATGCTGATACCAGATGTTCCCCAGTATCCACAGCTTGTGTTCATTTCTTAAAGCATGTGACTCAAACCTGAACAAACAACTAAGGACTATCAAACATGGGAGGAAAGCTTCTTGTAGGGAATTCAGAGATCTAAATACCAACAAATAGGAGAAAGCAACCGGCAGAAAAGGAGGAGACACTGCACCCAACAAAGGGAAAAAAAATGATAGGATATGACAAAGAAAATCAGAAAACAAAAAGGAACTTTGGGAAATTAAACACATGAAAGCCGAAACAAAGAAACTCAATTATAAGATTGGAAAATCAGTTATGAAATGACAGAGAATGAGCAAAAAAGAAAAGAGACAGAATTTTTTTTTTAAATGAATGAAGCAGAGCACTCAAAGTTGGTGCCCTGGGACAACCCAGAGGGATGGGGTGGGAAGGGAGGTGGGAAAGGTGTTCAGGATGGGTGCACACATGTGCACCCATGGCTGATTAATGTTGATGTATGGCAAAAACCACAATATTGTAAAGTAATTAACCTCCAAATGATACAGGGTGCTCAGGGCTGGTGCACTGGGATGACCCAGAGGGATGGAATCAAGAGGGAAGTGGGAGGGGGGTTCTGGAAGGGGAACACATGTATACCCATGGCGGATTCATGTCAATGTATGGCAAAACCAACATGATAATGTAAAGAAAAAAAATAAATTAATTTAAAAAAGAAAAGTCAGATGGATTTAGAATTCTCAACAACAGCACTAGAATCTAAAAACAATGGAATGATGCCTTTAGATCCTGAAAGAACTCTTTTCCAATTCATACTAGAATTTATATTGAGAAAAACTATCAGCCAAATATAAAAGTAAGGGGGAAAGATATTTTAAGATATATCTAGTCTCAAATACTTTACCTCCTTCTGCAGGATAGTGATGCTCCACCACCAACACAAGAAAGTCAACCAGCCTTATAATTCTATTCACAGGACACCAGCAGAGTACTCGTCAGGGTGTCACCTCAGTAGTAGGGGAAGTTAGCCCTAGATAAAAGTCTGGTCAATTTGGTACTGCCTAACACAGATTAAAAACAAGAATCCAAACTGTCAAACTATTTCCAATTATTTTAACTGCTGATCAAACAACCTGTGAAAGTGAAAGTCTCTCAGTCATGTCCAGCTCTTTGCAAGCACATGGAATATACGGTCCATGGAATACTCCAGGCCAGAATACTGGAGTGGGTAGCTGTTTCCTTCTCTGGAGAATCTTCCCAATCCAGGAATCGAACCAGGGTCTCCTGCATTGCAGGCAGATTCTTTAGGAACTGTACATGTATCCAGCACTCAACAGATAATATGCACAATGCCAGGCTTCTCATAAAAAATTAGCAAGCAATGTAAAGAAGCAGGAAAACATGACCCAAAGGAGGAGAAAAATGATGGAGCTGATAGAATTTTTAAAATCTTTAAATAAAGACATTAAAACAAGTATTATAATTGTATTTCATATGTTTAATAAACTAGAAGAAAGACTGACTATGCTAAGTAAAAATGGAGACACATTTGGCTTTTTAGCCAAATCAAATTTCTGTAGATGAACACTAAAATGAGTGAGAACTAAAAAATTCCTTAAATGGGTTTAACACTTGCAGGGAAGGGAGTTGGTAATTTAAAGACATATCAATCAATAGAAAATGTTCAAACTAAAACCCAAATGGAAAAAGTTCTGAAAAAATTAGTATCAGTGGGTTGTGTAACAATTTCATACAGGCTATCACTCAGGCAATTAGAGTCCTCAAAGGAGAGAACACAGATGGGTAGATAAAATATATCCAAGGGAATAATGGCCAAGATTTTTACAAATTGATAAAAATTATAAATCTACAGATTCGCAAAGCTCAATTAACTCCAAGCACAAGAAACGTAAAGAAAACTATGCCATTGTACAAGACTACTGAAAACAAATAGTAAGCACAAAATCTCAAAGCACCCAGAGAAATAAAACTACAGAACATAAAGAAAGAGAAAGAGAAAGTGGTAATGGATTTCTAAGTAAGAACAATGCAACCAGGAAAACAGTTGAACAGCATCTTTATAGTATAGAAAGAAAAACAAACAAAAAATTCAACCTAAAATTCTATAACACTAAAACTATTCCTCAAAAATAAAGGCAAAAATAATTTTTAATGTTGGACATACAAAAGCTGAAATAATCCAATATCAACAATAGTCCAATACTGCAATAAAGGTACAAAAATCTACAATAAATGTTAAAGATCTTTTTTTAGGTAGAATAAAAATGATTCCAGATAGAAATCTGGATCTATACAAAGGAAGGAAGGGCACTAGAAATGTTAACCACGTAGGGAAATGTTTTAAAATTCTTATGATTTACACCTGTCTAAAATATTATTAATGTTTAAATTAAAAAGAAAATAGTTGTGGTCCATTAGGTGGTCCAGGATCAGAGCACACCACCAAGGCAGCTCTACCTGTTTGGGTCCAACCAGTCCCAGGTACTGGCGGGGAAAGGGAGGGAGAAGCTTACAAATTTTTTCAGGTATTCACTTCCAGCAACTGGGATCCGTATCAGAAAAGGTTCAAACCCGTGGTGCTCTACCAGCCCTGACAGGTTACAGCCATCAGAGAGGGGCACAGACTGTTTCAAGGAAAGTACTCTTCTGAAGCACAGCACACTGGGCAAGAGCCCCACTTCCTGAGAAGTATGGCAGAAAAGCTCCCCGGCCTACCTGAGTGAAGATAACACAGAGCAGAGCACACAAGTCAACCAGCTAAAAGGATACAAACTATGAGAGAGAGGTGGTGGTGTGATTTTGAGCCACTGGGATTCAGGGCTGTTTCCACAGTAACTTAGCCCATTCTGATCGATGCAAGGGTGACAGCTGTCGCCAGGCATAGGACTATGAGTCCACATCAAAGCAACACAGTTCAACAGGAAGATGTGTCGAGAGGGTCAGCAAAAATGTGCTTTCTTCTGTTATCAAGTTTTAAATATTTCAATAGATATTTAAATATTTTAATGTTTTAATAGATCATGTTTGGGTAAGCCTAATTCATATTCTTATACATATTTTATTTGATAGGACCATGAGAAGATGTCAAGCTCTTTCACTAGAACACACATTTCACCCCTAATAATGTGTTCTGCTTTGTCCTAAACCTTAGAGCTGGACATTGACCATGGTGAATTTAAAAGCAGACAATGGAATAGTCTGACAGAATAGTCAGACACCCCTGACCAGCATCCTGCCCACACTACAGATCTCCCACAGGCCCCCCCAAGTTCCCGAGCCTCTTATACACTCTCTCCCACTGACATCCTCAGAAGGTACTTTATAAAATCTCAAGGATATAAGGACTGAACAATGAACCAAAGACCTCATTCACCTGATTTCCTGGAGGTCTTCATCTGATGAAAGTAATCAGTCCTTTCCTTACAGTGCTTCCTACTCCGTATTCCTTTTAATCAGCCTTCACATTCATTTAAATACAGCTTTGAGAAAATTAGAAAATATTTGCAGAAAAAGGAAATTTACTCTCATTTGTTGCTGCAACCTCCTTCCTGTATCCAACTTCCCTCCCAAGTTGGCAGTAAATGGATCCCTAAATAGTGCCCATAAAGTAGCAGGGAGGTCTCCATTTCCCATCATTATTGTTGTTAACATCTTCACATCTCAAGGCCTCAGCGGACCTTTGGGAACCAGCAACACAGAGTTTTCACTAAGGCTGAGCACTCTAAGATAAAAAAAAAGAAAAAAAAAACTGATATGCCATTCTCTCTGGTGCACGATGCAGCTGCTTTCCCTGAGCCAACAGCTCCCTGCATGGGCAGTGGAGGAAGTGGGGGTGCTATTCTCACCAGTCCTTTCACTCCTGCTCTAACCTCTGACCTCTTTTCTTGAGAAACAGCAAATCATTCTCTCTCTCCTATTGCTGTCCTAGAAGGCCTTTAACAAAATTTCTTTTTTTAAAAGAAGTTTTTAAAACAAGTGTTTAAGATTTCTGGAAAACCCAGGCCCCAAACGGTCATGTCTTAAAAACCACTTCTGCTTTGGACCCTGGAGCACACCGTCTCCTTGACTTTGTACATCCACCGACCATGTCATGGACATAACAGCTTGTCTAGTTTCCTGAAGAAGTATAGGGAGAAACTCTGAAATTAATCTGCCTGCAGTGAGCAGAGAAATATAGGGAAGAAAAACACACAAAATATACAGACACATATACAACTTAGAGACCCACATAAACAAGTATCAGAGAGTAAAGAACAGATAAATGACCGCTATAACTTTCAAGTACAATTAAATCCAGGAAGAGTTCCTTGGACTATGTCTTATGATTTTTTTAATAAAGATCCTAAGTGCTCAGCAAATGTTCCTTCTGGTGGATTCAGAGCATTTAGCAGGTACATCTGATAAGCAGTTCTAGAAAGCACTGTCCTTTTGTCTAACGTAGTTACTTCCCTGGATTGAAACCATTTTGGGGCTGGAAAGTGCAGAGCAAACAATGTAAAATGTACCTGCAAAGTGAAGTAAAAGAGGTTTTATTCAGGGACTTCTGAGCCCCATTGTCTGTAATGAAGCTCTCCTTTCTGCCTCTCCTTGGCCTCAGCTCTGATTCTGGAATATCCCCAGGATGGCCACACACACTTACACCTATCATTAGTTATGGCCATTTTGGCCTCAACTTCAGCGCTTGTGGGCTTCCTGCATTTCCCAGTGAATGGCTTAAAGAAAGAACACTTTGCAAATTACTAGTCTATAGGTCAAAATTGTCAATTCTTCCTTAAAAACAACTGCAGGACCCCATTTTGAAAATGACTATTGTTATATAGCACTGTAAGGAAAAGACCAACATTATTGAATAGAGCCATCAAGAGCAATTTTGACCCATTTCATGCCTGCCATATTTATCCCTGCTCCTTGGCGGAGCTGTGGTGTGTGAGTATTTAATACCCTTTGCCGTGAGGAGTGTCAGACTGGCTGTGCATTCTTAATGAGTCTGCCTCTACCATCCAGGAATGAATGGGAGACCTCATTTCGAGTGCAAGTACTGTCTTTGACACACACAGAAAACTCTCTGCCACAAAGCCAGGCAGGACCTGGCGTGTGCATTTTTTTTAAGTGTATGTAAATGCACAGAACTTACTCTCTGTATGGAAACAGGAATAATCGGGTACATGTGACTTCTGTGTGGGATAGTGCCTGAAGTGCGGGGACACGGAGGGTGGTGCACGGAGCCACTCTGATGACACACTTTAAGAGCAGCGTGTTCAGCACAGCTGGCTACTGCACAGACATGGCAAGCCACCCTCTGCCATATGCAGACAAGTCACAGCAGAGACACCCCACAAAAAGAAGATGAAAAGGATTTCAATCCTTGAGAGGTAAGAAGAAAAAGCAGACTCAACAGCCAGGCCCTTGGGGGCACATGAGGGGAAACCTCAGTGCTTCTCTAATTTTAGAGAAGAATGTCTCATGCATTTGTGGTCATAGCACATTGGGTGGGGGCTGGTTTGCATCTGATGCAGCTTCCCACATGGTGCTAGTGGTAAAAAACCTGCCTGCTAATGCAGGAGATGTAAGAGATGTGAGTTCAATCCCTGATTCAGGAAGATCCCTTGGAAGAAAGTGTGGCAACCCCACTCCAATATTCTTGCCTGGGAAATCCCACAGACAGAGGAGCCTGGCAGGCCACAGTCCATGGGGTGACAAAGAGTCAGACATGACTTAGCAACTGACCATGCAGGCATGCATTGTATCTGATGGCCTCACTCACATGTCTGGCAAATGTGGCTAGAGATGCTGGGCATGCACATGGCTGGCTTGGCCTTCTTCACAAGCCTGGTTCCACGAAAACAAGCCCCAGTGTACAGGTAACGATCCACACCATGCTCACATCACATTTGTTGGTGTCCTACTGGACAAACCAAAGGGATAGTCTGGCCCAGAGTCAGTCTGGGAGGGGATCCATGCACAGACATGGACAGGAAGGTGTGATTCGTGGGGGGCCATTCATGTAACAAACTCCCAGAAACTGAACTATGCTGTGTCATCCCCTTTTTGGGAAGCCCCCCTTCAACAAGCCTGCTTCAGCCTCCTCCTTATACCCCAATACTCTGCTTCCAGTCCAGCTGGCTGAGGACAGGCAGAAGCTGTTGCAGGGAGCCACAGTTCTGTCCAAAGGGTGCACAGAAGAGGCTCTTGGTAACAATATTTTCCTCAGTCCTCTGTCACAGCCATTTGATAATTATTAGGATTAATCGGGAGAGCCTTCCGTGGCATTTTTCCAGGACTCCTTCAAGCAGAAACATAAGCAGCCTGGGCCAATGACTTGCAACAAAGTCTGTCTCTCCAAAGAACTGTCCCATGCATCCTACAGGTATCATGCTCAGTGATTTTTTTTTTAAATTTATCTCCTGATGCATAACCCAGTGAAGTAATAATTATTAAGCCCATTTTATAGATTGGTAACCTGAGGCTCAAAGCACAACTTGCCCAGAGTCACAAGGTTGGTGACTGCAAAGCACGCCTGTCTCTCTCCAAAGCCTGTGTTAGACTGCACACCTCTCTGGCCCTGAAGGGCTGCTCTGGGTCTGAATTTCCAGCCAGACTCCAGGAATACTAGGTGGTCTAGCCTAGGGCCCTGCCTGCATTTGAGACCTGTGTTCAGGGTAATGCAGCAATTGATAATGTTGGCTTTGGAGTAAAACTTTCAGGGTTTGAATGGACTGCTTGTATCTTGGGCAGTTTTCTAATCTGTAGAATAGAATCATCATCTACTCTAAGAGGGTTGCTTTGAGGTTGACATAGATGATAAAAATGATTGCAAAAGAATGCCAGGAGCACTTAAAAAATAGTCATGATTATGATTATTCTAGGCTGGGTTCCATCCTGGCCCTTGAGGCCAAATGAACAGTGTCTTACTGGGAGACATAACTGGGCACAGCAAGTCCAATAGCAAAGAAACTGGTGCAAAATGACAGCATGTATGAAGGTAGTAATGGACATAACTCCTGCCCAGTACAGGAGAGGCAGTGGCCCTTTGAAACAGATTTCAGTGCTAACTACCAGCATGTCAGGTCTCTACAGACAGCCTGAACATAAGGCCACAAGCTGTGGACCTGACCTGGGAAGTGAGGAAAGGAGCTAGAAGGCAGAGCTCTCCAGAAAGGCTAGGAAACTGGCTTCCTTGTCAGTTTCCAGTGTGGGGGGAACATCTGGCAGCAGACTCCAGCCCTGAGGAGCGGGGGAGTGGTGGGGGGGTGATTCCTGGGCAAGGACTCTTATCAAGAAGAAGGAGGAGACTTCAGTAGAAGGCAGTCTTCATGAACCTGACTGGAGTCCTGGGTGGATGGCAGGTTTGGACTGGGAACACAGCTGGAACCACAGCAGATGGGATCCACAGATGAGCCCCAGGGGACTGTAGATCCCTTGCGCTGCCTGACTCAGGTCTGGATTATCTCGGGAGATGATGTAGGGCCAGGTGGTGGAGGAATAGTGGGGAGGGAGCCGGAAGCCAGGGAGGAAGCATGCCTGTGAAACTAAGATCTTCCTCCTTGAGAAGCCACCCAGCACTGTGGATCCTGTTGCAGGTGGGGTCCACAGCGGCCCAGCTTAGCCAGGATGGTCTAATCCACCACTACCTTTCCTTGCTTCTACATGTTAATACACCCTGATCTCCTCCAGGGAAAGTATACGCGAGTGGTACCAAGGGCAGGAGCCTCAACGCCGCAGTTTCAGAATTCATGCTAACCACTTCCCCTGTGCCCACTCTGACACTTCCTTCTCCCTTCTCTGCACTTCACCTCCCATAAGTCACCTGGTCCCACTTTGCTGATAACCCTTCTTTGACTCTGCAGTCTCCTCAAAGGCAAGACTGGATGCTGCCTTGTCCCTAGGCCTGCCAGCCTTTCACATTAGATCATCGTGGGGCTGGAGACTCTCTAAAGCCTCTAGGCTCCACCTTCCCAGGCCAACAGAGCTGACCAGCCTCTTGCCAGTAGAGGTGTCCCACTCTCCACTTGGGATGAGGTTGGGAGAAAGCCTCCCAATAAGGCAGAAGACCTCCCTGGGTCTTCTGATTGACAGTTCTATACATCCAGGTGAGGAATGGAGTTTCCCAAAGATAAAAAGATCTGGAGACAGATCTTGGCATTTCTCCTTGGAGGTGTTTAGGAAAACCTGCCTTGGCTGAGCTGCTTCTGCTGCTGCAGATGCTGACGATTAACAACCAGCAGGAACAGGAGCTCTTAAAATGATTTGGCCACTGATTCGCGGAGTAAATTCAGAGCACCATAGCCAGAAGGCCATGTTCCACAAATGCAAAGGGGACAACGTTGCATCCTTGCTTACTGAAGTGGGATTTGGAGTCACACAGACCTGAGTTCTGGGAGAAGCAGTATGACCTTGAGCACATTACTCAGCTCTGAGCCGGTTTCTTTGTCAGAAAAATAAAGATAAAAATGCCACCACCACCCCCACCACCCCCACCCCCACAAGGATCCAAGAAGCATTAGATAAGATAACCTAGATAAAGTGTTGGCCCTGCCTTTGGTTGGTGCCCAATACAGTTTCCCTCCCCTTCTCTGTCCTCCCTTCCCTGTCCTCCCTTCTCCTCCCAATAGCAGTGACAACAAATCCTTTCCTTTCCCTTCTAGAAGGTGCTGTGGAGCCAGAATTTTAAGCAGCATCTCAGGCTCAGGCTGGCCAGTACTTCACTGCTTAAGCTATTCATCTGGCTCACAGAAGCTCCTCTTCCCCGCTCCTTTTCCTCCCTCCTCCTCCCATTACTTAGCATCCTTTTCATCTCACATCCAAGCCATTTATACAGACCCCAATTCCTAATCTCACCTTCCTAACCCCTTCTAAGCCCCAAACTGAAAAGAACTGTCTTTTTTTCACCCTTTCTGAGCACCTCTAAATGTACAAGTCACTTAGCACCAGAAGAAATAATGAATTTTCTCCTGTTCTGCTGAGGTTACCCACCACAGGTCATTAAAGAGATACTCATTTTTAAAATATACTTGACAGTCTGGAAGATATATTCAAAATATCAGAAAACTGAGCCCATTATGTGACAGTTAGAATATATAGTATGGTGATATATTTCTAAAATGTGCGATATACCTTATGAATTTATATTGCATACACGGCACTTAGATATTTGTATTCTTTCTCCTCTGCAGATTCAGAGTCTAGATGATTTTCCTATTTGAGCTTCCTCTTATTACTAGGCACTTGGCCAAGATAGTATGCAGGAAAAAAAGTGATTCAGAGTTCAAGGTCAGTTGTTGATTTCACATCACATAGCCCTAGGGGAGCCCAGAGGGTGTGCCAAGAAGGAAGGTGTTTCCAATTGCCAGGCACATTCACATCCATACCATCAATGATGGGTGCTAACGCCCCCATTTCAGAGATGAGAAAACTGAGGCTTGAGCAGTGAAGTCACTTGCTTCCAGTCAAGCAGCCGATGAGGAACATAAGCAAGATTACAGCCCAAGTTAGCCAGATGCCCAACCAGCCTATCTGCCCACAGCACCTTGCTGCTTTCAAGGAGGAGCCCAGGGTCTGAAGGCTACTGTGTTGCAGGGAAGACAGTGACAATGGAACACGACTTCCATTATCTGAAACACAAGAGAATGTGCAAGATCCTCCTCAGGACTCTGAGACTGGAAAGTACCTTGGCTCAAACAGTGAGGAGACTCAGAGTAGGTAGGAGGTTGGATGGCATCACCAACTCAATGGACATGAGTCTGAGTAAACTCTGGGAGTTGGTAATGGACAGGGAAGCCTAGCGAGCTTTAGTCCATGGGGTCACAAAGAATTGGACATGACTGAGCGACTGAACTGAACTGATAGGAATGAAGAATCGGGTTGCAACTGGCTTGCAGTGGGTGACCAATGACTATGCCAGGCACCAAAACAGTGCACAAGACCCACAGAGAGCCCTCCTCTTAGGAAATTTACCTTCCAGTAGAGTACCCGACACAGGCTCTCCCTGCCAGATGTGGAGAAAAGACAGTGGCAAATGCAGAGAGTCTGCTAAGCCCTAGGCGAGGGCAAACCAGGTGAAAAAAGGCATGCCTAGGGCCACGGGCAGCAGCAGGCTGGCCAGGAGTCTGTGTAGCCGGGAGTCTCAGAGGCAGGCGGATGACTCTCCACTCACAGGAATGGCTCTGCCTGCACCAACTCAGCACTTGAAAAGGACTCAAGTCTCAAAGGATTTCCTGCTGCTTTGTCCTTAAAGTGCACTCTGCTGCATTGCTGTTTACAAAGAGTGAAAAGAAAGCTAAATGCTCAGAACGGGGTACTCAAAAACTTTTAGGACCTCAGCGCTACACAATCAGATGAGCCTTGGGAGAAAGCTGAGTTTGTTTTGAGCAGAGCCACTCCACTCCTATGATGCTTCGGAAAGAAGAAGTCCCATTTTACAGCCAAAAAGGAAAGAAAGGACATAGAAACAGGGCTACCTGAGCATCCCCCAAGCCTCTGGAGTTAGGTGGATGCATCCCACAAAGACTCTGACTCATGGGGTATACCCTCCCTGAGCCTGAGGAGCGGGGAGGGGGGAGCAGACCCTGCCCCCTTTCATCCTGTGGCACTGTTTCAGCGCAAACTCCAAATACAACTCCAGAGGCTACTTCCTTCCTTTGACAAACAGCCGGAGACACAGCTGAGCCCAGGAATGGGGGCAGGGTGGGGGGCACTGCAGGGAGAATGCTGCAAAAGTTCTAGGAGAAGAAGCCAAAGGTGATGTCATCAGGGCCTTGGAAATTGCCAGAGAGGCATGAGCCTCAAGAAGTACAAGACTCCACCACAAAAACAGAAGCAAAATGCACAAAAGCTAAGTGTGGAACATGATCCATGGAGCACAGAGCTGTGAAGGAGGTGCTGCAGAGCCTCTCAGCAGAGGGGAAAGGCTGTGAGCTGTCCTCCCAGGGGCCCCTAGTGTGACCCTCCATCACTGCCCATAACATCCGTGTTCATCGTGCCTTTAGAGCTGGGGTAAGCAGACCTTGTCATGCTGGGATGTGTGAATGGGTTTTCAGGAAAGACTACAGCACAGCATCTTACACATCTAATTAATACACTAAGGTTGCATGCCATTGATTTGAAGACCCTAAGCACACATTTTTACATCGATCTCCCTTAAGTGTTATTTTCAAAGATCATGCCCTATATTAATACAAAACTGCCGATACCGTATCTAACTGCAGCTCTTACCTGTCCACGTGATATGAGCCAGTCCTACTAGAACTGTGTTGGCTGGACCTGTGTTTATTCACTCAAAAGCAGAATGGATATTCTGGATTATCTCTGCAGAGGCAGTGTCAAATTTGCAGACAGTGTTTCCCAGCTCCTGGTAGTCCCCTCACTTCCATGGATAGGGAAAAGGCACCTGGTACATGTCTTGAGTGATTCAAAGTCCTGATTAAAGTCACAGAGACCACAAGGCTAAGTTGTATCTCTGCCTTGCATCCACAGTCACCCCTGAAAAAGAAGTCAGACAAGGGAAAGTGAATGGCTGGGCTTCTATGTGGCCAAAAGGACCAGATTCAGTTTTCTAGAGACCTTGCTGGTTCGCAAACTGGGCCCCAGACATGGAGTACAAGGACAGACTGAAGAAAGAGGCAGGCCACTCCAGACTGCTGTGCTGGTGGGGGTGGTTTAGTCACTCCATGGTGTCCGACTCTTGCGACCCCATGGACTGTAGCCTGCCAGGCTCTGCTGTCCATGGGATTTCCCAGGCAAAGATACTGGAGTGGGTTACCATTTCTTTCTCCACCAGCTTATGAGATGCCAGGTTTAACAAGCAAGGGAACTTACAGAGACACTTGTCTTGGACGACAGCAAAACGAGTAAATCTCCACATGAATCTGCCAAAATCTTAAAAATTTCTATAGACGCCTTAACTGGTTTTGGTCACGTACACCAACTAGATGGTCTCAACCACACCAGTAGTCTCTCCAGGCTGCATCCTTAAAATGGTCCCACTGCGGAATTGTGGGCAGAACAGAGGGAAGGGTGAGGGAAAAGCCTCTGATTGCCCAGATTCAGTTCATAGGTGACCAGGTGGTCACATCCTCTCCAGGCCTCCTCCATAGACCTGAATTAAAAGGCTAAAACAAGGAGCACCTGATGCTTTGGGAAGAGAATGTTTCTCTGAGACTCAGCAAGTGGATCAAGGGGCATTCAGCTAAGAGTTAAGGAACATGGAGATAAATAGTCTAGATAAAAACTAAATTTAAATATCCTGGAGGACAGAAACTTTAACAAAGAAAAAACCCTAAGTGTCTTCAACTAAAGCAATAATGTTTGATTGCTTAAGCTGGGAAATACACACAGCTGGTCACTGTATCACTGCACATTACTTTGTGAATATACAAAATATTTCAAAAGAAAAGTTTTAAAGGAAAAAAATAACACCTTAAAAAAGAGAAAAGAATGCAAGAAGGGAAGAAATGAAGGAGTTAATAAAAAACAAAGTCCAGAAAGGGCTTCCCTGGTGACTCAGACAGTAAAGAACCTGCCTGCAATTCAGGAATCCAGGGTTTGATCCTTGGGTCGGGAAGATCCCCTGGAGAAGGGAATGGCTACCCACTCCAGTATTCTTGCCTGGAAAACCCCATGGACAGAGTAACATGAGTCTGACACAACTTAGTGACTGAGCATGTACATAAAGTCCAGAAAAATATCACTGCTTAGAAGCTTTGCACATCATATAGGTACGCACTCTTACTTAAAGTAGGATCCGTACCTGGCAGGTGAGGCCAGAGTCCTCATCAAAACTGCTCTTGTATCAGGAACCTCTTCTGCTTTTTCAAATTGAAATATACTCACATACCAAAAAAAAAACCTCACCCATTTTAAAGTGAAGAATTTAATAGTTTCCTGTATTTTCAGACTTGTGTAATCATCACAACAATCTGATTTTAGAACAAGAGGCAAAGAACAAAATCCCTCCAAAAAGAAATCCCATACCTATTAGCAGTAATATTCCACGCCTACTCCCTCCCCTAGTCTAAGCAAACAATAATCTACTTTCTACCTTTACAGATTTCCTTATCCAGGGCATTTTGTATAAATGAAATTATACAAGGTGTGATGTGGTCATTTATGACTGGTATCTTTCATTTAAAATAATTAAGGTTAATCCACAGTCTAACTCTAGGTTACAAAGATCCTGTTTCTAATATCTAAGAGTTTTATACTTTTAGTTCCTACATTTAGGTCTATACTAAAGTTGTTTTGTATATGGTCATGATATAGGAATTCAACTTAATTATTTTATGTGTAAATTAATTGGAATATCCAATTGTTCTTTTAAACTGTGGTGCTGGAGAAGACTATTGAGAGTCCCTTAGACTGCAAGGAGATCCAACCAGTCCATCCTAAAGGACTGTGTGTTCAAAGGAAGGACTGATGTTGAGGTTGAAACTCCACTACTTTGGCCACCTGATGCGAAGAGCTGACTCATTTGAAAAGACCCTGATGCTGGGAGAGATTGAGGGCAGGAGGAGAAGGGGACAACAGAGGATGAGATGGTTGGATGGCATCACCAACTCAATGGACATGGGTTTGGGTGGACTCCGGCAGCTGGTGATGGACAGGGAGGCCTGGTGTGATGCAGTTCATGGGGTCGCAGAGTCGAACACAACTGAGCGACTGAACTGAACTAAACTTTGTCAAATATCAATTGACCATAAGTGTAAGCATTTATTTCTGGACTCTTAATTCTACTCATTTGATCCAGATATGTATCCTTACATCAGTACCTCATTGTCTTGATTACTGTAGCTTTTTAAAAGTTGTAACGTCAGGAAATTTCAGTACTCCCACTCAGTTCTTTTTTTTTTCCCCAAGATTGTTTTGGCTATTCTGAGTTTTCTGCATTTCCATATGAATCTTAAGATCAGCTTATCAATTTCTGCAACCAAAAATAAATGCAGCTAGAATTCCAATAGGTATATATCAAATCTTCAGTTCAATTTGGGAGTGTTGCTATCTGATCCATGAATGTGAAACATCTTTCCTCTTATTTTTGGACTTAATTTCCTTCAATAATATTTTGAAATTTTCAGGGTACAATTCTTGCAATTCTTTTGTTAAATGTATCCCTAAATATTCTTAGTATATAGTATGTACTAAGTGGTTTTATTCTTTTTTCTGTTATTATAAATAGAATTATTTTAATTTCATTTTCAGATTGTTCATAGCTATCATATAGGAAAACCATTGAGTTTTATATATTGACCTTGATTCTTCAACCTTTATTGATTTGTCTTTGGCTTTTGATAATTTGATTATTAAATGTCTAGGTTTGGAACTATTTGTGTTTAACCTAGAGTCTGTTGAAAATGCTTGGATGTTTAAATGAATGTTTTTTCATTAATTTGGAGAGAACTGGCCCATTATCTAAATATCCTTTCTGCCTCTTCTCTCCCCACTCCTTCTGGGATTCCTGTTTATGTTGGTGTACTTTATGATGACCCATGAGTCTCTGAGGATCTATTCATTTTCCTTCTTTTTTTCTGTTTTACAGACTGAATGTCTTAATTGATCTATATTCATATTTACTGAACCTTTCTTCTGCATGCTCAAATTGGTTGTTGAACTCCTATTGGGACTTTTTAAAAATTTCAACTATTATACTTTTCAACTCCCAAATTTCTATTTGGTTCTTTTGTATAATTTCTGTCCCTTTACTGATACTCTTTATTTGGTAAGAAATAATTCTCATCTTTCATTTTAATTTTTTTAGACATGATTTCCTTTAATTCTTTGAACATACTCATAATAGCTGATGTAAAGTGTTTGCCTAGTAAGTCTAATAGCTGGTCCACTCAGGAACAGTTTCTATTGGTCATTTTTTCCTATGTCTAGTAGACTCCGGGAGTTGGTGATGGACAGGGAGGCCTGGCGTGCTGCGATTCATGGGGTCACAAAGAGTCAGACACGACTGAGCAACTGACCTGAACTGAACTGAAACCATATTTTTCTCATTTTTGCACATCTTATAATATTTTGTGGAAATTTTGTTGTTGCTATGCCTTTTCTTTGTTCAGTGAGTTTTCTGGATATTTCCTGTGTTGTGGTCACTGAAATCTCAGCTTGGTTATCTTTATGGTCAGCTAGTGATTGACAGATGTTTCCTGAAATGCTCCAAGGCAATAAGTCTTCCAGATTTGCCAAGTTTTGTTGCATGTTGCATGCCTTCAGCACTACAGTAATTTATTTACAGGTTTAGCTTAGCCATCACTTCCTACTTGTGCAGAGCCTCAGGGTCTGCCAAGGCCAAGACATTAGGGCCATTTGGGTGTTTTTAGTCATGTGCGTAGCCCTACCCATGATTCTTCTAGATCCTCAGAAACATGTCATAGCTTTTTAAAATCCTCCATGACCATCTCACTGCTCAGATTTTCTTTTTTAAGTGTTTTGGCCAGCTTCTTGTTTGTTCCAACTGGTATCTCTACCTCAGGCAGATGCAATATTTAAAATGGACACTGATTGTTTTTGACAAAAGCCCTAGAGATAGTTTTCCCATTGAGAAAGCTCTAAATGGGGTCAAATAATAACACTCTTATAAATGAGTCTTTTTCAGGGAACTGGCATACAGGTCAAGTAGTGGCAGTCCTCTGGGGATGGGGTTTTTTGAGGAACTCCAATTCAGTCTGTTCTTTTCAGTGGCTGTTAAGTTTTGCTGGTTTTCATACCTACTATGGTTACTAAGCTTTCATTTTCAAGGCCACCATGGATCTGGGAGGAGGGGTTGGGAACAAGCAAGGTAAAATGCCATACAGAGTTTACTATTCCTATGGGGAGTCGGTTCTTTTTCTTGAACAACATTCCTTAGATCTTTCTAGCCTTTCATTAATTTCTAGAGTTCTGTCAAAGTTGATTTTTACCATTTTGTTAGTGTTTTTGCTGATTTTATAGAGGAGTGGATTTATAAAGACTCTCAATCTACCATTATAAAATGTCTGGCTCTTCTTCTTCACTTATCATAGTTGAATTGTGTATCTATCTATGTGATTGTTTTGTGACTATGTCTCCTCCACTTATCATTAAATGTCATTAAAACAATGTCTTGATTTGGGTTATATTCTATCCTTTCTAGATTCTATCACAGTGACACAAAGTAAGCACTCACTAAATATTTGTTAAATCAGTAATAGATCATTAGCACAGACTAGTGAATAAATGCAATCTCCACAGACTGGTATTATGATAAATAATTGTTCAGTAACTTCTAAGGAGCCCTCAATCTTGTTGAACAGGACTTTTTACACTTCTTGAGGAATGCACATTCTCATTTTCCTGAAAACTATGACTTCTCCTCCCAACCCTCTCTGCTTATGATCCTGGCTTATTTGTCCTAGAACGTAGCAAACTAAAACTCCCTCCACATCTGTCAATATACCCACATTGGTTCCCATATTCTTCTTCTTTTCCCCTGTTACAGTGGAAAGACAGCCTATCTTCCTGGAAAATGTCAATCTCGATGTGTGTCCTGGATGCACCCCCTACTGCTCTCTCAAGAACCTCACCCCAATTTTCTCTCTCTTCTCGCCTACACCTTCACCAGTTTCAGCTCTATCAAACTGTTTCCAGCTGCATTAGGACAAATTTTCCCCTAACTTCTTGAAAATATACTCAGCTTGAACCTCAGCTAATATACCCAAGTTGGACTCCCTTCCAGTAATGCTTCATTCCTCTATTTTCAAGCCAAATTTCTTCAAAAGTGGAAGTTTTGAAAAACTAGAGTTCCATTTCCTAACCTTCTATTCAGTATTAAATGCATTCTTACCTGTGTTCTGTGTCCACTAGGCAGCTAAAAGAGCTCTGATATTTTCATTTTATTCTTTCAGCAAGTAATTATTGGTGGTGGTTGGTGGTTTAGTTGCTAAGTCATGTCCAGCTCTGGCAATGTCATGGACTATAGCCCGCCTGGCTCCTCTGTCCACGGGATTCTCTGAGTACCCAATATTAGTGACAAACACTGCTCTAGGAATAAGACATATAACACGAATAATAAAATAAATATGATGAACAAGTTCTTCGGACATTTCTTTGTAGTTTTCATTAATATCAGGTACAGCTGGGCACCACCTCCATATGAAAATGCCTTCTTCCCTTGACTTCCAGGGCTCCTTACTCTTATCTCTCCAGTCATTCCTTTTCAGTATTCTTGGCTGAATCTTTCTCATAGTTCCATTTTTTGATGATTAAAGTTTTTTAAAATTACTGGGGTGAAATGCACATAACATAATTTAACCATCAGTTCCAGTTCTTAAATGTTAGATTTTTTTCTGGAATTTTCTTTTCTTCTTCTTTTCCACTCCTTCTATAAAGAACCTCATCTACTCCTTGAATTTTAAGTGCCTCCTCTTTGTATACCCCCATTTACAATTGCAGCCTTGAACTCTCTCCTGAGATCCAGACACCAATAAACAATCATCCCCTCTTGGTTACTTCACACAGTATTTTCTCCTAAAACCTGCTGTTTTTCCTCCAGCATCCCTATGGCACAGACATTCATTGACCTGTTCCAGTAGAAAACTCTGTAGATATTCTTGACACTTCTTTTTTCCTCACAATTCATTTCAATTTTACAGACCAAATAGCTCTCAAGTTTATCCATGTCTCTCCGTTTCTACCAATGACATACTGAACTCTCACCGTGCAACATATTCACAACTGTTCTTCCCATATTCAGTTGTCTCTACTCCTACCAAAACTACTCTCCACATAGTAAACATAAGAATGCACGTTTTAGAGGGCAAAGTGCTGCTTGGCATTGTTCTCAATCGTTTGTTCAATGTCTACTCAAATTTCTTAAAAAGAGTAAGCATATAATAAATACTCGCCAAAAGTTGCTACACAGATGCATCTTCTTCCTAAGCCTATGTCACGACTTAGCATATAACACCAATCACAGGTAGTTGGTTATGGGAGCAAAAGCCAGAACTGTAGTCCTGGATACAACTTTCTCTCTTGTCCATTACCTCTAAACCATCATCAAAGATTTCATTTCCTACCTGAAAAATATTGTACCTAAAGTCTAACTACAGCTAACCCTCTCCACATTCAATGCCAGACTCTAGCCTGGACTCCCAAATAAACCACATTACCCACTTCCACTCTTGCCACTTTTTAGGCCACCCTCTATTTAACAACCAAGCATATTATTGCCCTCTTTTAACCTATCAGGAGTCTCCACAGCTCCCAGGAGAAAAGATGTCAATACCTCACATCCATTTATGCATTAGTGTTCATTGGCTAGGAATATAGACTTGAGAATCAGACATCTAAATTTGAACATCAGCTCTGTTGCTTATTGGTGATGTGACTTTCGCCAGCTTACTCAAAAAATTCCTCTTTCTCAGTTTTCTTAAGTGTAAAATGAATCATTATCCCAGCCAAAAAGTTTATTCAAGTTTTATTGTAACATTTTATGGACAAACTTGGACAAACTTTTTGGCCAACCCAGAAAAGTATAATGATACCTTGCTCATAGTGTTGTGTGGACTAAGGAGTTGATTCATCTAAAGCTATGAAGATATGTCTAATATTGATACTGTAAATGCTCAAAAATATTAGCAATTATTATTTATTCATATGTATGAGGAAATACAGAAGATGTAACTCCAACATACAGCAGTTACTTATTATTGTTGTTTAGTCGCTAAGTCATGTCTGACTCTTCGCAACCTCATGGACTGCCACACACCAGGCTTCCCTGTCCTTCACTATCTCCTGGAGTTTGCTCAAATTCATGTCCACTGAGTCAATGATGCCATCCAACTATCTCATCCTCTGTCACCCCCTTCTCCTCCTGCCTCAATTGTTCCCAGCATTAAGGTCTTTCCAGTGAATGTGCTCTTCACATCACATGGCCAAAGTATTGGAGCTTCAGCTTCAGCATAGTCCTTCCAATGAATATTCATGGTTGGTTTCCTTTAGGATTCATTGGTTTGATCTCCTTGTTGTCCAAGGGATGCTCAAGAGTCTTCTCCAGCACCATAATTGGAAAGCATCAGTTCTTTGGTGCTCAGCTTTCTTTACAGTCTATTCACAACTCTCTCACATCTGTTCATAGCCATTGGAAAAACCACAACTTTGACAATATGGACCTTTGTCAGCAAAGTGATGCCTCTGCTTTTTAATATTCTCTCTTGATTTTTCATAGCTTTTCTTCCAAGGAGCAAGTGTCTTTTAATTTCATGACTGCAGTCACTATCTGCAGTGATTTTGGAGCCCAAGAAAATAAAATATGCCACTGTTCCCATTTTTTCCCCATCTGTTTACTATGAAGTGATGGAATCAGATGCCATGATCTTGTTTTTTTGTGAATGATACAAAAAAAAAAAAAACCCTCCATGTCTTGGGAGAAGGGTTCCCATAAGAGAAAATAGCAACCACACACACACACACACACACACACACACACACAAATAAAAAAAATTAAAAATGTATGTGTACAAAATTAAAAAAAATACTAAGTATAAATGATCTATACAAAGTAAACTCCAATACATAATGAGAGGCATAAAATAAAGAGTAACTTGAATAAATGGAGAAACATGGCACATTAGATGATTCAATGTTGAATTGGTATCAATTAGTAGGAGAGAAAAAGTATATGGAAGCAATTACATGAATTGGATGATGGGGTACCATGATATTATAGATCACTTGTTATGAAAGATGATTACAGAAGTCTTCACAAAAGTGGTGGGAAGAATGTGAAGAATCTTAATAGAGTGAGCTGGGGAAAAAAAACAGCATCTTGCAATAAAAGCAAAGAGAGAGAGCAAAACTGCAATAGACCCAGAAGGGTCTTTAAAGGTCACCATTCAACCAGTGAGTAACAGGAAAACTAAGTACAAGTAGCTTAAGTGTAAAGGTTATCTACTCTCATACATAAAGAGAAATCCCAAAGAAGGAAGTCCCCAGCTAAACACTGTCAGGGCTAAGAAAGACTTCCCTTGGCTTTGACCTCGTGCTCTCAGTATGGCTGTAGCCCTTTCAAGCATCCAGCCCTCCCAACATCATGAAAAGTGGGAAGGGGCAGGTTATTTCAAACCATTCTCTAATCTTACCAGTGAGGAAACTTACCCTCCAGATCCCCAGTGAACTACAACTTGCATCCTTTTGTTCAGAATTGGTCATATGCTGTTCTATTTTCTATTTTACATGATCAACCACCCCAAAACATAGTGACATAGGACAAAGACAATTGTATTTTATTCTCAGACTGTGTGGATCAGAAACTCTGATGGGGCACTGCTCCATGATATATGGTGCCTTATCTTGGAAGACTGTCTTGGCAAGGGATGATTTGAAGACCTGAGGGCTCACTTGGAAGAGCCTTCACTCACATGTCTGACATCTGTGCTGGGAAGTCCCAAAGCTTGGGTTCAGCAGGGAGTGTTGACCAGCACCCCTACACATATTCTCTCCATGTGACTTGGGCTTCCTCACAGCATGGTGGAGAAATCTCAAGAAGAGACATTCAAATAAGGTGTTACAAGAGAATCTAATGGATGCTGCATGATCTCAGAAGACACGTAGTGTTACTACCTGCATGTTTTACTAGTTGAATCAGTCACAACTCCCCAGATATACAAGGGAAGGAACATAAACTCTACAACTCTATGGGAGGCATGTCAAGGAATCTGAACTCACATTTTAAATCAACCCCTAAATCAATTTTTATTGGAAGGCCAACAACTAAATGAAATAACGTGCCTATACCAAGGAAGAAAGGACAATGCCTATTGTTTTCACAATAAAGGGCATCTTCTACAGCCATATAATTCATCCTCTCCCCCACCACCAACCCAAGGCATCAGCCTTCTTTATAAATAGCCCAGTTTAAATGATCAATCAGCCTTCAGGGATGGTGAGCTCCTTCTCTTCCTAAAATAACAGTTTTATATTTGGACATTTGCTTTACAAATTAGACTTATCCCAAGCAAAATATTTTCTTCATATTAGGCCACTCTGGTCTGAGCTGAGGATGGGAAATGGGAAAGTTCAAGACAGTGAAACAAAATGATGTGCTGCTTGATCAAGGTCTTCAGATCCTCAAAGGGTAAGAATGGTCAGGAATTGTGACTTGGTAGATTGCACGGTCCTTCGTCTGTCAAAATCATTATCATCTAGTGACCAGATACATTTTAAATAAATCACTCTGGATTTCATTCACTTGCCATAAATGCTGTATTTATGATGTGGCCTTTGAAAAGGTCATCAATCCCTCCTGGAATCCTCTTAGTGCAAAGAGCTGTCAGACTTCCTAGCAAGGTTTAGAGCAGACAGAGGAGATGCAACTGGCACAAGCTATACTCCTCTATTTTCCTTATAAGTGATTCCTCAGGCATGTAAAGATGCAGAAGTAAGAGCAGAGTCTTACCTGAGTGTCCTGCAGGCAGCTCTCACTGCACACATCCCAGACAGAATTCATTATCCTCATCACCGAAACTTGCTCAGACTCCTATATTTGTAATCTCATTCAGCAGTATCCACTTCTAGCTACCAGCTGAGCCAGAAATTCTGGAGTGGTTCTTAAATTATCCCTCTCTCCTTAACTGCCAACATTTATCTTCATCACATCCTTCCACACTGCCTCAGCAACACTTCTACTCCATCACCTACTTACTGGTTGGTTTAGGGCATCATTGTCTACTGCAAAGCTCTTGCTGCAACTTTATGCCTGGCGACCCTTCTCCAGGAAGGAGGAATCCAATACCATCACTTCCTACAAGCCTTTGCCTACTCTTCACCTCCATGCCTTTAAGATTAAGCTCCATCTCTCTGGCTCCATAAACAAGACTTTTGATGTATGGTCTGGCCACAAACTGGCTTCCCAAGCGGCTCAGTGGTAAAGAATCTACCTATCAATTCAGGAGCTGCAGGAGATGGGAGTTCCATCTCTGGGTTGGGTAGATCCCTTGGTGGAGGACATGGCAACCCACTTCAGTATTCCTAGGAAATCCCATGAACAGAGGAGCCTGTAGGCCACAGTCCATGGGGTTGAAAAGAGTTGGACACAACTGAAGCAACCGAGCACACACACATGCTGGCCACAAACTATAATATCTCTGACTATACTCTAATACCTCCAACTCTTGTATCTTCTCACCATTTGTCAAATATATCAAATTTCCAATTTTGACCCTTACATTGGGACTTCCCTGGTAGCTCAGCTGGTAAAGAATCTGCCTGCAATGCAGGAGACCTGGCTTCAGTCCCTAGATTGGGAAGATCCCCTAGAAGAGGGCAAGGGAACCCACTCCAGTATTCTTTCTTGGAGAATTCCCATGGACAGAGGAGCCTGGTGGGCTACAGTCCATGGGGTCACAAAGAGTCGGACACAACTGAGCGACTAAGCACAGCGCAAAGCTCTTTATTATCATTGCCTGAAATACAGATCACCTCTTCTTTACTCTGCACAAGGCTGCATGTTTAACTCTCTAAATTGAATGGCACCTTCATTTTTTGTCAGTATTATAATTCAAAATTTATCGAGCATGTACTATAGGCCAGTCCATGTTCTAAGCATCGGATGTGGATTAACCCATTTAATATTTACAGCCACCCTGTGAGTCATGCAGATGAGGAGTTGAGATTGGGAGAAGTCCACTTGCTTATGTTCCTACAGATGGAACTCCAGAGTCAGAGCTCCTAACCCTGTGAACTGCACTGGAGGCAAATCCAGGAACCTTTCCAATGAGCCATGCCTGAAAGTCATTAACTCTGCTGTGGCACCCACGACATAATAAAACACAACTCGTAGATCTTGCTTGGATAATGGTTCAAACAAACCAACTGTTCAAAAAACACACTTATTGAAAGAAAAATCAAGAAAATGTGAATACTAACTAAGGGACACTAAGGGATTACTGTTAGTTATTGGGACTCTGGTTATGTTTTTTAAAGTCGCTGTCATTTAGAGATATACTAGACTAGAGATGCAATGGTTTGAGGCTAAGATATGCAACAGGGGACATTATGGGGGATGATAGGTAACAACCCTTTGGCATCAGGTTGATAAACATTAAAAATTGGGAAAAAAAAATTGGGTATGTGTGAAATTCTGCCATTTGCAACAACACAGATGGACCTAGAGAGTAATATGCTCCTTGAAAAAGTCAGAAAAAGATAAATACTCTATGCTATCACTTACAGTAAGGAATCTAAAATACACACACACACAAATATATATAACAAAACAGAAACAGACTCAAAAAAAAAGTGTTACCTAGTATTACACTACTGGTTATCAATGAGGAATGGTAAGGGTGGAGAGGCAAAATAGGATTATGGGACTAAGAGATACAAACTACTACATATAAAATAAATGAGCTACAAAGATATATTGTTCAGCACATCCATTTGATCATACAAAAGCAAGAGAATTCCAGAAAAATATCTACTTCTGCTTCAGTGACTATGCTAAAGCCTTTGACTATGTGGATCACAATAAACTGTGGAAAATTATTAAAGAGATGGGAATATCAGACCACCTTACCTGCCTCCTGAGAAATCTGTATGCAGGTCAAGAAGCAACAGCTAGAATCAGACATGGAACAATGGACCGGTTCCAAACTGGGAGAGGAGTACATCAAGGCTTTATATTGTCACCCTGGTTATGTAACTTATACGCAGAGTACATCATGTGAAATGCTGGACTGGATGAAGCACAAGCTGGAATCAAGATTGCCAGGAGAAATATCAATAACCTCAGATATCCAGATGACACCACCCTTATGGCAAAAAGCAAAAAAGAACTAAAGAGCCTATTAATGAAGGTGAAAGAGGAGAGTGAAAAAGTTGGCTTAACACTCAACATTCAGAAAACTAAGATCATGGCATCCCACTCCATCACTTCATGACAAATAGAGAAACAATGAAAACAGTGACAGAATTTATTTTCTTGGGCTCCCAAATCACTGCATATGGTGACTGCTGCCATGAAATTAAAAGACGCTTACTCCTTGGAAGAAAAGTTATGACCAACCTAGACAGCATATTTTAAATAGCAGAGACCTTTGCCGACAAAGGTACATCTAGTCAAAGCTATGATTTTTCCAGTGGTCACATATAGATGTGAGAGTTGGACCATAAAGAAAGCTGAGTGCAGAAATATTCAAACATTTAAATTGTAGTTTAAGACTCTTTAGAGTCCCTTGGACAGCAAGGAGATCAAACCAATCAATCCTAAAGGAAATCAATCCTGACTATTCATTGGAAGGACTGATGCTGAAACTGAAGCTCCAATACTTTGGCCCCCTAATGTGAAGAACTGACTCATTGGAAAAGACTCTGATGCTGGGAAAGATTGAAGGCAGGAGGAGAAGGGATGACAGAGGATGAGATGGTTGGGTGGCATCACCGACTCAATGTCATGAGTTTAGTAAACTCTGGGAATTGGTGAAGGACAGGGAGGCCCAGAATGCTGCACTCCATGGAGTTGAAAAGAGTTGGACAGGACTGAGCAACTGAACTGAAATGAACAGGGAAATACAGCCACTACTTTTTAATGACTTTAAATGGAGTATCAGTTCAGTTAAAAATATTGATTCCCTCTGTTGTAAACTTAAAACTGCTGCTGCTGCTGCTGCTAAGTCGCTTCAGCCGTATCCGACTCTGTGCGACCGCATAGATGGCAGCCCACCAGGCTCCTCCATCCCTGGGATTCTCCAGCCAAGAACACTGGAGTGGGTTGCCATTTCCTTCTCCAACACTTAAAACTAACAAAATATAAATCAATTATACTTCAATAAATAAATAAAGGGAGGTGTATACACGGAATTTCATCCATGCTGTTTCCTGTATTTCTGTGTATGTTTGAGATTCTCTATATCAAAAATATTCTGTAGACTTTCTCAAATAAATGAGCTTTTTTTGTGTTTAATCTCCACTTTGGGGTTGATAAAGAGCAGAGGACATCTGAGTCTTAAGCAACTCAAATCTGTACCAGAGTAGAAACTTAGCAAGTCTTCTCACATGATGCAGCAACTATGACAGTCACGTCCAAAGGCAGAGAACAGTGCTGCCTGTCCTCCCACTGCCTGACTCTCCCACTGCAGGCTAGTGAACATGGCCACCAGCATTACAGATGGGCCCCTGAGGAGAGCTGAGGCCCACAGTTAGAGCTGCACATACTATTCCCATGCTTCCCACCTATTTCCATACTGATCTGGTTCCTCTCGGGGCCTGTGTCACAGCCCTGGGAACCCACCTGGCTACCTCACGACTCCTTGATGCCCTCAGGGACTGTGGCTTGGATTTCTGTATGAGCTTTTCTTGCTTTTATAAACTAGCCCTTGGGCCCCAGCCAGAGAAGGCATTTGACCTTCACTTATAAATCACGATTGTGTGCCTCATCCCCATGGCTTGGATCAGGCCTACAGAATCTGAGGTTAAACATGTTTTCTCTAGAGTGATGCAAATTCCTATGAGCAAAAGGCAGAGATTGCATTTCAGAGAAGAATGGACTCATTTAACATCTCTGGCCCCTACCCCTGCCTCTCCCTATGAGAATCTTCAACAGAAGGGCAGAGCCTGCCTATCTGGCATGTGGTACCTTGCAAGATCCAGAGCTAAGACTGCCTGAGGAATTTAAGGCAACTCCAGCATTCTGCTAGCAGTGAGTTGTCAGGCTTCTGCTGTGCTCAAGTTGCATGTTCCATGACCACCAACAGCTGGCCTGGGGAGTGAGGAAGTGCCTTCCTCTCAGGGCTCTGAGGAGGGCCAACAGTGAGCAGGCTTGCTGGGGTGTGAGAGTGAGGTGCTACTCCAGCCCATCGGTCTCTGCAGAGCCTGACAGTCAGACCAAGCTTTACACCCAAAGCAGAAGGGAACAGCCTCACAGGCAAGAGAGATTAGAAAGCCAAGAAGCACTCAAATCAGGCACCACGCAAACCCTGAGCAAGTCAGAAGTTCTTACAGGCTTCCACTGTTTGAGGCTCATCCTCCTGGATGCTGGGTGAAGACCCTTGCTGTATTGAATCTAAATCTCCATCTGAGAGACACAGACAACAGCTCAGAAATGCCAAAAGTAATGACCGGGGCATGTGTCTATGCTCAGCCACTCAGTTATGTCTGAGTCTTTGTGACCCCATGGTCTATAGCCTGCTAGGCTGTTCTGTCCATAGAATTCCCCAGGCAAGAATACTGGAGTGGGTTGCCATTTCCTCCTCCAGGGGATCTTTCTGACCCAGAGATCAAACCTGCATCTCCTGCATTGGCAGGTGGATTCTTTTACCACTGAGCCACCTGGGAGATCCCAATGACCTGTGCGTGGGAGAGTATTCTATAAAAACAACATATGGTGGTGTGATGGAGGTTTTGAGGTACCACAGGATCCCTCCATGAATGAAGAACTTCTCCCAATTGCTGGGAGTGCTGCCCAGGTAATACTCCTACCCAGCACAGCCCATATCCAATACTGATGCACATGGTGGCATAAAGGCTTAGCCCTCTCTCCCCTGCTGGGACAGCTCAGAAGACTTACCCCATCTCCAGATGTCCCTGTAGGGGCAGCTGAGGTTTCCATTGAGACTACAACAACAGATAAACTTATCCATTTACCTAATCCTGCTTCCTTCTTCCCCTTCCCTTCTCTTTCCTTCTCTTCTTCCACAGATGTCAGTCCCCAAAGCATTCCCTAATAAGCCCATTCCAAATTTATGTGTCTCCTGTGTGCCAAGGCTAAAGACTGTGACTGGAACAGGCAATAGAAAGGGAGTCAGATGCAGTCCTCACCTTCAGGAAGCTCGAGGGGACCCATATGTGTGTGTGCTCGATTGTTTGGCAGACGACAATTAAGAATAAAGCTTCTCAAATAGCATCTCTGCCATTTCCTAGCTGTGTAATTTGGGGAAAGTCACTTAACCTTTCCAGGCTTCAATTTCCTCAACTGTAAAATGTCAGTAATGACACCTGCTGAACCGGTTGTCATGGGGATTAAATGAGATGTGTATATAAGAAGTTTATTACAGTGTTTGGTCTGATAAACAATGCTCTACATCCTAAAGAAGAAAATAGTATAGACAAAGAGGAGCTTAACTTCACCTGGAGATAGAAAAGAAAGACTTCTCATAGGTAGTGAGGCTCGACCTGGGAAATGAATTTGTTTCATTCATTCACACATACCAGGAAGACATGATGGGAACTCTAGGTTAAAATGCCATCACACTGTCTATGATTCAGTCTCTCAATCTGCCATTAAATTCCCATGACAATACAAAAAAGTTGCAAAAGTAGGTAACGAGAGGTTCCAGTGTGACAAGCAGTCTGAGAAGAACTCCTCCCCACTCAGCACCACTGAGTGTCATAAGAAACAGAAGTCCTCTCTGCCTTCCCTCAGTCTGGAGAGACCCTTGTACAGATAAAGCTGTGATAAACAAGATGACGAGCTAGGTTTTGCTTAGCTGATGCATTAGCTGCAAGTGACAGAAAACCACTGAGCCACCTCAAGACTAAAGAATGTGTTCTCACAAGACAGCAGCCCAGAAGACAAGGCCCCCATCCTTATTCTGTGGTGGCCCTGGCTTCGTCTCCTCCATGCCTGGTGGAGCCTTCAGGAAAACCTCTCATCACCACAAGCAACTTCAGCAACTCCAAGCATTACAATCAGACATAACAGACTCCAGAGGCAGGAAGGGGTCTGCTTCTTCCTTGTTTCTTTTTAAGAACAAAGAAACCTTTCCTCAAAGTCCCCCACATCCCACTCATCAGAATTAGGCTTCTTGCTCACGTCAGTCACCAATAGTAGTAACTTACGTATGTGTGTGTAATTTTTTCTCCTTAATTTTTCATATCATTAATGAGCTAGCTCATTCTTTTTTAACAGTTGCACAGCACTCCATTAGGAGAACGACACCAAAATGACTCGATTCTTTAGTCGCTAATTTGTGTCCAACTCTTTATGACCCCAGGGATTGTAGCTTACCAGGTTCCTCTGTCCATGGGATTCTCTAGCCCACTGGAGTGGGCTGCCATTTCCTTCTCCAGGGAATCTTCCCAATCCAAGAATTGAACCTATTAGTCTCCTGCATCTCCTGCATAGGCAGGCAAATTCTTTACCACTGAGCCACCTGAAAAGCCCAAATGACTCGATAGACAGATCAAAACCCACCCTCCTGGGGCAGAGGATTTAGGCATCCTCCCTCACACACAGACTTCATGCAGAGTGGGGTAGATGCTGGCACAGAGCCAGGAATGCGTGTCTCAGGAAGACACTGGGAAGATAAGTGAGCCTACTGATATACAAAACAAGGAAGACAAAGGTGGAAATGTTACATAAGACATATCATAAGTTAGCACTTATGCAAAACCCAAACAAAACTCTCTCTATGTAAATATATGCGTGTGTTTAAGTATATAAATGTACACGTGTATGTGTTTTTGTGTGCTCATGTACCTAAGTGTGTACGTATACATCTCCATAGTAAAGGATGGGGTAAGGTCTTGAATGTCAAACAGAGGTGGTTAGACTTGAAAATTATAAAATAAGGTCACCTTTAGCGCAGAGCTTTCAAAATGCTTGGTGTGGAAGGTTGCGCAGGGTAAACTGAGGAAGTCAAGGCCTCAATCAGGGCTACTGAAGGTGGTGAAGACAACTTTATGGCTACTCTGGGTTAATAAGAGATGATGGATATAGAGGAGGACATTCAGAGGTGAGATTTGGCATGATTTTGTGACTGTATATATATAACCAGGAAAAAAAGAATATAATTAATGTTAACTATAAATGTTTATCTTATTTGCCTGGCATATGCATATCTTATATGCCTGTTGAAAGATGATAAATGATAGATGGATAATAGATAGAGATAGAGAAAACTTATTTAAATCTTATGCATATATCTAGGCAGTAGGTACTATGTTTGTCCTCTTTTACAAATGAGGAAACTGAGGGACACACAGATTAAGCAACTTGCTCAAGATCACAGCTAAGGAATGGAGTTACAAGATCTATTCCAGACAGTCTGTACCTGAATGAGAGCGCTGGCAAGCTGGGGACTTCATCCTAGAAGGTTGGAGAGGAGATAGGAGCACAGCTATCCCAGGCCTCCCCATGCAAGTGCCTTAATCTCTGTGACTTTTGTTTATTCATTTATGTACTTATTCTTTACAGCCTGAATATGCTTAAAAACAATATACTGGTTCCCAACAGTCTGTCTTTCTGGAATGCATGCAGCACTGACTTCAAAGTGAATTTTCAAGTGTGATGCTTTTTTGTTGTTGTTGTTGTTGTTTTATTTTTTTTAATTTTTTAATTTTTTTTTTATTGTTTTTGCCATACATTGTCATGATATCACCATGGGTTTACATATGCTTCCCCTCCGGAACCCCCCTCCCTCCTCCCTCCCCCCAGGGAAATCTCGCTGCACCAGCCCCGAGCATGTTAATTGTCATGTGTCTAATCAATCGCCAGCCCAGGATTGATGCTAGGGGCAAGTGTGATGCTTTTTAAAAGTCTTTTGTGTGTTCTAAGTCAGCTCCTCCTTCACATCCCCAAGTCAGCCCCTCTAGGGAGGAACAAGCACTCCGTGCTTCAGTCTTCCAGGCTTTGTTTGCTCCCCGCTGAGAATCAGTGCTGTTTTCCCTGGGCTCTGACAAGCCTCTCAAGGGAGCCAGTGTTTCTGTATCAAGGGCGCTCAAGGATTTCTTACCAGTTTCAGGGTCACTTGGAGCCCCCATACCTTGGGTGCACTGAGTTGATCCAAACTGCCTTAGATCTATGGCAGAAATGGTACCCAACCTCCCACTGCCCCCTCCCTTCCCTTTCCACCTCCCACTTCCCATTCTTCACCCTACACCCCTCACCCCTACTTTCTACCTCCACCCCACCCCCCAAATCCTGCCTCACTCCCCATCTTGCTTGCCCTGACAATCCCAGGGCAGAAACCTTGATAGAGCCAGCCAAAGGCAGATTCTATGGTAGCCATTTCAACCACATCCTTACTAGTAGCCTCCACATTTTTCCTGCATCACAGCTGCCTAGCAAGAGCCTAGGTCAGGATCCCACCCATCAGGGCTTGAGTGCTTCCAAAGGGATCCCACAGGCACACAGAGCTGATGAGACACATACCCATGGGCACAGCCTCCAGGGGGTCCTAAGTACTCCTTGGCACTCCTTTTGTTTCCTGAGTCAGTTCCAGCTCCAGGTCAAAATGCAGGGAAGAAAATCTGATGGTCCAGATGAGCCTACTTGCAGGGTAGGAATAGAGACGCACATGTAGGGAACATAAGTGTGGACACAGGAAGGCAGGAGCAGAACGAATGTGGAAATTGGGATTGACATATATACACTACCATGTGAAAACAGATAGCTAGTGGAAACCTACTGCATAGTACAGGGAGCTCAGCTCAGTGCCCTGTGGTGACTAGAGCGGTGGGATGGGGGGAGCAGTGAGATGGGGAGGGTAGGAGGGAGGTCCAAGAGAGAGAGGATGCATGTATACCTACGGATGATTCACTTTGTCATACAGCAGAAACTAACACAATGTTTTAAAGCCACTACACCACAATAAAATTTGTTTAAAAATTAGTGGCAAATTCTTTAAATATAATAATGTGTCTGCTATTGAAAACAAAGAATATAAATACATAAATCAATTGCTAACTTCAAGAGATTTTTTTAGAAAATCAAGAAAAAAATAAATAAATCCCAAAAGAGAAAAGAAATGAATTCACCATTTGGGGGAGGAAAAAGCAAAAACAAAGCCAGGAGTTTATATTTGGAAAAAGTATTAAAACAGATATGTTTCAAGATAACCAAATCAAACCAAAATGTATGCAAGCAACCAAAATCATAAATGAGAAATAAGATACAATAATATTAAAAGAATACTTAGAAATTATATAAAAGTATTTAAGTCTGCTATTTTAAAATTTAAAAATATCAATATTCCATGAGCTCCCAGGAACTATATGAATTAACACAATAATTTAAGAAAAAATATCCTAAATGGATCAATAATTGTGAAAGAAACTGAGTAAAGAATGAATCCTATATAGACTTTAAAGTCAGATTTTAAAATATTTCTCCAAATTTAATTTCTGTTATTGAATCTATTTTATAACTAGAAATATTATAAAATAGGCACAACTCTGATACCAAAAACAAATATATTAATACATAACTTACAAAAAAGTAATCAGAGAATATGTTGTCATTTTAGCATTTAATGTTAAGGACTAGCAAACTGAGTTCAGCTGTACATTCAAAGAAAAAGATCACACAACCAAGTAGAATTTGCTACACATAAGATTTGATACATAAAGTGAAATGGTTTTAAAACATGGTTGTAAATTCCTTGATACATCTTCTATCAGGTGGTGGGGTCTGTATCCCCTTCCTTTGAATCTGGGCAGGCAGGCCTTTGTGACAGCCTCAACAAATAGAATGTGGCAGAATTATGCTCTGTGACTTCTGGTGCTGTTTGTCAAAGTCATTTCTGCTGGTTTCTCTTGTGACACCCACTCTGGAAGCCTTCTGGGGAAGTCTGGTTACCCTGGGCCCCGTGTGGAGAGACCATACAGAAAGTAGGAGATGCCCATGGAGCCCCAGCTGCACCAGCCCCATCAGAATGATTCTTCCCAGCCTAGGACCAGGCATGTGAGTGAGGAAACCTTTAAGGTGACCGCAGTCCAGCCCCTGTCTGTCTGCCTGCAAACACATGCATTAGACCAAGCTAGAATGGCCTCCTGAACCAGATTCATAGCAAAATAAACAGTAGTTATTACTTTAAGCCACTGCTTTGGGACAGTTTGTTCCAGAGTAATAGACAATTAGAACATATCTAATCATTAATCAAGTAATATAAAAATATATGATAATGTTCATATGTGACCCCCACAAAGGCATTTGATAAAATCCAACATCCATTCCTTATTAAGAACTTTTAGTAAATGTGAAAAGAGTCCTTGAACATGATTGCAAATCTCTGTCCAGAATATGAACCAACACCTGGCACATTATGAACCACTGTAGGCATTCATTCCCATTAAAGTCTGAGGCAAGATAAAGAGGATCAAAGTTACACAACAGTGTCTGGATGTCCAAGTCAATACATTAATAAAGGGAAAATGAAAAAGAGGTATAATATCAAGGAGATCAAATTAACAACATTCATGGCTGATACGGTTGTCTACCTCAAAAACTGAAGGAAATTAAAACATTATCAAGAAGGACCAAAGTCACAATTATCTAAACCCATGTGCCTTTGGGCGGTCAAAAATTATCAAGTGGTCTATCACTGTGTTACACTCATCTAAGGACTATTTCCTTAAACACCAAATGAACTAGACACAGACTTGAAATGACTGCTTATAAGAAATAGCCCAGGGGATTGAAGACCCCAGCAGGTAAAGGTCCCTACATTTATCATTATCTGCATTCGCTAAGGAGTCAGTGGAAATTAGGGGGAAAAGAAGACGAAAGGAAAAGCTCAGGCTGATGGAGTGGGCAGCAGAGTGCTTAACTGCTTAGGTTCAGATCCTTGTGCCTCCAGTCACTATCCCTAATGACCTTAGCACAGTCCTTAAAATCTTACACCTGAGTTTTTGCAACAGCAAAATAGAGACATTAGTAATGTTGATGGTGTTGTTTAGTTGCTAAATCATGTCTGACTCTTTTGCAACCCCAAGGACTATAGCTTGCCAGGCTCCTTCTGTCCATGGAATTTGCCAGGCAAGAACACTGGAGTGAGTTGCCATTTCCTTCTCCATTAGTAATGATACTTGATATATACGCTTGTGATAACAAATTAAATTATTCTCTATATGTAAAGTATTCAGAACAGTGACTAGCAGACAATAAGCATTCGCCACTATTATGAGAATAAATTCTTAGCTAGGGTCCCAATCTGACTCAGAGAAGTAGGTAGTTGTTTCCTTCTAATAATAAACACTAGTGATTTTTATAATTAAACTAGAAATAACTGTGCATATATTCATTAAAATTTAAAACACATACAACCTATGCCTCTGATTTTAGGAATTTATCCTACATATTATGTGTCTGCTGGTATGTTTGCAAAATTTGTAAATACAAAGTTATTCATTATAGCATTGCTTGAAGTAATAAATAACAACCTAAAATGTTGATCAATAGGGGACTGGTTAAATACATCATAGCACATGCATGAAACAAAATATGTTATAGCCATTAAAAAGAATATGAAATATCTTTATGTACTAATATATGGAAAGAACTCTAATTTACATTTGCCTTTTTAAGTTTCAGAATGACATGAATAACATTCTACCCTGTGGTAAATTCTATAAATGTATATCTGTCTATTTGTAAATTGCAAAATGTATAATTTACACATAATCCACAATTATAATTAGCATAAATGTATAAGTATACACATTTATAATTGTACATATTCATATATATCAGTTTTTACCTATGTATACTTTCTCTGGTGTATATACTAAAAATAGACAACTGGTTATCTCCTGGGAGGTAAGCTGATTGGCTAGAGCAGAGTGTGTAAAAGACTCTCATTTTTCACCATATGTCTTTTTTTCGTTTTGCATTTTGTACATCGAGACTACATTATACAATACTAAAATAAATACTTTTAAAGATATGTGCAGGACCTAAATAAAGAAAATCATATAGTTCAACCCCACTAATGAATCCAAAGAAACATAAAATTATATAACAATGAAATAATATTTGCCTATAGAAATGGCAAAGTCTTTTTTATTTGTTTTAAGATAAGTGGTTTGATCTCAGTACTCCAAAAATGCCAGAAAATGGAAAATCTCACATGCCACTGGTGGTAATCACTTCAACCATTTGGTAAAGCAATTAGTTCAGTTTCAGACGAGTATTCCACTTCTAGAAACCTATGCCTAAGGAGCTAACCAAAGTTTCAGACAAAGATGTATGTACAAATATAAATCCACATGACTAAATAAATGTTTCAAAATAATGTTTGAAATGCTGATTTTGAAACGCATGTGACAAAATAGACATCATGCTTTGGGCAATTTGTTAATGACATAATACCTTTTTCGAGATATATAACTTATTTTTATGGTAAAAGTAGTACTTGAACATTTGAAATAATGGATATTAATGGGTAACCTCATGAGATATTATTAAAATAAATAAATACTGTAATGAAACAGTATATGCAGTATCATTCTACTTTTTCATATATTTTTATGCAAATACATGTTTGTTTTATAGGCACCAGGAAACGTCCACATATCCCAGTAACAATGGGCAAGACATGGCCAACAATCAGATCAAAGAATCTTAAGGGGACACTCCAATGATACTATTTATATGTATGTATATCATATACATGTATATATGTATGTGTATATAGCATCACTGAAGAAGGCGAAATCTGATGCTAAAAAGGAGCATCAGATTTATATTTTTATTTTTTTTATTAAGGACCCTCTGTTACATTACACAACACAATATCCTTTCAATTGTCTCAACTGAATACCTATCTTCAGCACCTTCTTAGTACTATAGGACTGAAAGTCTCAAAACTAAATTTCCAAGACTTTTCCTTTGCTAGACTGGCTACTGAGAGGCATTAGCATGGGATCTTGGAAGAAGAAGAGAAATAAGAGCCTTTATTCTTGCCCCACCGCAACTACAAATAGGCTTATGGACATCAGCAGATGGCATATTCATGGATCCATCAGCAGCTTCCAGTTTTCTTCCTAAAAATGGCTTACGTTTCTGCTGCAGACTGTTGAGATCATCAGTAGCAAACACTCTGGGATTTCAGCAGCCTCCTGATCTCAAAAAAAGTCTCCCTGACTTCTGTTTTCTGGATTTCCTGAAATCCAGCAGCACCCTCCATGACCGTCATTCTCCTGTCCAGTTCTTCTAAGGGTGATTTAAGCTCGTAGATCCCTATATTAACTCCCCTTCAGATTATAAACACTTAGGGAGTTTGCTCTGTCCCTGACCAATCCCAGATTGATAAGACTTCCAAATTCTGACTTTCCATATCTCCATAAAAATCCATATCCCACCACAAAAGGTGCTGGATAGAAAGAAAAAATAGGGACACAGATGTTGATATTCATGTTTTCAGATATTCCATTAACATGTTTATCTTGTTGATATTTCAAAATCTAAAATATAACCAATTAAGAATCCAGACACTCTGGCAGTCCTAAATTCTAGGTGTTCAGCAGGTCATGTTAAAATAGTGGTTCTTGCCCAGGGATGATTCTGCCCCTCCCACTCTGGGACATCTGGCAGTGTTGGAGGCATTTTCAGTTGTCCCAGCTGGGAGGAGTGAGTTATGCTAGTGGCATCTAGTGGGAAAATGCCAGAGAAGCTGCTAAACATTCTATGATGCCCAAGAAAGACCCACACAAAAGATAATCATTGGACCTGAAATGTTCCTAGTGCCAACAATGAGAGATGTTACCTTAAGTCTTTTTCATCAGCCTTCCCGGATCGTGAATCAAAAGCTCAAGTTACAAAAAGTTTATCTTCTATATGATAAGGGAAGAGAAATCTTTCTGATTAATTCCAAACCTGGCCATTGTTAGAACCTGTGATATAGATGAGCTGGAATACAAACTGAGAAAGACAATACTCTCCTTCAAAACTGCTTATAACGCAAATAACAAACAAACCAGTAAGTCAGAAAGAGAAAGACAAATACCACACAGTATCACATTTATGTGGAATCTAAAATACAACACAAATGAACTTATCTATGAAACAGAAACAGACTCACAGACATAGAGAACAGATTTGTGGTTGCCAAGGGGTAAGGGTGTTGGGGAGGGGTGAACTGGGGGCTTAGTATTAGCAGATACAAACTATTACATGTAGAACAGATAAATACCAAGGTCCTATTGTATAGCTCAAGGAACTATATTCAAAATCTTGTGATAAACCATAAAGGGAACGATATGAAAAAGAATATATATATATAATATATATGATTCAGTTATATATATATATATATATATAACTGAATCAATTTGCTTTACAGTAGAAATTAATACAACATTGTAAATCAAACTATACATCAATAAAATAAATTTTAAAAGAAATGAACCAGAGCAGGGCTTGATGAGAGAGCAAAGAGAAAAGAAAAAATTCTTAAGCATAGAAATTAGGACAATTCTCTCTCTCCAAACTAATAATGTCAGAAGTTATTTCTGTGTGACAAATTATGGATGCCTTTTCTTTCCCTTTTTATACTTTTCTATATTTTCCAAATTTTATATAATGGTCATACATTACTTCTATAATTATAGAAAAAATCAATAAGCATTATATTTTAAAATAGAATGAGAATAAGCAGGCTTTTTGAGGAAATATTCTAGTCATGTTGCTGCAAGTACTTTACATCATCTCTGAAATCCTCATGGGAAATAGAGACAAACAAAAAAAATTATGCAACTCCCACCAACCTTATTGTTCTGCTTTATAACTACAGAACCCTCCCACCAAATTTTATTAACACAATTTCTCAGATTTACCTGAGATGGTCAGGAATGAATTATAAATTTTCCCTCAGCAACAAAGGTGTGCAGGAACAAGAATTCCACTCTGTTTGGATCAAGAGATTGTTGTTCAGGGTACACAGCAGCCTTCTGAGAGTGGGGGAAAGAGGCAATGACCTCCTCAGTGTTCCACAAGAGGAAGGCCAGGCAATCAAACTTGATTTCTGAGACCCCTGAATGTAGAGTTCTGTCAGCTCAGACTTACGTGTCTCCACGAATAGCAACATTTTACCCTGCAATGAGGTTTGTGACTAAAGGTTAGCTTTTAATCATCAGTTTCCCAGTGGTTGAGCCTACAGATTCCTCTATGATCCTCACAGGGCAAAACCACAATATGGACTCCAACAAAGTGACCCGTGAGGCTGAGGGGGCGGAATGTCACTCTAGGCTCTCTCCTCCCCCTGGCAGAAGCCGGGCTCCAGAAGACCTCTCGGCTTGGTTCTGTGTCAGCCTGCGGGCGGGGCAATGCACTCAGCCCAAGGCCAGGTCCTCCTACCCTTCCAAGGCCCTCTGTCTCCGTCTCTGTAGTGCAGGGGTTGCCTCAGCCTCACTCCCAGGCTCCAGGAGTCTCTCAGTGTTGTCTTGTCCACGAATGGTTACTAGGTCTTCCTCTTAGTGGGAGCGGGGTGGAGATGTGAAGTCAGGAACGACCTGTCATCATTTTGGGGACTTCAATCCAAGGCTATTTTTTAATCCGTGTACTTGAAGGATGCAGCTCATTCCTGAATTTTAAAGACCCATAAAATATTTATTTTGTTATTTAAAATATATGAATTATTTACATACCAGTGGGCAGTACTTAAAATGAAGCCAACTAACTCTGTCTTCTCTACCTCTCAGGCCTGAAAAGAAGAGACAACCCACAGCAAGAGTGAACCATGACCAGGTGTTCCCTGAGACCCCTTAGGAGCATAATCAGTACCAGCTTCAAATCCTCCTGAAAACTCATGAGCAGCGGTTAGCCTTCCCCCAAGAGGAGCAGCTGCCCAGGCTACAGGTGGCTCTTGTGTGCACTACACCACCCTGAGCTTGAAGAGGACCAAGACCCAGGGTGATCCGCCTGTCCAGTCAGGTGTCCTACTCCCAGTGCGCATCTGAGAAGATCGGAAAAGTATTGTGGCAGAGAAACACAATTTGTTCTTGACAATCTCTCCACTGCCTTCTAAATTCTAAAAGATCTTTTGGTTTGCTGACCGAGGTAATGAATGTGAGGATGTAAGACTGTGGACTTCCCTGGTGGCTCAGATGGTAAGGCATCTGCCTACAACGCAGGAGACTGGAGTTTGATCCCTGGGTTGGGAAGATCCCCTGGAGAAGGAAATGGCAACCCACTCCAATATTTTTGCCTGGAAAATCCCATGGATGGAGGAGCTTGGTGGGCTACAGTCCATGGGGTCACAAAGAGTCGGACGCGACTGAGCGACTTCACTTTTACTTACCTACTTAAGACTGGAGAAACTAGGAGAAGGACAAGTAAACTGCTCACTCAAAACATGAAAGGATATAACAGAAGGAGAATGATAGAAGGGGAAAGGTAAGGTTAGACAAGAGGGCTTAAGGGCATTTTTAAAAATTGGTGTTACAATATTATGTTAGTTTCTGCTGTAAAATGTGAATCAGCCATATGTATTTATATATATATCCACTCACTCTTGGAACTCCCTTTCTGCCCCCATCCCACCCATCAAGGTCATCACAGAACAGAGAGCTGAACTTCCTATGCTATACAGCAACTTCCCGCTAGCTATCTACTTTACACATGGTAATGTATATAGATAGATAAATATCAGTTGTAATCTCCCAATTCGTCCCATTCTCCCCTTTCCCACCCCTGTGTTCACACATTCATTCTCTACATCTGCATCTCTATTTCTGCCCTGGAACTAGGTTCATCTGTACTGTTTTCCTAGATTGGACATACATGTATTAATATATAATGTTTGTTTTTCTCTTTCTGAACTACTTCACTCTGTATTTTCAAGGACATTTAAAAGAGAAACTTTGTGAGGGCACAAATACCGTTGTGATGAGTGATGCCACTCTATCTCCATTTCCCCTTAAAATCTTTATTAAATTTAGACTTTTTGCTTTGCACATCATAAGGATTCAATAAATATTTGTTGAATTAATGAATGAATCAATGCACACAGCATTATTTGATGAAGTTGAGTTTTTCTCTTTGTAGGTACACAAAAAGTGCTGAGTCTTTCCTCTTTCAGACTGTTCTGCTGTCTTCATAATCATGGCTTTTAAAACTGCATAAATTCCAGCTCACTGACATGCTATAATTTACTTGTTGTAATTTGGTTGTTTCTTCTGTTTTTCTATCAGAGGCAATGCTGCAATAATCACCTCTGGACACATAGCCTTTTTCTGCATACGTATTAACTGCTTTCCCAATGGTGTAGGTTCTGCAAACACTGACTTAGCCATGAGGAGTCTGGGGAATCATGGTTTGAACCAGATAGGAAGCCCAGAGCAGGCAGGCTTGGTTCCAACCCAGGTTTTCACAGATGCTGGGTGGACCTGTGCATTGGTCAATGCATAAACTTTCTGAGGCCATCCCAGGCCAAGACCAGTTTTGCATCGTGATATATACATATAATTGCCTTTAAGAACCTTGGTCTGGTGTGTGAGGTAGCAGGTAAACAAGTGATTAAGATGTAGTAAGATGAGTGTTATTCCAGAGGTAAGCTGAGAGTGTTTTCGAAAATACAAGATACTACCAGCTAATCTAACCTGGAATGAAGAGGAGAGAGAATGTCATGGGAAGATTCCTGGAGGAGTGATGTCTGTACTCTGTCTTAGAGGAGAAAGAAACGTGTCTAGTTGAGAAAAGGGAAGGGTTCCAGGCAAAGGAGAAAACCATACACAAGGGCACAAATGTGAAAAAGAAAACATTATGGGGCAAAGTGCATAAAATGCCATGTGTTCAATAGGAATTGAGGACACTATGGTTGAGAAGACAAACAGAGGACATAAAGATTCTTAAACACACTTCTGGGAGTTTGGACATCACACCACAGGCAAAATAGTTCCAAACCAGGGATTGACGGGCCTGATCATATTTGCCTCATGCAAAGATCACTGGAGAGCAAGGAAAGGCTGGAGCCAGGGAGGCAGACAGGAGGAATCCAGAGCTAATTGCTGAGGGATGATCTCAGTGACAAGAGCATCACAGAAGGTAGTGATCTCTTCACATTTCTCCAGGAAGGCACACCCAGGTTCAACAGAATTATAAAGCCACGCCCACAAGAATTAGTTTTCTCAATCTCCACAAGGCAGACACCTTTCTCTCACTTGTGTGGCTCTATTCTAAAATAATTCCTCAGAGATCCAGTTTTCTGGACTTCCGGTTCCAACTTCTGATTTCACCTTCTGCCAATAGACCCTCGATGCCATCTGGTTACTTGGATCACACTATATAATTGCCTCCTAATTTTTCCCTGGATTCTGACCCAGATTAGCTCCGAAAACTGCCTCTGCTACACCTCAATATGTGGAGACAAGATCTACTAACTGGTATCTTCACAGCATGTTGCAGAATCAACATAACAGCTCCATGCGCTCGGTCTATGGGGAACTGTATTAGCCTGGGTTCTCCAGAGACACAGAACTGTTAACTACAAATGGGAACTTGCCATCTGTCTCTACAAGGATTAAATCATGTGCTGCTGCAGCTGCTGATTTTCAACACCCTCTGAAAGGAGTTCAGGGTGGAGAGCAGAAATGAGACACTCTGTGTCTGGGAAAAACTGGCAGAACAGGTCTTCAGATAGTTAGATATTTCTGGAGCCAATCTTATGAGCCCAATTCTTGTATCTCCTCGCACTAAAATCCTTCATGCCAATGACGGCTCCTCGTGACTAGCAGAAACCTTCTGCAAAACATGTACTTGATTGCACGTACTCCGCCTTCACCAAAATCACATATATACTGATCTTCTCCCCTACCTCTTTGGAGCAGTTCCTCAGAGCTATCTGAGGTGCTGTCTCCTGGGCTGCAGTCCTCATTCTGCCCCAAATAAAACTTAATTCGCAACACTCATGTTGTGTGTGTGTGTGTGTTTTTTTTTAAGTCAGCAGAACCAATAAGATATATACACAAGGAAATTTACTCTAAGTCTTGAAATCTGCAATCAGTAAGCTGGAGACCCAGAGAATCAAGAAGTTGATGGTATTAACTCCAGCCTAAGTTTAAGTCCAAGGAAAGAGAAAACCAAACACCCAGCTAAAAGTCTATTCGGGCCTTCAGTGGGGCTTCCCAGGTGGCTCAATGGGTAAAGAATCCACTTGCAATGCAGGAAATGCAGGAGATGAGGGTTCAATCCCTGGGTCAGGAAGATCCCCTGGAGGAGGGCATGGCAACTCACTCCAGTATTCTTGCTTAGAGAATCCCATGTACAAAGGAGCCTGATGGGCTACAGTCCATAGGCTCACAAAGAGACTCAACTGAGTGTGCCCGCAGGCTTTCGAAGGATTAGATGAGTCCCATCTACATTCAGATGTTAATCTCATCCATAAATATTCCCAAAAGACGTATCCAGAATAATGTTTAACCAAATATCTGGGCACTCTATGGAACAGTCAAATTGACACATAAAATTAACCATCACAGGAACCAAGAGGACCCCAGCCAGGATTTGAAATTCTTGAAGTATATGCCAGTCCCTGCAGCTGTTCAGTAGGGTAGACACCTGCATGAGTCAAATGTAGTTAGTCTGAATTAAGAAGTATTAGTTAATTAAAGGCCAGATTTCAAAAACATAGTACCAAACAAAAATGGTAAAATAACTGATGAGTAATTGCTTATTAGTGTTCTTGGCTGAAAAATCCCATGGACAGAGGAGCCTGGCATGCTATAGTCCAAAGGGTCGCAAAAAGTCAGACAAGACTGAGAGACTAAGCATGCACATGTTGAATGATAATTATGACAATATTCAGACATATTGGTTTAAGTAAAATATATATTAAACTAATTTTACCTGTTGTATTTTGTTAATGTAGCTGCTAGAAAATGTGAAATCATATATACGGCTTGCATTCCATTTCTCTTGGCCAGTGTTGCTCTGGAGAGCTGAGTAGACATTAGTTAAGAAGGATTAGGGGTAACATCAGAGGTCCAAGCAGTTAAAAGTTCAAGGTACAGTTTTTGTCTAAATAAAGCATGGCTAGACTAACAGGGAAACTGAGGCATTGCCATCAATATGGGTTGAGCGTGCATTACTGGGGTAAGGGGCCGCCGTGCTTCCCTAGGCCTAGGACCCCTCAGAGCTTTGGCTCTGACCTCTTAGTAAGACCAGACTCCAGTCCAGGTGGAAGAAACACTGGCCTGGTTCAGGGACTGCACTGGCTAAACTCTAGGGGGAGGCTCTCCATGGTGCCATCAGCACGCTTCTGTGGAAGAGGGGGGCTGAAGCTCTTGCTGTCTGCCTCCTTGCTTCTCACAGTCAGGCAATTTCTACTCAGGAGGAACAATAACCCTGTCTGAAGCAATTCTTGTTTCCCCCGATCAAACACATTAAAAGTTTGTGTTTCCAGTTGGCTGATTTGGGCCAGAGGCCTCAAGGCCCATATCATTGGACACATAATAAGCCTTCTCTTCTCTCTTGTTTGCTTTTCTAAGTACTGAGAGGTAACAGATAGAATTAATTCCCTTTACTCAGAAAATTTCAAATCCATTTGTAAATACTGGTTTGATTCTTAAATGGTCCTTGAGAGGTGATATATAATTAAAGGCTGTTTAGTTTTCACTTAAACAAGAAGCTTCCGAGGCGGGCAAGAGTGATGTTGCCGGAGGTATGTTTACAGACCTTATTAAGCTCTTTAAGCATCTAGCAATGCCCACCAGGCCTCAGTTGGCAAGCACCCAGAGCCTGAAGATGGGAGCTACATGGGAGGCAGGTTGAAGGTTGAAGAACTTCCCAGAAAAGGAGGAAGAAAGGAAGAAATGAACAAATAGCAAGTGAGACTGAAAATAAGAAAGCTTTTGATCCCACCGATCCCCAATGTCACAACTTCATGAAGAGACTCAGAGCCACGGTGAGCTGAGAAGCTTAGGTCCTTCTAAGATGTGCTTGGCAAGGTCTTGGTGAAGTACCCAAGATGTTCCAGTGCTGTGTCCTCCTGCCAAGTGGTTATCACCATGAAAGAAATCTCCTCAGCCTCTCCAGTGAAAACCGAGCCCTATCAGCCCCTCTCAGACAGACTTCTGTCCCTTTCCTTGCTATTTTGCTGGGGCTCTTTTAGCAAAACAAAAATGATGAGATGGTGACACTTAACCTATCCACATTTCTGGTTTTTCCCCTCCCTGAGTTTGCTAGAGATCCAATCTCTCTGCTTCCCCATTCACTAACCTCCAGCAAATGTCCTGCTTGGCCACACTGATCCCTGGACTTCTTGGAACAGAAAATGAGAGGAAGTGGAGGATGTCAATGGAGGCATGTGGGGTGAGCACTGGAGCAGGCTCTGAAAGCAGAGAGAGTCAACTAAAAGGCAATGGCAAGAAGCCTGGCTGGGGTCTCCATGCCACATCACAGCACATTTTGGCTCAGTATCAGTGGGGCAGGGAGGACAGCTGCACCTGCTGGGACTTGGACCTAAGGTTTACAGAGCTGAACTTCAGATTAAGAGTATCTAACCATGTATGACCTGAATGTTTGCTTCCTCTGTGAGTGCACACAGGCTTCATTCAAGGTATAAAGATATGAGGCAAGCATCAGGGCTTCTGGAAGCCCTCCAGAGCCACGAGGACACTGTGGAGCCCACAAAGAGTTGGGAAGTAGAAGTGGGGGTGGTGGTGGCTGAGATGTTTAGAAAGACATGTTTCCCACTTATGGATTCATGTGTGACAGACACTGCCAGTGCCACTGAGTGCCCATCACCCCTGCTCCCTTACCTGAATCACACAGGGTAGTAACATACCAGCTAGAAAATTACATTTTGCAACCTCCTTTGCAGCTGAGCACCATTGCCCATATGCAATGGAACATGAGAGGAGTATCTGAGAATATCTGGGAAAATCTGACTTTCCATAGACAGCACTCCCCCTTTCCCATAGTGACTGCCTTCTGGTTCCTGCCACAGACATAAACAGGGGACCAGAGAGGCAGCAACCATCATTCTGCCACCAAATGGTGACCATGAGAATGAAGAATCAAAGTAGAGAACAGCAGAACAGAAAGAGAAGGAGTCAGGGCTACAGGTACCACCCTGCCCCCCACATCCAGCCTCCTAGCCCAGATATCTGGCTCCATGAAAAATAAATAAACCCCCTTCCCCCTTGAAGCTATTCCTTTTCAGATTTCTACAGTTGCATCCTGACAAGCAGATATAATATTACATGGATTCACTAAAGAGAGGAATTGTTTAAATTACCAACTCCACAGACACCCAGTTTCTTCAGAACTGAGAATTCTTCAGGGCTGCTGTGCATGCCAAGTCACTTCAGTCATGCCCAACTCTGTGACCCTATGGACTGTAGCCCCAGTCTCCTCTGTGGATTCTCCAGGCAAGAATACTTGAATGGGTTGCCACGCCTCCTCCAGAGGATCTTCCCAACCCGGGATTGAACTTGTGTCATTTATATCTCACAATGTCTCTTGAATTGGCAGGTGGGTTCTTAACCACTAGCACCACCTGGAAAGCCCTCAGGGCTGCTGGGAATTAGTTAATCCCAATGGACTCAGGAAAACCACTAGACCATTCAGGTATGACTTAAATAAAATCCCTTATAATTATACAGTGGAAGTGACAAATAGATTCAAGGGATTAGATCTGATAGACAGAGTGCCTGAAGAACTATGGACAGAGGTTAATGACATCGTACGGGAGGCAGGAAGCAAGACCATCTCCCAGAAAAAGGAATGCAAAAAAGCAAAATGGCTGTCTGAGGAGGACTTAAAATAGCTGTGAAAAAAAAGAGGAATGAAAAGCAAAGGAGAAAAGGAGAGATATTCCCATTTGAATGCAGGGTTCCAAAGAATAGCAAGGAGAGATAAGAAAGCCTTCCTCAGTGATCTGTGCAAAGAAATAGAGGAAAACAATAGAATGGGAAAGACTACAGAACTCTTCAAGAAAATTAGAGATACCAAGGGAACATTTCATGCAAAAATGAGCACAATAAAGGACAGAAATGGTATGGACCTAACAGAAGCAGAAGATATTAAGAAGAGGTGGCAACAATACACAGAAGAACTCTACAAAAAAGATCTTTATGACCCAGATAATCACGATGGTGTGATCACTCACCTAGAGCCAGACATCCTGGAAGGTGAAGTCAAGTGGGCCTTAGGAAGCATCACTACAAACAAAGCTAGTGGAGGCGATGGAATTCCAGTTGAGCTATTTCAAATCCTGAAAGATGATGCTGTGAAAGTGCTGCACTCAATATGCCAGCAAATTGGGAAAACTCAGCAGTGGCCACAGGACTGGAAAAGGTCAGTTTTCATTCCAATCCCAAAGAAAGGCAATGCCAAAGAATGCTTGAACTACTACACAATTGTACTCATCTCATACGCTAGTAAAGGAATGCTCAAAATTCTCCAGGACAGGCTTCAACAGTACATGAACTGTGAACTTCCAGATGTTCAAGCTATATTTAGAAAAGGCAGAGGAACCAGAGATCAAATTGCCAACATCTGTTGGATCATCGAAAAAGCAAGAGAGTTCCAGAAAAACATCTTCTTCTGCTTTATTAACTACGCCAAAGCCTTTGACTGTGTGGATTACAACAAACTGTAGAAAATTCTTAAAGAGATAAGAATACCAGACCACCTGACCTGCCTCCTGAGAAATCTGTGTACAAGTCAGGAAGCAACAGTTAGAACTGGACATGTAACAATAGACTGGTTCCAAATCAGAAAAGGAGTCCGTCAAGGCTGTATATTGTCACCCTGCTTATTTAACTTATATGCAGAGTACATCGTGAGAAACACTGAGCTGGATGAAGCCCAAACTGGAATCACTGGCATGAAATTGAAGAAATCAGTGAGAAGAGATCAGGGTTTGTAGAAAATGAGTTAAAGGAATGTTTAGATGCATCGCAGAGACAAGGTAAGGATGAAGTGGCACCGAGGACCACCCACCCCAACACACACACACCGGATTATGGACATGACCTGGCATAAAAGACATTCACAGACAGGTAGCCATAAAGACTGCAAGTTCTGTGGGGGCTGGGCCTGATCCTCATCAGCTAGATCAGCGTCTGCACTGGGGTCCCATGGTGAGACAGACCCGCAACAGTTATGTGAACAGAGATAACAATGCAGAGTTGTTAACGAGGTGTAAAGTTGTTAGCTGGATAAATGAAAGGGTAAAAAGAGAACTAGGGTACCATAGAGTGGTAACTATAGGAAACAGCTACTGTCACTAGGACTAAAGGAACAAAAGGAAGAGGTTGGACTTACTGAAACTTAGAAAAGTAGATTAGGAACCTTGTGAGTTAAAACTTGGGAGTAGGAGCCACTAGCCAATGCTGGGTATCTATGGCCAGAACGAGTAGTGCCACGACTCTAGTTTTGTGAGGGCTGGAAAAACTGCAGACTAGATTCAGAGGCTGCTACAGAAAGAACCCTCCCAGCAGGGAGGGTGGGGTGGAGTGAGGACCGCCTTCCCTACTCCTTCCTCCAGCCCTGCAGTCACCTTCCAGCACCCCCTACTGGCAAAGCCTAGCATAGCAAAGCAGCCGGCAGAGGATCAAAAGCAGATGTGGAGGAGGGGCTTGGAGCGAAAGATAATTATTTAACAACTGGCACAGGATTTATGTAGCAGATTCTCAGTGAACACTGTTTGCCTCCATATTCTGAAAGATGCTCCTCAACAGAGGCCAGAAGATGGGTCTTGCAGGCTCAGAAGCATCTAAACACAGAGGGGATGGGGAAGCAAGGGAATGGGAAATGTTCAGAAATTAATAAGTAGCATTTGATTCCCTGGGGTCATCCCATTCTCGCTACTGGCAAATCAATCAGAACAGAAGAAATTGGAGGAGGGATTGGACCCACAGGAGGAAACAGCAGCTCCAGCAGCCAGAGGCTGAAGAGGCCAAAAAGGAAGTCACTGGGGTTTCATACCTCAGAAACAGGGCACAGTTCCAGAGGCCGGAGATAAACTGGTCCTCAGCCAATGCTGACTGGAGACTTGGCTCATCCTGTTCCTCCAAGGCAGAAGGTGGACCAGGGGCTAAAATCCTACAGGCGTCAGGCACTCGCCCCCTGGCGTGTCACAAAGCAGGTGTGAATTGATTCTGGAGGCGAGGAGGAGTCCCACACTTATCTTGGTTGTGACAACTGGAGAGGGTCAGATGGTTTCTTGTTCTCAAGGTCCCTTTAACTCATCACATCAAAGTCATGTGTCTTATGGGGGAGGGGCATTAAATGCTTCACCTCAAGTTTATGAGGTTGCTTGTTGCCTGGTCCTGGGTTTGGTAACAAGAGTTTGAGTGAAAGCAGGCAGGCACCTGGGGGCTCCCAAAAGGTTAATACACAGAGTAAAAGGAGACAATGTCAGCAGGAGAGGCGTGTGAATGTTAGCGGGAATAGACAAGTGACTCAGTGAGTGACTGACATCTCTTTGAGGGGGCCAGGTGGAAGGTGATGGAGTAAAATATATTAACTTTATTAATGTAATATGGCTTTGCCCCAGTCCCCAGCCCATGCTCATTGAGTAGTATGCTAACCAAGCCTGACGCAGTTCCTCCCCTCCCTGCCTTCCGGGGTCCCCAACTTCACCATGACACTGCCAGGACGTCTATGTTGGAGAGTCAAGAAGAAAGAGAAGAGGCTGAGGTTCCGGGGGTTGAGAAGACCAAGTTCTGGAGGATGAGGGAAGCAATGTGAGGAAGAAGAAAAACTTAGAAAGTATTACCAGACAGCCTGGATGGAAGGGGAGGCTGGGGAAGAATGGATACATGTATAGGCATGGCTGAATCCCTTTGCTATTTACCTGAAACTTTCACAACATTGTTAATCGCTTATACCCCAATACAAAATAAAAATAAAAATAAAGTATTGCTTGAAACCACGCTTTCCCTTCATGGGCCTAGAGACTTACAAGAGAGGTACATAAATTGTTTGGAAATTACCTTGGGCTGTCTATGCCGTGCCCTTTGAACCACAGCTTTGGGGATAAACTATGGGAATGGTGACTCCATGAAAGCCATGAAAACGATCTAAAAACTCCCTCACAGACATACGGACTGCCAGAGAACACCCTAATTCTTTTCCACTTCTATTTCAGGACCATTTCTTTGGCCAGGCTGGCTCAGGCGGGGTGGCCTCCCCGTGGTGGCTCTCACAGGCCCAGCTCCTCTCTGCTCCTGGCACTGCCAGCCATGCTCCCTCCGTCAGGGTCCCTTCCCCAGCCTGACCGTGGAGGCAGAAGGCTTCTCGGGGCTCTCTTACTGTGCCTCCCACAGACCACGCCTGATGCCTTGCTCTACTTAAGGAACAGACTGCTGATTCGCCCAGGCCTGGTCACCCTTTTCATTTCTTAGGGCAGTTGTCATCAAGAAATCGCATAGACACACACACTTTTCTGGAGATAAGTGGGCCAAGTCAACCAGCAGAGGACAGCAAGGGGAAAGTAGTGATGGCTCAGGTGACACCTTTGTCTCACCTGGGTTTGTGGCTTCTCCAAGCCCCCTTACTGGGAAAGAGGCCCTGACCCGCCCTGAAACAGTATCACTCACCTCCTTACAAGGAGATAGCAACCTGATCCTCACATGGAATCCTGATCCTCACAAATGATCCTCGTGTGGAATCCCAGTCCTGCCTCGGGGGAGGAGGAAGGTCTACTTGTGTAAGGGCTTCCCTGGTGACTCAGATGGTAAAGAGTCTACCATGCAGGAGACTGGAGTTTGATCCCTTGGTTAGGATGATCCCCTGGAGAAGGGAACATAACCTACTCCAGTATTCTTTCTTGAAAAAATCTCATAGACAATGAAGCCTGGCAGGCTACAGTCCATGGGGTCGCAAAGAGTCAGCCTGACCAAGTGACTAGCACTTTCATTTTCAGGCTACTAGGAATGGGTGGTTTCTCCGAACCAGGAACAGCAGAAAAAGTGGCAGCACTTGAAAAACAAAGTCCAATCCATGACTAAAGTAGCAAGCATACTTAACCTCTTCCACTGCAGAGACAACTATTGACTGACTGCCTTCAGCTCCACCATCTTGAGATAGGTCAACATCCTCCCCTGATACAACATACTAGCACTAGGTTCTTTGGCCTCCTCAACCCCAGAAACCCACATCCCCATTTATGCCCATCATCCCCACCATCACCACAGCCCACGTCTTCCTCCAGCCCTTCCTCCAATGCTCACAGCAGTGCCTCAACTCATAAAGTCATGCAGTCCTTTACATCCTTAATTTTCTTCCAATCTACCAGGCAGTTTCCAACCTCATTTTCTTCCAAATTCAGTTAATCTCATCCTTAACTATCTGAATCATTTTCTCCCTCTGAAATTAGTGGGTTGCCTGATTTTGAATCAAATCTTTAGCATATTCTATATATATGACTTTGGGCTAATTTTATTTACACTTAGTTTCCCCATCTGTTGAGTAGTTCTAATATTAATTTGAACTCTTAGAGTTGTTAAAATGATTCATCAAAGCAATATACTTAAAGAGCATAGGTCTTTATGTCTGGAGCACAGCAGGCACCCAAAGTGAATGTTAGGTGTTATTATCACTGTCCTTCTCCCACTCGTTTCTATCAAAATCCCAATCCTGGCTCAGTATCACAACACATCTTCTAGAATCCTGTACCTAGAAAACTGAATGCTGCTAAATAAAACCTTCTAATTGAGAAGATTCCATTTCTGTCAATTAAATATGAGTGTTCTCACTGGATTCTCAACCCCACTGGCCATGCCTTGCCTATGGTTAGCCCTCATATTCATTTCCCCTATTTCCCAAACCTTATCTTCCTAATTTTTCTCAAGTCATTTACACAACTTATGAACATGCTCAGCATAAAACTTAAAAAAAAACGGAAACCACAGACCCACTTGCCCTGAACCTCTAGCTCCTGTAAAGTGAAAGTGAAAGCCACTCAGTTGTGTCCAACTCTTTGCGACCTTATGGATTATACAGTCCATGGAATTCTCTAGGCCAGAATACTGGAGTGGGTAGCCTTTCCCTCCTCCAGGGGGTCTTCCCAACCCAGGGATTGAACCCAGGTCTCCCACATTGCAGGTGGATTCTTTATGAGCTGAGCCACAAGGGAAGCCCTAGCTCCTGTAACCTGTACATTAACATTCTCTATACATAGAGAACTACCTCCTTTCGAACAGTCAATCTCCTGTCCAAGTCCAAAGGTCCTCTCACTGTATCCTCTGATCCTCCAAGACCTCCATCCATCAGTTACCCCTCCCTATACCTTCAGCCTCTCTGTTGTTTTGTTTTAGTTGCTAAGTCATGTCCAGCCTCTTCTGTGACCTCATGCACTGCAGCCTAGCAGGCGCCTCTGTCCATGGGATTTCCCAGGCAAGAATACTGAAATGAGTTGCCATTTCCTTCTCCAGATGATCTTCCTGATCCAGGGGGTCAAACTCGCATCTCTGCATTGGCAGGTGGGTTCTTTACCAATGAGCCACAAGGGAAATCTCTCTACTGGGCATTTTTACTCAATCTGTAAATAGATGTGTCCTTGTGACTCCCCCTAGCCCTAAGGAAAGACTCCAGTTTGAGCTCTGTGTTCCTTCTAGGAAGACTTCTTCTCACAGGAATTTCTTACCAGTCTAACTCAATCTGTACACCAAAACACACAGTCATCCCACAACCTCCTCCAACCAGACCTCCATTCCCACCACTCCATCCACCTCAGTCTTTATCTCCAACTCTCCTGAACTCCTGCCACTAGTGACCATTCCTTTTTACTCTAATACTCCCATCCCCCCACCCACATAAACACACCTTCCAGGTTTTTTCTGTCTCCCTCCAACTTAACCCTCTTCCTCCAACTGCCCCTTAAAGGTTGGGGTTTCCTTGAGTTCTCTTTCTGACTCCCTGTTCTCCTCATGTTGTCCTCCTCTGTGGCTGGATGTTTCTAAGTCTCTAACTCCAGTTTTTAATTCTCTCCTAAACTTCTGTTCCTATTGGCTGTTTGAAATCTTCCTCTGGACGTCCTGACGGACCTCAAACGCGTGCTCAGATCTCATCCTCCCTTTCCACGTGCCCTGATTCCTCAAGCTCAATATTCCTTACCCCAAACAATGCATCCACACCGTGTGTAAGTCATAAACACTTAGTTTTCTCTCCAGCCCTACATCAACCTGTTACAACTTTGAGATTTTTTACCTCATTGATTTTCCACCTTTGATCTTACTCTTCCAAACGCTCCCTGCATGTGCTCTTAGAGGGAGATAACCAAACACAAATCTGATCCACTTACCAGCTTGCTTAAAACTTTTTGATGATCCCCACTTTCAAGCATTTTATCATAGCTTCAAACAGCCCATGTCATCTGGTTTTTAGAAAATTCCAGCTTTTCTCCTTCCACTCCCCACCTTGCATACTAAACTCCAACTAGACCAAAGGTATGTAGCACCCCATACCCTGCATGTCACATCTGCACCTGTGGATCCTCCAAGCCCTAACAGATGGCATACATCACCTTTTCTGTGTTCCCTTAGCAACCCTAGCATACTGGCATCTGAGATTTCACCACATATTATAGCTGGGGAAATTCTTTACTTCCTGGCTCCCCCACCAGCATGTGAACTCCTTGAAGGCAAGGCCAAGTCTTAGCCTTCTCTGTATGCTGGGCACCTACCCAGCCCCTGACCTATGCCAGGTCTTGCATTAAGGGTGGTTGAACTGAACTGAACCGACTGTCTAAGTTGGCCACTCTGCTGCTCATTCTCAGAACTCTCCACATCTGGCCTACATCAAACCTTCCTGCCACTGTCTCTTCAAAGGCAGGAACATTCCTTCCAGATGAAAGTCTTCTATTCCACTGTCACACACTCTCTTTCTAACTCGCTACATGAGTTGCCACTTCACTCATATGGTCCCATAAATGGAAGTTATTTTCTGGTTTTAGATAAAAGTCACCCAACACCCAACAGTCATCCAAAACTATTTTTGTATGATGGAAGTGGCATTCAATGGGGTATCGGACATTTAAGTCACAGTCACTGCTCTGAGGCTAGTACTGAATGGAGAATAGGCATGTCTGGAGAGGGCTTCTTCTCCCTCATTTACACAGTGACCAGTGGGGAAAGCTGGCACCAGGGCCATACTGTCCCACGTGTCAAAACTTTCTTGGTTTAACATTTTTCCAGCATCATTGCAAGTATGACAGTGACGTGCTTGGTTGTCAGAGTGGCTGGAAGAAAGCACTGAGGTTGATAAGATGATAGGTTGGGAGGTGAGGGAAAAAAAAGAATAGAAAATAGGCTGCATCCATCTCATCTAAGGATGAAGCCAGGACAAGGAGGCCCTGAAGGAAAATACAGGCCTGAAATTCAGGTTCCAACCTGCTGCCCAGGCACTCTTAACTGTTGGATTCCTCACTGCCCAGACTTTCTCACTTGAACTTGCTCACTGCTCACTTCCTCTCAGCCAGCTCTTTTCAAATAAGCACTCTCCTATAAAGCTTTCATTTTCGTCTGCTCTGTTACAAATGGCCCTACAGGCAGGAGAGCCACAGCAATGAAGAGTTGCTCTCAGCCCCAAATCTTGCATGGCACCAGGTCTCTTCTTCAGGAGCCTGGCACGTTCAGCTCTCCCTGCACGGGCTGCCCTGCACTCTCTCTGACTCAATAAATTTTAGAGAAAGATGAGGACCTGCCCAGCTCTGTGCTCCCAACCTCGGAAAGATCACAGAAAAGAAGGGATGCTTGCATTTAAAACAGTCAGCAACCAGTGGATGCTTCCTAGCTGGGGAGGAAAGTACTGACGTTCAGTAACTCAGCAACCACTCATTTGCCAAGAACAGAGCACACAGTCTGCTCTGTGGGGAGTGTGAAATGATTTCTTTCACACTATTCCTTTTTGGAGCATGCCCAACTGACAGCAATCACTCACCCTCCCAGAGAGACAGGCTCAGACAAACAACAAAAGACAGAGAATATGCAGGATTGCACGGGGACACACGTGAACACACATTCAGACACCCATTCACAGAGATGCTTAGATGTGCCCCCCAAAAAAACCAGCCTTCATCCATTTGGACCTTCACAGCCTCAAACCATGGATGTTCAGTTCAAGACCCAAGCACACTCAGATGCCTGGTACTTATAGTCACACCACACTAAGGCAAATGAATGATAAACACACTGGAAGAATAAGAGAAGAAAATGCAGAAATATACTTTTTACCTCAACCTGTGACACAGGAGCAGAGGCAAAGAAAGGACATTTAGGAAGGAAGTAACATGCCAACTGTGTAGCTTGGTGGTTAACTGTGGATAGGAGAGGGTGGGTTGATGGGAGAAAACAGTGCTGGAGGTTAAGGAGTAAGAAGAGATGCTATCATACTAGTTGGAGGGAGAAGTGACCAGGAACTGGAAAGGGATTCAGAAACATTTTAAAGGTCAAACTGAATTAACTTAGAGATAATCCAGTACACCTAGAAAAGGTGAAGAGGATATAAGTCTCTTGAGATTCGGACTTGGGCAATGGGGTATCCCTCACTGCAATGGGCAATACTGGGGAGGGAGCTTGGAGGATGGGCAGAATGACCTCTTAAGCTATATAAATTTAAAAAGACTCTGATACTGGGAAAAGCAGGGAGAAGGGGACCACAGAGGATGAGATGCTGGAAGGCATCACCAACTCAATAGACATGAGTTTGAGCAAACTCCAGGAGATGGTGAGGGACAGGGAAGTCTGGTGTGCTGCAGTCCATGAAGTCTCAAAGAGTTGGACATGACTTAATGACTGAAAAACAACAACAACTGAAAGTATCCTGAGTACCTGTCCCTGGGAACATGACCAAGACTTGGGGAACCTACAGCCTGAACCCCAGTGGGCTTTCAGAGTCTTGTCCCAGGTGTTTCATCTGTCAGAAAAAGATGAACACATAGGGTTCAGATCACAGGGAAAGCAGGAGCCAGAGCAGAGGCTGGAGGAGCCTGGAAACCACATGTGGACATGATTCAGCTTTCCAGCCTGCAATGCTTCTGATTCATCAGTTTCCTCTGATCTCCCAAATATTTGGGCTGCCATTAACTACTATGTCTTGGAGAAGGGAATGGCAACTCACTCCAGTATTTTTGCCTGGGAAATCCCATGGACAGAGGAGCCTGGCAGGCTGCCATCTATAGGTCTGCAAAGAGTCTAACATAACTACTATGATCTAACAGCATGACCTCAAATTTCCCTTTGGATTCAGCCCTCTCTGGATTCAGAAAGACTCGTTTGCAGGTGAAGGTCACCTTCTTCCTTAGCTCTTCCCCCAGGGTTCTCTTTTTTTGGGCAAGAACTTGACATGTGTCACGGGGTCCTGTTTCTGTAATCATTTTTTATCCTTAAAATTTTAATAATTTAAAAATAAAGAGGCACCTGAGGAAGGACTTAATAAGTACCTAAGTGCCACCTGCCAGAGTTTATGGCCCCAAGAGAACAACGGAGAACACTCTAGAGCAGGTGCACTGCCTCCAGGACTAGCTGTGATAAGCACAGTTGGAGGAGGGCCTCGCAAAGGGCAGTTAAGCTGCCTGCAGTTTTAGCATTAAATCTTTCCTGTGAAGGATGAGAGGGAAATTCTTCTCTCAAAGGCCTAATTCCTGGGAACTGGGTGTGACTTTGATAGAAACCAGGTCCCGGTAGAGGAAAACCTGGAGAAGTTCTGAGAACTTCAAATAAGCTCTTCCCAGGAGAATCAGGCTTCTGTTCAGCATCTTCACTCCCACCTGCCCCGCCTCCAGGGCCCCTGAGCTGGAGGGCACAGTGTTCTTAGCACACAGAGGATAATAGGGACTGAGGCCCTCAACATGCCAGCCCTGTAGAGGGACAGTAAGTCCCCAGTTCTGCTTTCAGCCCCCAGTACACCAAGCAAGATCACTCAGACAACCAACGGGAAGGGAGAAAGGAGGAAGAAAGTAGGCCCAAAGATAACGCTATAATGCTCTGGGGAATGAGCGGTTGTCTTCTCCCTCCCACTTGCTTAGTTCAACAGACCACTAATAAAGGACAGCAGTGCAACAGACAGAGGAGATACCAGGAAAGGTTCCCAGTCTGCTGGTTCAGGCAAACTTGTAAACAAATACTTCAGCAGACAGTGTGGAGAGTACTAGTAATGATATGCACAAGGAGCTCTAAGGAGATCGCTGTGAAAATAGTCACCATCTCTGCATTTGTGTGTCCTGGGGGAGAAGATTATTGTACAGAAGACTTCATGGAAGCAGAAGGGAGTCCAGGCAGGAGAAGGATCATGTTGAAAGAACAGGTCGGGAGGTGCATGCCGAGAGGTCTGAACATCTTGGGTATCTAACTGCTAAGAGCCAATCACAGATTGGTCAACCTCACAGTTAGCCAGTCACTTCCCTAACTCTACAGGCAGTTTTGAGAAGCTGCCATAGTCTTTCCTGGCGCTTCCCATCTAGACCACACTGAGGCACCGAATCACCTTCCTAGGATATTTGACTTGGGGTGGAGAGGATCCATTCCTCTTTGGTGGCTGAATCAATAAGATAAAAAGAGCAGCAAAGAGTCAATTCCTAGAGAAGAGTAGTGGTAAGAGAGGCAGATGCCTGCCAACATTTAGGTACTGGTGCAGTGGTTCCCGAGGTCAGCTGCAGCCCTGACCTGCCACAAGGCTTGGTCATTCCAGGAGATGTCACAGGATCCTTTTCCTAAAATCCCCTTTGATAAACTAAGCTTCATTTGGGCTTATTCACTTGTAACCAAGAATACTTGAATAACAAGATGTGTGGGAGTGGGGGAGACTGAAATGAAGCTGAGGACAAGAGTGTGAAGGCTCTTGAATGCCATTTGAAGCATAGACATTAATCTTCAAAAGACAAATCAGTGCATGTTTCTGAGCCACACAGACAGCCTTGTAGAACCTAGACTAAAACAGGGTGAGACCAGGAACGTGGATCACATGAAAGGTTCTCAACAACATAGTGGAGCACAGTCGGGACAGACTTTAAGGCAACTGTGTGGGATAAAGAGAAGAGGGAAGACTCTAGAGATGTTTCTGAGGAAGAAATCAAAGGATCAGGTGGAAGATGAAGAGGCAGCAGGTTCAGGAACAGTGTCATGAGAGCCAAGGAATAAGGTAATTTTAAAGGAAGAAAATGATACTCAACAATATCCTCACCACCACCAAAACAGGGACCAAGAGACCAAACAAAGTAAATATCAGAAAATGATATTTAGGGTTGGCAATTCAGAAGCTCATGACTATACAGCAATGATTTAAGTGGGAAATGTGAAGAAAGAAATTGGAAAAATGATTCCTCAGCTTTTTAAGTCCACCAAAAATCAACCAGTAGTGTTTCCATCAGATAACTCGGGGCTAAATGTTGCCAGGATAGTTCAACTTGATGGAAGTAAAATTATTTCGTTTTTTGACAACTTCTTTAAGTCTCCTACTTTTATTTTTTAATAAGCTAACAATTTATTTCATTCAAGGAAAAATGTGCTTTTTTCTCATCAGTCATAAAAACTTTAAGCTAATAACTTTTCTCTATGTATATATTTATTATTTTTATTTTTGAATAGTTAATATATATACATGACTTCTCTAAGAATTCATACACCACCGAAGAGTATAAAGCAAAAAGTCCATCTCCTTCTCTGCCCCCTTCTCCCCTTAAAAACAGTTATCAACCAGGACTTTCCTGGAGTCTAGTGGTTAAGACTATGCACTTCCAGTGCAGGAGGCATGAGATCAATCCCTGGTCAGGAAGCTAAGATTTCCATATGTAGCAAAGTGAAAAAAAAAAAAAAAACAAAGTTACCAATCTCTTGCCAACCTATCCAGAAGTAGTCCATGTAGACCCAATCACAGAGGTATATTCCTTCCTTTTTGACATCTGTGTGCACTCTTTCATACCTTGCTTTTTCCATCGTTCTGTCTCTGTGCCTATCAGACTGATTCTCATTTTGAAATGGTCTCATGGTACTTCCTTGGATCGATTTACCGTATTTTATTTCATTAGACCCCTATGGGTGAACTTTTAGGTTGTTTTCACTATTTTTCTAGCATAATTAGGGCTGTAGTAAATATTCTTTCTTTGTATCTGTAGGACCAATTCCTATAATTGAAGCTACTAAGTTAAAGGAAATGTGCATTTAAATGTTTGATAAGTTTTCTCAAACCACCCTCTTACGTTCCCACCAACAGTGTAAGAAAGTGACAGTTACATCGCACCCTCACCCAGCAGTGTTTTATTCTGCTCTTTGCGTGTTTTGCTCATCAGTCTGGGGGGTGAGGGTTACCTCAGATCTGGGCTAATCCAGGAATGCTCGAGACAATAACCTCAACGTCTCGTGTCTTCAGAAAGTACGAAGTAAAGGTGGAATGTTGTGTCAGCTTCATTGCAGTATGGGGCTATTCTTAGATTCAGGGAACTGTGAATGGGCATGCAGGCCTCAGGCCATCATGAATTTAGGCATAAAGGAGAGTGCTGCGTGGCCCACACAGAGCCTGGTACCTGCCCACTTAGGAAGTTGCTTGGTCTTCCAAGATGAAGATACTGTGCCGCTGTATTGCTTGTCCTTATATCCCTTCAGAAAGCTAAGTAACTTCAATATTAGCTTAAAGCCTATTGGACTTCCCTGTGGTCCAGTGGTTAAAGATCCGCCTGCCAATGCGGCAGACATGAGTTTGATCCCTAGTCCGGGAAGATTCCATATGCTGAGAGGCAACAAAGCCCGTGGGCAACAACTACTGAGCCCATGCTCCACAAGAGAAGTACTGCAACGAGAAGCTGCGCACTGCAACTAGAGAGTAGCCTCCACTTGCTGCAACTAAAGGACGTCCATGAGCAGCAACGAAGATCCAGCATGGCCAAAAATAAAACAAACAAAACAAGTTTTTAAAAAAATAACAATAATATTTAAAAATAAGGCCTATTATAATTCATTAATAGGTGCAGGTGTGCATCTCATTGGTTTCAATTTGTCATAAAATAACAATAATATTAAAAATAATATTATTTTTAATAATATTAAAAACAAAAAAAATAAGGTCTATTATAGTTCATTAATAGGTGCAGGTGTGCATCTCATTGGTTTAAATTTGCATATATTTATTTTAAGTCAAATTGATCATTTTTCCTTGATCCATTTTTATGAAATGTCATGTTCTTCGCCCACTAGGGGGGTGATGTTTATATTCTTTTTGATTTAGAAATACTCTCTATGTATGTGGCTTACATACATGTGTAATGTGTCTTTTATCATATATGCTGCTGCTTTTTTTCCCAGTTTTTTATTTGTAGTCTGACCGTGTTTATAGTGTTTCTTACCATGAAGAATCATTTCATTTCTATAGTCATATGTATCCATCTTTCTCTTAAGACTTCAGGATTTTGTAAAGTCCTTTCAAATGTCTCTTTTATTTTAAGATTATAAAAGCTTTCTTTCATGTCTCCTTCTAGTTCTTTATTTTTTTTCCATTTTTAAGTATTCAATATATCTGGAATTCCTATTTTAGCATAAGGAGTGATCTATAAATGCAACTTCATTTTTTTCAGATTATTACCTAAGTCAGTTCCTTGATAATAAAAGCTTCCATACTCCACTGCAAGGCACTGTTATAAGCTCTTTTTCAGAGTTAGCAATATTAGACTCTCAAAATGCTTAAAATTTCTTTCAGCAATATAGAACAGATTATGCCAATAGAAAGCTTGAGACATCTAATGCTCTATTTCACCTTTTTATTAACTATTCCTAAAATACACAATATAAAAGGATTTATAAAATTTCAACAGGAATTGAAATCACAGTTTAGGCAAACATCAGCCAAAAGATTGTCCACTAGTCAAAAGAAGATAAATAAAAGCATGTGCCCACCCCTATACACACATTGCATACTTCCTCCTCCAAAAAAAGAGGCTTTTGCTGACCAGATGGGAAGGCACCAGAAAAGGCAGGAGCAACTGAGGTGACCAGAATCAACAGGATCCCTTTCTGTGTTTGTGGCATTTTTTCCCCAGAGAGTTCTAAACAATTCAGCTCAGCAACACCAACTCTCAGCATATAAAGCAGAGGTATAAGTGGGTTTGGTGTCAAATTTTCTACCATGGTAAATCCTCAGCAGTGGACACTGGCTGGGCTTTAAAGAGCCCAACTGATAGGACACAGATGGGCAACAGGATGAGGAAGGCTGAGTATGAGATCTTAACTCCTGTTTTCTAGAAACGAAGCTACATTATCCAGGAAATAAAAACATTTTCTTTGCAGTAAATATCAAAGAAATGGAACCTAGAGAGTCTTACCTAGCTCAGTAGATTTACACTAAATAATTAATTGCTAAACCCCAGCAAATGTGGCTGTGCATGTCAATCATTCCATAGCTTAAGATCTGAGATGCTGATTCCAACGGCAACAAAATACACATGAAAGGGTTCAAGCAAATTGATCCACTAGCTAAGGAGGAAATAGCACTGTTGGGTAGACCGTTTATCTTCCAAGTAATCCAGGGAAACATCATATGCCAAAAATATGGTATTTGTCTGCCAGTGGACATCCAGGTTGCTTTCATGTCCTGGCTATTGCAAACAGTGCTTCAATGAACATTGGGATACCCGTGTCTCTTTCAATACTGGTTTCCTCAGTGTGTACGCCCTGGGACAGCCCAGCAGGATGGGAAGGGAGGAGAGTTCGGGACGGGGAATCACGTACACCCATGGCTGATTCATGTCAACGTATGGCAAAAACCACCACAATATTGCAAAGTGATTAGCCTTCAATTAAAATAAAAATTAATTATTTTTTTTTTTAAGTATGGTATTGGTCAGGGTTCTCAGTTGCACTAAATGGAAAGCAATTGTGATTACCTTAAGCTAAACAAGGAACTTAGATGTAACAGATGGCTATGGGATAAGGACTGAAAAGAAGCAGAAATCAAGAAGCTCAGAGTCCTAAAGAGTGGAATGCATTGGTCAGGCTCTTCTTTAACAACTAAACAAACTGTCTCTGGCTGACTTCAGTGAAAATAAAGCTGATGGCATCTTTGAGAGCTCCAGAATTGACAGAAAGACTGGAGAATCAGGATTAGAAAATGATCAGGATCAAGGAAAAGAGGCATCGCCAGAAACACAGGAACTCCACCCACAGGGATGGCATACCTGCCTCAGAAGCTAAATACTATCAACATGTGAGAACTATCACAGCTCCAAATGACCACAACCCAGATCCTGCTTCAGCACCATCACTTCCACTGCCTGGAAACTGGCCGTGGCTCTCAACACTGCTGAGAACAGTGAATTCTCTACTGGCCCAAGTTTTCTTTGTATCAAGAGCTTTAGAATCCCAGGTAATTCCATCTCATCAGTCAAGTCACATGCCCAGCTCCTGGCTAGCTGCAGGGCCTGGGACTTCATACCTGGTGTTTTAGCTTCCATGGTGATGGACTGACTCAGGGGCCACAAACAAGATGATAGTCTGGGCAGTGAAAAAAGTGACAAACAATCATTCAGTGGACAACCTAAAATGAAAGTTCTGAGCGGGATATCATTGCCAATCCTGCTGAACACCAATACTGTAACTCCTAGACACCATTCCTATTGCTCTTGCCTCTGTAAATGAATTGGAGGAGGAAATAGCAACCCACTCCTGTATCCTTGCCTGGAGACTCCCATAGACAGAGGAGCCTGGTGCGTTGTGGTCCATGGGGTCACAGAGAGTCAGACACGACTGAGCATACACACACACTGTAAATGAACTGGAACCATGTCCTGGCTGCCAGAGGAAGGGACAGTGGAAGCATCTAGACCCTCAGACTTCCAAAACAAAAGGCAAATAATAATATTTTATTCAAAAAAGAACATAGCCACCAAGGTTCAGGGAGAAATTTTTTTAATGTTTTAAAAAAATGTTTTTTTTAAACCACATGCTTTGGTTTTACATTTAAATTTAGGTAAGCATGGAGTCTATAAACCAAAAGATAAAGAGAAAAGGGACCTAGTTTAGGGACGAATATAAATGGATTAATACACCATATTTGAATTTAGCATCCCTTTAGAGATTGTGGAAGAGAAAGCCAATAGACAAGAAAATTCACAAAATCTTTCCCTCAGTGCAGAGAAGAAGAGCAAAGAGATAAAAAGATGAAAAATATAGATGCTATGAAATGAAGACACATATAGACATATGCAATACACTGAAAAGAAACCAATATGACATTGAAAATAATCAGTCATCAGAGATATACTAAAAGAAAACTTTTCTGAAAAAAAGTAATACTTTCTGAGAATTCAGATTAAAGTTGTTCTCCAAGAGCCAAACATAATTAACAAAAAGGAATAACACATACATATATCCTAGCAACTTTAAAAATGACAAGAATAAAGAATTCTGTGAAAATGAAGATGAGGAAAAACTGATGGCACAAAAAAGGAATAAAATATCAAACTAGACTCAGTCACACCAGGTGACTCCCATATCCTTGGCAGAAAATTTGTTTTAAATGTATTGGAGCCAATCTCAACAAAAATCACACTAAGAAATTTCCAAAGTAAAGAAACTAAATTATAAAATATTGGTAATTTGCAATGAAATTCCACACATATAAATTTGTCTAAATATTTGTTGTAAAAATGGTTAAAAGAATAAGACAAATGACAATTTTTATTCAAAAAGAGGATATAAAAAAAACAAAATAAATCATTATTATCTTAAATTTTTGAAAAAACATGAAACTTAAGGGAAAGTCAATATGTGTTTTCCTATGCTAAAGTTGAAGAAAAAAAAAATATCTACGTCTATTGTTTAGCACCATTCTGACTTTAAAAGAAAAAGATTATATACCAAAAACATAGCATTAAATATAATATGTGATGAGGGGAAACAAAACAGACTGAGAAGGCAAAGTTTGGACCATCCATGACATCACATTTGAAGAACATAGGCTTGAGAATGCTTGATTATACTTAACTGTTTTTTAAAATCTCTGTGACACTGATCCAACAGCCAGGTAATTTATTCAGTGTACCGTATGTCAATAATTAGTTTTAATGCCTGCTATAGTCAAAAAACTACTTACATCACTCATTATCAGAGAAATGGAAATCAAAACCACAATGAGGTATCACTTTACACCAGTCAGAATGGCTGCAATCCAAAAATCTACAAGCAATAAATGCTGGAGAGGATGTGGAGAAAAGGGAACCCTCTTACACTGTTGGTGGGAATGCAAACTAGTACAGCCACTATGGAAAACAGTGTGGAGGTTCCTTAAAAAACTGCAAATAGACCTGCCATATGACCCAGCAATCCCACTGCTGGGCATACACACCGAGGAAACCAGAATTGAAAGAGCCACGTGTACCCCAACGTTCATCGCCGCATTGTTTACAATAGCCAGGACATGGAAGCAACCTAGATGCCCATCAACTGACGAATGGATAAGAAAGCTGAGGTACATATACACAATGGAATATTACTCCGCATTAAAAAAAAATTCATTTGAAGCAGTTCTACTCAGGTGGACAGAACTGGAGCCCATTATCCAGAGTGAAGTAAGCCAGAAGGAAAAACAACAATACAGTATACTAACGCATATATATGGAATTTAGAAGGATGGTAACGAGAACCCTGCATGCGAGATAGCAAAAGGAACGCAGATGTATAGAACAGACTCATGGACTCTGTGGAAGAGGGCAAGGGTGGGATGTTATGGGAGAATGGCATTGAAACATGTTAATTATCATATGTGAAATCAATCGCCAGCCCAGGGCTGATGCTTGGGGCTGGTGCACCGAGATGGCCCAGGGGGAGAGAATCGGGAGGGAGGAGGGAGGGAGGTTCTGGAGGGGGAGCATATGTAAACCCATGGCGGATTCATGTCAATGTATGGCAAAACCAACACAATAAAGTAAAGAAAATTTAGAAAAAAAAAAAAAACTACTTACAAAAGCCCACAGAACTACATAAAAGGACCACACTGTTGGCTGCACTCTCTGAATCTATGCAAAGGAGTTTTTTGCTAAAATTCTGTTAGTAAATTTTCATCATTCCAGCTGTCAATCAGTTATTCATGCCAAATAATGGGAAAGCAGTATGACTTTTTTTTTTTACCAAATAAGCTCAAAAACAACAAAATTATTTGAACAGTTTTTAAAGCAAGCTAGACTTTTTTTTTTAATTCTAGTGTTTCTGGGTGTGCCTATGTGAGAGATATTATAAGTGACATATATTGTTCTCTAAAGCAAAATCATGTAAGCATGAAACATTCGAGAGATCTGTTTTCAAAATGCTCTTGCCTTAACACAAGTTTCTGTCAAAAAGTAGTTTCTCACTTGTTAAAACATCATCTCTGTCTTGAAGGGAAGCATGAAATGTGTAGTCTCTTCAAAAATGTCCACTTGGTCACCAAAGGGGAAAAAGTTATCAAATTTGGGATGTTTATCTTTCTGCATGAGAAAAACATGTTTTACTTTATCTTGAAATTTGATGAACCTTTGAAACCTTTTACCATGAGATAATCAACAGTCCTCAGTGAGGTACAAGTAATACCCATGATCATAACCCTTCTCTCCTGAATGTCACAGATTGTCCCTCTTAAAAAAAAAAAAATCGCTAATAGTTCTGGCTTCCACTAGATACATTTCCTAGCCTATGATGGTGACAATGGATAAACTTCATGTGTAATATAATCCGTGACTCACTCTAGAACACATTTTATTCCAGCAGAAGCAGCTGCTCCATCTGTAACTACACTTGTCAGTTTTCTACTCTCCTACTTTCCATAAAACAGCAGGTTTTTAAAAAATTGTTATTAAAGAAGCAATGTACTGTTGGAAAACTATTTTCTCTAGTACATTTAGAGAATGTGTTCAGGGGCTCAACACACAAAAACACACACAAAATATGCTTTTGTGCATTTAAATACTGAAAGATCATCTAGTACACACTCTTAATTGAAGTTTCTTATAGACATCTGTACTTTTATCCAATTAAATACAGGAAACCTCCTATACTGAAGAATCTGTCCTAAAATTTGTCTTTTCAAATATATAACAATGCATTTTCCCTATTTTCAAATACTCTTTGCTAAATAAGGATTACGCTTTAAGGTTGTCATGAGGTGATTTTCTGGGTATAATTTCAGTGATTTTTGTCATGAAAGGAAGAACAGATGTATTTTCTATGATGTGTGGCTTTTTGTCATTTACTACACACAAAGAAATCTCAAAACAAGTTTTATGTTTTTAATACATTTGGGTTGAATATCGTATGACTTAAACATGGCTGAGAAAAACGCAGATGCTTGTTTTCGTGTTTTGAACACTTAGTTTTGAACGCCTTGCTATTGTGAGAGCTTTACATTACCTGTGCAGTATATACTTAAGCACACTTAGATGAGACTTTACTACAGCATCACAGCTTTTACCTCTTGGTGTGGGGAAGGCTTATACTAATACTAGGAGTAGAAGAAGTGCTACTCTACCATTTGCAGGGGGCAGGGTGGGGGGTGGTGTCTCTCTGTTTGTGTTTTCATTATTAGAATATTCTATGGGGTCATTTTTCACAAATCTTTACAACCCATTTTTCCACTTAGGCTAAATTAGTTTTGCTAAAACTAGAAAATTATCTTTAAATCTACCAAACTGGGAACAGATAAAGTAACAATGCATCACAATATGTTAAAGACTAATAAAACTATAATTGAAATATTTGATCCTCTTGTTTGGAAATGTCTACCAGTCTTTTATAAAAACTTACATATGACACATGGTGTGTAACATTCTGGCATCAGTCATCTCTGGCCATAATGAAGTTGCATAATAAACAGCCACAAAACCTTAAAGACATAGGTTAATAAACAATTACTTGACTCAGAAATCTGAAAGGATCCATTGATTTGCAGCTGGGCTCACTCATACCTCTGAGGTCAGCTGCAGCCCAGCTAGGAGGCTCTGCTGATCTTGGCTGGGCTGGCTCTCTTTGAGAGTTGGCTGACTGTCAGCTGGTCTAGCAAGGCCTCTCATAGTATTATCAGAGCAGTGAGGCTCTTTACTACCTCTCATCTTCCAGCAGGCAAGCCCAAGTAAATCTTCATGGCAATGACAGAGGCAAAAATGAGCAAACCCAATTCTGTAAGCGCTCTTCAAGCCTTTGTGTGCATCATGTTTGCTCCCATCCCATTGGCAAAGCAAGTCACATGACTGAGCTCTGGGTCAGAGTGAGAGAGTACCACTCTGGATGCAGAGAAGGGAAAAGAGTTGGGCTATCATAATCAATCTACTGAAATCAGAGTGACCATATCAAGCATACAGAAAATACTAATACAACTTGATTTGTTTCATTAAAATAAAAATAAATAAATGTTTTATCATTTACTTTCTAAAACCTGTATATCTTCTGAAATATATACAAACCACTTTTGATGTTATTGGCTCTCAAGGGTCTAAATAATTTTAATGATTAAGTAGATACATTGATTTATTTTTTGCCCTACTGAGAATATTTGTGATTTTTAAGACCACAAATTAAATTTCAGTAAATATTAAAAAGCAAAACCTTATAAGGTATACCCTTGCCACAAAAGAAGGAAACAAAAAATGAAGGACATTCCTTCTAAAAACAAAAAGGAAAGAAGACTTGATCATGTAAAAAATAGCTTTTAAAAATAATTATATGGTGTCAAAAAGAAATAAAAATCCAAATTATAAACTATTTTTAAATACAACATAATGGAAAATATCACCATATATGAATACATGTGTAATGTGGTCAAGTCTATAATTTAACTGCAAAGTAATAAAAGTGTACGAACTATTTGAATTAAGAAATCAGGGGGGGAAAGTACATCTTAAAAATGAAAAAAAATAGTAAAGATAACAACAAAATAAATATTTATAAAACAGAAAATAATACAACTAACCAAAAAATTTATAGGCTGAATTTTAGAAACAAATAAAAATATCCAATAAAAAGAGAGAGATAGCTTACATGTGCAATATGAGAAAAGGATAAAGAAAAAGAGGTAGAGGGCTTTTTTAAAATAAAGAATTACATTTTTAAAAGTCTATGCATATGGATTTAGAAATCTTCAAGGAAAAGGAAACTTTCAAAAGCAAATATAAATCATCAAAACTGACCAAAGACGAAAGGAGAAATTTGAAAAGTTTCACACACAGAGAAAAACTATACATCAATTTCAAATATAAATTCAATTATCTGTGAAACTGAATCCACTCAAATAAATATACAACATAACTTGTCCATAAATTCAAGGGCTGCTTAATACTTGTAAATCCATTAAAATACTATGGTACATCAATAAGTTATAAAAAGAAAAACTACACTATACTTGGACAGAAGCAGAAAAAAATGTATGATTAAACAAAGATCTCATTTTGCAGTGGGAAAGTACTCTTAGAAAAATTAAAAATTAAAGCTTATTTCTTTAATGTGGCAAAAATTATATCTGCTAAGTTAAGAACATATATATTTCTTTATGATTCAACTGAGAGGCATTCTCATCAAATTTAGGAGCAGGAAAAGAATTCCTGCCATGCCCACCATTATTTTGTCACTGTTTGGGAATATCTAATATGTTCAATAAGAGAAACCAAAAAATAAGAAAATAAAGTAGCATAGATAAAGAGATATACATAATATATATAATATATAAGCACACATAGGAATATATAAAACTCATTCTTTTCAAAGATCAGCAAGAACCTATTAGAACCAGTAAGAGAGCTCATTAAAGTAAATAATTACAATATAAATATGCATAAACCATTAGGTTTTTACACAATCAGGAAAAGAATTGATCAATTAATATGGAAAAAATCACTCATAATAGTAACAACCAATGTAAAAGACTTAATATTCAATTTACCAAATATGAAGAAAATTACTGTTTTTCCATAAAAATTAAAAAAGCTTAAATAACAAATATATCATAAATATACATAAGAAATTAAACAAATTTTTTTCATATTAATGGAATTCTAATCAAAATTATAATAAAGTTTACATGGCACTCACTAAAATAATATATTTTGTCATAAGACTAAAGGAAAGCATTGCCGGGAGCCGTCAGGATGCCCCCTTGTTCGGATGACTAAGAAAGAAATTGCAAAGCTGACTTTCTTTATCGGGGCATCCTGGGCAAGCCCCACCCTGGTATTTTTCTTGGAAGTTCTGTCCATGCTCGGAACATTGGCTCATCTCAGTAGGTCAGTCCCAGTTGGAAAGAATTTGTCCTGAGATAATCCCCCCAAACCTTATGGACCAGAGGATCCGGGAAGGTGGATCACCTTCCCCGGGGGCTAAAGAGGAATGAAAGGGACATTTAAATAGATTACTACTCCTCCTACTAATTACTGGGGAGTTTACCAAGAGTTCTCTGGGGGTCATGACAAGGCCACCACCAGAAAGGCTCGTACTTGGGTCACCTTTCCACCTCCCACTCCCCCGACCACTCCACGGAGGAGGCTCTCTTCCTTGAAGAAATCAGGCTGGATTGGGATTTAGGAATGCTCATAATTGTGGCCAGCATAGTTGGAGATATTGATTGCTTTAGGATAATGTAGACATAGGAATTCATTATAGTAGTTATAAGGTTAATAGGGTTTTATTGCTAAAGCAGTGCTCCTAAACTGTCTCTTAGTCCTCTTTTCCTCTTTCTAAACTGTCTCTTTGTCCTCTTTCCTCTTTCCCCTAAGAACTGAAGTAGGTTACTAGGATAAACAGTCTCAAGCTTTAGCCCTTCCCTCTAGCTTCTACATAGTTGTACCTGATAAGAGAAATGTAACCTTTCTACTTAGGTGGATGTAATTATCATGATTGAATGAAGTATACTGAAGACATTCAAATGGTAAACATACTATTGTTAAATCTAATTACATAAAAATCTGACTTCTGCAAGGGGAATATTTCATGATACTTTGGGGAATGAGCTCAATGATAAGGTTGCTATGGAAGGTAGAAAACAAAAATTGTATAGAATGATAGGTGATGTAATGATGTAATGGGGATGTCTTTTGGGTATAAAACTGTAAACCAACAATAATAAACTGAGCGACTTCTCCATCTCCTTTTGGAGAGACTTCTCCATCATCCCACAGACTAACAGCAATAAGAGAGACTGCTTCATCACCACACACCGACTCAGCTCAGTTCTTCCGCCGACGCCACTCATCCCTCAAGACCCCCGGACCCCGCCGGGGCTGGACCCCGGCAAAGCATCTACTCTGTTAAAGAAGTGTACTATAGATTTCCAGCCACATAAATGTGGTACTAATGAAGAATTAAAAGACCTTAATGAGTGGAAAAAATTGACGAACTCACTTAATGACCCAAGCATTTATATGTACTGCTGATATGACAACAGAGGCATTTGAAACCAACACGTACCAGGAGTTTTATTTAATAAATAGTAACACTAACCCTGAAATCATGTCCAAGCCCCTGTGACCCTGTCCTTTGAAATCCAAGCCCCTGTGATCCTGTCCTTTTGCTTTAGTCTCCTACGCCTCCCATGTCTCAAAAGATTGACTCAAACAAAATAAAGAAGATGTGTTACATATATGCAATATGTTACTCAGCCACTGAAAAGCTGAAATAATGCCTTTGCGGCAACATGGGTGGACCTAGAGACTGTCATATTGAGTGAGGACAGTCAGACAGAGAAAGTGAAATATGGTATCACTTATATGTGGAATCTAAAAGAAAATGATACAAAAGTACTTATTTGCAAAACAGACTCCCAGTTTAGAGAACAAATTTATGGTTACTGGAGGGGACTAGGGGGAAGGAGGGGAAAGGGACAGTTAGGAAGTTTTGGACTGACATGTACACATTGCTATATTTAAAATAGATAACCAACAAGGTCCTACTGTATAGCACAGGGAACTCTGCTCAGTATCAGTATTATGTAACAAACTAAATCGGAAAAGAATTTGAAAAAGAACAGATACATGTATCTGTACAACAGAATCACTTTGCTGTACACCTGTAACTAACACAACATTGCTAATAAACTATACTCCAATATAAAATAAAAAGTTATTTCCTTTAAAGAAACAGTTAATGATTAGGGAATGTGAAGACATAGAAATAAAGAATAACTGTTGAGCACAGAAACCGCTCCGCAATTTAGACTATAAATTCGCAATTGAGCAGAATCACTGAACTCACAGTTTTCTGAAAGATATAAATATAAGCCTGACACACATTCCTAAGCTGGTTTTACAGGAAGCAGACTCCCACCAGATGAAAACTGCTGACCACAAGGACATAGACTGTAGACTGGTTGAAACCAGAAGGTTGATGACACTTAAGAGCTCACCTTGATGCCAGCCAACCCAAGAACTGTGCACTAGCTGATCATGCACCCCGCAGCCCCCTCCCTCACACTGTCTTTAACCACCGCCCCCCCCCCCAAAAGCCATTAGGGAGTTTGGGTCTTTTGAGCATGAACTGCCAGTTCTCCCTGCCTGGTGCCCTGCAGTAAACGCTGTGCTTTTCTTCAACACAATCTGGTGTCATTGGCTTCACTGCTGAGCAGATCCAAGTTAGGTTCACTAACAAGACAATTGTTTAAGCATTTAAAAATAATAAATTAGATCCCTACTTCTTACCACACACTAAAATAATTTCTGACCAGTTAACAAGCTTAATCTAAGAAATTAAACTATTGAAGAAAATAGCTATCTTAACTCAGAAGTAGGAAGATCTTTGTAATCATAGAGCAAATGAAGTCTGATTGATTTTACTGCATTTTAATAAGCAGATTTTTAAACTTCTGAACATCTAAATAATAAAAGAACTCATAAGCAAAATTAAAAGACTACTGACAAAATAGGAAAAATATGGATAACCTATACACCAGATCAAGGGTTAATACAGTCCATATATAATAGAGACAGTGCTTCTACAGCTTAGCAAATACTCCAATAAACAAATGGGCAAAGGGCATAAATGAGCCAATTTATAAAATGAGAAAATCAATGGAAAATAAACACTAGATAAAATAGTCAATCTCATGTGAAATCAAAGAAATGGAACATAACACAATAATGAGACGACGTGGTTCCCACAGCAAACAGGCAAATGTTGCTTTGCTTTGGTCTCCCTTTGTGTTGTCTGGTCCCCAAGCTAGCAAGGTGCATAAGAACAGTCGTCTGTCTCTGATGAGAATGTGCACTGGTGCTGCAGTTCCGGAGGGCCACTTGGAATCACAGATCCAGAGCCTTAAATTAGCTCGTGCTATTTAGGAACTAATTCTAAGGAAATAATCAGAGATGCACACAGAGATATTTATATGACGATGTTCCTCCCAGTGATATGGATCATTCACAATAATTAGCAGCAACCTGAATATCCAACAATAGGGGACTAGAGCAATAAGGAATAGGTAAATTAGCTGGGATACATCTATATACTGAAACAGATATTAAAATCATGCATGAAGATTATTTAATAGAGAATTTTTCATGATTTAATTTTAACTAAGCAAAGCCAACCCATGCATGCAGTATGATTAACTTATTGATTTATGAAAGTGAGAGATTTAGAAAATAAGCCATAATTTTAATTGTGATAGTAGTTCCTTTTTTGGGCATTTCTAGTTTTTACAATGAACATCTATTACATTTATAAATCAGAAAGAAAATAATCAATCTTCAAAATTTACTCACTCAACATTTTTTTAAAAGTACAGGGTTCTCCAAGGTTAGCATCTTAGCAATTCTGCTAAATAATCCATTGTCCCTTCAGATAGATTGAAGTCATCTGTCTGGAATTTTGAAAGCTGACAGCAGCCATTTCAGACCTTTCAGAACTCTTTCTCTCAGGTATAATAGAAAGTGACCATCATGTAAAATAATGGAAGAAAGAAAGTATACTGTGGGAGTTTTGAGTCACATTTTGAAAGCAAGTATGGAACAAATAGAGTCAAGTGACAGAAAGAAAAAAAACACCAATAAGAAATTTCCCAATGCCACACTGCCAATAGGTCCATCATATTGTCTTAAAAACTGTTTGGCAGAATATAACACTGCAAAGAGAAACAGATAAACCAGCACAAGCAACATGGGGAGCTGCTCAATTTACCCAGGTTGATTTTTTTCAATTTATTTATTTATCTTAATTAGAGGATAATTACAATATTTTGGTGGGTTTTGCCATACATCAACATGAATTGGCCACAGGTGTACATGTGTCCCCCTCCATCCTGGACGCCCCCCACCTCCCTCCCACCCTACCCCTCTAGGTTTTCCCAGAGCACGGGCTTAAGCAATTAGTGCTCAGAGCAGCAGAGCCCTTCTTATCAAGAAACCGTTTATCCGAAATCCTCAAGTTTGAACAGCCTTGAGTCCAACATAGAGATTTGAAGCAGGAGGAGGTAAGGCTGAGGAAGGGGAAGGTGAAGAGGTGAGCAAGGCCAAGTCCAAGACAGATAATGGGATGCTAAGCCAAGAAGAGAGTAAAAGGGCTGAAGGTCATGCGCATCTGAGGTTTCTGGCTGTGAGGGGCAGGTGCTGTGCTGGCTCCATTATCTCATTAAAGTCTCTCAATGGTTCTGAGCAGTCAAGAGATGAGAGCTGAAGGAATTTACTCAAAGTCACAAAGCAGGGATTGGTGAGAGGACTTGAATGCAAACCCCTGATTATTTCACTGCACTCCTGCTGCTCAGTGGTACACACGGAGCCCAGCAGTGAGAAGGCATCCTGGCATCCTCCCTTCCCAGGCTCATGGAACAGCAGTCTCACTTTCTCTCACCCTTTTTATCCTCCGTTTTCTTTGCTTTACTTCAAGCGTGTCATTCCTTCCATACCTGTTCCTCTCCTTGTCTGAATGGCTACTCCCTTATTTTCTCTCCATAATCCATCCTGTTTCCAGGCTTGCATCTTCCTCCCACACAGTTGAATCTGCTGACCTCCTAGGGTCTAAGTCCCTTTCCCTGACCTTTCACGTACCCCAACAACATTCTGAACTGTCAGTGTGTAGAAGCTCTCATAACGCAGAATACTTTCAAGAAAAAAGCAGAAAGACCTAAACTCACTCCATAGAATCAACTACATATGCATTTTACTATAATGAAGCAGATTGATGCATGAATATAGCTATAGAAATGGAGACCATCCAAAAAAAGAAGAGGCACTAAGATCAAATAAATTAAGGAAACAGAACATACTCTATCTCCTCTTCACCACGCATAAAAGCCTTAGGCTTGGAAAAGTCCTCCAGTTAAAGGATCATTTTTTAACTCAAATGTCTTTGAACACAGATGCCTTTTATGTAGGACACTTCTAAATGTTTCATAGAATATGAGTAATCTGGTAATAAATGAAAGAATACAATTTGAGAAAGGCTGATATTTCCTGTACATAATGGTAAATATAAACAATAGTATGCCAGGCAACAGGCTTTCCCTGATCATGAACTCAAATTCCTTTTATTTGGTTGTCTGGTCTGCCTCTCACCTTTGCCACCCACCTCAGGGCTGCCCTGGCCCCCATTTCATGAATGGGCGGGGTAGTTTGGACTCTGCAGACAAGGACCCAAGTCTGACAGGGACAAGTAGGCCAACTTCTCTGAGCAGCAGATTGCATGCTGTCAAATCAGCAGTGTATTATCTGGTACCTGGCATGGCCCTGCCTACAGAAATATCCTCTCCTATACACAAACACACTCGCCACCTCCTGTTTCCCCTAATTGATCTATACTGAATTGGTCTCTCCTATCACATGGCATTAGTGGTAAAGAACCTGCCTGCCAATGCAGGAGACATAAGAGACCTGAGTTCAGTCCTTGGGTCGGGAAGATTCCCTGAAGAAGGAAATGGCAACCCACTCCAATATTCTTGCTTGGAGAATCCCATAGACAGAGGAGCCTGGCAGGCTGTAGCTCAAAGGGTTGCAAAGAGTCGAGCATGACTGAAGCAACTTAACACACACACACCCGTTCCCCATGCCCTCATTGATCTATAATGAATTGGTCTCTTGTCTCTATCAGGGTCGATATACTCACTGAAGTCTTCAAAGTCTGCGTCTAAAATTGCTTCAAGTTCAGCCTTGCAAGCACTCACTTCAGCAAGTGTAAGTCTATTCCTTGAGCTATTTCCATTTTCCATTTGTTAGTGACAGATGCCTGCAATTACTGGAACTTCAGGAACAACACTTCCTTCCAAACCACCCTGCAAATATCAGCGGCAGAACACCTTCTCTTGGCTGCTACACTGGGATGGAGGATTAGGGAGGTTGACAGTCCTCTACCTTGGGTGTTAGAATTGCTTCCAAGCTAAATTTTCCTGAAAATGTCTTCCTTTCGTGGGATTTTTCTGCACTTGGTGACTGCGTCCCCTCTCCCACCCTCAAGCCCTTCTCCCCTCCAATTTGTTTTAAAGGTTTGCCTCCTGCCTTACTGGATTTGCTGTGTCATCCTTCAAGGCCAGATATCCTGGCACACCTGCCCCAGCTCACAACAGGCCGAGGAAGCAGTCGGTTACCTTGCAAAGTGCAGTAACTCATTTGCAACCCAGATCCAAAGAGTCACCCTTTGATCCTGGAGGATAGAACACCGGAAGTAATTACCCAGACAGTTCAGCACTTGGAAATACAATCACATTTTCTTGTTACTTATTAGAACAAACAAGACCACATCGGACTCTTCTGTACTCCTCAAGTCCTGGTATTTTCATTCCTGCAAAAATAGCAACCCTAAGCTCAACATATGCTAGTCTTGCTCAGAAATGGGAAAATACCATTTCCCGACAATAGACGGGTGCTTGAACACTGCGATCAGAAAGAAAGCTCAAGGAGGCACTCCTGGAATCTATCTACCTGGGTGAGCCTCTTCGATTTTGCCCTCCAGCCTGGGCCTCCAGAGTCAGCAGTTTACTGAAAAACAGATTTGAAAACAACTCACCCTTGAGGGCTAGGTTGGGGTGGTGGACTCCTAGGTTGCAGTGATGGAAGAACATGGACCTGGGAGACAGATTTGGATGAAAATGTCTGCCCCATTATCTATTGACTGTGGGATCCTAAACAAGCCTGGCCCTGGGCAAGAATGGATTTGACGATGTCTTGGCCTTTTTTCTCCTTCTGAAATCATTTACAGGTTAGCCAATGCATTCAGCCACCACCTAGGAAGTGCCTCCAAGATTATTATGATGGGAGAAGTTCTTATAAAAGTGTGGATTAACCTCTGGGTGCCCACTAAGACCCTAGGAGCAGCATGGAACAGCAGAAAGGGTGTCCCCTTGTGGAGTGCCAATTCAACCTCCCCTCGTATTCCTTCCAGGGTAACTTTCACTCTTCAGGCTGGGAGAACCAGGTCTGGATGGGAGCTTGGGCCCACCACTAGCTGGGCTCTGTACAAAGAAATGAGGCATCCTCTGACAACAAATGAACCCTGAGAAGCAGCTTATGAATTGTTTTTTTCAAGCCTCAAACATCATTCCAATCCACTCTTTTCTCCCCAGACTATTGTTCAGTCTGGAGACTTATCACTTCTCCTCTGAATTCACAGGTAATTCCTAGCACTGGCCTCACTTCTCACCAAGCACCAGCCCTCAGCCGCAAAGGCCAAGTTTCAAAAGTAAGAACTCACTCAAAAACACCGAGGTCCAACCTCACCAGCTTCCACAGATATGAATACAATCTTATTTTCCAAGACCCACCCACACTGGCCCCCTTATGTCTTCTCTTGCTGTATTCCCTAATCCACATTCTACCAACAGCAAAAAGGTTAAATTAGAAAACAGAAATGTGGTCATGTCATTTTCCAGCTTGAACACCATCACACCCAGAAAATAATTCAGAGCAGGGGCTGTGAATAGCCTCCAGTCCTACTGCTCCTCTGATGCTCGCTGCACTCAGGCCCGCACATGTGCGGTTCCATTTGGGGGACTTGCCAACCTCATTCCAGTCTCTGCCCTTGTCACCCCCCCTCCCCAGGCTGGAATCCACTTCTCCAGATTCTGTGCAGCTGACTTCCCTTCTTTGCACTATCACTCCTCCAAAGGACTTCCTTGATCTTCCAGGTTGGAATACCCAGGGATCAACACATTTATTCTATTCCTCCTTACACCGTAAGCTGCACAAGAACCGAATCACGGCTGTCTTGTCTAGAACACCCCTCTGTTCCTGACTCTGAGACTAGTACTCAGCACTTTGAATAAAGTTTTACTGAGTTAAGTGGATGGAAGGGGGTGGACTGTTTCACTTCCTTGATTGAAACCAGCCTGTAACTTGTACAAGGATGCAATCCCCACTCCTTCCATGGCAGGCAAAGCCCCGCATCAGCCCTGGCTATGTCACCATCTCATCCCCAACCTCTGCCTAGTTCCAGCCTTTTGGTACTTAGAAAAACCGATGTCAAGCTTGGAAATAAGACAAAAAGACTTCTTGTACCTCTCAGTAACACTCTGGCACACTGCCTAGCAAGCCCACCAAGGGATCTCTTGATGTTCTATGGAGAAGTAATTTTGACTTATTATTTCCCATTGATTAAGACTCAGACTCTGTGAAAGCAGATGTTCACTTCAGAATATTGATAAGTCACCAAAAACTTTAGTAGAAATCTAAACGAATTTTGTCCAACAGGAAAACATCAACAATTATGGTTTTACTGTCATGTGGAATATTAACCAGTTAGATATCTAAACCAAACAATTATATTTAAGCATTCTTTCTTTCATTGACAATATGCTTCAAGCCATCATACTATCCTTTAGACCAGTTTTACCATTCTGCTGATTCCCTCTTTAATGTGTTAAGTGAATCTCTGATGCATGATCATGATATATTTTGGTGTATTGGGGGATATTGTGCTTTGACATTAGATTAGTGACATACCACTATTCTATGTTCTTAAAACTCTGCCATATTTGCTCCTTTTGCTGCCGCACAAGCCCTTTCTCAGCCCTGCCCTCTAAACCCATTTTCCTCCAAGTTATCCCCTACGAATTTGGGTAATTCAAATGTCAATTTCTTAAGCCCTTCCTGACACACCCAACACACATACAAACACACAGTTCAGTTCAGTCGCTCAGTCCTGTCCAACTCCTGCAACCCCAGGGGCTGTAGCACGCCAGGCTTCCCTGTCCATCACCAACTCCCAGAGCTTGCTCAAACTCATGTCCATTGAGTTGATGATGCCACCCAACCATCTCATCCTCTGTTGCCCCCTTCTCCTCCTGCTTTCAATCTTTCCCAGCATCAGGGTCTTTTCCAATGAGTCAGCTCTTCATATCACATGGCCAAAGTATTAGAGCATTATTCCTTCAATGACTATTCAGGACTGATTTCCTTTAGGATTGGCTGGTTGGATCTCCCTGCAGTCCAAGGGACTCTCAAGAGTCTTCTCCAACACCACAGTTCAAAAACATCAAATCTTTGGTGCTCAGCTTTCCTTATGGTTCAACTCTCACATCCATACATGACTACTAGAAAAACCATAGCTTTGACTAGACAGAACCTTGTTGGTAAAGTAATGTCTCTGCTTCCTAATATGCTGTCTAGGTTGGTCATACCTTTTATTCCAAGGAAGAAGCATCTTTTAATTTCATGGCTGCAGTCACCATCCACAGTGATTTTGGAGCTCAAGAATATAAAGTCTGTCACTGTTTCCATTGTTTCCCCATCTGTTGTCATGAAGTGATGGGGCCAGATGGCATGATCTTAGTTTTTTGAATGTTGAATTTTAAGCCAACTTTTTCACTCTCCTCTTTCACTTTCATCAAAAGGCTCTTTAGTTTCTCTTAGCTTTCTGCTGTAGGGTGGTATCATCTGCATATCTGAGGTTACTGATATTTCTCCCAGCAATCTTGATTCCTGCTTGTGCTTCATCCACTCTGGCATTTCACATGATGTACTCTGCATAGAAGTTAAATAAGCAGGGTGACTATATACAGCCTTGATGTACTCCTTTCCCTATTTGGAACCAGTCTGTTGGTCCATGTCCAGTTCCAAATGTTGCTTCTTGACCTGCATACAGATTTCTCAGGAGGCAGGTCAGGTGGTCTGGTATTCCCATCTCTTGAAGAATTTTCCACAGTTTGTTGTGATGACACAGTCAAAAGTTTTAGTGTAGTCAATGAAGCAGAAGCAGATGTTTTCCTAGAACTCTTTTGGTTTTTCTAGGATCCACTGGATGCTGGCAATTTGTTCTCTGGTTCCTCTGCCTTTTCTAAATCCAGTTTGAATATCTGAAAGTTCATGGTTCACATACTGTTGAAGCCTAGCTAGGAGAATTTTGAGCGTTACTTTGCTAGCTTGTGAGATGAGTGCAATTGTGGGGTAATTTGAACATTCTTTGGCATTGCCTTTCTTTGGGATTGGAATGAAAACTGACCTTTTCCAGTCCTGTGGCCACTGCTGAGTTTTCCAAATTTGCTGGCATACTGAGTGCAACAGTTTAACAGCATCATCTTTTAGGGCTTGAAATAGTTCAGCTGGAATTCCATCACCTCCATTAGCTTTGTTTGTAGCAATGCTTCCTAAGGCCCACTTGACTTTGCACTCCAGGATGTTTGACTCTAGGTGAGTGATTATACCATTGTGGTTATCTGGTTCATTATGATATTTTTGGTATAGTTCTTCTGTATATTCTTGCCATCTCTTAATATCTTCTGCTTCTGTTAGGTCCATACCATTTCTGTCCCTTATTGTACCCATCTTTGCATGAAATGTTCCCTTGATATCTCTGATTTTCCTGAAGATATCCCTAGTCTTTCCCATTCTATTTTTCCCTTCTATTTCTTTGCATTTATCACTTAGGAAGGCCTTCTTTTCTCTCCTTGCTATTCTTTGGAAGTCTGCATTCAAATGGATATATCTTTCCTTTTTTTCTTTGCCTTTCACTTCTCTTCTTTTCTCAGTTATTTGTAAGGCCTCCTCAGACAACCTTTTTGCCTTTTTGCATGTCTTCTTCTGGGGGATGATCTTAATCACCACTTCCTGTACAATGTTACAAGCTTCCATCCATAGTTCTTCAGGCACTCTGTCTATCAGATCTAATCCCTTGAATCTATTTGTCACTTCCACTCTATAATCATAAGGGATTTGATTTAGGTCATACCTAAATAGTCTAGTGGTTTTCCCTACTTTCTTCAATTTAAGTCTGAATTTTGTAATCAGGAGTTCATGATCTGAGCCACAGTCAGCTCCTGGTCTTGTTTTTGCTGACTGTATAGAGCTTCTCCATCTTTAGCTGCAAAGAATATAATCAATCTGATTTCACCAATCTGGTGATGCCCATATGTAGAGTCATCTCTTATGTTGCTGGAAGAAGGTGTTTGCTATGACCAGTGCGTTCTCTTGGCAAAACTCTATTACCCTTTGCCCTGCTTCATTTTGTACTCCAAGGCCAAACACACACACACACACCCTTCCCTGAAATTCATAACTTTTTCTCAGGATAAAAAAAAAAAAGGATAAATGATGGAGTAAGGTAGGTCCACCAGGCTATGCACAGTTTTAGACTAGCATCATTGCCTGTCACCTGTGAAGGTAGTAACCCACTTCCTCCTGGGCCTTTAGGGGTTTGCCAGAAACAGAAATACTTCTGAAAAATCTCCACTCCTCAGAGTCTGAGTATATACTCCAAGTGGTGGATCAGGTGTAGACGTCTCTTCCACAGAGGTGATCAGCTCATACTACTCAGTACAGTTACACAGCCTTGAGCTGGATTCCCCAGGTCCAAGACAGGTTCAAATCTTTCCAGCTCTGTAACCTCAAACAACTTACTACAGCTCCCTGAGTCACATTTTCCCCCTCTATGGAATGGAAATCATAATAATAGCATTCTTGTGTCCTCCTGGGCTACTATAAGAATCAAACAGAATACTGAAACTCCAGTGTTTCAAAAATGGGAATGAAAATAATAGTAAACCTACCTACCCTCATTCTGTTTTAAGAACCAAATGGATAGGTATAGATAGAGTTCCTAGCAGAGGCAGGTGGCATGTGAGGACATGTCAGTGCTTCTGTGGTACTATGGTTCTTGCTCCAGATGAGCTTCTTTGGCTCTTCTTCACCAAGTCAGTCTACACAGATGATACCTGGGGCACCGGGAATATAACTGAGTAGGTGGGTAGGAGCTACCACAGCAGTAGTGGAAATAAGACCACATGTTCCCATTTAAAATATATTGTAATTTTTTTCTGACTTATTTCACAAACTCTAAGTTCATCCACTTCACTACAGTTGACCCAAATTCATCCCTTTTATTGCTGAGTACTATTCCATTGTGTATATGTACCACATCTTCTATACCCACTCTTCTGTTGATGGACATCTAGGTTGCTTCCATGTCCTGGCTATTGCAAATAGTGCTACAGTGAACACTGGGGTACATGTGCCTTTTTGAATTGTGGTTTTCTCAGAGTATATGCCCAGTCATGGGACTGTTGGGTCATGGGGTCGTTTTAGCATACACTCTCATATCTAAAACAGAGAACTAGTGTGAAGCTGCTATACAACACAAGAGTCTAGCCAAGCACTCTGTGATGACCTAGATGGATGGGATGGGGGTGGGAGGTTCCAGAGGGAAAGGCTATAAATATAATTATGGCTGATTTGTGTTGTTGTATGACAGTAACCAGCATAATACTGTAAAACGATTGTTCTCCAAATAAAAAATTAAAAAATTAAGTTAAATTAAAAAGTAGTAAAAAATATTGTCAACAACCGGGAATCCTACACACCCCACCCAGGATCTGGCACAAAAGGTACCCAATAAACGCAATGTCTTCTCTTGGCCATTCCTGTTCTACCTGTTCCTACTTCCAGCCTTCATCTTAAGGGCAAGGAAAACAATGCTTTCAATGCTTGTGCAGGACACTGACTCAGGGGTCAAGGGCTGTTTCTGATCATTATTCATCTTTTCATTACTGTCATATATTTCATCGATCCTGCATTGAAACTTTTTTCCAACATTTTAAAATGAGACTCTTGCTTCAGCAGATTCCAGATCCTAACACCTGGTGAATGGTAAACAACAGTTTGGCTTTCTTTTTCTTCTTAATTTTAATTTTAAAAATCAATAAGTAGTGTGTAGTGCCTCTAGAAGATATTAAACAACACAATCAACTTGGATTTCATCCTGAGAAACATGTATGCAGGACAAGAAGCAACAGTTAGAACCAGATATGGAACAATGGACTGGTTCAAAATTGGGAAAGAAGTATGTTAAGGCTGTATATTGTCACCTTGCTTATTTGACTTTTATGCAGAGTATATCATGCACAATGCCAGGCAGGATGAATCACAGGCTGGAATCAAGATTGGAGAAATATCAATAAGCTCCGATATGCAGATGATACCACTCTAATGGCAGAAAGTAAAGAGGAACTAAAGAGCCTCTTGATGAAGGTGAAAGAGGAGAGTGAAAAAGCTGGCTTAAAGTTCAACATTCAAAAAACAAAAATCATGGCATCTGGTCCCATCACTTCAAGGCAAATAGATGGAGGAAAAGTGGAAATGGTGACAGATTTTATTTTCTTAGCTCCAAAATCACTGAGGACAGTGATCATAGCCATGAAATGAAAAGATGCTTGCTCCTTGTAAGAAAAACTATGATAAACCTAGATGGCATATTAAGAAGCAGAGACTTCACTTTGCCAACAAAGGTCTATATAGTCAAAACTATGGTTTTTTCAGTAATCATGTATGGATATGAGAGTTGGACCAGAAAGAAGGCTGAGCACTGAAGAATTGATGCTTTTGAACTGTGATGCTGGCAAAGACTCTTGAGAATCCCTTGGACAATAAGGAGATCAAATCAGTCATTTCTAAAGGAAATCAGACCTGAATATTCAATGGAAGGACTGATGCTAAAGCTGAAGGTCCAATACTTTGGCCAACTGATGAGAAGAGCTGACCTATTGGAAAAGTCCCTGATGCTGGGAAAGATTGAAAGCAGGAGGAGAAGGGGGCAACAGAGGATGAGATGGTTGGGTGGCATCATCAACTCAATGGACACGAGTTTGAGCAAGTTCTCAGAGATAGTGAAGGACAGGGAAGCCTGGTGTGCTGCAGTCAATGGGGTTACAAAGAGTCAGACACAACTTAGCAACTGAACAACAATAAAGATAATATTTTCAACAGTGTCTGCACAAAATCACAGGATTTGTGAGATCTTAAGGAGTTGGGCTTTCAGGAAACTTCTCTTTAGGATCCAGAATGGAACTGGAAGTGCTCACAGACAGCATTCAGACCAGCAAAATTTTTACATGAGCACAAATTCAGTGCAAATTAACAGACTTACTGGAAATGACTTTTTCCCATTCAAAATAAAAATAGCTTTTGAATAAGCTTTGGAATAATCCTAACTTTACCTATAATTTAATGAATAGCAGAACATAGATTAGAACACAATGTTGCTTTGGACCACTAAAATATTTATATCTAGGCCATGTGAGAAGAAGCAAGGTGAGTCACTCACAGTGGAAATAGTAGAGGCCAAAGGCAGAAGCCATATTCTTGAAGAGCAGGTATCTGAAGGGGAAGGGGCAGAGAGGAGGGGGAAAGGAAATGAGAAGTTGGAAACTTGGAGAAGCATGCTTCTCACCCAAACATTCAAGCCATTAGAGCACAGCAACAGAATGGATCCAGCCATCCTTGCTCTCTGTCCAGCACCCTTCCCATTTTCCACTTCAGAGATAAAACCTCAGAAGCTCCATCATCTGCTACCAGTAAGGATGCTGTTCCAGGCATTCCCCTTGGGTTGACTGACTGGGTCTGCCACTGAAGGTCAGGGCCAAGGACAGTGGCCCCACGAGCTCCCTCTGAAAGATGAATTGTTTCTGTAGGTTCAGGAGATCTGTAGCAATGAATTCAGTGAGTACCTAGTCTGCTGGTGTGAGATTTGAAGATAAAGATTTCATACATGCACTCAGATGTTTAAACCCGCCTTTGCTCAACTCACTGAATGACTCTTTCTGATCCTCTAGCACTCTCAGCTGTAGTATACATGGCAGGATAAGTGTTCAAATACACTCACTGTTTCAACTTGCTTCCTCTACTGTTCCAACTCTGCTAACCCATCTCCCATGTTGAAAGCAGCCTGAGATCACTCGCCAGCTTGCCCCATCCATGTCTTCCCGTGATGGAGTTCCACCCTCGCCCTGCAGCTCACTTCCCTTCAGATCAGGCCTGTGGCTCAGGAGGAGTTACCTAACCCTGTCAGTTCCTGTGAGCTTCCAGCTCTGCCAGCACCAGGCAGGCATGGAAGTCACGGCCTGGACATCCACTGGAAGCTGAGACAACACTGACATCTTGTGGTCTGGAATTCTGCCTCTCCCAAGAATCACAGGACAAAGCTGCCCCCAGGCTTCACAAGAAAATTTTCCCAACAAGTAGAAGTGAAGATGGGGACCCTGCATGCAGGGGGCTCCCGGTCCAACAGGACACCCAAGTAACCAACAGCGTATATACGCTGGGTGATATGACCTGCCACACACGCAGGTTACGACACAGTCAGCAAGCAATCAGTGTGCATGGCTGTGGGCGGCTCCGGAACCAGGTGATAGTAAAAAGCATGCAGGAAATGACAATCCACTGAGCAAAGTGCCAATTAAGGTAGGTACGCTGTCTGTGGGAGCCCAGTGGAGGTAGGGGCGGACAGCCTGAGGATGAGGGAAGACTATTGGAATAACACTGGTTCAAAATCTCCAAGAATATGCTGGAGCCATTAAGGAAGCAACCCGAGGAATGAGCAACTTAGAATGACTGATTTTTCAGAATAAACTCAATTTAGAGATGGGTTACTAAACTAGGAAGATGCTTTAAAAGTGTGAAGGGGCAGGCACATGGTTTATTTGGGGAGAGGCAAGAGTAGGGGACAGAGATAGGGAAAGGATGGAAGACACGCCTGGAGAGAGCACATTTCAAATGCCAGAATGAAGAGCTCATACTGTATTTGAGTGCTGAGAATCACGTAATTAAGTTGTATTTAAGAAGAAATAATCTGGCACGGAGGGGATAGAAGACAATTCTGGATGGAGAAAACCTCAAATGCCAGAATAAAGAGCTTAAACTGTGTTCAATAGCTGAGAATCACATTACGTAGCTGTATTTAAAAAGAAATAAGCTGGGGCTCCGGCCCCGGGAACCCTTGGTGTTCCTGGGCCGGGGGCGGGCCGCGGGGCACGGGGCGCGGGGTGCGGGGCGCGGGGTGCGGGGCGCGGGGCGCGGGGCGAGGGGGCTGGATGCCGGGCGGCCGGCTGAGCGCGTCCTGCTGTGGGTCTGCAACGGAGGCCTCAGCAACCTGCTCTTCCGCTGCTCGCTGCCGGACCACCTGCCCAGCGTTGGCGAGGAGCCCCGGGAGGTGCTGCTGCGGCTGTACGGGGCCATCCTGCAGGGTGTGGACTCCTTGGTCCTTGAAATTGTGATGTTCGCCATACTTGCAGAGCGGTCGCTGGGGCCCCAGCTCTACAGAGTCTTTCCAGAGGGCCGGCTGGAACAGTACATCCCAGTAGGAGCCCGGCCCTGACCTACCCGAAGCACCTCCTTTCCCCCCTACCCCCTTCCCAGTGTCTGCCTTCACATCCCTCACCCCAGAGCCAGCCACTGAAGACACATGAGCTTCGAGATCCAGTGTTGTCTGCAGCCATTGCCACGAAGATGGCCAAGTTCCACAACATGGAGATGCCTTTCACTAAGGAGCCCCACTGGCTATTTGGGACCATGGAGCGGTACTTAAAGCAGATCCAGGACCTGCCCCCCACTGGCCTTCCCCAGATGAACCTGCTGGAGATGTACAGCTTGAAGGATGAGATGGGCAAGCTCAGGAAGTTCCTAGACATTACCCCATCACCAGTGGGTCTTTTGCCACAATGATATCCAAGAAAGGAACATTCTGCTGCTCTCGGAGCCTAAAAGCACTGACAGGCTCATGTTGGTGGACTTCGAGTACAGCAGCGATAACCACAGGGGCTTTGACATTGGGAACCATTTTTGTGAGTGGGTTTATGATTATACTCATGAGGAGTGGCCTTTCTACAAAGCACAGCCTGCAAACTACCCCACTCAAAGACAGCAGCTCCATTTTATTCACCACTACCTGACAGAGGTAAAGAAAGGTGAGACCATCTCCCAAGAGGAGCAGAGGAAACTGGAAGCAGATTTGCTGGTGGAAGCTAATCAGTATGCCCTGGCATCTCATTTCTTCTGGAGACTCTGGTCCATTCTTCAGGCATCCATGTCCACCATAGACTTTGGTTACTTGGAGTATGCACAGTCTCGGTTCCAGTTCTACTTCCAGCAGAAGGGCCAGCTGACCAGCTTCCACCCCTCATCCTGACTCCACCTCCGACTCCTTGGATTTCTTCTGGAGCCTCCAGGGCAGGACCTTGGAGGGAGGGGCACAGGGGAGGCCCTGGGGACTGGGCTGAGCCCCACCGAGACAAGGGTTAAGGAAGCTGACCTCCACCTGACCCCGGGTTCGAGCAGGTTCCCACCACAGGCAAGGGGGCAGAAGCCCTGGCACATGTACCATAAGACAAACGAGCTGCGTCCCTCACACACACACAAAAAAAGAAATAAGGCAGCAAAGATAAAGCACAAGCTATAGGTATAGAAAACACCTGGAAAGATAATTCACCACAATGTCAGCAATGATTCTCTCTAGGCAGATGACATGTGCTACCTGTGTACTTTTCCTTTCTTTTTTACAGACCTAATTTTTCTGTTTTAATGAATTTTTACTATCTTTGTAATGAAAGAAATAATAATGCAAGTTACTATATGAAACATGAATAGCAGGATTTGGGAACTGCCAACCGGCTCGCTTTGTGATGGTTGGTCTCATCCATGAGGAAGGGGTTAGGAAAGGAGACCATGTAAGATTCAGGATCAGGGATCAGCATCTGTCACACTGGAGGATCCTTGGGAACCTACCCACACTCACACTTCAGACAAGGGAGATGAGGTCTGCTGAAGGACAGACTTGCACAAGGACATACAGCCCTCTGAGAGGTCAGGATTCAAGCTCAGCTCCTGCTTTCCACTCAGGATCCCCTCCCCTTCCCCTGCTGCTTACCACCTCCCATAACCTGTGTGGCCAGAAGCTCGCCACACGCAACAAGGACGCCCAGCTCTACAGGGTTCCATAGGCAGTGCCAAGTCCTATTGGTGGGCCTGCCTTTCCACAGGTCAAGGTCAAATTCTCTCCATCACACTAAGACATACTGTAAAGTTCAACTTGGAAAAGGAAACCACAGAATATCAGGATTTTCATATGATTGCACTCAACAGTTCTCAAAATGCAGTGCCAGGACGCATGGAAGTCCTCATGGCCCTTTTAGTGGGTTTGTGAAGTCAAACTATTTTCACATTACACTAACAGTAAGGTAGAATTTGGCTTCCATACTCCTGTTCTTGCATGAGCATACAGAGGACTATTCCAGAGGTGACCTGACATGTGATGTTACAGCAGATTGGATGGAGCTTCTAAAGTGGTTGATGAATGATGAAAAGACAAGTGCCAGTTTTATTCTATGGAATCTATTCAACTGGATGTAAAGGCAGAGATGAGAACCCAGCTGTCTCCTGTTCAAGAGACGTTAAATTGCAAAATATAAAACAAAGCCACTCTTTTCGTTATTTATTCTAATTTTTTAATTAGAAAATAGAGCTATTTTTAATTGTTAGGTTTACTGTTTGTTGTGTTACTTTACTGAGCTCATAAATACATCTAAAACTTGTCTTTTCTAATTTATAATATCATAAATATTGACTGATATAACCAATGTAAATAAAAAGAACTTAGAATCTCCACTAATTTTTAAGAGTATAAAGAGGTCCTATGACAAAAAATTTCAGAACCTCTAACTGGACTTTCCAGCTTATCGCCCTGTACTGCTCCCTGTCCTTGTCCCCTACTTAGAGCCAATGGTCCTCCTCTCTCATCCCTTATGTTCTCAGACAGACACCTAGCACATTCTACCAGATGCATTTCTCTCTCTCTCTCTCTTCTCTCTCCCCCTTCACTCCTAGCTCTGCTCTTGGCCCCAGGCAGGGCTGAGCTGACAGTGTTCTGGGCACAGCATGGCTTTCTCCCTTCTCCCCTGCTTTCCTGCCACTTCCTGCAGCCCTGGAGCTTGTATCCTGCAAGCTATTGTGTATCCTGTCTTCCTTCCTTCCAAGTCCTACTAAAACATCCCATAGCAGATTCATGTCGATGCGTGGTGAAAAGCACCACAATATTGCAAAGTAATTAGCCTCCAATTAAAATTAATTAATTAATTAAAAAAATAAAACAGCCATTCTCCCGAGAGACTGGCCCTCAAACCTCGGTAAGGGGGTCACAGACTGAGGAACCTGATAGAGTGAAGCTCACACATGCCTCTTCATCATTCAGCCACCATTTCAAGAGCCCTAGCTCCACGTCAGACACTGAGGATCCAAAGACGAGAAAGAAATGGGAAATGAAGATGAGCTAGCAGTTCTGTCTAGGAAAACTGGGCAATGCTTCAGAGAAGATGTGACATTTGACATGAGTTATACACAGTGAGGAGGTGCATATGGGGTGAAAAACTGAAGATGTTTTCCGGGTGAGAGAAGAGTCCTTTCGCCATCACACAAATGTGAAAATGCACAGCATGCTTAGGGAGTTAAATAGATCAATGTGGGTAGACTCCTATGTGCATATGTGTGTGTGAGTATATGTGTGTGAGTGCGTGTGTTGTGTGCATGTCTGTGAGCATGAGTGTACGGTTCTGTGTGCATGTGTATGCATATGCCTGAGTGCATGCACGCATACGCATGTGTGACTATGAGTGTGTGCCTTGTATGCATACATGTGTGCACGTGTCCATATGTGTGTTTGTGTGTAAACATGGTAATGACGAGGCACGAGCGTCTCTTGGGAGAGAAAGGAAGAAGTAGTGGGAAAGGGAATTGGGCTAGATGCCTTACACACATTCTCTAATCCTCATCACAACCTAGCAACATGGCTTTCATGGTACCCATTCTACAGAAAGGATTAGTGAATTGTTCAAGGACAAATCAGTAACCGGTGATGAAACTGTAACTCAGGTCAAACCTCTAACCAGCCCCAACCACAAGGACCTGAGACTTGGGAAACTCAGCTCTTCCACGTGCCTACCTCTCAAGTGGTATCTCATTGAACCCCTGAATGTCTGACATTCTGCTGATAAAATCTCAGGGGACCACACTTATCCCCCAGAGAGTTCCTCCAGCCTGCACAGGGCAACTCTGCACCTCAGCCACTAGAGAAGAAGCTAGTACTTTTTTACAAAGCTTTTCTTGCAATTTAGAGCACCAATAGGACAACACAAACCAGGATTTCAGTCTTTTGGGACAGCCTGTCTGTAAATGAAGCAGGAGGTCAAGATTTGAGGAAGTTGGGAAGGAGTTCTATCACATCCTCTCTGCTGAACTGGGTCACCGAGTGCGTGGGTTAGCTCCACACAGATGGTCCGGGTGCTGCTGGGCTCACTGGCCAGGGCTCTCCTGGCCTGCTCCTGTTAAACCACTTACTGAACAGTGCTGACTTGGACTCAGTGCACCCCTGCATCTAATTCAGCAAAGTGAAAAAGAGGGTCTCCTCCTTCTATCAGATATTAGGATGTGTTTCCTGTGCCAGACACTACAATCTCTCACTTAAATATGCATGTTTTCTATAGGCTATACTATATTTTCTGTATCATTTTATATAGAGTAAAACTGTGCATCACATATTACATATTTCATCCACATTTACTATACATTTACACAGAAATATTTTATATATTTAATATATTTAATGAAATACATCTTTATATACTTGGTAATATAATTAATAAAATGAAATATTTTCTATGTTTAATACAAAAATATTATATGTTATTCATCCCATGTGACTTATTACCTGTTTTATTTTTAGTACCATCATTTGAATCAGTTACTTATCACCCCATTTTCAGACAAGAAATCTGAAGCCCATCAGGCTTAGATAAATTGTCTATACAGTCCTGTTATTAGGAAGCGACAAACAGAATGCAAACTTACAATTCTCTGAAACTAGAATCATGCCCTTTTTCTCGGTGTCAGCTCTTTGGATGGGTCTCATGCTCAGTCACAACTAGGATGTGAGCAGAGGCAGCGTGGACCCCACGGCCTCGCCTCCAGGCATCCTCTGCTCTGCTCTGCACCAAGCCTGTCTCAGCTGGGCCCAGCCACTGCCATCCCTACATAGCCCGAGGGTGATAGCAGCCCTTTGGAAATCCTGGCCTGAAATCGGTCAGCGAAGTATGGCTCATCCAGAAATACGATATTACAGAGACCTTAAAAGCATGTGTACAAAGTGTTTTTATGGTCATATGTAAAGTAAATGGTCCTATGTAAAATAAAAAATAATAGACACATTGGTATTTCTAGCATGAGATCAACAATGCAAAATAAATAAATAAATAAATAATCACAGAGGAAAAGACAAATTAGGGAAGTTACGTACTGCTGACAGTGGTTATTTCTGGATGATGGCCTTATGGGTGCCTGTTTCTTCTTCTGACTTTTCTATAGTTTGCAATCTTTCACAATAGACACACACGGCTTTACAATGGGATAAGGGGGTGATATTTAAAACCTGACTTGCCTTGAAAACTGTGTGAGCCCCTTCCCCCTGCGCACTTGAAAGAGCCCAGGTCTGGACCACGGTTCCCCATCTGCAGAGCCTGCCCTGCAGAGCCTCTCAGTGGGAGCTCCGCGCTTGGGAAAACACTGCAGCCCTGCGTGGGCCTCTGGTTTGATGTCTCTGCCCTCCCTCTTGTTCTCCCTTCTCGCTTCACCTGCATTTCCCTGGAGAAGGTACAGACTGCAGCCTGAATCCAATCTTCCCTCCCAGCCAGTCTAAATTGCTCAGCTCCACAGTCGCCGCTGAACCAGACACCAAGCTTAACTGCCTGGCAAAACAAGCCTGCCCCGAAACAGACCTCATCCCTGAGGGGCTCAGAGAATGCCCTCCTCAGGCCCGTTATTGGCAAGGGTGCAACCCTCTCAGAGAAGAAGACCAGAAAGGCACCCAAGAACCCAGAGTGTAAAATGGACTGTGCCCACCCCTCCCTCTTTGTGCATTGCTGTCACCCAGGATCACATATGGGACACCACCAACTCACTTCTCCCTTCCACAAGTATTTAATCAGTGCTTCCCAGGTGGTTCTGTGGTAAAGAATCCAACTGCTAATGCAGGAGATGCAGGTTTGATCCCTAAATAAGGAAGATCCCCTGGAGAGGAAAATGGCAATCCACTCCAGTATTCTTGCCTGGAGAATTCCATGGACAGAAAAGCCTGGTGAGCTACAGTCCATGGGCTCCCAAAATGTCAGACACGACTGAGCAACTATCACTTTCACTTTCCTACAGGCGAAGCTGAGTAGCCCCTGCCTGGAGGAGGTCAAGTTCCACTGGGAGATAGGCTTGTGACAACAAGCTGCATGAACAGAGGGATCTGCACCATGTCCATGGAGCAGCAGTGGGAGGAGCAGGCCCTGCATCTGGGAAAGGCTGGTCAGGAGCAGTTGCACCTGAGCTATACTCTTGAAAGATAAGGAGTGACTGGACAAAAGAGACATAGGTCAGCATTGTGTGCAATGAAAACAGCATGACCAAAGAAGCAGACACACAAAATCAGAGCATGTTTCAGATCCCTGAAGGGAAATAAGACGGTTATGGGAGCTGCAAAGGTGCCAATCCTGTCTGCAGGGCTCAGGAGGTAGAAGTCCATCCTTTTGGCCAGCAGAGCCAGCCGTGTCCCTAAGTGGAGGAGCTGTGACAGCGGCAGTGCAGGAGAGAAAGCTAGAAGACAGATCAGCCCCCAGGGGTTGCAGTCGATACGTGGTCTGCCCAGCTCCGCAGCACTGCAATGGAAATCCACCACAGAGCAGAGGTTTGCTCTGCCCTGGTCTGCTAATGAGCAGTGACATAAACAGGGCACATTTTAGACCCTTTCACAGTCCCGGCCCTGTGGGAGAAATTGCCTGCAGCTGGCCAGGGAGACCCACACCTGGGCACTTGGCACTGGGAACCAGAGGAGTGTGTTAGTCGCTCAATCGTCTTCAACTCTTTGCAACTTCATGTACTGTAGCCCACCAGGCTCCTCTGTCCATGGAATTCTCCAGGCAAGAATACTGGAGTGAGTTGCCAGTCCCTTTTCCAGGGAATCTTCCCAACCCAGGGATTGAACCCGGGTCTCCTTCATTGCAGGTGGATTCTTTATCATCTGAGCCACCAGGGAAGCCCAGCGAACTGGAGAAGCTTAATCCCCTCTTCTTGGAGGCCCTGGTCTATGATTATGAACCTGAAAGAAGCTGGTGGTGCTCCCTGTTTGTCATGGGATAGAGCGCAGAGGGAGCTATTGTGCAAGAAAGGAGGTAAACAATGCCAGAGAAATAGAGGAGAGAAGTCACAATGAAAAGCTGTCTGGGCTCTGCGCTCTCCAATCTCTGGTCCCATTTCTGAGACCCAACTTTAGCCCCAGCCTTCCTTTGCATTCCATGGAGTTGGAAGAAGAGTGATTTTTTTTTTTTTTGGTTAAGGTTTCAAGTTGAAACTCTGTTATTTGTAACCCAAAAGTCCTAATAAAGCTTTATTCAAAAGCTTGAGCAGTGCAGTGGAGCTGAAGAGAATAAGAGTTATTTGGGAACTCCTTAGATGATGAAGTCAACCAGTCAGGAGCCTGGGTGCTTTGTCAATGAGCCAGATTCAATTACTGACAGCTGGCCTCCTTTGCATACCCTCCAAAGGCATCCATGGGCTTCAAAAAGAGAATGCATTGGCTCTTACTGTCTAGGAACCACCCATCCACAAGCAGATGCCTGAACAACTCAGGTAAGATAAGCAAGGCATCCCGGCGTAAGAAGGTGGATGGTCCTGGTCACCCAATGAGCACTCTGGGCCCTACAGCCATTTAGAGGATGGTTGAGTAACTAGCGCCATCAAACATCTCCAGACTGAGTTTTCTGAGGCCCAGGGATAAATGGCATCACCACCTTTGTGGGGAAGCAAGTTGCCTGTAGCCAGTTAATGAGACTTCAGGCACCACTTCAGCCAGGAACAGAGGAAAGATGGCAGAAGCTCCAGAGCAGGATGGAGCTCTATGGCTGGTATAGTTTTTTTTTTTTTTTTTTTTTTTTTTCTTTTCCAGTATTTATTTACTTATTTGGTTGCACCAGGTCTTAGTAGTGGTATGCAGGATCTTTTAGTTGCAGTGGCATGCAAACTCTTAGTTGCAGCATGTGGGATCCAGTTCCCTGACCAGCGATCAAACCCAGGCCTTCTGCACTGGGAGCATGGAGTCTTAACCACTGGACCACCAGGGAAATCCCCCCACCTATGTTTTTAAATGTCACTCATGAGTCACTGATCCCTTCAATTAGAAACCTCTGTACTCACACTTCATCTGCCAAGTTTAGTAGCTTCATCTTGAAGCTTGGGAAGTTTTCCATCTTTAAAAAAAAAATCTTACCCAAATTTTTCATCTGATCCAGATTTCCAGATTTCAGTGCAGCAGCATATTGGTTGGCCTCATTTAAGAGAACAGGAAGAGGGCTCAGCCAAGCTTCAGCCTGGCACAATTTAGCACAGGCATCTTCTGGAAACAGGCTCCACACTAAAGTAAAGGTGTAGCTTTCCCAGGTGGATGGAGTTCAGCCAACTCTGACCTAAACCAGGTATGCTGGGTGAATAGGGAAGATTTGTACAGCCTGGGCAGAGGGCCACTGGGAGAAGCCCATTTCTTCTTGGCCATCACCCCAAGTCCCTCCTTCCCCTGGGTTTCTAAAGAAGCAGTTTCCATTTCAGCCGAGACAAAGACCTACTTCCACTCACAAGATCAGACCATGGGGGTGTAGCAGAATTTTTCCTTTTGATAACATCCCAAAGGTTCAGGAAATAGTTAAGCATAAATGTCCTTCTTCCCTAAGATAAAAGGTCGTGCTTCTGCTCTTGCAGAATGGAAGAGAAAAAAAAAACATTTTTTCCTCTCTCTGATTGCAGGTAGAATAAACTATTAGGCCAGTTATCCTGATTTGTACAGAAATTCTCTCCCTGCTTGGGCCCCCAAACCGTTTTCTAATGAATACCCTGAAGCTGTTTCACTGAAGCAGCCTCAAAGCTCAGAGCAGACATGACATGTGGACCCCACTGGAGGGGTCCACGCAGCTGCCAAGACTGCAGGCTGGAAGGAGGTGCTGTTGATTCGATGAAGGTGGCCTCTGCGACCCATCAAAGTGTCCATCTTGTCTCTTCCATGGGGTGTGCAAAGCCCCTCAGGGTGCCTGTCAGCTGCCAACATGCAGGTTCTTTTTATCTCCTCTGATGAAGTTGCTCTCCTCTGTGCATTCACTGAATGTTTACTGGACACTTAGTATGTACCAGATGCCCTCATCGTTGTTTCTTTCTCCACTCCAAAGCAGATGATTCCACCATAATGGAAAAAAGTGAAGAGGAACTAAAGAGCCTCTTGATGAAGGTGAAAGAGGAGAGTGAAAAAGCTGGCTTAAAACTCAACATTCAAAAAACAAAAATCATGGCAACCGGTCCCATCACTTCATGGCAAATAGATGGGGGAGAAGTGGAAGCAAGTGGCAGATTTTATTTTCTTGGCTCCAAAATCACTGCACATGGTGACTACAGCCATGAAATTAAGACGTTTACTCTTTGGAAGAAAAGCTATGACAAACCTAGACAGTGTATTAAAAAGCAGAGATATCACTTTGCTGACAAAGGTCTGTCTACTCAAAGCTATGGTTTTTCTAGTAATCATGTACAGATGTGAAAGTTGGACCATAAAGCAAGGCTCAGTGCTAAAGAATTGATGCTTTTGAACTGTGGTATTGGACAAGATGCTCAAGAGTCCCTTGGACTGCAAGGAGATCAAACCAGTCAATCCTAAAGAAAATCAACCCTGAATATTCATTGGAAGGACTCATGCTGAAGCTTAAGCTCCATACTTTGGCCACCAGATGTGAAGAGTCAACTCATTGGAAAAGGCTCTGATGCTGAGAAAGATTGAAGGCAGGATGAGAAGGGGGCAAAAGAGGATGAAATGGTCAGATGGCATCACCAACTCAATGGACATGAGTTTGAGCAAACTCCTAGAGAAAATGAAGGACAGGGAAGTCTGGTGTGCTGCAGTCCACGGGGTCACAAACAGTCAGATATGACTCAGCAACTGGACAATGACAACCACTCGGAAGCAGCCAAGAGTTTTCAGGACTCCAGTTCCTTCGCCCCTCAAACACCTCCAGTGAAGAATGCCACATTAAGACCATGATGAATATCCTGTCCAGCTTTGTCCAGAGTCAGCCAAATGGTCAGCTTTGTGGGGTCAGGCAGAACCAGCCAAGAAAGAGACACTGGGGACTGTAGCTGCACCTTGAGATGGACTCAGAGAAAGCTGCCTGCTGGAAGCCCAGCTTCCTCACCAGCACCAGGGCTGGCCCCTTCTAGAAGCTCAGGGGACCCCAAGAAGATGTACTGCAGCTCCTCCCCTCACAAGGTGCCACAGCCTCTCCCTGTACTACTGCAGGTCCTAGCTCCACACCTGGGAGCCTACACCTCAAGGGCAGACCCAGCCTGCCAGGACAAGGGAGACCAAGACATTTAGATTACTCGTCACCTCCACAGGGTCCCCTCTATCTCCCTGTCTCCTCCATGCAACACAGGTAGGGGACCAAGCCCTCTCAGTAATACGGAAGCAAAGACCCCATGCAGCAAGGAACTCACCACAGGAACACAAGGCCTGGGGCGGTCGGCCACTGAGAGTCAGGCTGAGGGAGAAGCTGAGCAGGTGATGATGAGGCTGACTTCACCAGGGCCCCCGGGGATGCAAATTCTAGGTGGGCCAATACCACAGAGCCTCTTCAAACCAATTTTTTAAGCTTATTCAACATGGTAGAATAAGAAAGCAAAACAAATTTTCTGTTAAGACAAATCATATGCTTCTTTCTCTTCCGAAGAAAAGATTACTTGTATCTACAGAACATTGCATAACATTTTAACAAATTTGAGATTGTCTCTCTTGATTCTCAATTTTTCTGCACCTTTCTCAAAAGCATTAGTTACACTCACAGGAGATGAAGATAACTCACAAGGAAACAGCTATAAAATCTGGTTGAAGATATATTTAAAAGTTGTTTTTCTCTGGCATTTACCTCAGCAAAATATTTTGTTGGCTGTCATTCTCGTTCTCGGCTTGGATGTTTATTTGTTTATGGGGCTGTGCAATTTTCTGAAAATACACCTTCTTGAATTTAAAAATTAGAGAAAAAATAACTGCCTTCTTTCTGGTAGTCATGTATCCTTGGGCCTCAGGATTTCAGGCAACACTGACTGCCAGCTTCAGATGGCTGTCTGATCCTTGGTCTCAGGCTTAGGTCCTAAGACCTCAAGTCTTAGGCTGTGGTCCATGGTTGCTACATCTGGTTTATTTACTTGCATGTCACAAAATTTACGCTAGAGACAGATCAGCTCTGGAAGGCCAAGGGCTAAGGGGAGAGAAATATTCTGGTGTGTGTGTAACGTCTAAACTGTGTGTAGGATATTGTGTAGTATCTTGTGCTTGTGTGTTTTATGTGTGCTCAGTTACTCAGTCTTGTCCGACTCTTTGTGACCCCACGGACTGTAGCATGCCAGGCTCCTCTGTCCATGGAATTTTCCCAGTAAGAATACTGTTAGAAAATTGTTATAATACACTGTTGAGAGGCTGGGGAGGGCATTTTCGCCTGCAGAGGATGGGGAAGATAGGGTGACAGTACTTTATATGAAAGCCCCTGAGTCCTCAGCCCCTGCTCCATGGGCCCCACCATCAACCCCTCAGCTCCTGGTCCTCAGAGGCCTTCTCTGCAAGCTCAGCTGTCTGTCAGGTATAGTTTTCTCCCTTCCATCCCTGTAATTCCACAGCCAACATGGTAACTGGACTCTGGCAAGATGATCTTATATTCTGAAATTGTGTCCTTGATGTTGGCATTAAAATGTTATTCTTTATATTACGTGATGAAGATTTAACACCTAAGTTTTTTTTTAATGCTAATATTTGCTAAGATAAATGGTTGGGATGGCATCTAAAATTCTTTTTGGAAATGGAACTGGCCCATGAAAACCAGATCTGGAGATTTCTAATACAAGGGAGTGTATTGACTTGAATTCCTACAGGCATGGCCGGGAACCCCAGACTCTGTCCACAGGCTGATAGCTTCCAGGGGAGCTGATAGCTTCCACTGGCCTTCACTTCCAGGGGAGGCCTTAGTTTCCACATCCTTCAAAGCACAAAACTTAAGTAGATTTTGATTTAAAAAAAAAAAGACAAAAAAAATCTGGATAATGATTGGGGACATCTGTGTATAGATTGAGTTTTAAATGATATTGTGATATTATTAACTTCCTCAAGTATAAAAGTAGTATGTGGTTCCATGGGAGAAGTTACTTATTTTCAGGAGATACACGCGAAAGTATTTAGAGGTGAAGTTTTATGATGCCTGCAATCTTCTGTGAGATGGTTCAGAGGGGAGAAAAAGATGGAGCAAGAAGCAAACTCGGCAAAATGTTAACAATTACTGAACCCAGGTGAGAGATGTATATGTGTTCACTATGCTATACTGTTAAATTCCCTATACTTTACAGGTTGGCATAATAAAAAGTTATGGGGAAAGACTTTAAATAAACACCCCATTTTCTGATTTGGGGCAGATTAAATAAAACAGTATATCAGAGAAATTCCTGTCTGAGAATAGGGAACAGAAGGGCAAACCTGGGACCCAGCCAGTCACTCTTCTCAGGAGTCCCCTCTTTTTCCCACCAAAACAATAAGGCACCAGAAGAAGGCCTTGGTGAAATCTTGCCCGGGAGACTCATCTCCCTTTAGGATATTCTTGATTTTCAACCCTACCAGTAAGCTCACAAATGTGCTTCTGGGATCCCAAGGTACTTAAACTTTATGTATGTTTGCAGCTGTTTACATAGCCAAAAAGTCCAAGAAATAACAAAGGATTTCTAAATCAATTAGAGATAGAGAGAAAGAGGAGGAGGAAGAAGAAGAGGAAATGGGGAGAAAGGAGAGAAAACCCCCTGACAGGTCATGGGTCATTGGAAGATTTTCTGAAGCCCAGATAATCAGACCAGAAGCAGAATAAAAGATGTCCATTCCCTTAGCTTCACTACCAACGTTGTTTATTGCTAATCCTTCTTGTTAATGTTCTTAAGTTACAGCATATATTTCTACCTTTATGAAAGCCTATACATTCTCTTTCAGAATGACCTATTTATGGTCCTTGACCATTCGTGAGCTGAATGTATGCCCAGGTCTGGAATCAACACATCAGATAGGTGACAAACTGACCTCCAGATGACCGGTGGTGGAGGTGAGGGTATACCCTGGGCCTGGGGGAGATCTGAGGGTTCAAGGAGGGGAGCCAGGATGACTGCTCAGGCAGGAGGCAAAGACAGTATGTTTCTTGCCATCTGATGCTCTGGTCCTTCCCCAAATAGGAATGCTCTGATCTTAAACCCAACTTGCAAAACTGAGTAGAGGATCAAGGGAAGGTAGAGCCCTAGAGCACCTGTGACATCTGCTATGTCAGGAAGTCCCTGAAAGGGCTCCTCTGTATCCAAGAGGAGAGGGAAGGTAAGCCCAGCCGAGGGCTACTGCAGCAGTCTCTGACTAAAGACCAGGAAGTAAGTATGAGGACCAAACTGCCTTGGCCAGAGCCCCTGACAATAGTCCATGACTCCCCTCTAGACCGCAGAAGGCAATGGCACCCCACTCCAGTGCTCTTGCCTGGAAAATCCCATGAATGGAGGGGCCTGGTGGGCTGCAGTCCATGGGGTCGCTAAGGGTCGGACACGACTGAGCGACTTCACTTTGACTTTTCACTTTCATGCATTGGAGAAGGAAATGGCAACCCCTCCAGTGTTCTTGCCTGGAGAATCCCAGGGACGGGGGAGCCTGGTGGGCTGCCGTCTGTGGGGTCGCTCAGAGTCGGACACGACTGAGGCGACTTAGCAGCAGCAGCAGCCCCTCTAGACAGATGTTAAGTTTCTCATTCTTAGTCTAAGATCGCAGCCAAGAACCACTCCAAAGAGACCTGCCAGTGGAATTAGAGACTAAAACTTTCCACTGAGATGGTGGAAGCATGGTTCCCTGGATCCTGACTCTTCCATGAACTCTGAGAGGGGTCTGAGAGCCCATCTCATTTCCTTTATATTCTTGGCTCTTCCCAAATGGAGCCATCAGTGCCATTGCCTGCAGAGCCCAGCCCCAGTGCTAACCTCAGGACTTCAGGAGCAGGGGTTGCCAAGTCAGAGCTAGCTCCTCCTAACTCCCCCCTTCAACCCTTGTTGGTTTAGTCTAGGTTCTCTCTGCAGAGAAGCCTCCTCTTCCTTTTCACATTCTCCCATTTCCCTGGTCCCTCCCAGCTTTCAGGTCCATGTTTAAATTGTTCATAGCCCAGCATCGATTCCATGCTGAGAAGCAACAAAGGGCAGGGAGAGGTCTCCAGCAGATAGTCACAGAGGGTCTCTAAAGCCCCATCCCACAGGGAACTGAATTCCAGAGATTGTGGTCATCACCCTTCATTTCTAGTCAGTCCTTTCCCTTCTCTGCAATGTCACGTTCAATATTCTGTCTCCATTTTCATGGTCATCTTCATGACTCTGGGATTGGCTCTCTCTTCTGAACCATCACTGTGGTTTGCCAGTCTTTTGCTCGCATGTTCACTGAATTAGCATGCATTGAGCTGAGACTGCAGGCCAGGACCTGCGCTAGGCACTAGAGAACATGCTTCACTGCAAATCAGGGAGCAAGTGATGCCAGGCGGACTGCCTCAAAAATCAGCACGAACTTGTCACTTTCCTACTGAAGATCTCTAGACCATTCCCTTTATCTCATGAAACACCCAGTGTTGATCACTTAGTCATGTCCAACTCACTGTGAACCCATGGACTGTAACCCTCTAGGCTCCTCTGTCCAAGAATTTTCCAGACTGGAGTAGGTTGCCATTTCCTTCTCCAAGGCCCAAGGTTACTAAGAAAGAAACTAACCAGTGTTAGTATATCCTTTCTCAGTCCCCCTCTCCAGAAACACAAGTCCAGCCATGTTCCTGAGACTCTGATCTGTCTTTACCTCCACCTCTCTCTATTCTTGAGATAGTTTAAGAGTTTTGTGTGAGTGTAGGGGTGCATGTGTGTGCATGCCAGTTTATATGCTTACATGTTTGTGGGATGTGTGGGTATATTTGGGTGTGTATGTTTTAGGTCCTTCAAAGGGAACTGATATTTAGTTGGTCCTATAAAAGAAGAGAATAAAAGTAAGAGTTTTTTAAGACAGAAGCAGAAGCAGGCAGAGAGGAGGCAGGAATAAGAACCCCAGAGCTGCCTTAAGGAGCTGGATAATCAGCGAAACCACCATACCAAAGATGGACGTGGGTCCTCTCTCAATTTTTTTCGGACACCAGATGTACCTGAAATTCCTTGATGAAACCCTGGAGGAGGGAATGAAGTCTCATTATAATTGCTACCAGGTCTCCTGCCAGCAGACAGGCAGGGGGTCTCTGAGCAAATTAAATCTGATTTAGAGAAATAAAGGAACATGGCATGTCACACCTTCTGCTGCTGTGGACCAACTGTCAGGATAGGTCAGAACTCCCTGGTTGAATGCTTGCAACCCTGCATAATCAGATCCCAACCTGCATTTCTAGTCTAACCCACCCCTCCACCAACTAACATCTAGCACATACCATCTTTACACATACCTTGTGCTTTCTCACACTTTTGCCTTTACAAATTCATTTCCTCAGAAATGGAATGCACTTCATCCCTTTGCCATCTGTTGAAATACTTCCAGGTCTCAAACTCATGGGGCACCTATTTTAAGGCACACAACTGGATTTTATCTCCAGACTGAAATGCTCTCTCCCTTGTTTGTACCCCCATCTATGCTTGTCGCTCCCCCTGTGACATTTGTCACAGTCTGTCTCAGTAAAGAGAACTGCACACTCGCCCCCACTCCCCTACCAGATTGAAAACTCCTTAATGAAAATATTAGCATGAATTTCATTCTATATGAACTTTCAGTGCCTAGGGCAGTATCCTGTACAACACAGATTCATAGTAAATCTTTGCTCAATGCATTAACAAATGATTCTGTGAGTGAACAGACAAATAGAAGTTGGGTGACATGGATGGATGAGGTGGTCCTATAATCCTACATATGAAGCAGAAACAAAGCTTAGCTTTGCCTGGCCCTAACTTAGTGTCCAAAAAGACCTCCCCATGCAAGAGTGAAGCCCAGGATTGGGAAGACCTTACCTATGATGATGGGGTGGGGACTGGAGAGTCCTGAACAGATATTTCTGCTCTTTGAGTTTGAGAAGACATGGGTTTGACTTCATTTCTCAGTTCCTATGTAGATGGATTTCTGGCTTTTTGCCCAGGAAGGCTGGGTGGAAATCAAACCTTCCTATAAGAGGGACAAATAAGCATTGGGGAACCAGGAAGCAACCCTGACAGGCCTTTCGCCACTGTCCTGAACCCAGAGGAAAGGGAGCCTGGAAAATAAGTCACAATCTAAGTGGCTTTTTTGTGGAATGTGGTACTTCTGCACAGCCTGCACTGTGATACCAACAAATCCATTGAGTCTCTAGCAAAGAAAGGCAGCAGGGAAACTTACCAGACTCCATCTTGGAAATTCCAGAAAGCCTCTGGGCTCTTAGCACTATTGTTGTACTGAAAAAACATATCAAGAGCCATATCGTTATATGTCATACGGTTCTAGTCACCTTCAGTAGGTGGGGGGAGAGGACGAAGGAAGATAACCGAGTCAGAAAGAGGAGGCTAAGAGAAGACATGGAAGCAGAAGTAAGGGACAGAAGAAAATATGGCCTCAGAGCATGAAACAGAGAAGGAACTCAGACCTGCCTGGCACATTTAGAGATGGAAGGATGAGGTCAATGATACCTTCATCTGACTCTGCCAGAGCAAGGTTAGTATGCTTTGGGTGGGTCACAGGTGGGAACTATTATTCAATGAATGTATTGTTTCTATTCAATAATTGGAGACCAGGAAGAAACTCACATCTGCTGAATGTGCACCTGTGCTGTGCCACTGACTCACTGAATTCTCAGGACCTTGTGAAGTACTAGCCTTCCTATCTAAACACAGGGAAGGGGAACTTGATGAGGCCGGCTGAGTGATCCAAGGTCACCCAGCCAGGAAGCAGCAGTGTCAGAATCCATCTTCATTCTATCCCACCCCAAACACACATTGACAAACCAGTGCCACAGCTCATTGTGTCCTAGCCCACAAAGCAGATCCGCTGTGTATTACCTATCTCCTTTAAAACGCAAACCTTGCAGAGTTTTATATTAAAAATAAGAAATATATCTTGAGACTATTAAATGATACCACATTCAGGGAACAGAAGTACAGGTCCAAGGATCCTGCTGATCCAGATAATGACAACAGAAAACAGGAAGCAGAATGTCACTTTGTTATTGGTGGTGCCAAGACCCCACAGAGTAGACATCTAATAAATCAAGTTCCAACATTTGGCTTAAGATTGAGCCCAAGACAGTCCTTCAAATCTATTCTACGTCAGAAAACAAACCTTGTTCCCTTATTATCATCTGTTCACCACATGAGCTATGATCAGGATCCTCCAGCAAGAGTGAGTGATCTTACAGAAGGTAACATGAAAATGCCACAGGGGACTTCCGCATTCCATGTATAGTCACATGGCCACCAGAGAATAATGAGCTTGCCCCCTAGCAAACCAGGAAAAATCAGTGTCTTTCTTCTTCCTCGGTCAAAGAAAACCTAAGAAGATTGTAAGCTGAGAGAAAGGCTTGGCACAATGGGAAGGTTAACAGTGTGTTTCCAATCCTACTTTAACAGTCAGCTATTTTAATAGCATGAAGGGCTCCCCAGGTGGCCCTAGTCGTAAAGAACCTGCCTGCCAATGCAGGAGACATAGAGATGCCAATTCGATCCCCAGATTGGGAAGATCCCCTGGAGGAGGTCATGGCAACCCACTCCAGTATTCTTGCCTGGAGAATCCCATGGACAGAGGAGTCTGGAGGGCTGTGGTCCATGAGGTCACAAAGAGTTGGACATGACTGAAGTGATTAAGCATGCAGTAGCACGAAAAATGGACCCAAAGACTCACGGCACGTTTGTGAATGGTAATGACACTCAGAGAGGCAACAAAAGATGGTTTGGGTAGGAAAAAACTAGCAATGTGAAACAAATAGTGTGTCTGATCAGGGATTGAAAGAGGTTCATCCTATTTATCCTACCCCTGAGAGAGGAATAAGTTCACCTCCCTTTGCTGAAAACAAAGGGGAAAATGTAAACTGAGGCAGCTAACTTAGTGCCATCATGAGTCATACTCACTAGAGTGACCAGAAATGTGAGCCTTCCTGCTCCCAGGACAGAGCTTCCTTGTATAGTTAGAGCCAGTAGGTAGGACAGGTAGATTCAGAACACCCAGTAGGATAAACCACAGAGAGGAAGTGCCCAAGAGTTTTCAGTATCTTGAGGCCCGTGAACTCCTTCCTCCTTATCCTCAAGTCAAACTTGTCCACATATATATGGAGTCATTAGACTCTCCAAGGGCTCCTCTCAAACTGAAAAGTCACATTTATTAATACAGGGATGTTTAAACATTGACCGGATATTGATGTTTAAAGTATTATTATTAAATTCTTAGATGTAATGATTATGTTTATAATGATTATTTATGATTATATTTTCTAACATCCATATTACTTGTCATGGATTTGCTTCAAAAGTATTCAAAAAGAGGGACTTCCCTGATTGTCCAGGGGCTAAGACTCCATGCTTTCAATGCAAGAGTCCCAGGTTCTATCCCTGGTAGCAGAACTAGATCCCACATGCTGTAACTAAGGGTTTGCAAGCCACAACTAAGACCTGGTGCAGCCAAATATATAAATATTTTTCTTTTTTAAGAAGAGTATTCAGAAAAAGAAATGCAGTTGATCATGCTTGATAACTGAAAAGCTAAGTGATGAATACACAGAGAATATGAGTTTCTCTTATCCATTTTTGTTTTAATTATTAAAGTGGTCAAACACAAAAGTTTTGAAAAATAAAAAGATAGTGTCTTCCACTTTTTCATGCCTGTCTTGCTTACTGTATTGTTGACCTAGATCTATTTTTCTGATTCAGCTGAATCAGTACATTCTAATTCTATTCCTAAGACAAGGATCATACCCAAAACATTTCTAAACACAAACATCTGATAAGATCAATTCCCCAATCATATTTCCTAACCTAAAAATGTCATACTTAATTTTCTTAAAGTTCTATTTTGATTAGCATCTCTCATTGTCCCCTTCCCAACACCTGTTGCAGGTGTCTTTTCAAACATATGATCATTTCATAAAAGGAACCAACTGCTGAATGGCTCCCTGACTCATTTCCTGTTAATATCCCCCAATCTAGAAGTACTACAACTGTAAGGTTACCAGTGCTTCACTAAATGACAGTGTTGGACAATCACCAGTCAGGAATAGGAGGAGGAGGAGCTGTTTGTGGTACTTTGCCTTCCAGTTGACCTACCTCTATACTCTGTTTTCTGGGCAGAATATTTCATCTCTGTTACCCCTTCATAGTCTTTCCTGGTAGCTCAGCCTGTAAAGAATCTGCCTGCAATGCAAGAAACCCTGGTTTGATTCCTGGGTAACTACTCCAGTATTCTTGGGCTTCCTAGGTGGTTCAGCAGGTAAAGAACCCACCTGCAATGTGGGAGACCTGGGTTCGATCCCTGGGTTGGAAAGATCCCTGGGTTGGAAAGATCCCTGAGTTGGAAAGATCTCCCTGGAGAAAGGAACAGCTACCCACTCCAGTATTCTGGCCTGGAGAATTCCATGGACTGTCCAAGGGCTCAAAAAGAGTTGGATATGACTAAGCAACTTTCACTTTCACCCCTTCGTAGCATTTTCATGGAAAATAAGATAATGCATGTAAGTATTAAAAAGGGGTCCAGACATAGAAAAAGTGCCCTAAATTGGCAAGATTTCTTCCTACTGTAAGAAGCTGAAGCTCCAATATTTTGGCCACCCGATGCAAAGAACTGACTTGTTGGAAAAAGACCCTGATGCTGGGAAAGATTGAAGGCAGGAGGAGAAGGAAATGACAGAGGATGAGATGGTTGGATGGCATCACTGACTCTATGGACATGCATTTGAGCAAGCTCCAGGAGTTGGTGATGGACAGGAAATCCTGGTGTGCTGCAGTCCATGGGGTCGCAAAGAGTTGGACATGACTGAGCAACTGAACTGAACTTCCCACTGGAAACAGAGGCCTGCAAAGACCTCAATGGGACCCCCAGTGGTGGTAAAGAGGAGGTACCCAAGAAGTCAAGGGAGCCCAGAGACAATGTTCAAAGTACAGGTACAATGACTAAGGTGATAAAAGAAGAAAACTACTTAGGATATGGTCAAGTTGGGACAATGAGAAATCTTAGTGACCCACAAAGTAGTCACCAGGTCCCAGAAGATGGGGGGATCGCAGTGAGATGGTGACCCTATCGGGAATATAGGGCTGCTATTCATTCCTGATCTGCTGTCTCTACACACCTGCCCCCAACCTTGTACCTGGCCTCCTGGCACCCACCCCCTGCAGCTCAGCACACTTTGAGCTTCCTCCCCATGTCACTTGCAAACTCCAATTGGCATTTTTCCCTGGCACAACCTCTTTGTGTGCAGTAACCTTATTCATGGGTTTCAGGCAAGACAAAAAAAAGCTTAGATAAATTTCAAAGACCATGAAATCAGATTCTGAGGATGAGATGGTGGGATGGTATCACTGACTTTATGGACATGCGTTTGAGCAAGTTCCAGGAGTTGGTGATGGACAGGAAATCCAGGTGTGCTGCAGTCCATGGAGTCGCAAAGAGTCAGACACGACTAAGCTCCTGCTCCTCCTGCTCCTCCTATTTCTCACCACAGATACAAAGACCTAGAGAATTGTGATCTGTAGGGTCCTGAGACTAGTTCCAAGAAAGAACCTGTCTGCCAATGCAAGAGATGCAGATTCAGTTCCTCGGTTGGGAAAATCCCCTGGAGGAGGACATGGCAACCCACTCCAGAATTCTTGCCTGGAGAATTCCATGGACAGAGGAGCCTGGCGGGCTACAGTCCACGGGGTCACAAAGGTTCAGACACGACTGCAGTGACTGAGCATGCACACAGACCGAACAAGTGCCGCAGCAGCTGCGCTGTGAGGTCTCAGGGCCGACCCGCATGTTACAGGCAGTGTCACACGAACAATGAACCCACTCAATAACCATTCACTCAGAACTGTATCCAAGAGTGCCAGTCTCCTCTTTTCTAGGTAGAAACCAAATCTAGCTGATTTATTTTAAGTGAGAGTTACACAAGTCATCACCAAGTATGGATTTCAGCTTTAAGAATTAATGAAAGGAAAAAATTGCGAATGTGCCCAAACCACAATCCAAATGAAGCTTTGTCCTTGAACAATCGTAATTTAGGATTGTTATCTGTGGGCCTGATAATGAAAAGGAGACTTTATCCAACCCTTTCTCCAAATAATAAAAATTGATTTTTGACCAAGGCCCATCTATTGTTCCGGATCATTAACTCCAGAGAATAAATCATTTTCTGATGCAGTAAAACTGGTTTCTAGGGGTTTGATGTTTCAGGCGGCTGGTAATGCAGAACTGAGAGTCTCTTTCAGCAGGAAGCCGCTCCAGGGAGGACAAAGCGGCCTCCCTATTCTGATTCTATGGGCTTCCTTTCATGCATTTGAATTCCAACTAGTCCTGGGTGCTTTCAAAAAACAATCCCATTTTAGCCTTCTCATCCGGAGGTCTGAATTCCAGCCTTTCCTTCAGCATTGCCCTCTGTGCTTCTGTACTCTGGGCCACATCAGCAGCTGTGGACCCAGGGGGCCCTGGTGGAGCTAGTCTGACTTGGAGAGCAGAGCAGAAGAAAGCAGGGTGTCCCCCGAGGCTGAGGTCCATGGCACTCATTCAGAATATGAATAAGCTGTAAGCAAACCTCATTATTATCAGTAAGAAGTCAGAATTGTAAAACATTCAGGAAAAAATACATTCTTCTCCCTCAAGAGTGAGCACACAATGATATTTTTCTGATTCTTATTTTGGAAGACAAAGGTGTCTCCTCCCAGCAGGAGGAGAGGAGACTAGCACTTTTCAAAGGATCAGCTAGTGACAGATGTAGTTCCAGAACTAGCTGCACTTCTGGCTTCCCTCAGAAGCCCAAGCTCCTCCTCTCTTCTAAGCCTCCCTCTCCTGCCCATTGCCCAACAGGTCAAGGAGTAAGGCATGGGGGACCGTGTTCCTCAGGCCCCAGGCAGGAGTCTCCCCAAACCCTCCATCCTCATCACCACCAGGGAGTGGAACATCCCTACATCTCATCCTCCTCTTACCCGCCCAAAGAGCACCCTTCTCCCAGGAGCCCCTGTTTCCTACTCCCTAGAACTCTAAGTCTCATAGTCCAGCGTTAGCGTTAGATTTGACAGAGAAAAAGGTGCTTTATGATAAGGGAGGTCACCAGCTATTTAACAAGCATTACCCTCTTTTTATTTAAGTGGTCTTGAGTCATGCTCTTGTACTCTTAATGATTCTTAAGCAGTACAGTTCAGTTCAGTTCAGTTGCTCAGTCGTGTCTGACTCTTTGCGACCCCATGGACTGCAGCACACCAGGCCTCCCTGTTCATCACCAACTCCCAAAGTTTACTCAAACTCATGTCCATTGAGTTGGTGATGCCATCCAATTATCTCATCCTCTGTCGTACCCATCTCCTCTCGCCTTCAATCTTTCCCAGCATCAATGTCTTTTCAAATGAGTCAGATCTTCCCGTCAGGTGGGCAAAGAATTGGAGTTTCAACTTCAGTATCAATCCTTCCAATGAATATTCAGGACTGATTTCATTTAGGATGGACTGGTTGGATCTCCTTGCAGTCCAAGGAACTCTCAAGAGTCTTCCCCAACACCACAATTGAAAAGCATTAATTCTTTGTCACTCAGCTTTCTTTATAGTCCAACTCTCACATCTATACAGGACTACTGGAAAAACCATATCTTTTAATAAATGGACCTTTGTTGGCAAAGTAATATCTCTGCTTTTTAATATGCTGTCTAAGTTGGTCATAACTTTCCTTCCAAGAAGTAAGCGTCTTTTAATTTCATGGCTGCAGTGATTTTGGAGCCCTAAAAAAGATCTGCCACTGCTTTCTCTGTTTCCCCATCTATTTGCCATTAAGTGATGGGACCAGATGCCATAATCTTAGTTTTCTGAATGTTGAGTTTTAAGCCAACTTTTTCACTCTCCTCTTTCACCTTCAATAAGCTCTTTAGTTCCTTTTCACTTTCTTCCATAAGGGTGGTGTCATCTGCATATCTGAGATTATTGATATTTCTCCCAGCAATCTTGATTCCAGCTTGTGCTTCATCCAGCCCAGCATTTCTCATGATGTACTCTGCATGTAAGTTAAATAAGCAGGGTGACAATATACAGCCTTGACGGACTCCTTTCCTTATTTGGAACCAGTCTGTTGTTCCGTGTTTAGTTCTAACTGTTGCTTCCTGACCTGCATACATATTTCTCAAGAGGCAGGTCAAGTGGTCTGGTATTCCCATCTCTTTCAGAATTTTCCAAAGTTTACTGTGATCCACACAGTCAAAGGCTTTGACATTGTCAATAAAGCAGAAGTAGATGTTTTTCCTGAAACTCTCTTGCTTTTTCGATGATCTAACAAACATTGGCAATTTGATTTCTGCTTCCCCTCAGGTTGGACATATGAAAATTCATGTCCAAGGCCAGGGAAGCAAGGCGGTAGGCACTGGAGCGGCGGGTGCACAGCGCTTGAGCAACTGTCAGGAGATACCCTACATCCAAGAACAAAGGGGAATCCCCAGCAAGACAGTAGGAGGGGTGAAATCACTTTTAGAATCAAACCCCATACCCACCAGAAACGCTCAAAGGGCTCAAACAAACTTTGCGCACACCAGGACCCAGAGACCCCACAGAAACTGAGAAAAAATTGTGTTTGAGTGTCCTCTATGGAGGTAAGGGTCAGCAGTGACCTGCCGCAGGGGCAGGGGCTCTGGGTGCCGTGGTCCTGAGTGTGGCATAAGCCCTCTTGGAGGAGGCTGCCATTAATCCCACCATAGACCCACCAGAACATACACAGGACTGGGAAACAATCTCTTGGGCACAAACAGAAATTCGTGTGCACCAGGACCCAGGAGAAAGGAGCAATGACCCCGCAAGAGACCCACCCAGACTTGCACAGGAGTGTCCAGGAGTCTCCGGCAGAGGCATGGGTCAGCAGTGGCCTGCTGCAGGGCTGGGGGCTCCAAGTGTAGCAATTCATTCATGGGGCCTTTTGAAGGAGGTCACCATTATCTTTATCACCTCCACCATAGTTTGGCCTCAGGTCAAACAACAGGGAGGGAACACAGCCCCACCCATCAACAGAATATTGGATTAAAGATTTACTGAACATGGCCACACCCGTCAGAACAAGATCCAATTTCCCCCTCAGTCAGTCTCTCCCATCAGGAAGCTTTCTTAAGCTTCTTACCATTCTCCACCAGAGGGCAGACAGACTGAAAACCACAATCACAGAAAACTAACCACTCTGGTCACATGTACCACAGCCTTGTCTAACTCAACCAAACTATGAGCCATGCTACATAGGGTAGGGCCACTCAAGACGGATGGGTCATGGTGGAGAGTTCTGACAAAACATGGTCCACTGGAGAAGGGAATGGCAAACCACTTCAGTATTCTTGCCTTGAGAGCCCCATGAACAGTATGAAAAGGCAAAAAGATAGGTGCCCAATATGCTACTGGAGATCAGTGGAGAGATAACTCCAGAAAGAGTGAAGGAATAGAGCCAGAGTGAAAACAACACCCAGCTGTGGATGTGACTGGTGATGGAAATAAAGTCCGGTGCTGTAAAGAGCAAGATTGCATAGAAACCTTAGAATGCTAGGTCCATGAATCAAGGCAAATTAGAAGTGGTCAAACAAGAGATGGCAAGAGTGAACACTGACATTTTAGGAAGCAGTGAACTAAAATGGACTGGAATGGATGAATTTAACTCAGATGACCATTATATCTACTACTGTGGGCAAGAATCCCTTAGAAGAAATGGAGTAGCCCTCATAGTCAACAAAAGAGTCCAAAATGCAGTCCTTGGATGCAATCTCAAAAATGACAGAATGATCTCTGTTCATTTCCAAGACAAATCATTCAATATTACAGTAATCCAAGTGTATGCCCTGACCAGTAATGCTGAAGAAGCTGAAGTTGAATGGTTCTGTTAGGGGAAGCACACTGATTGAAACCGCCCACCCTGGCCAGGCACCATGGTAACCATTTGCATGAGTTGTTTTATGACAGGAGATCCTGACAAGGAATAGGAACTAATAAGCCACCACCCACCAACCAGACAAGTTGGGAAAGGTCTACAGGAAACAGGAAGTGTGTCCGTCCACTTCCCAGAATTCCACTCACTAGCATGCATCTTGGCTGAGCTATGCATGCACCACCAGGAAAGACTCTGAATTAGAATGATTGGCCAAAGACCACCCAGGAACTAATCCCATCACCATAAAACCCAAGACTGTGAGCCATGCAGCAGAGCAGTTCTCCTGGGTTCCCTTACCCTACTGCTCTCCACCAGGGTGCCCTTCCCAATAAAATCTCTTGCTTTGTCAGCACATGTGTCTCCTCGGACAATTCATTTCCGAATGTTAGACAAGAGCCCAGCTTTGGGCCCTGGAAGGGGTCCCCCTTCCTGCAACAGTTCTATGAAGACTTATAAGACCTTCTAGAATTAACACCCAAAAAAAGATGTCCTTTTCATTATACGGGACTGGAATGCAAAAGTAGGAAGTCAAGAAATATCTGGAAAGAAAATGAAGTCGCTCAGTCATGTCCGACTCTTTGTGACCCCATGGACTGTAGCCTACCAGGCTCCTCAGTCCATGGAATTTTCCAGGCAAGAGTACTGGAGTGGGTTGCCATTTCCTTCTCCAGGGCATCTTCCCAACTCAAGGATCAAACCCATGTCTCTCGTACTGCAGGCAGATGCTTTACCATCTGAGCCACCAGAAATATCTGGAGTAACAGGCAAATTTGGCCTTGGAGTACAGAATGAAGCATGGCAAAGACTAATAGAGTTTTGCCAAGAGAATGCACTAGTCATAGCAAACACCCTCTTCCAACAACACAAGAGAAGACTCTGCACATGGACATCACCAGATGGTCAATACCAAAATCAGACTGATTATAATCTCTATATAGTCAGCAAAAACAAGACTGGGAGCTGACTGTGGCACAGTCATGAACTCCTTATTGCCTAATTCAGACTTAAATTGAAGAAAGTAGGGAAAACCACTAAACCATTCAGGTATGAACTGAATCAAATCCCATATGATTATACAGTGGAAGTGACAAATAGATTCAAGAAATTAGATCTGATGGACGGAGTGCCTGGAGAACTATGGTCACGACATTGTACAGGAGACAGGGATCAAGACCATCCCCAAAGAAAAGAAATGCAAAAAGGCAAAATGGTTGTCTGAGCAGGCCTTACAAATAACTGAATAGAGGAGAAGTGAAAGGCAAAGGAGAAAAGGAAAGATATACCCATTTGAATGAAGAATTCCAAAGAATAGCAAGGAGAGATAAGAAAGCCTTCCTCAGTGATCAGTGCAAATAAGTAGAGGAAAACAGTAGAATGGGAAAGTCTAGAGATCTCTTCAAGAAAATTAGAGATACCAAGGAAACATTTCATGCAAAGATGGGCACAATAATGGATAGAAATGGTATGGACCTAATAGAAGAAGAAGATATTAAGAGAGGTGGCAAGAATACACAGAAGAACTATACAAAAAAAGACCTTTACGACCCAGATAATCATGATGGTGTGATCACTCACCTAGAGCCAGACATCCTGGAAGGTGAAGTCAATGGGCCTTAGGAAGCATCACTACAAACAAAGCTAGTGGAGGTGATGGAATTCCAGTTGAGCTATTTCAAATCCTGAAAGATGATGCTGTGAAAGTGCTGCATTCATTATGCCAGCAAATTTGGAAAACCCAACAGTGGCCACAGGACTGGAAAAGGTCAAGTTTCATTCCAATACCAAGGAAAGGCAACGCCAAAGATTGCGCAAACTACTGCACAATTGCACTCATTCCACACACTAGTAAAGTAATGCTCAAAATTCTCCAAGCCAGGTTTCAACAGTACGTGAAGGAGTATAGGACTGGACAAGAAGTTCCTGTTTGGATCTTTACAAGGACAGCTCTTGGGGCTCAGCCTTCTGAAAAAACAAGGATTGTAAGAGGAGTAGAAGGAGGGGTTTGACCTTTGATTCCATCTGTCCAGTGACCTCCAGGGCAGAAGGGTCCCCAAATGCAGAAAGGGGGGCCTCCGGGCTGGTCTGCTGCCCATGACTCTTTGCAGGTGAGGAGGCAAGTCAGAAGACCTGACCCCCTGAGGTTGGCTGCACCTTGACAGGTGTGCCTCTTTTCACTTCCTGCACCCTAACCCCTACAGGGCAGAGTCTAGCCTAGATGTCAGGTGCCAGGTGGAGGATGACACACTGCCCACCTGCCCAGTCCCCCTTGTCTAGCTTAGACCTTGTTCCTCATAAGCCAAGTCACTCACAGTCATAGACTCTGCAGAGATCACAGCCCCTTCCCTTAGGGCTGGGAGGAAAGCAGCATCCAGGTCAAGTCAGGCTTGTACCACCCACAGAGAGAACCAGCTCTTCAGATGTTGTCATTAGAAAGCTCACCCCTTCCATCTCCTGGATCAGAACTCTCTCCTGCTGCTAGCCCCAACTCACTGTCCAAGCCCCTCACTCCACCCCCAGCTCTAGGACCTCCGATGGTCATGCCATCCCCAGTACTGAGGTCCCAGCCAGCTCACATTATCAAGATGCAATGTTCCTGATTACTCTTGAGTGTGTGCTAAGTCATTTTAGTCATGTCCAACTCTTTGTGACCCTGTGGACTATAATCCACCAGGCTCCTCTGTCCATGGGGATTCTCCAGGCAAGAATACTGGAGTGGGTTGCCATGCCTTCCTCCAGGGGATCTTCCCAACCCAGGAATCGTACCCAGGTCTCTTGTGTCTCCTGCATTAACAGGAGGATTCTTTACCACCGGCACCACCTGGGAAGCCCATAGAGCCAGACAAATATTACCCCCCAACAGAACTAAAAGGACACCACCAAAAGCTTCTTGCCTCCACACAGAGAGTCATTCTGGCCTCAGCTATCTGTGGGTTGAGAACCCGGGATGCAGGCCTAGAACTCCCTCCAGGGTCCTCAGGTCCCTCAGCAGTGCTGCCTACCTTCAGTCCTCAGTCTCCCCCTGCAGAGGCTCTGCTACTATTGGTTGAGTAGGTAGAATCCACTTCTGCAAAACCCAGAGGCTTTCCCTGGAGGAGGGATGCCGAGTGAGCAAGGCTGCCTGTCAAAGGCAGCAGCTGCTCCCTGGTTTGAGGTCGCCAAGAGGGAGCATCGACTGTGGAAACACCCTGGAGATAAACAGAGTCTTTGTTCCCTGGAGGCAAACAGAGTCTTCAGCTGACCTCCCTACAAACACATCTCCTCTTCTCCATCTGGGATTGAGAGTCTTTGATAAGAATTTAATATCTGGACTCGAAAATGCGTTACCATTTATAAAGTCATCTTTAATAATTTCATATCATTATCTTCAAATTTTAATAAGCCCTCCAGAGATAATTAATAAAAGTGTGACCTAACTTAAAAAGTAAAATGTAGTGCTATAATATCTTCAATTATTAAACGGCAGCTCCCAGGGGTCCTGTCCTGTGATCTTTTCCCACCTTTCAAGGAACCTTAGCTTTTTCTCAGCAGTGCCTTCAGCAGGAGGGAAGGGAGACAAGAGATTCAGACCAGTCAAAGAGTTAAATTCTCACCTTTGAGCTCAATTCTAAGAGCTGGGTGCTTAAAAGAGAACTGATTTTCCTTTGAATTTCAAAGGATGTATTTGATTTGGAAGATGTGGAACCAGAGCTTTGTGAATGCAGCCTGGAGTTAAAGTCCCAGAGTGGAGGAGGTGAATGTGGAGAAGGAAACAGGATAGGATAAAGAACCATCTCCCTGCTGAGATGGGTCTGGGGGTCAAGAGGATTTGGAAGTGGTGACACCAAATATGGGACATTGCCTGTGTGCCTTTGAAGGGACTGAGAGAGCTGAGTTACGTGGAGGGGAACCTGAAAGTAGAGGACAGGAGACTTCCCTGCTTTGTGCTGAAATTCTGAAATAGTATCACCCAGATGATTTATAGCATCTTGGGACCCCTGGAAAATAGAGCTGGTGGCACAGCATGTTTAGTAACATATTTGTCAAGATTCTTGGTTTAAAACAAAGAAACCAATTCTGGCTAAATAATCAGAAAAGACATTTATCGGCAGGGTAACAGAGCATCCAAGAATGGACAGAAGGAACTCAGCCCATGCAGACACCATGGCCAAGTGTCTGAAGCGGGTCAACTCATGCTCTCCACAGGTTGCACAAAGCTAGCCCATGTCCTTCTACAGATGATTCCATCATTCTCACACTAATTCTCTGAGATCACCACCAGTCAGGCCCACCCTTGTTCCCAGCCTACTCCTCACTCCCTGGGAGGACCATGCTCCACCCCACAGTGACCTCTGGCTAGCACATTGTCTCAGAGTCCCTGCCCAACATCTGCATCCCTCTCCAAAAGAAATGAAAGGTTAGTCGCCCAGTCGGGTCCAACTCTTTGTGACCCCATGAACTGTAGCCCACCAGGCTCCTCTGTCCATGGGATTCTCCAGGCAAGAATACCGGAGTGGGGTGCCATTCCCTCCTCCAGAGGATTTTCCCAACCCAGGGGGAACCCAGGTCTGCCACATTTTCTTTACCACCTGAGTCACCAGGGAATCATTGTAGATTTTCTCCTGCCTCTGCAAGAACTGAGAGAGACTAGGGAGTGGGAAGGGACGCAGACAGACATTCGCTCAGGCCCTCTCTGGCTCCAGAAAATATTTCTCATTTTGGTTTCCCCAAAACATTTCCTATTTGGGGGAATCCCAAGATAAAAAGGAATAGATTTATCTCCAAAGCCACGCAGTAGAGCAGAAGGGAAGCAGGTCCCCCTCTCCCCACCTGCCAGCCCATAGGGTGGACATGTGGCCTGAGTATGGCCAGTCAGGTGCTACGCTGGGTCTGGGCTCCTACATGATGCAGGACCTCAGGGTCAGGTAGCCGGTTTCCACGGTGACAGAGGTGGGATAAAGCCCAGCAGTCTGGGAGCAGCAATGCCCATGGCCAAGGTGAATAGGGCTCAGTTGTCAGCTGTCTGCATCTTGTGGCACCCTGCCTTCTCTGAAGCGGAGATGGCACAGAAACACCCAACTGAGGACTTATTTCTCCCCAGAAGTGAAGACAGGGGAGGAGAAAGGGTCCGTTCTGAATTTGGCTGAATACTAAACCAAACATACAATGTGTTAAACCAGAAGAAACTGCACCTCCAAAGTTAAAGTTGGTTGGTTGATACATGGTGAGAGGGATGGTCCTGCATTCAGTGAAAATGGGGTCTCTTAAGCATGTTCAGTTCAGTTATACAAACAATGAGATTGTTTGATGTCTGATGTAGATAGTGGGATTAAGTGTAAAGAGCCTCCAAGCAGGGATCTAGAAAGAAGTCATTGCATATCTGGGCACAGTGCATGGCCATGAGTGGGTTCAGGAGGAAGAAGGAACTCAGCCGTGGCTGGGAAGTGGCCCCCAGGCCTGAAGCCCTCCCTTACTGCTGATGGGAAACAGTCTCCCCTGAGCACTTGGGGCCTGGAGCTGGAAAACACCTGTCTCTTTTCTTGAGATTTCTTGTCTTTTACAACACCCCTGAAGTCTTCCCTTTTGCTCAGAACCCCACTGTCTTCCCTGCCATTTATGACGTTGCCTTTGAACCACTCTCCTTAGTGCCCTGTACCACACCACTGTTGTCCCCACCACCAACCCGGGGGCCAGGCCATCTGCCCTGACATGTGGGCCCAGTCTGCTGGAGAGGTGGTCAGCAAGGGGACATCATCTCAAAGGAGCGATGGAGGAAAAAAATGGAGCTGATGAAGGAAAGACCACAGGATAATGACAGGAGCCTCCATACAGCTAGGATGGTCAGCTTTGATTCAAGAAAGAGTGTGGCCACCTGGAAGTAGGAGAAAAGAGGATCAATGTCCTCCCAGGACTCCCCATTCACCAGCAGGCAGGAAATAAGGGATGTGGGGCTGTGAATCAGATCCCCTTCTACCCAAGAGGTACGTTTCTTAATGGTTCAACAGAAAGTGTGGCCCAAAAAGAAAGACAGCTGGACCATCTAGCTAGAACTCAGGGGTGGAAATGATTTCAATAGCTCTTAAATGATGTTACCAAATCCCCAAATAGACAGCACATGTCTGAGGACAAGGAGAGAGAGCAGGCTAACAGCGTTCTCCTCACTCACAACCACACCTGACAGCTCGTTCCTCACTCCAGGGCAGACGCCATCAGCTGAAGGTGACAAGTCCCTCTAACCACCCCACAAGAGCCCATCCCTGCCCTTCCATCATAAAGGAGCAAAGCCTCCTGGTGAGGGACTGTCTCCCCATTGCCTGAGAAATAGTGGTTAGGTTTCCCACTAAAAAATGTCCTAGGAACTTCCTTGGCAGTCCAGTGGTTAAGACTCCATGCTCCCAATGCAGAGGGTACAGGTTCAGTGCCCCCTGGTTGGGGAACTAAAATCCCACATGCCATAAGGCAAGGCAAAAAAAGAAAAACATGTCCTACATTCCAAGGAGATGAGTTTAAATCAAGGTTGAGGCTGAAGGTGTAAATCAGGATTGAATTTAAATATCCAAAAGAGACTTGAAAGTTACAGAATCTCACCAAGATGCTGTCAAGGATGCAAAAGAGATTCAGCAGGGTGTGGATAAGAGAAACAACTGGGAAAAAATAAAACTGCTCATGGTTACACTACTCTTGGCTGAGCATCCTCAACCAGCCAAAGATGGGGCAGCTTCAGCTCAGTCACCCAGCCCTTAAAGGTCCAGACAGGCAGGTAGAGAGAATGTGCTCCCATGTCCTCATTTCCTTAAGGAACTGAAACCATATACATCTGGCCTGTCTTTTCCTATCTTGTGTAAAGGAGCAGGAGCTGGAAAAAGGTGAAAAGAGGAATAAAAGGTACATGGTGTTGGGCTTCGTGCTTCCCATATATTGTCTCCCCTAGCCAGGCAACCCATTCAACAGAGAGCAAAACTGAGTCTCTTGGAAGTGAAGAAATGAGCTCAAGTGTTCCTAAATTTATACCAAGTGTGTATGACACAAGTCATACTCTTTCCTCTGTGTGACAGTACTATGAGATAACATGGCGTGTGTGCATGCTAAGTCACATCAGTCCTGTCCGACTCCTTGCGACTCTGTGAACTGTAGCCCATCAGGCTCCTCTGTCCATGGGATTCTCCAGGCAAGAATACTGAAGTGAGTTGCCATGTCCTCCTCCAGGGGATCTTCCAGACCCAGGAACTGAATCCATATCCCTGCATCTCTTGCATTGCAGGTGGATTCTTTACCACTGAGCCACCTGGAAAGCTCATGAGATGACACTGCCCTTGCCTAAAAACAAACCATTCTTATCTTTCTCTTATTTTCCCAAATCCACACCACTCTGCACAGGTCTCTTCCCCTTGCCCCCTCCCCCAAGGCCTGGCTTTGTCATCATCAACAATGCATTTCCTGATATTTTCCTGAATGCTGAGAATCACCCCAAACATTCCTGAGTCTGAGCCCCTTTCTCCAGCCCTCATGAGAAAGTGGCCATGAAGACAGATCTTTTTTATGAACCACAATCCTGACCTCACTGGATGGTGCCTTTCTCACTTGAAAATATGCCAACTAAGAAGGCTAAGTTTCTTCTCTATAAAATGCCACTCTGTTTTTATAGGTTCAAGTCCCCACACTTGGTCAAGCAGCCTAGAAACTGTGGATTCCAGAGGGAATTTCTGCCAGAATTAATAGACTAGACCTAAATCAAATCATTTCCCTCCCTAAGCTGCCTCCCGCCCCGTGTGCCAGGACTCAGCTGACCAAGGAGCAGGGTTCCTTCACTCAGTCATCCATAGGACCAGTCTTGGCTGAGCACTGGGAGAGGAGGTGAGCCCCAGAGCGCAGAAAGGGGAGATGCTGACAAGAGTCGGGAAGCAGCCCACTGGGGCCACGGGGAGCTCTGGGGGCACAGAAGGAGGAGTCTAAACTCAAATTCAGGAGGCCAGGAAGGGCATGAGGAGGAAACACACCGACTGAGATTTGCTGGACTGACATCTGCTGGCTCAGAAGCAGTCTGCTTCTGCCTGAGGCTTGAGGGGTGGGGGTGGGGGGTACGGCATGCATTGGGCTGGACTGGGTCCAAGTTCAAACATTGTTTCCCCTGCTTCTGGAAAAGATGGAGTAAAAGGGACTGGATTTCCCCTCCTCCCTGGAGACAACAAACACATTAGAAGTATAAAATCAAGACCCTGGATATCTAGGGTCACCATGGGTCACCATGGAGAACGGTGACCCATGAGAGATGGGAGAGATGGGAAACAGACATGGTGAGCTTCCTGCCTTAAGAGAGCTTCAAGGGAGGAAGTGGGGCAGGGCCCATTTGGGGCCCTGGCTCTATGAGGTGAGGAGACAGCAGTGAGAGTCCAGAGGGACCAAGGTGATCGGATCCCCAGGACACAGTGGGGAGGAGGACAGAGGGGCACAGGGAAGGAAGTCTAGAGATGTGCAGCCCATCCCCAAGGGTACTTAGCAAGGTGTGTGTGTGTGTGTGTGTGTGTGTGTGTGTGTGTGTGTGTGTGTGTAAACCACTGGAAGCTTGCATGGGAGGCACCTTCAAGAATTAGAGGGATCTGCATTCAACAGGGCCAGAAACAGCATCATTCCCGCAGGCCAGACTGAAAAACCAAAATCATGAAATGTGGGTCCCAGTCACAAGAGTCTCTGACTTCGGCCGCAGGTGTGAAATCCTCATGAGCCCCTTAGACAAAGACCTAAGTCTTGGTGCCCTGGGGTGCTTCTGGGCGGGTGGGTGTCACACTCCTGTCTTCACTGTCCTTGCCCACTGTGCTTCTCCCAGGTGGCCCTGGGCTCATGGCCATGAAGCGGACCTCACCCTTCACAGCTGAAGCTGAAGCTCCCGTTGCCCCCCAGTGCAGGCCTGTGATGTGTTTATTTCACTTCTAATCACTGCACTCGCTGTGGTGTCTGAACACGCCAGCTTTGGGTGTTCTCTTCCCCAGTCAGGGAGGACCAGTGTCTTTTCTTACAGCTCTTTCATTTGACTCAGGTTTAGATGATTGGATACCTCCTCTCCTTAGTAACTTGGAGAAGTTTCTGGGAACTGGCCAGGAAGCAATAGATGTAATACTGATTGGCCACACTCAAGACCCTTGCTCCACACTGTAGAGTTCCACACTTGCTCCACACTGTAGAGTTCCTGAGCAGTGGACACTGCTGTCAAGGCGACCCTCTTCCCCAGAGGGCACATTCGCCAAAAGGCCATCAGGAGGAGGAGAGGGTGAGGAGAAGGGAGAGGAGGACGAGGAGGAGAAGCATAGGATGATAATGTCAGGTTCCGCCCACCCCAGAAGGAGACTGCAGCAGTCCAGCCGCCCACGTGGGTGGCCTGGAAGACTGTGGACAAGAGCAAGCCTGGCAGCTGCCAAAGCTTTCAGAGGTACAACCATTGGGAGTTTCCCTGAAAGGAAACATGAAAATGCACAAAAGTCCGGTTCACAAAGTCTTCGGAAACCACCAGCCATTTCTACTGATAGTGCAGCTCTACTCTCAAATTTGCATTAATTTTTTTCCCCAAATGAAGCCAAGGAGAGTCTTCTGGCCATTGTCACTGAAGAACAAGCTCATAGGCAATGGCTTAAAGAATCTTCTGTTACATGGAACACTTAAAGGACATAAAACATTAACTGTAGGAAATGAAACGAGGAAAGTGTGCACAGAGGGGAGGGAGAGAAATAACGAACCGTTACTGAATACTTTCTCTCCAGACCTCTCATTATCTCAGTAGATGCACCAAGTGTAGCTTAGACAGCTGCAGAGCTCAGTGGTTAGTCATAAGATCCTTCTCCGGGCACTGGGTGTGTCTGGCGCTGGTCTCCTGCACCAAGCATTGCCAACCTCCCAGTTACACGTGTATTCCCCTGGTTACCCGTCTCTGCTCCTTCCAGCTTGCTAACAACTGCAGCCCCATGATTTTTACTGGATGGTTCCTAAGGGACTCCTCACACTTCTCTTCCCAAGTACACTTCTCTTTATTCAATGTGCTCTGCCCAACGTCATGGCTCCAGCACTTAAAAGTGTCTGGTTTATTTTATCTCATCTCTAATACTTCATTTTCATTTCTTCCATAGTTTCTCAGAATTCTTACTTGTAAGAAAAGGAATCTTTTTTACCTTTTGAATTAAGTAAGCCCCTGGGTAAGGAAACATTCTCAAAATACCTAATATTATTTGATTAAACTCTTAGAAACATAACATTGATACACATCTTCAATTTTTTTTAAGTAGAAGAAATTTCTTAGTAACTAATAGTTTCAAGTATTGTTGACATAATCACAGGCTACCTCCACCTCGTATCTTTAAGTGTGTGTGTATATACATATATTATGACATTTGCAGTTGTTCAGTTGCTCAGTCCTGTCAGACTCTGCGACCACATGGACTGCAGCACACCGGGCTTCCCTGTCCCTCACCAACTCCCAGAGCTTGCTCAAACTCACATCCATTGAGTTGGTGATGCCATCCAACCATTTCATCCTCTGTCACCCCCTTCTCCTCCTGCCTTCAATCTTTCTCGGCCTCAGGGTCTTTTCCAGTAAGTCAGCTCTTCACATCAGGGGCCCAAAGTACTGGAGTTTCAGCTTCAGCATCAGTCCTTCTAATGAATATTCAGGGTTGATTTCCTTTAGGATGGACTGGTTGGATCTCCTTGCAGTCCAAAGGACTCTAAAGAGTCTTCTCGAGCACCACAGATCAAAAGCATCAATTCTTTGGCTCTCAGCCTTCTTTCTGGTCCAGCTCTCACATCCATACATGACTACTGGAAAAACCATAGCTTTGAATAGATGGACCTTTGTCTGCAAAGCAATGTCTCTGCTTTTAATATGCTATCTAGGTTTGCCATAGCTTTTCTTCCAAGGAGTGTCTTTTAATTTCATAGCTGTAGTCATCATCTGCAATGATTTTGGAGCCCAAGAAATAAATACTACCACTCTTTCCATTGTTTTCCCATCTAGTTGGCATAAAGAGATGGGACTGGATGCCATGATCTTAGTTTTGTGAATGTTGAGTTTTAAGCCAGATATATTATGACACATATCAGCTTAATTGAGATATAATTCACATTGCATAAAATCAGTCCCTTTAAACTGTACTATTCACTGAGTTTTAGTATATTCACAGAGTTGTGCAACCATTACTACTAATATTAGAATACTTTCATTACCCCCAAAAAGAAACCCCACACTCATTAGCAGTCACTCCTCCTCAAGTTCAAGTAAACACTAACCTATGTTCTCTCTCAATGGATCTGCCTATTCTGAATAGTCATGCAAACGTAATCATACAATATATGATCTTTGGTAGTGGTTTAGTCACTAAGTCATGTCCGACTCTTGTGACCCCATGGACTGTAGCCTGCCAGGCTCCTCTGTCCATGAGATTTCCCAGGGAAGAATACTGGAGTGGATTACCATTTCCTTCTCCAAGGGATCTTCCTGACCCAGGAATCGAACCCAGGTCTCCTACATTGCAGGCAGATTCTTTACCAACTAAGCTACGAGGGAAGCCATATGATCCTTAGTGACCATATTCTGTTGCTTAGAATAGTGTTTTCAAAGTCCATCTACCAATAGTTGTAGCATGTATCCATATTTCGTTCTTTTTTTATTGTGAACAATTTCTCTGTTTTAGTGACCATGCTATATTTTGTTTACCCACTCACGAATTGATGGACATTAGGTTGTTTCTGCTTTTTTGGATATTACGATAAAGGCTGTTACGAACATTGATGTATAGGGTTTTGTGCAGACATGTTTTCATTTCTTTTGAGTATATTCAGGTGGCTCTCCATATCCACAGGTTCCGCATCTGTGAACCCACGGATCCAAAAAACAAAAAAAACTGTTTAGTTCCAGAAAGTTTCTAAAAGCAAAACTTGAATTTGCAGTGCACCAACATACAACTGAGCAACTTTCACTTTCACTCTCAACAACTATTAAAGTGACATTTACATCATATTAGGTGTTACAAGTAACTAGAGATGATGAAAAGTATACAGGAAGATGCACATAGATAATATGCAAATGATACACAGTTTTAGAAAAACAACTTGAATGTCCAAGGAGTTTGGTATCAGCAGGGTTCTGGAACTGATCCCTCATGAATACAGAGGGACAACTGTACATAGGACAATTATATACGGGAACTTGTGGGGTCATATGGAATCTTCATGTTTAACTTCTTGAGAAACGTTCAGTGTTTTCCAAGGTGACTTACCATTTTAAATTCTTACCACCAGTATATGAGGGTTTCAAAATTTCTCCATAGCCTCACAAATGCTTCTTATTACTGGTCCTCTTGATTACAGCCATCACAATAAGCATGAAGTAGCATTTCATTTTGGTTTTGATGTGTGTTTCCACAACTATTAATGATACTGAGCATTTTTTCATGTGCTTAGTGGTCATCTGTATATTTCCTTTGGAGAAATATCTGTTAAAATATTTTGCCCATTTTTAATTGGGTAGTCTTTTAATTATTAATTTTTTTGGCACATGAAAGTTTATTACTATCACACTTACCATCAAAACTTATGATCTTGGAAAAAAAGCTTATGATTTTGGATTTTCCTTTCTGCCTTTGTACAAAGCTGGAGGAGAGACACTGGCTACTTTGACAGTCTTAAAGCGGACTCCAGGAATGTCACCGACAGCATGGCCTTTTTGACCAAATCTAGCAACTGAAACTTCACATTTTCCTCAATAAAATTCAAACAACCATCACTGGGTACAAACACTGTGATATTTTTGCCATTCTTGATTAACTGAACCGTGACACACCACCTGGTGGCAGAATTTGGTTGTTTGGCTCCAAATCCACATTTTTTAGTACAGTTCCTTTTACCTGAGAAGTGACTCCAAAAGGGTTGGCCTTCATGGCTTTGCCCAAATGGGCTTTCTTGTACTGTTTATCATGCTTCTGGTCTCATCAGTGACTACAGAGCCTCCTGGCAGTACAAAGACCAAGACACCTGTCCAAGCTGCTCGTGCCACTGTCTTTGAATTATTAAGTTTTACAAGAGCTTCCCATGTGGCGCTAGTAGTAAAGAACATGCCTGCCAATGCAGGAGATGTAAGAGATGCAGGTTCGATCCCTGGCTGGGGGAGATCCCCTGAAGGAGGGCATGGCAACCCACTCCAGTATTCTTGCCTGGAGAATTCCATGGACAGAGGAGCCTGGCCCGCTACAGTCCATGGGGTCACAGAGTCAGACATGACTAAAGTGACTTAGCACACACACGCATGATTACTTTTATATTCTGAATACAAGTCCCTTATCAGATATACGATTTGCATGTGCTTTCTCCTGTTCTGTGGACTGCCTTTTCACTTTCTGGATAATGTGCTTTGAAGCCTAATAGTTTTTAATTTTGATGAAGTCTAATTTATCTGTTTTTCTTTTGTTGCTTGTGCCCTACGTCTAATAAACCACTGTCTGACCCAAGTTCATGTAGATTTACCCCTATGTTTTAATCTAAGAGTTGTGAAATTTCTTTTACATTTAGGTCTGTGATCTAATTTAATATGTATATGGTGTGAGGTAGGGGGTTCAACTTCATTCTTTTACATGTGGATATCTAGTTCTCCCAGAAATGTTTATTGAAAAGACTATTCTTGTCTCCATTGAATTGTTAATAATACCTCCCTTAGAGAGTTCTTAAATGGAATCAATGATATAATTTGTCTTGTCAGGTATGAAGCAGGCACTTGAAAAATGTTAGTTCATATTATTAGTTGCCTCTGTGATGAAAATACATAAATAATAAACAAGATGACCTGCTTTTAAAAAGTTCTCACTCTAGTAGAAAAAACAGAAATGGACACAGATAAATTGCAAAATATAACATGATCCATGACATGGGGAGGAGGGATGGGGGTTTTGGAGGGGGAGCATATGTATACCCATGGTGGATTCATGTCAATGTATAGCAAAACCAACACAATAAAGTAAAGAAAATTTAAATATATATATATATATATAACATGATCCATGACAGAGGTTTATAGGTGAAAGCTGCTACAGGAACATTGGAAACTAGATCTTGGGAAAGTCAAGGAGGATATCACAGAAAGACATTCCAGCTGGAGAGGTCACACTACGCAAAGTCACAGAGCCATGGAATAACGGCAGTGATTTAGGAAAAGGAAAGATGTACAGTGTGGTTCCAGTTTTAGATCTAAAGAGGATAGTGAAAGATGAGGATGAAGGGGAAGTAAAGGTCAGTATATGGAGGGTCTTGTGACAAGTTAGCATGTAACTCTGTTTGCAATGAATAGCCTTCAAGAGAGAACCGTAATCAGTGTTGTGTTTGAGGAGCAAACAGCTTGGAACTCTGGCAGCCATGTGAAAGGTCTGTGGAGGAGAACTTAGTACAGGGAAGGGGAAGGGAAGAATGGAAGTGCTTCCATGTTTGGATGAGTCCTCTACTAAGGTGAAAGAGAAATTCTGGGAAGCAGCATCTAAGTCCTCAATCTCTCTTCTTCCAGAATCCTCAGCCACTAGGGCTCCAAGTGAGATGCTATTCTTTTGCCTAGATCCCTGTTAGCCTTGGGGAGAAGGCAACAGTGAAAAATTATTTATTGAGCACCATCTACATCTTAAGTATTCACTCTCGGAGGCTTCACTTGGATTGTAAGGAAAAGAATCCAGCTGAGCTAACCCTGGCAAAATGGAGAATCAATGCAAAAATTCAGATGAAGCTCACAGAATTAAAGATGCACCCTGGACAGAGTACCAATATTTTAAACTTTGACAATTAAATTAACAAAAGAATGGAAAATCACCACTAGAACAACACAGTAACAACTACTTACAAGCAAGACCCACTGATGCATGCTGAGAATTAGTGGGCCAATTTTTTAGGAGAAACGAAGATGTTTGCCCGGGCTCAAAGCATCTCTACCAAACATTGCTATGGTGATTTTAGCATATGTCCAAAAATTGTTTGGTACTCCTCTCTCTTGGGTTTGGGCTGGATATACTGAGTCAATTTCAAAGAATAGACTATGAAAGGGCAAAAAAAAAAAAAAAAGATAACTTGACAGTAGAGAAAACTGACAGACATCACTTTAACCAAGCAGTCAAGGTTAAATCACCAGTAATAAGCTGTGTTAATGTCATGTGCCCCTGATATAATATGACAGAAAGGGCACTGCCTCCTTCATTCTCTTTTATTCATAACCCCAGACCATTCATGAGAAAATATCAGACAAACCCAAGTTCAGGAACATTCTATAAAATACTTGACCAGGGACTTCCCTGGTGGTCCAGTGGTTAAGAATCTGCTGAAGGAAGGCATGGCAGCCCACTCCAGTGTTCTTCCCTGGTGAATCCCATGGACAGAGGAGCCTGGTGGGCTACAGTCCCTAGGGTCGCAAGAAGTCAGACACAATTAACGCAACATAGCACGCACACACGAGATGAAGTATAGATATTTACCATCAGTCCCACTGACTTTTACCATTTTCCTCCCTTCTATTGTGATGAACAACGGAATGAATATCCATAAAAGTACTTGAATTTTGGTACTAAGAAATCATTTATAAATAAAATATGGTCTGAAATACTAAAAAAAAAAAAAAAAAAAAAAAGAATCTGCCTTTCAATGCAGGGGAAGTGGATTCAAATGCTGGTCAGGGAACTAAGATCCCACATGCCTCTGTGCAACTAAAACCCATGCACCACAACTACTGAAGCCTGCATGCCACAACTAGAAAGAAGCCTGTGCACCCCAATGGAGAGCCCGTATGCTGCAACTAAGACACGAAACAGCCAAAAATAAAAAATAAAAAAAAATTTTAAAGCCACCATTAAGTACACCCATGGCAGATTCATGTCAATGTATGGCAAAACCAACACAATATTGTAAAGTAAAAAGTCTTTATTGAATCTGCTACAATTAAATATATATATATAATAAATACATTAAAAAATAAAGCCACCATTAAAATACTTGATCAGTACTATTTAAAAGTGTCTCCAAAGAAGACATAAATTTCTCCAAAGAAGACATACAGATGGCTAATAAACACATGAAAAGATGCTCAGCATTGCTCATTATTGGAGAACTGCAGATCAAAACCACAATGAGGTATCATCTCACACTGGTCGGAGTGGCTGTCATCAAAGGGTCTGCAAACAATAAATGCTGGGGAGGGTGTGGAGAAGAGGGAGCCCTCTTGCACTATTGATGGGAATGCAAACTGGAACAACTGCTATGGAGAACAGTGTGGAAATTCCTTAAAAAAACTGGGAATAGAACTACCATGTGACCCAGCAATCCCCACTGCTGAGCATACACCTCCGAGGGAACCAGAACTAAAAGAAACATTTGTACCCCAATGCTCACTGCACTACTGTTTACAATGGCTAGGACATGGGGGTAACATGGATGTCCATTGGCAGATGAACGGTTAAGGAAGCTGTGGTACAATATACCCAATGGAATATTACTCGGCTATAAAAGGAATGCATTTGAGTCAGTTCTAATGAGGTAGATGAAACTGGAGCCTATTATACAGAGTGAAGTAAGTCAGAAAGAGAAACCCAAATACTGTATATTAAAGCATACATATGGTATTTAGAAAAACAACAACAACGATCCTACACAGGACAGCAAAAGAGACAAAGACGTAAAGAACAGACTTTTGGACTCTGTGGGAGAAGGAGAGGGGGGGATGATATGAGTGAATAGCATTGAAACATGTGTATTACCATATGTAAAATAGGGGGCCAGTGAGAGTTCAATGCATGAAGCAGGGCACCAAAAGCCAGGGCTCTATGACAACCTAGAGGGAAGGGTAGGAAGGCAGGTTGGAGGGGGTCAGTATTGGGGGATACATGTATACCTGTGGCTGATTCATGTTGAAGTATAGCAAAAACTATCACAATATTATAAAGTAATTATCTTCCAATTAAAATAAATCAATCAATGTTTTAAAAAGTGTCAAGGTTATGTAAATCAAGGAAAGACTGAAAATAGTCACAAATCAGAGGAGATTAAGCAGACAGGACAACTAAGTGCAAAGTGATCTCTTGTACTGGATCCCAGAATAGGAAAAGGACAAAAGTGGAAAAACTGGGGAAATCCAAATGAAGTCTGGACATTAGGTAACAGAGTGACCAACCATCCTGGTTTGCCAGAACTGAAGGAGTCTCTTAGGCATGGGACTTTCAGTTTTAAAACTCAGGATAGCCCTGGTTTGTCTGGAACTGGGGGCTTCCTGGTGCAGGAGGCTTTCAAAGCTAAAACCAGGTAAGTCTCAGAAAAACCTGGATGAGTGGGTTACCAAGTTCATTTCTTACTTTTGACTAAAATATATCCTGGTGATGTAAATGGTGACATTAGCGGTAGCTGATGAAGGGCATACAAGAACACTGTACCACTCTTCCAGCTCTTTGGTAAATCTAAAATTATTTCCAAGTAAAAGGGTTAAAATAAAACAAAAAAACTGAACTAATAAAAAAGCTAAATGAGAGGAGGGGCTTCCCTGGCAGTCCAGCAGTTAAGACTCTGGGCTTCCAATGCAGGAGACACAGGTTTGCCCCCTGATTGGGGAACTAAGATCCCACTAGCCAAGAGATGCAGCCAAAAAAACAAAAACATTTTTTTTAAAATAGTGGAGAGGAGGCAGGAGGTAAAAGGAAGTATAAACACCCTAGTAGCCTGTGGTTTCATGGCAAAAAAAGTTGATGGATATAGTCAAGTGCCAGAGCCGTCAGGATGACCCCTTGCTTGGATGACAAGGTCATGAGACTAAGCAGGAAACTACAAAGTGAATTTTCCTTCGGGGCATCCCAAGGCAAGGACCCTCCTGGTATTTTTCTTGGGAAGTTCTGTTTATGCTGGAAACATTAGCTCATCTCAGTAGGTCAGTCCCAGTTAGAAAAAATTCATCCTGAGATAATTCCCTCAGACCTTATTTCCCTCAGAGGATCCAGGAAGATGGATTGCCTTCCCTGGGGACAAAGGAGGAATAAGGGACATTTAAATAGGTTACTACACCTCCTACTCCTTACTGGAGAGTTTACCAAGAGTTCTCTGGGGGTCATGGCAAGGCCACCACCAGAAGGGCTCGTACTTGGGTCACCTTTCCACCTCCCACTCCCCTGACCACTCCACGATGGAAGCTCCCTTCCTTGGAGAGACCAAGGGAATGGGACTTCAGAATGCTCATAACTGTGGCCAGCATAGTTGGAGACATAGATTGCTTTAGGATAGTGTAGACATAGGAATTCATTATAGTAGTTATATAAGGTTAATAGGGTTTTATCGCTAAAGCAGTGCTGCTAAACTGTCTCTTTGTCCTTTTTCCTCTTTCCTTGTAAGAACCAGAGTGTCAGAACAGAACGAGACAGGTAGTAGTTGAGGTTACTAGAATAAAACAGTTTCAAGCTTAGCCCTTCCCTCTAGCCTCTATACAGCTGCACCTGATAAGAGAAATGTAACCTTTCTACTTAGATTGATGTACTTATCATGATTGAATGAAGTATGATGAAGACATTCAAATGGCAAACATACTATTGTTAAATCTAATTACGCAGAAATCTGACTTCTGTAAGGGGAATGTTTCATGATAGATTGGGGAATGAGCTCAATGATAAGGTTGCTATGGAAGGTAGAAACCAAAAGATTGTATAGAATGATATGTGATGTAATGGGTGTGTTTCTTAGGTACAAAACTGTAAACCAACAACAATAAAGGAGAGAGACTGCGCCATCAACACATTGACTCAGCTCAGTTCTTCGCAGACACCACTCATCCCTCAAGACCCCCGGACCCGCCGGGGCTGGACCCTGGCAGTCAAGGCTCAGGAGGGAGTCTGAGTTGGAAAAGTCTGGAACTAGATTCCCCTGTCTGTCCAGGCTCCACGGATGGGTCCCCTTCCTCTCTCAGCCCTTCATCTCCTAGAAGCCCAACCTCAGCTTTCTTTTTCCCCAGCTTTCTCTTCCTGAGCACATGGCCATCTCAGCTCTTCATGAAGCCTCCTCACAGCACTCAGCACTACAGAAGCAGAGTCTCTGAGTTACTACTGCAAATTCCATGATGAACAAATCTGGGTCTTGTGTCCACCACTGACTCATTCAGTTACAGGCAGGGGTAGAGGGGACATAGCCCACCACCCCTCTATCAACACACGTGAGAAGGTGGACAACAGGCAAGCAAAGGGGTCCCCAGATCACTAGTGCTTCTGGTGGTGTGAAGTGAAAAAAATCCAAATAATACTGAAGAATAAATAATATCATTGAGCACCTTAGTGTTGCCTCTAGACAAATAAACAAAGCTGTTTTGTTTAAAAAAGAAATAATGTGCATATTCATTCCAGATCAAGCAAAGACCAAAGGCTGTCACAGTCCCTGCCAGGGTCATATAGAGACAGACTCATTGTTACCCTTCTCCTCTCCAGCCTGGGCCACCTTTCTCTCTGCTCCCAGTTGGCATGAGAGGGGTAGCCTGCTCCTTCCCTTTTTTATTCTCCTTGTGACTTCTCTCCAAGTCTTTTTTTGTGATATAAATTCTGTACCTTGTCACACTTGGGTTTGCCCTTTTGAATCTTAAAAGCCCATTTGGGAAAACAAATATTTGAAATTTGACTATTTCTTGCTCTTTTTATTCCTAGTTATCTTACCCATCCTGAAGACCACATGAGGGTCTTACCTGACAAGAGGTGAGGATCCAGACATATGTACAAAGAAATGCCAGGAAAAAGTAGTAAGAGCATACTTTATTATTGTACACATCCAATGTGTACCTGAAAAAAAGTGTAATTATGAGAATAACCTGCAATAGACCTATCAGTTTAAAGTATGTTTAGAGGTGGTTCCAACGTGGAGAGAAAAAAATATATCATGTAATCCCAAATTACTTGTCTCAAAAAATATAAGACCTTTGTCTCTTTTCCTTAATTTTACTCTTTTCTTTCACAACCAAACCCACCATCAACTGTTTCAAGTCTAGTGAGTATCTGATTCAGGCAAGAGATTTATTACTTTTAGCACATCTAACGATTTCCATCTTGGATTCTATTGTTTTAAATTTATGAAACCTACACTTCTTATCTGCACTTCCATTTTTTCCCATCTTCCCCTGATTTTTATAAAAGAGGCACAAAATGCTGAGGTAGCCACATAAAGGTACACTGCTGTGTACACAAAAAGGTATGCTGTGGCCAAAACGGGACTGGTGGCCAGGGTGCATTGCTACCAGTGCCAGCTGAAAGGGTCATTTGCCAGCTGATGGGCGAACATGTAAGTTCAACAATGCAAGGTTTCATCCCTTTCTTAAATGCTGATTTAGAAATGTTTAAATGTTTAGTTAAAAGTTACATGTGCTCACTGTAAAAAGATGAACAATAAAGTTGTATGAAGAAAAAGTTAACTTACTCCCCCCACTTCCAATGCCATTTCTGGATATAATCAATGTTAACTGCTCTGTGTATATCTTTACACATATTTCTCTACACAAATAGAAATATATAAAAACATGCAGGCAAACATTACTTTATGCTTTGTGGTATTATTTTGCATCTCAGTGGATTCATATTATGGACATTATCTTGCATCATATTTATTCACAAGAGACCACCTTACTAGTACACAAGAGACCACGTTATAGGCCTCTGCATAGAGATTAGTTAATATTACTTTATGCATAATACTTCATATCATGAATTTATCAAAATTTATTTAACCACTACCCAAGATGAAACTTCAAATTAGTTCCAGATTTTTGACACCAAATTTTCTTGTACATTACAGGAAAAAAAATAGGCCTATTGTTTCTGTAAAAGAAAGATGAATGAAATTGGATTTATTTACTAAGCCAAGAGATTTATGTGTTGGGGCTTTCCCGGTGGTCCAGTGGTTAAGAATCCACTTTGCAATGCAAGGGACACCAGTTCAATCCCTGGTCCTGGAAGATTTCACATGCCTAGGGGCAACTAAGCCCATAGGCCACAACTACTAATCCCAGCCTCTAGAGCCCATGCTCTGCAAGAAAAGCTACTGCAATGAAAGGATGATGAACCACAACTGGAGAGTAGTCCCTGCTTTCTGCAACTAGAGAAAGCTCTTGAGCAACAACAAAGATCCAACATAGTCAAAAATAATTTGAAAAATACATAAATATATCTAAGAAAACCAGGAGGGACTATGGGTTACAGGTAAAGAGTGTGTGCTTAGTTGCTCAGTTGTGTTTGACTCATTGCGAACCTATGGACTGTAGCCTGCCAGGCTCCTCTGTCCATGGAATTCTCCAGGCAAGGATACTGGAGTGGGTTGCCATTCCCTTCTCCAGGAGATCTTCCTGACCCAGGGATTGAACCCAGGTCTCCTGCATTACACACTGATTCTTTACCATCTGAGCCACCAGGGAAGGCCATAGGTAAAGAGGGAAGATCTTTTAAAAAAAGTAATTTATATGTTATTTATATTATTAGATATCACCATATTACTTTCCCCAAAGTTACAGAAATTCAACTCCCACCAGCAATGTTTAAAAGTACTTATTTCTCACTATTAGGGTGAATTATCAATTGCTTTAACATTTGCCAATTTGATGAGTGAAGAATGGTATCTTGTTTCTGTTTGCATTTACCTGCTTCATTAGTAAGATTAAGCATCTCTCCAAATGTTAATTGGCTAATTCTGTGAATTATCTCTTCATATTCTCTGCCTATTTTCCTGTTATTTGTCTTTTTCTCACTGTATTAGTTTTCTATTGCTGCCATAACAAATTACCACAAACTTGGTAGCTTAAACAATACAAACTTATCTTCCTGTTATAAAGGTCAGAAGTGAGAAACGGTCTCACTGGGCTAAAATCAAGTTGTTGGCTAGATTATGTTCCTATCCAGAGGTTCTAGGGGAGAATTTGTTTCTTTTCTTTGTTCACATTCTAGAGGCAACCCACGTTTCTTGGCTTATGGCCCCTTCACCCATCTTCAAAACCAACAGTAACTGTCTAAGTCATTCTGATGCTGTTATCTTTCTGGTTGCCTGCAGCCAGGACAGATTATTTGAAAATGATGCACAGGATTGAGCCCTTCTAGATGGTCCAGGCATAGATTTCCATCTCAAGGTCCATTAAAGATGTTTGCAAAGTCCTTCTGTCACATAAAACAAACTATTTTATGTTTGAATAGGTTTGAGGGATTAGGTATGGGTATCTTTATGGGCTGTGATTCTTCCTACTAAAAAGGTATGGAAGTAATTTTTTTGAAAAGGATTTTTGCCCATTGTCAGCACAAATGTTGCACACATTCTTTAATCCTACTATTTGTTTATGTTTTTATGACTCTGCTCTCTTCAGACTTGGAAATAACTTTCTGCTTCATCCAACCTATGGTTTTGTAATTACTGTGAGGTAAGCAAAAGTCTCCTGCAATGTTCTCAATCAAAGGATAAACAGTTTGAGAAGAATCACACTCTCACTAGATTTCTCATGATAAAGTTAGGATGATTGGGTTGGACCCTGAGAATGGGGTCATTTGGGTAGACTTGGATGAAACCAAAAACCTAAAATTCCCAGATCCTTTTGAGTCATCCTTTGCCAAGAGAAGTCTCCCCTCTCTCCTCAGTGATGACTACATAGTTCTGCCTTGATTGAAGGATCTTGACTACCTGGCATCAAGAGGATTAATTGCAAAAGGAGACTCAGTCTTCTTAAGATCCACACCCCTTTACCACACTCCTTCTTGCCTGAAGACCCACTTCTAGGATAAGATCACAGCATAACTCAGGGGTATGAGCCCAAATATGGCATAAAATGGAGCTCTGCTGGCTTCAAGCTCATAATTACTAAGGGAGAGATTATTCTACCAGAGACACTAGGAGTTGAGATTCCTACATGGGAATTTTGAGCTCCACATGCCATTAAAATCAGTAAGCACCAAGGGGGCTGAACTACACAGACTGGGTTACATGATCCCGATTATCAAGGGGAAATAAGACTGCTGCTTCCCACTGGGGACAAGGAGGAGAATGTCTGGATTAGTGGTATGATATATTCAAAGTGCTAACCAACAACTAAGAGTGTTATACTGGCAAAAGAATTCTTTATGTCTTTCAAAATAAAGACAAAGTGCAGACATTTTTTCATGAAAGATACCTACCTTAGATGAAACACTTAAAGTTCTTTAAGCAGAAGAGAAATAATTCTAAATGGAAGCACAGACTTCCAGGAAAAAACAAAAAGAATTAGAAAGGGTATATGTACAGACAGACTGAAAGATAGGTAGATCTAAATGACTGTATGAAACAATAATAATGATGTCATGCACGGTTTAAAATTTTACGTAATTAAGATACATGAGATAAGCAGTACAAAAGGTAGGAAATACATCAAGTTAAAGTATCTTAAACTCTTTGAATTACTGAGATGTGAAAGATAATTTATTAGAGCTTAAAAAAATCAAGGACACCTACTGTAACATCTAAGGTAACCATTTAAAAAACAGTAAAGGAATATAAAAGCCACCAAACTAATAGAGAAGGGAATAAAAACTACTTGATGAATCTATAAGAAAGCAAGAAAACACAGGGTAAGGAACATAGAACTGCCAGAATCAATAGAGAAAAAAAAAAAACATCAGGATGACAGATTTAAACCCAAACATATCAAGAAATACATTAAAAATAAATAAGCTAAATATTCTAATTAAAAGGTAAAGGTTATCATAGGGATTAAAAATCAATTACTATATGCTTCTTATAAGAGACACACCCCCAAATATATGGATATAGAAAGGATGAAAGTAAAAAACTAGAAAAGGTACCAAATAAACAATATCAGAAAGCTGACAGCTATAGGAATATTAGACAAAATAAACTTTAGGGACAACGCTTTACAAATGGGAATGTGGGATATTTCATAATGATAAAAGAGTGAACAATCAATAAAACTGGGGAAAAAATCTAAAATTATATGTACCCAATGGCATAGATTCAAAATTTATAACACAGGAATTGACAAATCTAAAAGGAAAAAAAAGTAAATGAATCCACAATTTTAGCATGAAAAGTTTTCATATACATCTCTTTATAACTGAAAAGGTAAGTAGACAAAACTCCAGAAAGAGTATTTAAACTTATTTAAGACATTTTAGTTAATTGACATAGACACAACACTATATTTCAAACTGCAACACATACAATTATTTTCAAAGGGCACACAGAAAGTTTACCAGTACCAACAATATATAGTTTATAAATCAAATATCAACACATGCAAAGAGATTAAATTTTCACAGAGTATAACCTTTGACTATAACGGAAGTAAACTAGAAATGAGTAATGAAGTAACTAGAAATTTCTCAAATATTTAGGAAATTAAGCCATATACTTCTAAATAGTACAGAGTTAAAGAAAAAATTACAATGAAAATTAGAAAATATTTGGAGCTGAATGGCCGTGATTCGTGGCATGTCAAAATGTATGGAATTCAATTAAAACCATAAATAGAAGAACATGTTCACCATTACATGTTCTCATGAGAAAGGATGAAATGCCAAAAGACAAGGAGCTAAACATCCATCTTAAGTCAGCAAAAGAACAGCAAATCAAGCTCAAAGTCAAAGAATATAATAAAGAACAGAAATTAATAAAAGAGAAAACAAATGTAGAATAGAGGAAAATCAAGAAAGCCGAAGTTCTAAAGTAAAGTTTGCTCCTTGAAAGCTTACAAGAATCAATATGAAGAATGAAAAAATTGATATGACTTCATATCTGCCAGGCATGAAAAAGAAATAAGTGAAAACAATAAGCAACCTTTAGTCAATATATTTAAATGTTAGATGAAAAGGATAAATATCTAAGAAAATACTCCCAAAATAGGAAATATAAAGTGTTCTATTGGCATTTTAAAGAAATTAAATCCATAACAAAAAATATTTCCTCAAACAAAACTTCAGGCCCAGACAGCTGCCCTGGTAAATTCTTCAAAATATTTAAACAAAAAATAATGTCAGACATACCTAAACGCTTCCAGAAACAACCAAATAGAAAATGCTTCCCTATGTGTTCTATGTAGCAAGCACAACTTTTGATTCCAAAATCTGACAGTGATCACAAGAAAAGAAAATCACAAGTTAATCTGTTATAAACACAGAATCAAAAATTATAGAAATATAGTGACATAAAAATAATAATATGCCACAATGAAGATGTTTTTGTTCTGCTGACAGGAATTTACTACTAGAGAATCAATTAATTTAATTTACTACATAAACAATACAGCAGAAAACTCACATGATCATTTTAATAAAGACAAATCATTTGATAAATTCAACACCCACTCATGATTTTTTTAAAAATCTTAGCAAATTGGGACTAAAATGAAATTTTCTTTTTTTTTTCTCTTTCATTTATTTATTTATTTTTTCTTTACATTGTCGTGTTGGTTTTGCCATACATTGATATGAATCCGCCATAGGTATACATGTGTTCCCCTTCCAGAACCCCCCTCCCACCTCCCTCCCGATTCCATCCCTCTGGGTCATCCCGGTGTAGCAGCCCCAAGCACCCTGCATCATGCATCAACCCTGGGCTGGCGATTCATTTCACATGTGATAGTTTACATGTTTCAATGCCATTCTCCCATATCAGCCCGCCCTTGCCCTCTCCCATAGAGTTCAAAAGACTGTTCCATACATCTGCGTCTCTTTCGCTGTCTCACATACAGGGTTATCAATTTACAGGTACAAAAACATCTACAAACAACATTACATGTTACCATGAAATTCTAAACACTTTCCCCCTGAAGTTGGAAATGAGACAAGAATCCTTGTTGTCACAGCATGTATTCAACATTATGCTAGAGATATTATAGTTCAATTATGCCATAACCAAAAATGAAATATTTAAAAGTTGGAAAAGAAAATATAATGGTCATAAATTAACATATAGACTGCATTAAAGACAGTCTATTTCTCTCTGCATTATGAGAGAAAATACACAAAAATCTATAGACAAATTGCTAAGATTAATATATTTAGCAAAGTCAATGGTACAAATTCAACCCACAAGAAGTAATTGTAGCTTCATAGACCAATGAACAAGTAGAAAATGAAACTTTAAAATACTCCAATTATAGTATGGTAAGGAAAATAAATGTGAGAATAAATTTAACAAAGAAGGTACAATAATTCTAGTTTCTGCAGAAAACTACAAAATACTGTGAGAAATTGAAGATCACCTAGAAAAAAGGAGGGATACACCACATCATGAACTCTTATCAAAATTCCAGCATGCTTTTCTTATTCAGCTTGGAAGTTGGCAAGACAATTTTAAAATTTATATAGAAATACGAAGGGCCAGGAAAAATGAAGAATATCTTGAAGAACCAGATGGAATAGTAGAGGCTACTCATTATAAAGATTTAGAAAGCCAAAATAATTGAGGCAGTAATTAAACAATGAAACAGAATATGAGTCCAGAAACAGTCAATCCAATCTCTGTAAATCCCTGGTTTACAACAAAGGTGACTTTATATAGCAGAGGGAGAAACAATGGCCTTTTAATCAACCTGGCATTAGGTTAATTTGATAAATAGAGAAGGAGGAAGAACAAAAAGGCAGAGGAGTAGGTTGACATGGAGTACATCTCGCTCCATGGATACATCAGCAATTTGATAAATATATGGAAAAAAAAGTGGAATCTGGACTTCTATGTCATCAACAAAAATTAAACATGTGGATTGTACATATAAAAACATAAAGCAATAAAACTTCTAGAAGATAATATGGGGAAATTTCTTCATTATCTTAGAATAAAGAATCATGTTTAAACAGGACCCAGAGGACACCGACTTTAAAGGAAGTAACTGATCTAGGTTCAAGCTGGAACCTGATTAAAATTGAGAATTCTTGGAATTTGCTGGTAATCCAGTATTTGGCACTCCCACTGCTGGGAGTGGAGGGTTGAAGGGACTAAGATCCCACAACCCACCTCGTGGCATAGCAAAAAAAGAAACACAAACAAACAAACGAAAACCCTCATTTCCCAAAGATACTATTCAAAGAACCAAAAACAAGTCAGAGGATGCAAGAACTTCTGCAATATACATATGTAAGTAACAAAAGACCTGAATCCAGAATAGACAAAGATTTACTACAAGTAAACAAAAATAAGACACTGCAATAGAAAAATAGGGAAGCTCTTGAGCAGGCACCAAAAAGTGTAGAAAAATGCCCAATAGATATATGAGGAAAAATGTACTCAATTCCAATAGTCATCACAAAATTGTACACTAAAACCACAATGTTCTCTGGTGGAACAATGGATAAGAATCCACCTGCCAATGCCGAGGACATGGGTTCAATCCCTAGTCTGGGAAGATTCCACTCGCTGCAGAGCAACTAAGCCCGTGCACCACAACAACTAAACCCAAGCTCTAGAGCCCGCAAGCCACAACTGCTGAGTCCATATGCTGCAGCTACTGAAGCCCGTCCCCCTAGAGTCTATGCTCTGCAACAGGAGCAACCACTGCAATGGGAAGCCCATGCACTGCAGGGAAGAGTAGCCCCCACTTGCCGCACCTAGAGAAAGCCCTCATATAACAACAGAAACTCAGCACAACCAAAAATAAATAAATAAAATTTAAAAATAAAACCACAATGAAACATGATTTCACACCCACCAGAACAGCTAAACTTAAAAGGATGAGTAATATCAAGAACTGTCAAATATAGCAATTGGAACCTCATACTTGTTTAAATAAATTATGATTCAACAGCTCTACACAATGGAATACCACTCAGTTTTTTAAAAAGAATGAAGGATGTATATGTGCTTACATAGAGAGAATTTCAATTCATGTACTTAAATGAAAAGAGTAAAAAGAACAGTATATCATCTCACATGTATTTTAAAAATAAAGACTATAACATGCATATATGTTTACATATAATTACATATGAGCCTTCCCCAGTGGCTCAGGAATCAAGAATCCACCTGCAATGCAGGAGTCGAGGACACATGGGTTCAATCCTTGGGTTGGGAAGCTCCCCTAGAGAAGGAAATGGCAACTCATTCCAGTATTCTTGCCTGGAGAATCCCATGGACAGAGGAGCCTGGCAAGCTACAGTCCATAGGGTTGCAAAGAATCATACACAACTGAAGCAACTTAGCGCACTGATAATTATATAAACTTTTTTTTTGTTTGTTTTTGCCATACAATGTCATGATATCACCATGGGTTTACATATGCTTCCCCTCCAGAACCCCCCTCCCTCCTCCCTCCCCCCCGGGAAATCTCGCTGCACCAGCCCCGAGCATCAATCCTGGGCTGGCGATTGATTAGACATATGATAATTAACTTGTTTCAATGTCCTTCTCCCATATCATCCCACCCTTACCCTCATCCCCAAAGTCCACGAGTCTATTCTATACATCTGCGTTCCTTTTGCTGTCTCGCATGTTGGGTTCTCGTTACCGTCTTTCTAAATTCCATATATATGTGTTAATATACTGTATTGTTGTTTTTGCTTCTGGCTTACTTCGCTCTGGATATATAAACTTTTTTGAGTCAAGGGCATAGATTTGCAACCAGACAGAGTTAGTTGTAAAGACATCCCCTGACTTGTGATCTTGTGTACAAGTGCTTAGCATGGTTCTAGGACATAGTAAATGCTCAACATATTCAGGGGCTTCCCTGGTAGCTCAGACGGTAAAGAATCTGCCTGCAATGCAGGAGACTTGGTTTCAATCCCTCGGTCAGGAAGATCCCCTGGAGAGGGGAATGGCAATCCACTCCAGTATTCTTGCATGGAAAATCCCATGGACAGAGGAGCCTGGTGGGTTACAGTCCATAGGGTTGCAAAGAGTCAGACACGACTGAGAACACATTCAGCTAATATTATTTCTTTTTACTGTTATGAGTACATGATAGTTTGTTTGTTTTTTAATTGATAAGTGAGCCTACATTCCGAGAACCTGGGGTCCTCGCCTTAATCTGGTGAGCTGGGGCTGTCCCCACGCCCCTGCCAATTCTGTTTTGCTCCTCATAGAAGGCCTGGGGCTGTAGAGGGCACCTCCCCAGAGCCCTGCCTATTGCCTTGGGCCCAGGTCAGTTCTGAGCTTCTGCCTGTCCCATTCTTAGCAGTGTCTGGGTCTGGCATCCTTCTAAGCATGCCCCAGAACAAAGAACCACTACTGGCTTAATCATCAATCCTACTGCCACTCAGAGGCACAGGCTGCTTGACCTGCTCCCCGTCCCAGTTCCCCTGTCCCAGCCCCAGCTGAGATGCAGATGTGGACCAGAGGCCACCCTCAGCCTCTTGTTCTCTGTGGATGGATGACTGGCCTCTCTCAGTTGGCCGTTCTCACTGATTCACTGGAAATCAGTTTGCCAAAGCCAATCTGTAAGTGATTTAGTTATCCATATTTGAGAATGAATTTTTGTTACTGTTTCATCATAGCTTCCTTGCAGCCATTGAACCACAGAGCAGCCTAAGTCAACTATGTGTATGGTTTCAGTGCTCAAAGGCAGAACGCTTTTTAAATGGAAGGTATTTAACTGGATGCAGAGGGGCTTTAATTCCAGTTTCTAGCTTCTTTATCAGAGAAGGCAATGGCAATCCACTCCAGTACTCTTGCCTGGAAAATCTCATGGACGGAGAAGCCTAGTGGGCTGCAGTCCATGGGGTCACTAAGAGTCGGATACAACTGAGCGACTTCCCTTTCACTTTTCACTTTCACGCACTGGAGAAGGAAATGGCAACCCACTCCAGTGTTCTTGCCTGGAGAATCCCAGGGACGAGGGAACCTGGTGGGCTTCCCTCTGTGGGGTCACACAGAGACAGACACGCCTGAAGCAACTTAGTAGCAGCAGCAGCAGCTTCTTTATTTTTAAGGATTTTTGACTAACCCTTGCCTTTGCCTCTGAGGCTTTTCTACATGTGCTTCTGGTTCTGACCACAAAACATCTACAGCTACCACTCCTAAACAGGGTGGAGGGTTTGACAGTTTTCAGTGAACTGGTCATTCAGTGATTTAATGATTCAGCAAACTTATTTTCAGCAAATTAACTTCTGGTGAATAGGCTTTTGGCAAATTAGCCATTCAATAAATTAGCTTTCATCAAATTGACCTAGTTCCATTGGCAATCTAAGTTCCCAAGTGATATTTTAGAATAAAATGCCAACTGGTAGCAAAGAGGGTCGCATATTTCTTTTATTACAAGAGAACTAGGACTCACTAATGCTTAATCAGTCTGCAGGCCCACGTGCAAGTATACACACACACATGCACACACAAATACACTCTTTAGAAAAGCATGCCATACAGTTGCCACATACAGCGGCCAGAGTTTATCTGAACCAATCCAGCAGTCCTCGAGAGAAAGGAGGCAAAGACGATGGAATAAGGCCATTTGGCATGCTGCCATCCATTTAAAAAAAGGATTGTGGAAGCCTGAAAACACTCGAGAGAATCAAGTTCAATGGCTTCACACTAGACGACTGGGTCTGATGACGACAACAGCCAACGTACACTGAACGCTTGAGAGCACAGGCTTCATCTTAAGTCATTCCATCAACTCTAGGAGAGAAGCATTGTCAATCATCCCCGCAACACAGAGGAGAAAAGCAAAGAACCAGAGAAGGCAAGTGACTGGTTCAGTGTCACACAGCGAATGAGTGGTGGAACCAGCATTTAAAACAAGCCACTGTGGTTCTCTTGTGGTTGTCAACCTGGATCTCAGCTAAGATGGAGCGCTGGGAATGATGGCAGTCAGGCCACAGTGCAACAGAAAGGAACAAAGCCATAGCCCAGGAGTAGGAATTGGAAACCAGAAGGGAAAATGAGGCGAGAGAAAAAGAGGAACTAAAATGTATTGAGCTCCTCCTCTGTGCTAGAAATTTGGCTGACACTTTTCTACTAATGGTCTTGATACTGAGGCAATGGCCCTGTGGCAGTGAGAAGGAAAATGAGGTCCAAAGAAGTCAACTACACTTGTTCAGGGCTCACAGCTTTGAAGAGGCGGCTCCAGGCTTAGCATTCAAACAGGTATGATTGTAAAGAAATTGGACTCACACTGGGCCGAGCAGGCTAAGGAAAGACAAAATGGGAAGATGATCTGCATGTGAGGCAGGCGAAACCTGGTTCTATCAGGAGGACTCTTTTCCCAGAGGCAACATTTGAAGAAAACTCAAGACCAAGAAGCAATCGCTCGGCTCTTGGAAGTGTTTCTGAATGAGGGGAAGGGCACCCTAGAGGCAGCCTCTGCCTCCTGGAGGCCGTCAGGCAACCCTTAGATAAGCCCCCTTCCAGCCATCAAGCACAGTCCACCGAGCCACTTAATTTGGCAGAGCAAACATTGCTTATCAGTCAGAATGCTTATCAAATGTCAATTAGCTCTCTGCCGTAATTGACATCTAATTAACATACCATCGCCTGTTGTTGGATGCCAATTAAGTGCCTAAACAATCTTTCCTATTTTTTTTCTACCAACAAGACAGTAATTGTACACTTTTCAGTTCAGTAACTTTGGAGTTAATTTTATTGTGAGCCTTTTAGAAGATGGAAACCCAGAGAGGACTCTTAGGCAGATATTTAATTGATATGCTGCTTTGATATGGCTAAAGTCTATCTGATGCTCACCACCTTCCCCAGGAAATCAAATCATTCCTTTCTGTAAAGGTCAAACTCTACTCGAGGTGTTGATGCCTCGCTCGGGCACACATGTGACAGGAAGGAGCTGGACAGGCAAGGAGGGAAGAGAGACAAGCACGGGTGGGCTCAGCACCCCTCCCTCCCTGCCCAGCCCACGCGTCTCAGGAAAGAGGCTCGCAAATTGCCTGGGACTCAGAGGAATACCGGCTCAGGAGCAGCCAGGAGAGCAGATGTGTGCAAGGCGAGTCCCAGGCCCTGCACACAGAACATGGACGATGCGCTCTTAGTCACCTGGAGAGGGACCTTCGCACTCGGCCATCTCCACCCCACAGAACAGTACACTGGCTAGGTGAGAATCTGAGATCAGATTCTGGATCTGTGCAGCAACGAGAAAGCTGAAGGGAGCCCACCTGGCCTGTGAGAGGAAGTGGGGAAGGGGCACTTCCTGAGCTATGAGAGACATGGCCTCAATCAGGGCCACGGGAAGATGTGCCAGTAATTCTGGTGCCTTTCAGCTGGAAAGTCACCTTTCTATCTCAGCTCTACCTGCCAAGGGAGAGCTCTGTCAGACCCCACAGGAGTGGGAGGTAAGCGGACATGACTGCTACAGGTAATCCCAGGTCTGGGCAGTGTCTCTGCCAGTCAAGGAAAAATCCTGGCAAAGCTTGAGTGACATGAAGAAGAGAATAGGAGGGAGTAGAAGGCCGGGTGGTGTGGTTTCCTGTCTGAAATGATGCAAGGACACAAGAAATCATGCAAGTACCTGAGTGTGTGCTCAGTCTTGTCCAACTCTTCGCAACCCCATAGACTGGAGCCCACCAGGCTCCTCTGTCCGTAGGATTTTCCAGGCAAGAATACTGGAAGGGGTTGCCATTTCCTCCTCCAGGGGATCTTCCTGACTCAGGGATCAAGCCCACATTTCCTGAGTCTGTTGCACTGGCAGGCTGATTCTTTTACCACTGAGCCATCTGGGAAGCCCCAGGCAGCCACTAACTGGACACTCTCACTCCCTGCCCATGTGGGCATTGAGGCTCTCCTGGTAGAGAGAGAGAAGGGTAGAGCCCTTCTCACCTTCACCCAAATAGTCTAATAGGCAGCTAGGTCTGAGGACCATAGACCTATGTCAGTGGTTTCCAATGAAGCCTAAAATGGCAAAATCACCTGGGGAGCTTAAAAAATCCTGGCTTCTGGACCCTACTCAGAGGATCTGCTCATACACAGCTTCTCTGGTAAGGGAAAGGGGCCCCACCAGTCACCACCACTGAAGCTGCAGACGGAACTTGCTAAATAAATAAGCCAAAGATGGCCTCTGAGTCCTAGTCTCCATGGTGCTTTATTTCTTCACTGCAGACTGAGACCCCAGAGCTCAAAAGCTTGCCATTGCTAAGTTTGAATTTTTACACCTCCAATTATTTTTAATATAGTCCAAACAAGCACATTTTTAGCCATGTAGAGAATGCCTGCTTTGCAAACCACCTCACCCAGCAGCTGCTACCTATTAAGATGGGGCTTTGCAGTCATAAGGCCCCAAGCTGCTAAGGCCCATGCTGCTGAGGGATCTCAGGTACATAAGCCACCCCCCTCGATTCCCTTCTCTTCTGGAGATGTCCCTTGCCCTCCTCCCCTCTGAGCAGCAACCCTGAGCTGCCAGGCCTTCTATCCAGGCTCCTGCTACTACTCCTTTCCCCCACATGCAACCCCATCCAAGCATCACCCAACAAAGTTTGCTGTGTGTTTATGCCTCTCCTGGTCATATCTTTTACTGTCATTAGCACCTCAAATCCTCACAGTCCTGTAGGAAGGCAACCTCCTGAGCAGAAAGGTCAAGAGTGGACCCAAGAATCCATAGCCAGCAAGAGCAGTGGCCTCTCATGACAGGCCAAGGAAGTGGGACTGGGCCTAAGATCCCTCTGTTGAGAGGGGTTGGAGGTAAGGAACAAGGCAGCCTGGTCCAACGGAAACTGGAAGTGCACTCTAGAAAACTTCCCCCAGCACCTGGATCTTAATTCTGTGCATGGTGTGAAGCCGAGATTTAACCCTTCTGGTTTTCCAAATATTCTGGCAGAGGTTGCAGCACCATCAGTTAGATAATCATCTTTCCACTGTTTTGATATGCCATTTTTATTGTGACCAAAATTCCAATATTACTTGGATACATTTCTGCATTTTAATATTGTCCATTAATATATCCATTTCTGGACCAGTACCATATCCTTTCAACTACTGTCCCTTTATGATAGGTTTTATTATAGGAAGGAAATTTAATTTGTGGAAATTTTTCATCTCAGGATTTTCTTGGCTATTTTATGTTCATGATTTCAGATGAACTTTAAGAATAATTTGATTAAGAGTTTAAAAAATAAAATAAGACCCTGATGATATTTTAATTGAACTGGAATTCTATGTATTGTCGGGGTCCAGCCCCAGCGGGTCCGGGGGTCTTGAGGGATGAGTGGCGTTGGCAGAAGAACTGAGCTGAGTCAATGTGTGGTGATGGAGCAGTCTCTCATTTATTGTTGTTGGTTTACAGTTTTATAGCCAAAAGACATCCCCATTACATCATTACATCACCTATCATTCTATACAATTTTTTATTTTCTACCTTCCATAGCAACCTTATCATAGAGCTCATTCCCCAATCTATCATGAAACATCCCCTTTGCAGAAGTCAGATTTTTATGTAATTAGATTTAACAATAGTATGTTTACCATTTGAATGTCTTCAGTATACTTCATTCAATCATAAGTACATCAACCTAAGAAGAAAGGTTACATTTCTCTTATCAGGTATAACTATGTAGAAGCTAGAGGGAAGGGCTAAAGCTTGAGACTGTTTATTCTAGTAACCTACTCTGGTTCTTACAAGGAAAGAGGAAAGAGGACAAAGAGACAGTTTAGAAAGAGCAAAGAGGACTAAGACAGTTTAGGAAGAGGAAAGAGGACTAAGAGACAGTTTAGGGAGAGGAAAGAGGACTAAGAGACAGTCAAGCAGCACTGCTTTAGCAATAAAACCCTATTAACCTTATAACTACTATAATGAATTCCTATGTCTACATTATCCTAAGGCAATCAATATCTCCAACTATGCTGGCCACAATTATGAGCATTCCTTAGTCCCAATCGAGCCTGATTTTTTCAAGGAAGAGAGCCTCCTCTGTGGAGTGGTCAGGGGAGTGGGAGGTGGAAAGGTGACCCAAGTATGAGCCTTTTTGGTGGTGGCCTTGCCATTACCCCCAGAGAACTCTTGGTAAACTCCCCAGTAATTAGTAGGAGGAGTAGTAATCTATTTAAATGTCCCTTTCATTCCTCCTTAGCCCCAGGGGAAGGTGATCCACCTTCCCGGATCCTCTGGTCCATAAGGTCTGGGGGGATTATCTCAGGACAAATTCTTTCCAACTGTGACTGACCTCCAGAGATGAGCCAATGTTCCAAGCAAGGACAGAACTTCCAAGAAAAATACCAGGGTGGGGCTTGCCCAGGATGCCCCGATAAAGAAAGTCAGCTTTGCAATTTCTTTCTTAGTCTCGTGACCTTGTCATCCGAACAAGGGGGCATCCTGACAGCTCCAGGCAATATATAGACAAACTTGGAGAGAGCTGCCATCTTTGAAGTGTCGGGTGTTCTGATCTTTTCATTCATTTATTGAAAAAACTCATTAGTGTGGCCTCCTATGTGCTAGGTGTGTTGAAGGTGCTGGCATGCTGTCGGCCATGACCCCGTCCTCTCAAAGCTTATTCTAAACTTTATTTAAAGAATCACTTATTTCCCGGGGGGGAGGGAGGAGGGAGGGAGGTTCCGGAGGGGAAGCATATGTAAACCCATGGTGATATCATGACAATGTATGGCAAAAACAATAAATAAATAAATAAAGAAAGAAAGAATCACTTATGCAAAAATGAGAATTGAACTGTGGCCACAGAGTGGCTACAAATGGATCTTTGCTAATAAAGACATGATGAGGACTCGAGACTCCAGTGTCCACTTCTCCTAGTGAGTGCTGGAGCCCAGGACTGTCCCCCACTGTCTCTGCAAAGGCCCCACCTGGGAGCCTGCTGAATGACTCAGTACAGGAGGAACTGGAAATAAAAAGTCTAGACACAAGTCCTGAAGATCATTGCTAACTGGTTCATTTTGAGAAGAGGACCGAGAGCCACGGCTCACTTCTTCCTGCCCCCAAGGAGCTTGGCGAGGCCTCGGAGGAACTGTTGTCAACAGGGTCAGGAAGACTTGGAGACTCTTTGCTCTGCGGAAGGCGGAGTTGAGAAGGGTCACCAGACTCAGCAGTCTCCCTGACTCCTACCCCTGGCCTCCACGCAGCTGTGATGGCCTCACTCCTCATGGGTGACTCAACTGCTCCTGCTAAGACCCTTCCCCAGCTTCTCCTCCCCACCACACTCCTCAGGAGGCTTTCTTTAAAGCCACTATGGAAAACAGTGTGGAGATTCCTTAAAAAACTGCAAATATACCTGCCATATGACCCAGCAATCCCACTGCTGGGCATACACACCGAGGAAACCAGAATTGAAAGAGCCACGTGTACCCCAATGTTCATCGCCGCATTGTTTACAATAGCCAGGACATGGAAGCAACCTAGATGCCCATCAACTGATGAATGGATAAGAAAGCTGTGGTACATATACACAATGGAATATTACTCTGCATTAAAAAAAAAATCATTTGAATCAGTTCTACTCAGGTGGAAGGAACTGGAGCCTATTATCCAGAGTGAAGTAAGCCAGAAGGAAAAACAACAATACAGTATACTAACACGTATATATGGAATTTAGAAAGATGGTAACAAGAACCCTGCATGCGAGACAGCAAAAGGAACGCAGATGTATAGAACAGACTCATGGACTCTGTGGAAGAGGGCAAGGGTGGGATGTTATGGGAGAATGGCATTGAAACATGTTAATTATCATATGTGAAATCAATCGCCAGCCCAGGGTTGATGCTCGGGGCTGGTGCACCGAGATGACCCGGGGGAGAGAATTGGGAGGGAGGAGGGAGGGGGGTTCTGGAGGGGGAGCATATGTATACCCATGGCGGATTCATGTCAATGTAAGACAAAACCAACACAATAAAGTAAAGAAAATTAAAAATAAAAATAAAAGAAACAATATAAATAAATAAATAAATAAAGCACAACCTTGTACCATTGGCTCACATCCCTTCTCAGGGCCTCAACATCCATCCTGCACTGTCTGCCATCGCCTCCTCTCTGTTCACTCAGACTCTAGCCCCCAGGACCTTGCTTCCCAGGAGACCCATCTCTTCCACCCTGTACAGTCATACAGTCGGGCCAGCTTTTCTGCTTCCCACAGTTCACCTCCTCCATTCTCTCTTTCTGGCAAACGTTCACCAGGGGCAGCCAGGGGAGGGATTCAGGAACTCACTGATGGATAAGACATGATGTGTCCAGCAGAAAAAGGAGTCCACTCCAGGACGCAGAGCGACAAGCAAGCCACTAGGAAAAGCGACAACTCACAACAATCATATGAAAAGATGTTCAGCCTCATCAGTCGTGGGGCAAGGCAAATGAAACAAAACTTCATTTTCTTCTGGTCAGAATAACATTTAAAAGCCCACAATAGTCAGTGTTTGGGAGGTTTGAGATCAGCCCAGAGCTAAAATCCCTCGGGGGCATGTAAGCAGGTACACCAGGTGAGAACACCCTGGTGAGAACTCAGGCAAAGTTTATCAAAGGCAAGGATGCATGGACTCTACATACATATGAACCAACAATTTCACCACTGGGTTATCTGCTGATACCTTCCTGCCTGCGATCTCAGGAGACACGCACAGAACCTTCCCTTGTGGTACATTTAGAACATTGAAAAAGCAAAAACAAGGCCATTCACTGGGAGGAGAAAAAGGATAAATAAACTACAGTTTATTCTTAAAATCAAAAGCCCTCCATTGTGGTACAAATGAGCCAAACATATTTACACAAATCAACATGGATGATTCTCAGGAGTGTAGTGTTGAATAGAGATTCATTCCAATTTCAGGAGCTTAGGAGCGAGGGAAAAGGGAATGGGGAATTGGGGCTTTGGTGGTATTTTTTAATATTTATTTCTTCAAAGAGAAATCTAAAACAAACGTGGCAAGCTGTTGTTATCTATGAAATCTGGGTTGTGAATACATATTTGTTATTTTCTGTAGTTTTCCAATGTTTGAAATGTTTCACAATAAAAAATTTAAAAGAATAGTTTATAGCACAGTCCTAAAGGAACTTCCAGGCTTCTGGGGACATTAGACAAGGAGGCAGCTGTTAAAACTGATAAAGAGAAAGCAGACACAGAGAGCCTGAGCACAGACAGACAAACGTCTGGGAGAACATGGGGAGATTTCGCAGAATGGGCAATGTGATCTGGGTCCTGAGGGATACGCAGGAGTTTTCTAGCTGCAGGCAGGGGTGACTGGGCACCTCAGGGAGATGCATGTGCAAACATAAGCATGATGTTTGGGGGTCCTGGACTGGTCTGAGGAGGCTGGAAGGAAGGGGCAGAGGCCTAAGCAGGAAAAGCTCTGCTGCCACACTAAGGACTCTGGCCTCATTCTGGCATGGATGTGGCATATTCAGGTTTTGTGTTCCACAAAAAGGTCTCAGACCATAATGATTTGGGAGGGAAAAAAGAAAAATGTGGGCTCAAAATAAAGCAGCAGCTATGCAGGTAAAAAGAGGGGATGGGCCTAAGAGCTACATGGAAGATATTCCCACACATGTGGGAGCCAGGCTGATTTGCCTTCCTAAAACCCCCTGGTGGGCTCTGGGCTGGACCCTGCTTCACCTAACCTGTCCCCTTGTCATCAGCATTGTTGGGGAGCAAGAAATCCCCAGACACGGGCAGGGACTCACAGAGGACCATCATTTGGGGACCATGGGATTCAGGTAGAGTCCATGGCCCAGGCCTGGCCAGAGTACTGCATTTCAACTGGCATGGGGGGTATTTCAGGGATGGGCACAGGGGCCAATCAGTCAAAGGTAGGCAATGACATCCTCCTAGGTGCCCTAGAAAAGGATTATTCCTCTTTCCCCAGGGCCTGCCAGGATGTGACTGCACTGCTAGGGGTAGGGATCTGACCACGATGGGAAGCCTGAGATAAGACCCACCATGGAAGAGAATGGAGCACAAAGCAGGAAAAAAGAAATGGCACTCTTATGGTTTCCTTTAAGCCCAAACCAAGCCACATCTGAACCCCTTCTGCTTAAGCCAATTTGTATCTAGTTTCTCATCTGCTAATTGAGTCAATGCCATGGCTTCATCCCCAGCCCAGCTTGGAGTCAGTTGCCCTGTCTTTAATGTCAGGTTCCTTCCTTGGCCCCTTAGACCATGGTCTGTCTCCTCTTAGGCCTGCTGGTGCCCAGCTTGAGCACCTGAGGTCTGTATCCCATAGAATCTGTGGGGTCACCCCCCAAACCCTGGCACTAAAGGATCAAATGTCTGGTGTGAGATCAGAGTAATTGTTGGAAAGATGTTGCAGAGGAGGCTCAAAGGGCCACAAACACCCTCTTCTCCAGGAAACACACAAGTCATACAGTACTTGCTGATCCTCCTTATTGAAACAGGGCCTTCCACCTTGGCTGCATTACAACAGGCATATTTAACATCACCCCTTTGGATCTGTGACAGCCATTTCTGCATTCTCTTCCCATTGCCATTAACATAGAAATAGCTCTATAATGACACCAAGCCTTATCAAGCATCCTTCCCGTTTATCTCATTATAAATGAAACTATCTAGTTATTTGGGTAAACTAGAAACAGAAACATTTTGTGTCAGATGTCACGGGGCAATTGCTTCTCATTATTTCATCATATCGAAAGGAGTTGGAATGGTTGCTAAAAATCTGTTTCGATTTTTGAGTTTCAGAAACAATATTTCAGAAAAGGAGTCAGATATCAAAGCCAGTGGGTCCTTTGAGACTCCTGCATTTTCTGACAACTCCCTGGTATTTTCTTTTCTTGCACAAAACAATGTCCAGGGAAGATGTGGTGGTGAAGGATGAAAAGGGGCTGGAGCTAGGGAAGGGATGCAGAGCTGTCCAGAAATGCCCCCAGTCACCCACCACATCCAAGTGGGTAGCAAGGGAGGAAGGGCAGCCCACAATGATGGCTAAAGGCCAGGTGTTAACGCCCAACAGGAAGCCCCCAGAGGTTTCTACCTACCCTATCAAACCAGAGGGTAAAACCTTGAGAATCTGCCTCAATGAGACGCAGCCTACTGGCACTGTGCAAGGTGCTGAGGCCTCCACCTGCAGTGCTTTTTGCTTCTGGGGAAGCATACCTCTTTCTGGTATGGAAACTCGAGGCAAATCGGGGTCTTCAGACCATGATGCTGTACTTAAATTACAGGAGGATCAGGAAATCTGTAATGCTTGCAAACTGACTTCACTGGTGGCAATGCCTGCTGTGGCATCGGAATGGAGACAGGACCCTGCCTCCACCCAACAGAAAAAAAAGGAAATAAATTGAGATCTACCCACAGGCATCAACAGCTCTATAAGAAGAAGGCTTACAGGACTGGAAGACGGCTAATAATAAGGTTGTGGTGTAAAGCTGACTCGACTATAAAGTCAAGGAGGAATTCTATCCAGGGTAACGCTGGGTGGGAGCCTGGCCCCTCGCCTTGGACAGGTGTGCAGATCATTTGCCTGAGCTTCAAAGGAGAGCATATCTTCTTCCCCCGCAAAACACACACACGTCACACACACCATACATACTCACACACGCTACACAATGCAAAAAAGCAAAATGACTGTCTGAGGAGCCTTACAAATAGCTATGAAAAGAAGAGAAGTGAAAAGCAAAGGAGAAAAGGTAAAATATACCCATTTGAATGCAGAGTTCCAACAAATAGCAAAGAGAGACAAGAAAACCTTTCTCAGCAATCATTGTAAAGAAATAAAGGAAAATAATAGAATGGGAAAGACTAGAGATCTCTTCAAGAAAATTAGAGATACCAAGGGAACATTTCATGCAAAGAGGGCCTTAATAAAGGACAGAAATCGTATGGACCTAACAGAAGCAGAAGATATTACAAAGATGTGGCAAGAATACACAGAAGAACTGTATAAAAGAGATCTTCATGACCCAGATAATCATGATAATGTGATCACTCACCTAGAGCCAGACATTCTGGAATGTGAAGTCAAGTGGGCCTTAGGAAGCATCACTATGAACAAAACTAGTGGAGGTGATGGAATTGCAGTTGAGCTATTTCAAATCCTGAAAGATGATGCTGTGAAAGTGCTGCACTCAATATGCCAGCAAATTTGGAAAACTCAGCAGTAGCCACAGGACTGGAAAATGTCAGTTTTCATTCCAATCCCAAAGAAAGGCAATGTCAAAGAATGCTCAAACTACCACACAATTGCACTCATCTCACACACTAGTAAAGTAATGCTCAAAATTCTCCAAGCCATGCTTCAGCAATACGTGAACCGTGACCTTCCAGATGTAGGCAGAGGAACAAGAGATCAAATTGCCAACATCCGTTGGATTATAGGAAAAGCAAGAGAGTTCCAGAGAAACATCTATTTCTGCTTTATTGACTATGCCAAAGCCTTTGAATGTGGATCACAATAAACTGTGAAAAATTCTGAAAGAGATGGGAATATCAGACCATCTGACCTGTCTCTTGAGAAACTTGTATGCAAGTCAGGAAGCAACAACTAGAATTGGACATGGAACAACAGACTGGTTCCAAACAGTAAAAGGAGTCCATTAAGGCTGTATATTGTCACCCTGCTTATTTAACTTATATGCAGAGTACATCATGAGAAACGCTGGGCTGGAAAAAGCATAGGCTGGAATCAAGATTGCCAGGAGAAATATCAATAACCTCAGATATGCAGATGACACCACCCATATGGCAGAAAGTGAAGAAGAACTAAAGAGTCTCTTGATGAAAGTAAAAGAGGAGAGTAAAAAAGTTGGCTTAAAGCTCAACATTCAGAAAACTAAGCTCATGGCATCTGGTCCCATCACTTCATGACAAATAGATGGAGAAACAGTGAAAACAGTGGCTGACTTTACTTTTTTGGGCTCCAAAATCACTGCAGATGGTGACTGCAGCCATGAAATTAAAAGACTCTTACTCCTTGGAAGGAAAGTTATGACCAACCTAGAGAGCATATTAAAAAGCAGAGACATTACTTTGTCAACAAAGGTCCAGCTAGTCAAGGCTACGGTTTTTCCAGTGGTCATGTATGGATGTGAGAGTTGGACTATAAAGAAAGCTGAGCCAAAGAATTGATGCTTTTGAATTGTGGTGTTGGAGAAGACTCTTGAGAGTTCCTTGGACTTCAAGAAGATCCAACCAGTCCATCCTAAAGGAGATCAGTCCTTAGTGTTCACTGGAAGGACTGATGTTGAAGCTGAGACTCCAATACTTTGGCTACCTCATGCAAAGAGCTGACTCATTTGAAAAGACCCTGATGCTGGGAAAGATTGAGGGCAGGAGGAGAAGGGAACGACAGAGGATGAGATGGTTGGATGGCATCACCAACTCAATGGACATGAGTTTGGGTATATTCAGGGAGTTGGTGACAGGGAGGCCTGGTGTGCTGCAGTTCATGGGGTGGCAAAGACTCAGCCACGACCAGGCGACTGAACTGAACTGAACACATACACACCACACATACATACCATAGATAACTAACACACACACCACACACACCACATATACACACCACTCATTCACATACCACACACACACATTCTCACCACACACATGTACCATACACATACACCATATATACCTCACACATATCAGACACACACCACATATGCACACCATACACACTACATGTATACCACACATAGACACACACATCAGAAACACATACCATACACATATTACACACACACTACATACATACCACACACAACACACACACACAAATCTGCCCCCCAAGAAACCAACAGCAGTCTGGCTTATACATTCTTCAAAATATTAGTGTCATCATGAAGTCATGGCACAGTGATAAAGAATCCATCTGCCAACGCGGCGGATGTAAGAGCCTCAGGTTTGATCTCCTGGAGAAGGAAATGGCAATCCGCTCCAGTATTCTTGCCTGGAAAATACCACGGACAGAGGAACCTCTCGGCTACAGTCCCTGGGGTCCCAGAGTCAGAAATGATTGCTCATGCAGGCATTACTATGAAGCCGTTTATATCGTGGGACTGGGCTGTGACTCTGACCTCACAATAGCACTAACGGTTCAGCTTTGCTGGACAGCCACCACAAACCCTCAGTGGTGTGTGACAGTCTGCACTTCTCGTGCTTGTGCGTGTGGCCCATGAAGACCACTGGCGGGGGCTGGGCACACAGGGCAGCTCTGCTTCAGCCGCGATCTCCCCACTGTGAGTTGGCACCTGTTCTACACGTGCTCGTCCTGGAGCCCAGCATGAAAGGGCAGCAGATACAGGAAAAACGAGTCCTGTGTTTCATCTTCGGAGGGCGGGAGACAAAGGTAATCTGCCAAGCACATCACGAAGCCTCTGCTAACCTCATGTCTGCTAGCAAGCATTCCATTCGGCCAAAGTTATTTAGCCAAGGCCAAAGTCAGGGACCAGGAAGTACACTCCACGCAGCATGAGGCCAGGTGAGGGTGGCTGTAGGATCCTATTACCAATACTTCAATCTACCTCGAGAGCCTCCTCAGGGATATCAGGGGTGAGATCCTTAGATTTCTAAGCAGTCGACTGGCAACTAGTTTCTTTCACAAGAACACAGGAGTTTAAACTTGAGGATAATGGAGAAAATCAAGTCTTTAACTGGGGTACCTGTTGCGGGACTTGAGCTCAAGAACTCAGAGTCAGGGGAATGTTATCACCATGGGTCACGGCCTTGGGGGTGAAGGGTGGCATGGAAAGCCCAGGTTGTAAATCAAGATGAGGGGGACAACAGACAACCCTATAACCAGCCCTGGGACCCTGTATACATACATATATACCCTCCTGGCTCAAACTAACGGAGAAGAAGGGACTCAACTGGGTCTAGCTGCCCCAGAGGTGAGCTATGGATTGTATGGGTGTCTGTGTGTGCAGTGGAGGAGGGGAGGGGCAGAGCTGAGTCTAGACTTGGGAAGCATGGAAAAGCCTATTGGGTCAGGCAGAGGTAAGGGAAGGAATGTAAGGGGTTCATCTGGGCCTGCCAGATCTACCCAGACTGGCTGCAGACATTACTCAAGGCTGCAACTTAAACCCTCAGGGATAAATCTAAGTCTGGAGCTGAGAAAAGGACCATCCCCAGGCACCCCCTCACAGATGGGCAGGGGATGAGTCCCAGCTCTGTTGCTGTTTTAGACCACATGAATTTTAACTGACTGAATTGCTGGTGTTCCCTGAAAATCAAATATGTATGTATGTGTGCGTGTGTGTGTGCATGTGTGTGTGCTCAATCATGCCCTACTCTTTTGAGAGCACATGGACTGCAGCCCAATAGACTCCTCTGTTCGTGGAATTTTCTAGGCAAGAATACCAGAGTAGGTTGCCATGCCCTCCTCTAGGGGATCTTCCCAAGCCAGGGATCAAACCCCAAACACGTGTCTCCTGCATTGGAAGGTGCCTCCTTTACCACTAGCACCATCTAGGAAGTTTCAAAATTTCATATCAGTTCAGTTCAGTTCAGTTGCGCAGTCGTGTCCGAGTCTTTGTGACCCCATAAACTGCAGCATGCCAGACCTCCCTGTCCATCACCAACTACCGGAGTCTACCCAAACCCATGTCCATTGAGTTGGTGATGCCATCCAGCCATCTCATCCTCTGTCGTCCCCTTCTCCTCCTGCCCTCAATCTTTCCCAACATCAGAGTCTTTTCAAATGAGTCAGCTCTTAGCATCAGGTGGCCAAAGTATTGGAGTTTCAGCTTCAACATCAGTCCTTCCAATGAACACCCAGGACTGATCTGCTTTAGATCAGTTTAGACTGGTTGGATCTCCTTGCAGTCCAGGGGACTCTCAAGAGTCTACTGAACTTCTAATCCCCAATGTGATGGTATTTAGAATAGGGCCTCTGGGAGGTGACTAAGCCATGCAGGTAGAACTCTTGTGAATGGGATTAATGCCCTTCAAGCAGAGACCTGGGAGAGCTACCCCACCCCTTCTGCCAAGTGAGGTTACAGTGAGAAGACAGAATTCAAATTAGGAAGTCACAGAACCCAACTATGCTGGCACCTTCATCCCAGACTTTCAGCCTCCAAAACCGTAAGAAATCAGTTTCCATTGTTTATTTGCCTGTTCTGCTGTAGCAGCCCAAATAGACAAAGACAGTCACCCTGTGTTAACCCGCTTCCTCCAAAAAGAAAAACATGACTGAACCGTCCTAAGAGGGAAGAATAATGATCATCCCTTGGCTCTTTTACTTCTTCCCATGTTTTGCTCACTTTCTCTCTTCTATACCGTCCTGTTCTCCTCCAGAGTCCGTGATGGCCAGGGACTGTGGCCGAGAGGACAGAGCACCCATGGGGGCTCACTCTGTGCTCAGCCTTCTTATAACACTGGTGCAGTTTCTTGCTAGAGTTCTCTCTGATCTGCTCTCCTCCATGCAGCCCTGTGGGGATGCAAAAAACCTAGACTTGGAGCCAGGTGGGTCTGGGTTTGACCATAATCTGCTCGCCCCGCTTGGCAGGTGACACAGGCAACAATGCTCACAGTACTGGCCTCGCTGAGCTGCTGAGAATTAGGTGCATGCGGAGAGCCTCAGGAAGGCATAGTTTAATGTTGCTGGCGTCCTGAGTTTGGGTTTGTTACATAAAGGACGATGGCTAGCACTTTGGGTTTTTACTAGGTGAAACGTCAAACAGTGGAGGAGAAGGGCTTTGTTTGTTTTGGACCCAGTCCAAAGCCTTGGGGATACCCCTCCAGAATACCTGCGTACCCCTCCTCAGGACCCAGGCAGTGGGAGAGGCCCCATGGTTGGGATGAAGGGATGGCAAAGCGGAGATGATGGTGGAACCAGGGACAGTGGGGGGCACAGGGCCCACCTGACCCTGGTTGGACTCAATGGACCCCTCAGGTGAGGTCGAGGAGGACAGAAGATGCCCTAAGACCCAATGCCCCTCTACCCCAGTTTCACCCAACAAAATCACCCTCAGACCCTGGAGGGAAAGGGAGAGGGGACAAGCTTCCCCAGCCAACCGACAGCAGCATCCATTCAAAGGGACTGCGTTTAAGTGAAAAGTCACAGACTTAGCTCAGGTTGTCAGCGCGTCACTCTTGGATGGAAACCGTCGGCTCTGAGCATGCCGGCAAGGAACTCAAGCAGTAGTCGGTGGGCGTGCCTGGACTACAGAGAATGGTCTTGCGCCCTGCTGATGGGGCCTACTGGCAGAGAGCAGAATGTCCAGGGCTCCTCCGCCCCCGTGGGCAGGCGCAGAGGGGTCAATAAGGGAGGGCTGAACTGTCTGCAGAGGACCCAGAGCCCCAGCATAACGATAAATGGGGATCTGCTCATCATTGGAGCTGCCCCATCAGAGATCGGCTGGTGTGCCTGAAGGATCTACCTGAGCCAGGTTGGACGTGCAAAGGCCTGTAGGAGTGGGGGAGAGGGGGGGGAGGGGGAAGGGGGGAGGATAGAGAAGGTGGGGGTGGGGGGATGGGGGCAGCCTTTCTGCTCAGAGGAGGGGTTAGGGGGGCGTCCACAGGGAGACCATGGCCCCACCCTCTCCTCCCATCCTCCCAGCCGCGTTTAGGACCTCAGGGGCCTGTGGGAGGGAGACCCAGACCCTGTACTCCCGCGCAGTTTGTTGCCAATTCAGGGAACCGCATTCAGACTGGACGTTGGAGGCGGGCGACACCTAGAGGCCAAGACAGAAATGACATCTGAAAAGCCAGGACCTGAAGCCAAGGGCACAAAAGGGAGGGCCCAGCCTCCTTTGTGGGAGAAGGAAATGGCAACCCGCTCCAGAATTCTTGCCTGGAGAATCCCAGGGACAGAGGAGCCTGGTGGGCTGCCGTCTGTGGGGTCGCTCAGAGTCGGACACCCCCGAGCGACTTAGCAGCAGCAGCAGCCTCCTTTGTCCTAAGGTGTCAGTCAAGAGCCCAAGGACTCTCCACGTGGCTCCCCACAAAACAGGCCAGGAGCACAGAGGGGCAACCTCTTAGGAACCATTTGGGCTTGAGTTCAAATCTCAGCCCATTGCTTCCAGCCATGTGATGCGGATAAAGTAGTATTTCCTCCCTGAGTTTCAATTTCCTGCTCTGTAAAATGGGGATAGTAACACCAGTCTGTAGGTATGGTCACTACCATAGAAGTCGCTCTGTGACAGTCCCTTGCACCCTTTCTCCCAGAAGCAGCCCTCTCCTGGCTGGTCATAGTCCGCAGATTCTAGATGGCCCAATCAGAGCCCTCCCTTGGGAGTCCCACAATGAGGCTAGGAAGCCACCATGCCCAAGGGCCAGGAAAAAGCCCAGAAGTAGCTGTGTGAAATTGAGCTGTCCAAGTGCCTGGCTGCATCTGGCTAACTTCAGGGCCCTAGCAGGAACACAGCATTAATTGGCCGGTCCTCATATATCATCTACAGGCTACAGAAGTGGGAAGGGGCAGGCAGAGACCCAGGGAGGGTGCCTGGCCCTCCAACAGATGACCAGCCTTCTAGGTTTTCCTGGGACTGAAGGGACCTCTCTGATGGAGACTTTCAGACCAAGAACCAGACCGAATCACAAGATGGCCAACCTCTGGGCAGTCAGCACAGGACTGTGCTGGGACCCGGGCTCTGGAATCTCATCACACAGAGACAGGTACTTGTGCCCATTAGGCTGAGGCATCCACCAGCCAAGCAGATAATGAGCACTGTGCTGGTCAGGAGCCCAACTTCCAGGGCTGCAGCCTGATTCCTAGCAGGCCCACCCACAGGAGACCTAATGAGTTCCCGAAGCAGGACCCTGGGGACACACATGCATCTGGAAGCCTTTATGCTGCCTCCTCAGCACATTAACTGGCAGAACATCTAATGATTTTAAATAAAACACTTTATGAAGGTCAAATTCAGTATTTCTGCCTGCTGCTACCCAAAGGTTTAAACGCCACGTTATCATATATTCAAATGTATTACACCTGTAACCAGTTACTCCTCTAGAGGACATTCACCTTTTTGTCGATTTTCTTGTCTCCATGTCCCTGGCCTTGTTTTAACAGGAATTGCTATCCCTGGAGCCTTTGAGAATATGGCCGGTCATTTTCCAACAGATGCCAGTGCTGAGGACTCTGGGGGGCCCTCCATATGTACCCCATCTGCTCCAGGTCTTATAAACTTGCTTCTCTAGTCCCTGCAGCTTCAGGTCATAGGGTGGGTTCACCTGGTTTCCTCAGGGAGCAAGTGAAATGGCATCTTCTCAGGAAATCCTACCCTACCCTCCCAATCAAAAACAAAATGACACACTCACACAAGTTCCTCGTCTCCTGTCCTGCTTTTTTTTCCATTAACACACATCACCATTTAAAGGTCTATTTATCTTCTATTCTGTCTTTCCCACCAGAATGTAAGTTTCATGAAGGTAGAGATTTGTGTCTTTTTTTCTCTACACAGATACATCCCTAACACCTTGAACTGGGGCAGACAGAGGGAAAACACTTTAAAAATATTTGTTGAAAAAAGCACTACAGACTTTCAGATAAAACACAGAAGAATCCCCCAGGAGTTATGAGACACTTTCCTGGTCCTTCACAATGGGAATTCTGTACATTAGGTCAGCCACCTGTGGGCTCCCTGGGAAAGTTACTTCCTGAACCTTTACTCTGGGCCTGGACCTTCCCCAGGTGTCTTACAAGAAACTCATTTCACCCCAGCATTGCCAGAAGGCCTAGATGTGTTAGACAAGGATGCTCAGCTCAGTTGTGAGTATGTACCAGCTAAGTTGTTTCAGTCATGTCTGACTCTTTGTGACTCTATGGACTGGAGCCTGCCACACTTCTTTGTCCATGGGATTCTCCAGGCAAGAATATTGGAGCGAGTTGCGATGCCCTCCTCCAGGGGAATCTTCCTAATCCAGGGATTGAACCTGTGTCTCTTATGTCTCCTATATTGGCAGGAGGGTTCTTTACCACTAGTGCCATCTGGGAAGCCCTAATAGGAAAACTGAAAATCTGCCAGGAGAGCAGATTGAACCCTCCGGTGAGGCTAGGCCTGGGGCCACGGGATTGCAGTGGTTAAAATCAGGCCTCACAGCCCTGTAACCCTCTAGAGCTGGGTAGAGCTGTGGGCAAGTTCCTTAAGCTGACTGTGCTTCCTTTATCTCATCTGTCAAACCAGGACCATGAGCATCTATGTCCCTGAGTGGCAGTGGGATGAAGTGAGGTACCATCTGAGACATGGAGGACCTGGCCTGGAGTGAGTGCCAGATGCTGGAACTGCTACTAAACCGGCCCCAGCTCCTCTGTTGCCAGGTCTCTATCTGGGCCGGGCTGGTCACCCCAGCCTCTCCTGTCAGAGTCTGGAGGCTGGTTCCCTGTATGACTCAGGACTGGACTGAAGGTCAGGAACCCCTTCTTCAGTGGTCAAGTTTGTGGCCAGCCCATTTCTCTCACAGTGGAGGCTCCCAACTGGGGGCAAACGCTGCGGCCCTGTGAACCACGGGCAACAGACCCATGTGGCAAGGACCGCAGAGAGGGGGTTCCTGAGGGAGCCCCCAGCCTGCCTGTGCTTCCCAGTTCTCCGTGGCACCCTGTCTCCACCTCTGCTATACCCCCTCACCCCCACCGCAAGCAGAAGAGACCCGCATCCATCTCCCCTGCACCCGAAAAGAACTAATTGGGCCCTGTTAATGTTTTCCATCTCTCAACAACCCTGCAGGAAAAAACTGCTGTCTCTGTTCCCAGACGATAGGCGGGAACCCAGGCTGCACCAGCGGTCTCCGCGGGAGCGTCCTTGGAAACGAAGTGGGAGGACACCTCCAGGCGCAGCGGCGTCGCTTCTTAGACGCTCAAAGGAAACCCTGCTCTAAGACAGGCGTACGAGGAGGGGGCCCAGGGCTCCTGAGGCCCTAAGAAGTAGTCGTCCTCGGCCCCACTCGTCTGCCTTTCTCCTTCCCAGACGCAGAAGCTGCTTCGGAACGGGAGCCGCGCGCCCCCGTGTGGCTATTTCTGGGAACGCAGGTCCTGGAATCTGACAGCGCCAGGCTCAGAACCGCCGGGAAAAGGCCCTGGGGAGAAAGCACCGCCCCGTGGGTAGGAGGGGAAAAAGGAGGGGAGGTGCCTGGAGCCCTTCGACAGGCCTTTCTCAAACTGGAAGACACTTCATAGAACTGGACCTCCTATGATAGTCACTCCCACTGAGGAGCATCCCCTCCCCTTCCTTTTGGGGACTCAGGGTCTTAGGCCTCCCATGAGAGTTTTATCTGGGCTGGGTGCAGGGCCCCTCCAGGGGCTGCCCTGAAGATTGGGACAGCACAAAAGTGGACCAGAGTAACAGTCAGCACAGTTCAACTCAACCTCACCCTTGCACTTATTTAGCAGGGCTGATGGGAGTCCCACCAAGAGCCAGTCACCTTCCTGGCTCCGACGCTGTGTCCTCTACGGATAGAGGCTTTCAGATTTGCCCCCCAAAATTCAGACTTCCCAAGGAGCAAGCCCCCATAATGAATCCTGTGCATCTCAGCAGGTTGTTTCTCATTGATCCCTCCCCAACTTCGAGCCCCAGGAAAAGGCTTCATGTACCTCTGGCTCCCTTTATATAGAGACTCACACTTGAGGAGTTACTGTGTGGGAGGCACACACACCCGTCCAGTAACTCAGGTGGGCACTCATCCTACCTAATCCTACCTAAGAGTTGGAGGGTACCTTTAGAGGCCTTAGGAGTAGACTGGAAAATCTGAAGAAACCCATCCAGCCATATAGACCATCACCTTTGGGCCAGGCTGCCGAGGGCACATGGAAGAGCTTGATGCCATCTTTTGGATTTTGCCAAAAATTCCTATTGTCCTCCAAAAACTCTCTAAAGAAATTTGGCTTCATGTAGTCATTATGCAGAGTACAGCACACTGGGATCTGTTGACATTCACTTGATGTGACTGTGAGTGTTCGTTATTGATATAATTGGCACAGTCAGAGCAAAGCCACTGAAACTTCTGGGAAATTGACTCTTAATATTGTAACACACCAGGTTAGGAAAAAATGGAATCACAGTGATGATGAGCTGTTATCTGATTGGCGACTTGTGGTTCCTGCAAATATATGGGCACTTGTTTATTCTTGGGATTTTGATAATGGCCCAAAACCTTATGCTGCCTCCAAAGGAAATCTGCCGAGATTGGCCTTTGAAAGCTATGACCAATGCAGAAGCAAATCAGAGTGTGCCTTAGTGGGTGGAGTCCAAACCCTGGCCCTAGACCCTGCAGAGGACTCAGCAATATACACCTGGAGACTGGAGAACATTTTACAAAAGAGAGACCTCCTTTAGATACAGGGGATTGTTCACTCTGGGCTCCAAAAAAAAAAAACCTGCTTTCTGGAAACTTCCTCCATTCCCGCTGCTGGCAATAACCCCCCCCACACACACTCCACCTGACACCCCCCTCCATCCTAGAGTTGTTTCTAGTGAACAAGATGTCCCAACCAGCAAGGCAAAGTTATTTGGGACTATTGAACATTTTAGTCAAATTCTCCATTGCTAACCCAGCTTTGGTATGCTTAGTATTAGGGCCTTGAAAATCCCCTCTGGAGTCAGCCTGTATTTGGAAGATGGGAACAAGGTTTCTCCTCTTGATGACACAGAAGAGACTGAAGGGTCCTGGGCATCACAGGGCAACCACAGTGCCAAGTCCACCTGCTCCCTGGTAGGAGCCACGAAGAGGATGGCAAATGCTCTGAACCAGCTCAACGCTAGCCTCATATGTTATTTAAAATTTTTTTAAAAACACATTTAAAGATTGTAGAAGAAATAAATGAGCTTAATTTTAATGACGTTTTATTTAACCCAATCTGAAATACTTTATTTCAAAAAGTAATGAGGATAAAAATTATTAATGAGATTTTACCCTTTTTATATGGAATCCAGATTCTATGCTTACAGGATATCTCAATTCAGACTAGCCGCATTTCAAGTGCTCAGCAGCCACGAATGGCTCACAGCTACTTTACTGGACTGTCAGGTCTAGAGTTCATCTCTGTGGGCTCCGACACAACTGAGCACCATCATCGTCATCCTCCGAAGTCCAAATCAGGATGTCAGGTTCTCAGTGCTGCTTTTGAAATATAACTGGGCCAAAAGTACCATACATGCGGGTACCTGGGCCTGAAAGATCTAGTGGGTAGTTTGCCGAAGACTTCACAAGGCAGTCCCATCCCAGGAGACTGCCTGGGGAGAGGAGGAGGCTAAGTCGGGGCTCCTACATAAATGGGCACACCTGTTCTATTGAGATTCCAGGTTGGCCTTTCCAGTAAATGAATCTCCACACGGAGGGCACCTCCAGTGTTTGCAGCGCTGTTGTTGAATTACTAATGAAATCCAAGACTGGGAAAACTCTGATGACATATTACTTTTTTTTTTCTTTTTCTGGCAGTGAGAAAAATGGACGCTTCTCCCTGTGGTCTTTCGGATGGTAAAGAAATCTGCCAGCAATGTGGGAGACCCAGGTTCAATCCCTGGGTCAGGAAGACCCTATGGAGTAGGAAATGGCAATCCACTCCAGTATCCTTGCGTGGAGAATAACATGGACAGAGGAGCCTGGCGGGTGACAGTCTGTGGGGTTGCAGAGTTGGACACGAATGAGCGAGTAACATTTTCACTAAAATTTTCTCTTTGCCTTGGCTATCAGGAAACTCAGAACCATGTAGGCTCTCAGTTTAAAGATCTTGTCTCCTTCATACCTCCATTATTGTCTAGTTGTTGTCCCTTCACTCTTAATTTAATGCTTTGGGGATTTTGCAGGGTTTCTCTCTTCTGAAACGTTACACAACTTTGAAGTCTTTTGGAAACGGGCAAGGTAACATACAGGTAAGGACGGTCTCTTCTCAAAACTTACCACCAGATGGCAGCATAGCTCAATAAAATATATTAGCTTCAATTCCCCACCCCCACCAGAACCAATTCTGCTATTTAATAACTATGACTTTGGGCAAGCGACTTTTAACACCCTGAGTCTGTTATATTATGTGAGAAAGAAACTGAGATGAAATATATCTTAGGAAATGATAATGGACTTCTGATTAATTGCATGGACTCTGAAACAGATGGTCTGGTTTCAAATTCTGTTGTGCCACATTTCAACAGCTTATTTGACTTCTCTGAGCCTTACCTTCCTTCCTGTCTGTAAAATGGAGCCATTAGTGCTTGCTTCATAGGATTGTTGCTAGAATTAAAGAGTAGTGTATACAGTGCTTAGAACGATGACTGGTATTTTAACAACACAGACAGCACCCATCAGCATACCTGGCATGGTAAAGTACTAAGTTTATACTACCAAGGTTTGTACTACTATGCCTGCGAGTATCCGAGATGTTTGAAATGGGACCTCCTGGCCCATAGCCTCTTCTGTGTATGAGGCTGCAGGACTGACTCCTGGCCCTGCTGCTGTGACAGCATGCTGAGAATTAAGACTACTCAATGTCTGTCCCCCTATAAGCAAGAGATCTTATGGGCTACGGTCAGAAAAGGAAGGAGTCTTAAGACAGCTGAGAAACTTCAATATTACACCTTGATTAGTCACCTGTGGAAAAGAATGCAGAATATTTAAGGCTATCCAAAGGAGTTCTTGAACAAAAATCGGATTATAAAAGGCTGGCTTTTCAAAAGGAAATAAAGGACTGTAACCAGGAAGGTGACACAGCAACAAAAGATAAGAACAGCACAAGGGAATTAAAGCCCAGAATGAAATGAAAGAAACAGGAAAGGAGTTTACTCTTATGTTCAGAACAAGATGACAAACTGGATGAGAGGGTGTTAAAAACCACCTGTGGGTCCTTAAGCTCCAGGAGGCAGAGAACATGTGGTCTTCGTGTCTGCACACCCAGCAGCCAGCACAGTGACGGCACAAGTAAGACATGCCACCAAAATCGCTTAAACCCAATCAACTTCTACTTTCTTTGCTTTGGGGGAAGAAAAACATTTTCAGAATGTAAAATGTGGAAAAAAACCAACATAACAGGAAACAAAAATGACTGCATTTGATGAAAGATTAAAAGGGAAAATTTTGAGTTAACCTAAGAGTATACTTGCTACCACCACCGAGGGCCTTAAAGCTGATACAGGTGTCTTACCATGCGGTAAACGCCACTGTCCCATTTATTACTAATAAATTTCATTCCCTCTTTTTCTGGCATTTATGTAACCATTTTGGGTTAACAATGTGACATATCACTGCAGCAACGTCTAATATCCTATATATAATGTCTATCACATAAAGCTCAATTGGAAAATAACATAAATTACTAATTTATTTATTGCTTTTACTCAGTGAGGGCTGGGAGTGTGATGTATATGTCAAAGGGACTGTGTGAAATAATACAGAATTTGAAAAAAAAATCAACCAAATGAACATTTTATTTTAGATCTTTGTGGAAAAAGGTATGAGGAAAAAGTACATTGTGGAAGTCAACGTTGAGAAAGACAAGGAAATTTTTATAATTATTAACTTTATTTTTATTTACTATGCCAACATTTTCAGGAAAGAGACTTTACATCCAGTTTTTATAATTTGTTTTACAAGCAAATTCTAATATACAGTATTTACTCTGGTTTTTTAAGTCAATGGGAAAAACAATACTGCAGATAGTAAAGACTGTGATGTCCTGTTTTTAATCAGCAATGATTAAGAGATTTTAAATTCTTAGGGTCAGTATTACTTTGTTGTGGTGATGCTTTACCAAGAAGAAAGTGGGTAGCTTTCCCCCAATAAGGTTAAAACATACGACGTATCTTTACTTAACAGCATAGTTGTAGACTGGTGCTCACCATCATAATCATTTATCCAAACATACTCTTTCAAATTGCTGCAGCAGAAAAATCGAAGGGAGGTGTGAAAAGAAAATTTTAAAATATAATTCAGGCATCAGAATTAAGAAAAATAGCAAGGCCATCATCCCCAAGGAAAAACATCAGGTATTTGTATTACAGCTATAATTACTGTTCAAATGTATGGATAAGCATGCAAACATAACTACCCCAACTAATTCAAAAACACGAAAACTAAGATTGAGAGTAAACTTAAACTATGCTGCAGTCTTATTGTTCTCCATTGCAAGCATGTTTGGTGACTCCAAATTACATCCTCAGTGCCCCAGAGGCCAGGAAACCATCATGACAACTCCGCTCAGAAATAAAGAGTGCATCTCTGTGTCTGTTGTACCATCTACGCTACAGGAAGATTTACAAGTGACAGCTATAGGGGGGCCGTGTTCTCTTTGATACATCTGAGTAAAATACTTAATGGGACAATGAGACATTCAGAGAACTTAGTGCTTTAATGGAAAAAGTGACATGCTTAGAATACAATTGTGAAAGGCTGTACTTCGAACAGCAACGATTATAGAGAAATTCATTTCAACAAAGAAAGCCACACCCAGTAGGAGGCATTTCGATATTTCAGGCACAACTCCAAGCAATTAAGCTCATTTAAAGTGCAAATCTGATAGTTTCTCTCATATTCAGATTTTTACTTGTTAAAATACTTAGTAAGGTTCTCTAATGTCTATATAAATACAATGAACAGTAGTTGTATGCCTGAAAATATTGCACAAATTAAAATGAGACTCCTAAAGAAAAAAGCTAGAGGGTCTCAGTTATTAGAAACATTCTAAATGATATTAACTATATAACTTTTTAGTGCCTTTAAAATCATCTACATCTGTACTGATTAACTCCTTAGGCCAAGCTGTCTTTAAGGAATTTGATATGTATCCCACTGACAGCCAAATATATAATTCCACATACTCTATTTTCTCTTTCACAAATGTGAAACTTAACACCCATAAAAACTTTTCCCTCAGGATTAAAAATTCATACACTGCAACCATCTTCACCAAAATCACAAGAACCAAGGAAAATAGTGATCTGAGTTCCTATGGAGAAGGATTTGGCACTGAGATGACTTACAGAAGCACTTACAGAAAGATCAAGCCAAATCTGAGACAGTGATTTCTGATTATTCAGGTGAGCTACTGCCCCACCTCTTTTCTGACTTAACATTCACTAAGGAGCAGACTAGCATAATATTCTTGCAGTTTTTAAAGAAACCTGCAGGCAAATACTTTGTTGTTTCGTGCAAGCATCCTAGATTTTTTTTCTCTTAAATATAATAGTATGCTTCATAATTTTGATGAGCCTTTTGCCAAGATTAAGGCTCAACAAAGGTACACAGAAATTGAACTGATGGATTACTATTTCTTCAACTTCATCAGGACTAAAAAACAGACCAGGAAAAGGATTAGAATAAACATACTGCAGGAGTCAACACTTTTAATAGACAAAGTCATTACCCTCAGACTAGGGGGTTAAAGTAAATATTTAAAAAAATTTTCCCTAAAGATAAAAGGTAACATTTCTCAAAAGTTTGGCCAATTTCCAAATAAACCAAAACCTATTAATCAGTATGTTCTACTTTAGGGAAACACCTCATTTGCACTATCTGAGAACAGTATTCTTTCTTCCTCAAAATGAAAGACCACACATACCCACTTACAGCTTCAGCTATGACTGCTTGCTCTATGAAGTGAAAACAAAAAGATCCTTCCTGATATGCCTCATCACTTAGCATAATAACAATACCTGCATTCTGTGAAAACTTACTAAACTCCAGTGCTTCTCTGGCAGAAGTGCTGTCAGATGAGAGGCTGATTCGAGATTTGGGTTGCTCACCTATTACCAAGTCCAAGAAGGGTTGGTATCTGGTGAAGTGGCAAACCCACTAGAATGGTTCCCTGACAGTGAAGGGATGACTGCGTCAAATGGCAGTAAACATCTCTTTTCAAATCCACTAGAGCTCTTGCTGTGTTGTTTCTCTAAAATGGGGCAATGTATATTTTGTAAAGGGACCCCTAGAAATTTGAGTGACTGACTTTTTGGCCATGACCCCTTTTGATGAATTTCTGGTCAACTGATCACAACAAAAATTGACTCTGTAAATACTGCCTGTCTGAAAGACATTAATCCTAAAGAAAGCAGCAGTGGATGAACAGAACAGAAGGGCACGTTGACTGAACCACAAGAGCGGTCAGCAGCATGATTAGGTTAACGCGTAAGGTCCCTTGGCAGTTCCACAGCTGCCTTCCTAGCACATTAAAATAAATAAGCATATTGCCATTGAAATATCTTTTAATATGTTTTAATAAAACACAATTTCCCCTTTCCAATTTTATTTTTCTTCCCAAATCTACTTTTCAAGAAACTGTCATTCAAATACATACCAACATAAAAGGAAAACCTGGAAAACTCAGAAGAATACAACTATTATGAATTCTGGTTTTCTCAAGATAGTCTTACTTAAATTTATAATTATACTCAAAATATTTTAACTAGTTTTGCTATAGAAAATAGTTTTAAATCCCCACATATGAGACATTTATATCCCATCAAAGTTCTGTGCAAACATTTCAAGTCCATTATTCCAGTCTTCAGATATTAGCAGAAAGTCAATAAATATAAATATTACAATAAAGACTTAATTTAAAATATATACTGTGGAACCTCAAAACAGCTAGCATGGATCCATAAGCCTATAGGATTCAAAATGGAATTACCAGCAAAACTCTAGCACCAACATATGTTACAAATGAATATATCTTTAGGTCAAGTTTCAAGGTGTATCTTCACTCAAGCCTTCCAAAATTTATCCAGTAACAAAAACAAATGCAAATTATGTGTGAATCTGTGTGTGTGTGTGTGTGTTTAACAAGATGTTAAAGCAACATATAATTGGTTTATATATATAATATGAAGCACTTTAGCCAGGGGAATTTGTCTGGTAAATAAATACTGAGACTAGAACAAGGAAAAATAAAACTTACACTAACTTCCCATTAAAAGCCTGATCTCCTTTATTCATCACAGAGCTTTTGCATAGACCTTTAAAATATACAAATCACTGGCCAGAACTCTGCTTACAGCCTATCATCTTTCATTATCACCAAATCTTTAGTTAAAATAATAACCATATTCATAGAGGGACAAATGGAAAAAGGTGAGGCTCTGAGAATCACAATTAACAGAGACCTTAAAAGGACTACGTCAGCAAGCACATTTGTTGCCTGCTAAGTAGAATACTATGAATTTTCTGATGTGCAGAGCAATGAATAACATGATTAGAGCCTTCTATAGACCTCTGAATGAGTAAGTAAACTTTTGTGTTTACCTGAGACAAATATGCTCAAATGGTATGTACTTCAACCAGGATATAAAACGGAAGAGCCAAACCAGTAGAAGCTTCCATGTTTTAATTTTAAGATTTGCAAGCTTTCAGTGGAACCTCCATTATGGTAGCAAACTGCACACATAAAGCTATTACGGAATAGATTGTTTTTTTAAAAAAAACAAATTGGCAGGTGATGGCTATGCACTTAATGTATCTTTGGTTTAGGAAGACGAGAATATTGATTAGAGGCCAAACAATCCCCAGAATTCAAATTGTCATTAGGATTCTGCATGATTTCTTTTCTTCTTATTAGTGGCCTTGGGATGCTTGTCTTGGCCTGGAAGTTTTGAGGCTCTAGTCTAGGGCTGCTTATTTGTTTTTGTTTGAAAGAGCCAGAAGGCGGGCGGAGCTTAGATGCTTTTGGATTTGGATTACTTGAAAGATTTGTTTGACTAGATGTTGGCTGGAGTTTTGCGGAATTACATTGTGTGAGTATTGGTGACTTCTTATAAGTGGGAGTCCTATTTGGAGATGTTTCAGGAACTGGAGGAGATATCAAAGAATTCAAGATGGGTGGCTTAAAAAGCTGTGAGGACTTGGGCTGAGACATGTAGCCCAACTGATTTCTTCCAACTCTCTTAGCCTGGTCGTCTGTACTTGACTGGGGAAGTGTCTGAAGAGAGGTGGGCACAAACTGCATGTCACTGATTTGATTATCTGCCAGATGGTAAGGCTCTTGAGCATTCAAGGTCGTGTTCAAGTCTGCTTCAGAAGGCGTACTCTTCACCACATCCTTAGTGGATTCCGGGCTTGAAGGAAAAGGCCGGTGTTCCAGAGCATTGCTGCTTTCTTGTTGCGAGCCGTGTGTAAAGCTTTCATCTGGAGGTACAACACCCTGATGTGTGCCCTGGACTGTGCACTCACTGTGGGCCTCGGTATGTTGCGGCTTTGCTAGTTTTCCCTGGGTGTGGTCTGTGGGTCTGGGAAGGCTGCTGGAAGGCTGTAGTACTTGAGGCTATTAAAATTAAAAACAACATTAGCAACAATCCATTTCAGAAACACCACCCAGAATTAATATATTCCAATTAAGCTGTGCTGGCACTTACTATGTTTTAATATGAGAGCATGTGGGTTTTTTAAATTAAAAAATAAGCTGCAATATTCAAGTAATTTATGAGACACATATGAGAGATGATGCAAACAAAAAATGGTACAGGCAGTAAACACTAAACAAGATCCAAAATCAAACAGGATAAAAGAAAAATATTAAAGTACTGGTTTACTGAAGAAAAAAAGATTCCTATCTCGATTCATTAATTATTTAAAACTTTATATATAAAGAGAGTTTGGCAAAATAATTTCTATATAGTCATTTGGTTTAATCTCCATAAAACATTCAGATAGCAACTAAGAATTTCAGAATATTACCCATTTTAAAGTTTTTTTTTTTAAAGGAAAGCTGTATTCTACTTCAAAACACTTTATTAGAAGAAGTATTAATTTAAAAGTGTCAGGTGCTATACCTCTAAATTTTAATTGAGAATTAAAATTACCAGCAGATAAACACAATTTGGAATGAAGATTATATTCTAAGTTAATGTGAAATTCTAATCACTTACACAAAATAGGTCAACGTCTTAAGCTAATGTTAAGTTACTTTTAACATTCTTATTGAAAATTTCCTAATGAAAGGCTTTCACAGCTCATTTGTTCTGTCTCACTGCCATTTGAGGATCAATTAAGGCTCTGTTATGGCCGATAAGTGAAAAATGGATTTACCCTCCCCAGGAATAAATGCCCATTAATAAAATTAAAAATAGTCAGCTTTTTTTGAATGATGTCTGAGAGTAAAACAGATTTCAAGTTGCCTGTAACCTGAATTAAAGCTCAGAAGCCTACAACAGAAAAGTTCTTAAGGCTGACATGCCTTGCACACAGTTCTCTGGAGCTCCCTGCGTGATTATATTCTACACAAATCAAGGGAAACATACAATTTCTATTACTTTTGGGCAGTCAATAAAGAAAATGTGACTTTTAAAGTTATCTTTCTATGGTCCAAAGAGTTAAAGTATATGAGGCAAAGCCTATTGGTCCTATCGTGATACAGGGATGGTTGCTACAGATGTTTTAAATGCACACACATACATACACACTCCCACAAATTTTTTTTAAATGTCTGACATATCACGCACTGTAGTAGGTACAGGAAAATATGAACCTTAACACAATGCTGTTCCTCTGGTTGAGAGGCCTCACGAGAAAGAGTCAGGTAAACAAAAGATGAGACCGTATCTCAAGCATCACAACATGTAGAAGCAAAACATAAGCCTGATTAGAGGTCACAGAAGGCATCCAAGAAACACCAACATCTGAACTGAGTTTTAAGAGCAGGAGTTTCCCAAGAAGACAGAAAGGGAAAAACAGTCAGGGTAGAAGGCCAGAACATGCGAAATACAAAGGCAAAAAAAGAACATAATATGTTCTAGCAACTTCAAATTGTTGACTGAATTGGCAAGCACAGGTGCTGGTTGGAAGATGTGGGCAAGGGCCAGCTCATAAAGGAACTCACATCAGGCTGAGTAGTGTTGACTCTGTACAGTAGGTGATGGGAGAGATTGAGGAATTTTAAGCAGAGGAATCATAAGACCCAATGTCATTCCAGTGGAATCAGTGAGGAAAGTAACAGAAGGGGATGAGATTGTCAAGCAGAGCACCCAGACAGTATGTCACTGCTAACACCCAGGCGAATTATTAATATATGGGTTTTAAATTAGGATATTAGTTAAAAAAAATGGGAAAGGACTGAAAAAGATTTTGAAGGTGAAACAGAGAAGTTTAAGGTGAGTTCTAGGTTTCTGGCTTTGAAGATGAAAGGTGGGATACTGCCCTGTATCCAGAAACAAAAGACCTCTGGGTAAGCTGCCCACCAACTCTTTTATTGCATAGACTCAGCAGTCCACAAGACTCCGAGGGCAGGGGGAATTCCTCCTACTCTTGGGGATCTCAGGAAACTCCCTGTAGTCACAAATAAGTAGAGCTTTAGTACTGCATCCTTATAATTTATAGAAAAGTTGGTTACCAAAGGTTAAAGATGGAGACCCATTCCTAGACTGAAAGAGCTCAGTGCTTCTAACTGGACTCAGCAACTTCAAGTCTTACTTTAGTAGTTGAATACATACACTTCAATGCACTATTCTGACAATTCTCAAATGAAACAGCTACAGATGTTAAGGTCAAAAGTGTCAGCAATAGGCACTACTGAGTGATTATGCAAGGGGCTGACAGGCATCTTCAATGCTAATCTTAAACGTCTGTTCCATGCTGCTTACAAAGATAACCAGACTATGAGCTCCTCAAGGCATGTACCATGCTTTATCCATATTTTTTTTGTTGCTGTAGTTCGTATCCTCAGTATTTTGCAACATGTGCGCGCGTGCGTGTGTGCAAGTCGCTTCAGTCACATCCAACTTTTTGTGACCCCATGGACTACAGCCTGCCAGGCTCCTCTCTGCCCATGGGGTTCTCTAGGCAAGAGTACTAGAGTGGGTTGCCATTTCTTTCTCCAGGGGATCTACCTGACCCAGGGATTGAACACACGTCTATTGTGTCTCCTGCACTGGCAGGTAGTTCTTTATAAGTGCCACCTGGGAAGCCCACATAATGGGGATTAAATATATATTTATAGGATAAATGCATAAATAATTTATCTTAAATTAAGATAAATTATCTTAAGTTAATTTAATTAAAAATATTTTAAAATTATTAATAAGTAATACATTCCAACATTGCCTCTTTGGTAATAAATTACCATAGGTCAATGATACAGCATTAATTTAAACAAATTTTTTAAAAATCACTGATGGACAAGAAATTTTATAATTTAAAAAATGTGTTCTCTGAGTTTGGGGTCAGCTTAATGATTCAAGTTTAGAAGCACAGCATGAAGGATTCATTACATGTTAAGTTGAATACAGCACCTCCCATATGACCTGCAACCCCCGTAGTAACTTACCAGCTATGTCAGAGGTGCTTTTTAGTTGGAGACTAGACATTTCTGGATGAAATGTGTTAGGGAAACTATCTTAACAAGCATTCAACTATTTTCCATTTCTAATTTAATAATTAAAAATGACTATAACGTGTAAAACACTTAGTATAGAGCCTCCCAGAGCACGTCAAAATTGCTCAATAAATGTCACTTATGATTGTTAAAAGGTGTGAAAATGATTAATTCAAGCTATGGCCCTTTAGTAGCTAGGTCTGGAGGGGATAAAAGCAAATTCTTTAATAGTATTATAATAAACTAGTTGTTACAGATTACAAGGTTTCTAGAATCCAAATATATATTTCAATAATGTTGGTCATATTTAAATATTTTAAATTCACAGGAGGCACGTTTGCTACGACATAGATCCTCAAGAGCCCTCTTGGAGATAAACCAAAGCTAGAAAATGCAAGGCAATTTAAGATTTAGAAAGAATTTACATGTGGCTACATGAAGGAGCCAGTACAACACAGTACTGAACCACTTATTTTTTGAAGACAGACTGATCTGGGTTTAAGTTCTGGCTTCTCAATCTATCAATGAGATACTGGGTAAATTATCTTACTCCTCTGAGACAGAATTTCATAACTTTCAAAATGAGGATAATATCAGTACCTACACCCCAGTGAATTGCTGTTAATCACAATGATAACATGCATACAAAGTACTCAGTATCAAGGTAATGCCTGACACATTCCAAATACTTGAGAAATATATTTCAGACTGTAAAAGAAGGGTTTCCCTTCTTCCCAGTTGTAGATGGCTAAACTCTACATTAGCACGCATGATCTCTGATTATCATAAGACCCTAGGTAGAAGGTATAATCTTTTTGTAAATGAGTAAACTGAGGTTAAATGAAATTAAGTAGTTGTTCAAATTCACAGTTTAGCAAACAGCAAAGCCAGAATTTGAACTGACAGAATTTAAAATGAAGCACTAAAATTTGACTATTCTGTATGTGCGCATGCTCAGTCACTCAGTCATGTTAGACTCTTTGCGAACCCCTGGACTGTAGCCTGCCAGGCTCCTTCCTCTGTCCATGGGATTTTCTAAGCAAGAATATTGGAATGGTTGCCATTTCTTCCTCGAGGGGATCTTCCCAACCCAGAGACAACCTGCGTCTCCTGCTTGGCAGGCGGACTCTGTACCAATGAGCCAACCGGGAAGCTCCACTAGTCTATGTATACTGAGTTAAGCCCAATGAGCTCACAGACTCTCAGAATATGCAATATAGCCAGCTGATTATTTTAAAAACTCAAAAGGCAGAATTCAATACCAACATTCAGGTATTAACTCTTTTAGATAATGCCCTATTGCCTTCTTAGCTGATCTGTCCTACACAGGAAAATGCTCAGATACCAAACTCAAGCCACACTGTGAAGCAGTATTTCCAGGAAAAAGTGGTTCCAAGTGATCCACTGGAGGAAATACACTGAACACAAAGAAATGCAAATCAGCACACATCACTAAAAAAAACTTTTCACCTCTGTTTCATATCACTTCAAAGATTTCAAGCATTTTAACATAAGGAAAAAGTCATATCAGTTTCTGTAAACATTCATGTTCTAAAGTCGCCAACAGTAAGAGAGCAGCTAGAAATATCAAGTCCTGATGGAATAAAAGTATGTCAAACTATGTAAGGTAGAAAGCAGAAAATGTCCTAAAACATAATAATGTTACTGCATAACAGACACAGGAATTACCTAGTATTATGTTTTCTTGGTACATATAAATTTATTATCATTATTAAATACATTTTAAAGGTTAAAAGGAAGATGGTAATGGAGCCACTTGTAACATGCCTGTAATTTCATGCAGGCTCTGACATGCATCATGCAAACTGGGGGAGAAAAAAGTGACAATGAGGAAGGTGGTAGGAAAAAATCTGAAATTGTACTGTACCACGCTTTGTCAGAGAAGTAATGGACTAACTTCTCAACTCCTTGCCAATGGCATAATGGGAGAGCAGAGACAAGAAAAAGACAGGACAATGGTGTCAGAGACCACATACAACACCAAGGAACTGCAGTGACTGGGTAGCAGCCAACAGTATTTGCTTTTGCTATATTTTTTCAGGCATTATTTTAATATATTTCTAAAAAATGAAAACATATTCTTAATAGATTTATACTTGCTGAAGTGGTTTAAAAGTTAATACAAATATTCCTATCCACAGCACAGTGTATACAAACTTCTTACCCTTAAAAGGAATCACGTGAAGAATCTTACACAAATAAAATACTGAAAAGAATTTTGACACAATATCCATACTCCAAAAGATCTAAAAAGGTCTGGCTGCATGTAATCCCTTATAAAGGAAGTAGAAATTATTTTTAATAACTTCAGAGTGTTGCATATTACAAATACAACTCAGTATTAGTTTACTGCTGCTGCATTAAAGAGCAATAAAAGAATAATCTGATCTTCATGTATGTCTTAAATATGATGTTCCACATTATAAGCAAGGCTCCTTACATAACTGAGAGATGGATGACAGGACTGGATCCCTAGCATAACTGGGTCCAGTGAATTCTGCTCTATAATTCACATGAACCCAATCAAAGTTTTCAGGGATTTGGGGAGACCAGGAAAGTCTTATTTCCTAGATGTCAGAGTAGTGTACCCAAATCTCAGAGAACTTAAGGAAGACACCTGACTGATAAATACAAATTAAAAATAAGCAATTTCTGAAATAAGGAGTTCAATAGCTTTTCTAAGTTAATCAGTTAACTTTTTAAAAACTAACAATGTGAATAATAGTGATTAAGCCATTTACCACACAGGCATAATCAGTATGAGATGCTTAAATTTCATGAGTTTACATCTCAAACTCATGTAAAACCCATCAGAATCTACCTCTGGGATGCAGAATACTTCAGGAAAAAAAGAAAAAGCTACACATCATAATAGAACAATTCCACTGGTGACCAATATGCATGGTATACTTATCCAGAGTAGGGGACTGCAGGCACCATGAGAGGGCAACAAACACAGCTAACAAAACAACCCCAGAATCTGCAGCGCAGGTTGTTATAAACAGCTTATACAAACAACAGCAACTGCTTCGTTTCTCATAATTGCAAGCTGTTGAGAAAGAAACCAACCTATGCCAACATTTACAGGGCAGCTTCCAGGACCATGTTTGATGCACATTTCTAGTCAATTAACTGATAACTAATCTGCACTCGAACTAGCTGCAGAAATGGACACAGTGGACACATATTCTACATTAACTATACTTTTAAAAAACAGCCTACTGTAAAATCAAACTGTTTTGTTTTCACTGAGTTACAACCCTTTGCTACTTCACTGAAAAATATTTTATTTTTATGAAAAGTCACTCTCCGAGCTAATTTCTCATTAAAACACTGACATGCTATCTTTACATATAAAATTGATTACAGTCACATGGTGAAGCCAATCAGATTGAGTCACATTAAGATATACCTTATGAACATGTTTGTCAGTCCAGCAATACACATCAAGCATTCCAAAAAGCACACACCCTTTAACAACCATCCTTCTAGTGCTAACACTGATCAACACACAAGAATAAACTGCACTACAATAATATCTCTAGTATCTCTATTTAATAGGGGAAAATGGAAACAGTATTGATGTCAAACAACAGGAAAATAATAAAGCATATGATAGTCACATGATAACATATTACTATGTAGTCATTAAAATGATGCTTTCAAGAAATATTTACTGTATGAAAAATGCTCAGATAATACTAGATGGAAAAAAGCAAAACATAAATAGAAAATATGAGAGTATCAAATGTCCCAAGAGAAAGTAATATTTTATGAATCTTCTATCTGAATTTTAAATATACACAGATGCATATATTGGGTTGTATAGTTTCATTCAATAAATACATATTGGGTTACAATGCAAAATAAATTTGTGTCAGTTGTCAAAAAAGGTTTGTAAAACAATCACTGAAGGTTCTAAGAGGAGGAGGAAAATATAAGACAATATAGTTGTTATTCTTAACGTAATTCTGGTGAGTATAATTAATTATAATTATTACATAAATTTATAAGCCAGGCAACACTATATCAAGAAACTACTGGTCTGGTTTGGGAGTTTGGAATTAGCAGATGCAAACTATTATATATAGGATGGATAAACAACAAGGTCCTACTGTATAGCTCAGTGAACTATATTTAATGTCCTATGATAAAATCCCTGCAGATGGTGATTGCAGCCATGAAATTAAAAGACGCTTACTCCTTGGAAGGAAAGTTATGACCAACCTAGATAGCATATTTAAAAGCAAAGACATTACTTTGTAAACAAAGGCCTGTCTAGTCAAGGCTATGGTTTTTCCAGTGGTCATGTATGGATGTGAGAGTTGGTTGGACTGAGAAGAAAGCTGAGCACCGAAGAATTGATGCTTTTGAACTGTGGTGTTGGAGAAGACTCTTGAGAGTCCCTTGGACTGCAAGGAGATCCAACCAGTCCATCCTAAAGGAGATCAGTTCTGGGTGTTCATTGGAAGGACTGATGTTGAAGCTGAAACTCCAATACTTTGGCCACCTGACATAAAGAGCTGACTCATTTGAAAAGACCCTGATGCTGGGAAGGATTGGGGGCAGGAGGAGAAGGGGATGACAGAGGATGAGATGGCTGGATGGCATCACCAACTCTATGGACATGAGTCTGGGTAAACTCCGGGAGTTGGTGATGGACAGGGAGGCCTCAGTTCAGTTCAGTTGCTCAGTAGTGTCCGACTCTTTGCGACCCCACGAACTGCAGCACGCCGCAGTCGTGACACAACTGAGCGACTGAACTGAACTGAACCGATAAGTCATAATCAAACAAAATATTGAAAGTATATATATGTATAGCTGAGTCACTCTGCTGTACAGCAGAAACTAAACACACATTGTAAATCAACTGTACTTCAATAAATTTTTTTAAAAAAGAAACTTTGGGCTTAATAGATAAAAACACTATTAATGACTTTTGTGGCTTAAAAGTACCTTTTTTCTTCCAATTTAAGTTACTGCACATGGAAGCTAAAGGAAGTAAGATTTCTAAATTCTTTCCAGGAAGGTGTTAAAGAGCAAATTTTAGAAGCCTCTTTAGGCATGATAAGAAATAGGCAGTATTCAAAAAAAAGAAAAAGAAATAGGCAGTATTCACACTTTTTAAATAGTCAAGTATTTCTAGAAGCAGGATGCTCTGGCAAGAACTGTATATAGAACAGACTCGTGGACTCTGTGGATGAGGGCAAGGGTGGGATGATATGGGAGAATGGCATTGAAACATGTTAATTATCATATGTGTAATCAATCGCCAGCCCAGGATTGATGCTCAGAGCTGGTGCATCGAGATTTCCCGGGAGGGAGGGAGGAGGGAGGGGGTTCTGGAGGGGGAGCATATGTAAACCCATGGCGATAACATGTCATTGTATGGTAAAACTAATAAAAAAATAAATAAATAAAAAAATAATAAAAAAAAGAACTGTTATTTAAGATTACCATTAAGACTTTTACTTGCCAAAGTTATTATTTTTATTAAATTTTCATACTGTGAAGTAGGTTTTACATATATATAAACTTTTATACATATACCTATAAAACTATCATTCCTACTTTTGCACAGTTGGAAATTAGAAATACTAAACTAATGCCAGCTGATAAGTCAATTTGGATAAAAGGTGAAGTGCCAATGACAACAGAAAGACCTTCGAATGTCTAAATGGAGATATTTTCTAACCTAGAGATATTTTCTAAGCTAGAGAAATTTAAATTTGAAACTGGAAGACAAGCATTATCAAGTTAAGATTAGCAATATACCTGAGAAAAGAAATGTAAGTCAAAATTTCCTGAGGGGGAAAAAAGACCTAAAAAAAGAACAGGATTTTCCTTTTATCTCCTTTATCTTCCTTTTATCTCCTTTATTTTCTTTTTTAGAGATATTCTTAAATTAACCAAGAACATCCTTAGCCACTGCAGCTTTCTAGAGTTATCAGAGCTAAACAGTCCCATAAAGGTCAGTTATTTTGCACTCTGCAATATCTACAACAAGCTATCCCTTTATGCCTGTTAGGTCCACTGCTCTTACACATTTTAAAATACAAAACCAAATAGAGACACTACATGCCATCACTTACAGAATCGATCAACCTCTCCAAAAATCAGCACTAGAAGTCACATACTGACTAAATGTGGAGACAAATATCGTATCACTGACTACATAAGCAGTTCAGTATAGGAAAAGGGGAGACCTATTCTCAAACTCTCTGGAAAACCACTGGATTTATCCATTGTTTCATAACTTTCTCCTCTATTATTTTGTCATTACATAATAAGCTATTATTTATACTTATTACTATTTTATATTCCCATCAGCTGTTCTCAGGATAAATTCAAATAATGTAGTAGTTAATACATATTTCCTTTAAAGGAACCTTCAAAGCTCAAGAAGAGCTGTCAAAAAGCTGTGAACAAGTCCTAAAGGGAAAGAAAGGCATAATGACTAAAACCTACACTTCAAACCTTGTCTCAAATTCATGTTGATACTTCCTATTGACTAATTCAAGAAATAAATTTTTATTTGAATAAATCACATTTAAAAATTTGAACTGCTTAAAATTTCCCCCCTTTAGATCTTTGATACTTCATATTATTTAGGTAAGGATAATTTATGAAAAAATTGATATGAATTACAAATTAGGGCAAATCCATGGAAAAGGCATAAAAGTGACTGTGACTGACAATATTTAAATATCTCTTTCATTAATATTAGCTTTTCTGGGTGACTTTTCAAAAAAGATAAAATAAAATCAACTTACCAGGTAAGTACATAACACAACATAATAAACAGTTTTGGAAAGCAGATTCAATGTAAACAAATTTTTTTTTAAGTCAAACAATTACTAAATCATTAGAAATGTTAGTAAACCATGCATATTCAAAAGTCATTTCTTCTGTACTGTAAAGTGGCTGATAAATTATAAAGACATATTAGTTATTTTAAAACACCCTTTAAATGACTTAAAAGATTTCTGTATTAGAAAACAGTGAAACGCAATCAAAGCCTTTTGATTAGGAGATATTTAAAGAAATGTGCAATGGTCTAGTAAGCCTGCTCCCTAAACAATATGCATCTGTCCATTACACCACTGCATTTAGTGTGTACATTTTTAACATAACTATATTTAAAAAACAAGTTTTATGCATATTATCTCAAGGTCATGAAAATAGAAAATATATTAAAGACAGATGCATGTCAGTAGGTATAGGGTCACTGGCAACAGGTTTAAATGGCATTAGAACGACATTAACTTCAGACAGCTTTCCTGAGGCTCTACGTGGAAAAGTCTGTTCACATGCAGATGTAGGAAATATTAATTAAGAGAAGAGAGCCCAGGGAGTGCTGGTTTAGCATGTGCCTGCAGATTACTCTGGACAGAGAGGGTACTGGGGAGGGACAGTCATGCAGAAAGGGGATACGTGAACGGGAAGCAGAGCAGGATAGGAGTGAGAGACACAGACTCACTCTGTCTGCGGTGCGGCGGAACAGTCCGTGGGATTCCTTGGAAGGAGCCCTGCCAAGGAGAGAAGGAGGGAGCAGAATACCCACCCTGTGCAGAGAGAGATGGGGTGGGAGGCATAATAAAAAAGGGAACCAAAACAGAGACACCACAGTCATACTTTAAAAAAAAATAACAATAGTGTTAATGAAAAGACAGATTCCATTTTTTAAAATACAGGTAGCCCAAATAACTAAAAATATATCTTAATCCAAACCTAATTATTTTTCATATATAAAGAAAAAATTATTTCCTCTAACATTTGTGGTTAATGCATATGAAGTAATATTTTTTGGTAAACATTTATCAGCATATATCTCTTTTTAAAGTAGTACACAACAGTTTTTTGCAAGAATGAAAGCACTTAAAAGGGAAGGCAGACTTTAGGTGTTAAACACACAGACATTGCATCAATAATAAATCAGGCAATTAAAAACTATCATTTAAATATTTTTTTATTTCTTTTTTAAATCCTAGGTTTTCAAAGATATTAGCAAGAAAAATAAAGAATATTAGTGAAGACAGCAGAACCACCAGAGCACTCAAAAGACTCAGAAAGTTATAGAAGTGAGTACTATATCAAGAATGTGACATACAGGCCACAGGTTACACATGCAAACCTTTTAATTCTAAAAACTTGTAGCTTCTTAGCTTTACTTATTTTTATCAACTTATAAGAAATGGAATACAACTGAAATGTCATTTACTTCAATTTCCTCACGTTCCAGGTAAAGCTGGGTGTTCTAGAGGGAATTTCACACAAATAGAACCAGATTGGGTCTCATGTCTTTCTGTTCCTTGCTTCCTCACTGATGACACACATGAAACTATAGAAACACTCATGATAGCATCAAGAAAAATGAGCCTGTAAAAGACCACACCTAGCTCAATTTGCAAAAAGAAAAAGATGCATAATTGTTCACACCAATTAATCTGATATGAAAATGAAGTACTAAAGGATTGCAAGTATATTTTATTGATGTTTAAAGATTTCAGGAACATTCTCAGGTACAAATAGAAAACTTATTTCCACACCTGTACCAGTATTCCTTGGCTATGGTACCATATAATCAAACACTTATTTAAATCTATGAGTAATTCTATGTTGCTCACTGTAAAGAAAAAACCACACAAGAAGATTCATTTTCTCTGTTGATTAAGGTAACAGCCATAAGAAACTAAGTACAATTAACAATCTTTAGAGTATCCTAGCAAATAGAGATCCTGTCTTTTGAAATTACTGTAATTTCTCCATTAATTTAGCAATGGATGTTTTTGGAAATAGATTAGAAAATATTTAATAGGGTGATGACCTCAGGCGCTCTCCATAGATGTTATTTGAGAATTCCATTCTGCCGCTTAAGAGATGTTCTGACCCAAAACCTTTACACAAAGCAAGTCCACAGACAAGAAGGAGCATGCCCTTCCCTCCCTAGGGGTTTCAGCAGGGTCAGCTTCTACCCACTGCACTGGCTAAAGAAACTTTCAGATAAGGATTTTGTATACAAGCTAATCAGCAGTCAAAAAATTCCCTCTCAAAGAAGTTCTCTCTGGAGGTTTATGGAAACTGTATCCACTGGGAATCAGGAAACTGTGTTTTTCCCCATATCTTCTAAGAGCCCTGTAATCTTGAGAAAGCCATTGATCTCTAAATTTCCGTCTTCATTTGTAAGATGCAGGGTTGGAATTTGTGTCCCTACCCTCAAGTTTCACATGTTGAAACCTATTACCCCAGTGTGATGGTTTGGAGATGGGCCTTTGGGTGGTGATTAGGTCATGAGGGTAGAATCCTCATGAACCAGATTAGTACCCTGTAAAAGAAATTACAGAGAACTCCCTCGTCCCTTCCCCATGTGAGGACACAGGGAAAAGACAGCTGTCTATGATCTGGAAGCAGGCCAGTACCTTGATCTTGGAACTGCCAGCCACCAAAACTGTAAGAAATAAATTTCTATTGTTTATAAGCCAGTCAGTGTATGGTATTCTAATTGCCTAAATGAACTTCTCACTTTTAGCTGTTACAATTCAGTTGCTCCATATCCCCACTCCACAGTCACTGTGGATTGATTCTTTAACCTTACAGCTCTATTTATATGGCACTTAAAACAATCAACTTTGTATTAAATTGTCTCTCCTAATAAATCATTAACTCTTTATAATAACTTAAGTGAAAGTATCTGGAAGAATACCTAGAACCCGGCAGGAGTTTAAAAGATGTTAAATGTCCCACATTCTCTGCCTAACCACCCTCAACACACAGCAGACTGTTTACTGATTCAAACTGAATTAATTAAGTTATTGTGTTTAACTGGAGATGAAGATATAACAATCTGCTAGGCATGGACATACATTGCAAGTACCTAAGAATTTTAAAAAACAAACACAATGATACCCATTCTTAATTCCCCAAGACCAACAAATCATGATCTCTGGGATGGACCTGAGCATGAGGAGAAAGAGAGAATCTTACGAATAATACATAAAAACAGTTCTGCCTGTGACCACCAAGGGGCACTCCTCTATTAAGTTGACTGAATGGTTGTCAAACATTTGAGTTTCTACCTAAAACTGGCAAAGAACATTACTTGTTCTATTTTTGCCACTTAAAAATGCTTCCTTTCACTTCCAAAACCCTAGCTGTCATAATCCTATCCAGCCTTTCCAATCCATTTCAAACCATTCTGTAAAAGCTTTTCCTGATCCTACCTAAATAAATTATGATCACTTTGTTTATAAGTATCCACATCTCTTGGTGGATACCTGTCTCACAGAATTTTTCTTTCTCTTTTCATTATGCTGATTTGAGTATTTTCCTTATTCTTCTATGAAAGATAATCACCCTGATAATAATAGCTTACTTACTTTTCTTGGTGTCAACTATATCTTCTTGACTTTCACAGAATCAAAGTAATATACTGTGATTAAAATTTAACAGAAGAGAGACATCTAGTTAAACACAAGATGCAAAGATATACACTCTCCTTTTTCTTCTGCAAAAGTGAAGTGAAGTCACTCAGTCACGTCCGACTCTTTGTGACCCTGTGGACTGTAGCCTACCAGGCTCCTCTGTCCATGGGATTCTCTAGGCAAGAATATTACAGTGGGTTGCCATTTCCTTCTCCAGGGATCTTTCCGACCCAGGGATCGAACCCGGGTCTCTCACAATGCAGGCAGACGCTTGAACCTCTGAGTCAGCAGGGAAGAGGCTTTTTTCGTTCTGCAAAGTACAGCTAAAAACTCTAGACATTAAATCTAAAACAAAGAACTCTGAAAAGTATAGCTGAGAAGACAGACCAGCTAGGGTCCTGGAAATTCAACCCCCCCCCCAAAAGAAAACATCATAGAAAGTTCCCTGTTGGTTTTTGTTTGTTTGTTTGTTTTTGCCAAATGTATTCCAGACTAGGTGATGAAGAAGCCAGCATCTGGAAATGCCAATGGGCACACACATAAACAAAATCAACAAAGTTTCAAGGAAAAGCTGCACCCTGCCAAAGGACCAGGAAAGAAGTGGCCTGGCAATACACAAAACCTGTGCACAGTAAACTTCTAAGCACCACGGGACAATCAGTGGCTCTAGCACTCCTATTCCCATCAGGAAAGACCAACTGGGAAACCTAGGTTTCGACCCTCACTGGCTCTGCTACTAATGTCTTACGGAGTTTGTGAAATGAAATACGTCAGGTTTGATGGCGATGTGACCTGAGGACCTCTAATCTATGTTTCCTGCGCATGCTGGACTCCTGTTGCAGATCCCATATTAAAACTGCTGAATAGTTGCTAAAAGAGAAGAATAATGCTGAGAAATGGACTTCTGAACTAGAGAAAACACACTTTTCCCTGATAATGAATGAGATGCGTTCCATAACCCTATTGTATGTATAGAATAATTTTACCTTCCAGTACAAACTCTCGGTAAATAACTTATACATTAACTTCCATCTTTTTCCTATTAAAAACCTCTGCCCATTTCTCTCCAGTGGGATAATATTCTCGTTTCCTCTAGAAATCTGTGACCACCAAATTGCAATTCTGAAGACCGCCCTCCTCCCCAATAAACTGTCTTTTTGCCTCTGTACAGTTTGTGGTCCTTTCAGTTAGCAAGTTCTTAAGTACAGAAAATATATAAGACATTTATATTATAAATGGGAAGAAGAAGAGACCTAATGAAAGTAAGAGTTCTGTGCTCAGTAAATAAAGCACATAAAGTTATAATATATAACATAATACCAAGAGCAACCATAATATTTCTCTATAAGCAGATACTCAAAACACTACATATAAATAAAAATGGCATTCTAAAAGAGCTAAAAATAACACAGAGAAAGACAAGAAAATGGAAAATAAAAGAGAAAAAAAATGAAACTAAAGAAATGGTAGACTTAAGCCCTAACATAATCAATAATTCCATTAATATAAAAGGTGCTCAGACACAAATGAAAAGACAGATTGGCAGAATGGATAAAAAAAATCATGACCGAACTATATGCTGCATACAGGAAACCCACCTTACATATAAAACCATAAGTATTTTTAAATAAAATAGTAAGTACATACCAGGCAAAAAAATCCCAAAAAGAAGCAAGAGTGGCTATATTAATATCAGATAAAGGAGGATTCAGAGCAAATTACCAAATAGAGAGGGACCTTATAAAATGATAAAAGAATCAATCCACCAAGAAGACAAAACAAGCCTAAATGTGTACACACCAACTGTACGTGAAACAAAACTGACACAACTGAAATGAGAATAACCAAATTCAAAATTACAGCTGGAGAGTCCAACACTCCTCTCTCAACCACTGATAAAACAACTAGACAATAAAATCAGCAATGATATGGAAGAACTCAAGGACACCATCAACAAACAGGATCTACTCAACATTTACAGAATGCTCCATCTAACAAAAACAAAATACATATTATCTTCAAGAGTCCACAGGACATTTACCAAAACAGACCATAGCCTAGGCCATGAAATAAACCACAACAAACCTAAAAGAAGTGAAATTATACAGAATGTGTTCTCTGAGCATAAAGGAATCAAAGGAGAAATCAGTAACAGAAAGATGACAGGAAAATTTCCAAACACTCAGATACTAAACAATTTAATTCATGGGTCAAAGAAGTCATCTCAAGGGAAATTAAAAAAAAATACACATACAAATACAAAAGTAAATAAATACATATTATCAAATGCTGTAGGACACAGCTAAAGCAGTGACAAAACATCAGAAGTTGTAGGACACAGTGTTAGAGAAATGAAATAAATAGTCTTGCTTAGGCTTCCGAGACAAAGCAGAGCAGGCCTCTGACCTCGCTTCTAACCTGCCTGGACACTGCCCTGACTGGGAGTGACTGTAAGTGACTGCCTGCTGTGAGTGCAAGACTTGCAGCACCACAGTTAAGATGAGGGAGAAACCTTGAGGTTGTTGAGCCCCTGGAGGGGGCCTGGCCAACCAAGCCCCAGGCTCCACTACATTCCAAGTTTTATACAACAAAACAGCATTAACATGAAACGGGAGCTGCAATTTGGTCACAGATTGATGATGGTATCAGTTTGCATCCTGGGATTATAAACAGGAACCCTGAACTGCAATCTTCAGCCTTACCCACAGAGCAGATGCGTTGCCTGGGACCTTTTCCCAAATGGGACTCCAAATGTGCTGTGACACGGGACTTCACAGCACTGTTTCAGTCTGGATGTTGGTCAAAACCCAATTTGGTGATGTATCCTCTGCTGTTTCTATTTCTCTTTTCTTTTAATGTTAGTATATTGAAAGTAAGCTAGATAACTCTCTAACAGATATTTATATTATGTATCTATATATAACAAGGGGCTCACCTTGTTAACAAATCCTTTGAGATAAAAGTGAAAACTTTTGGCAAAACACATAGCTAACACAGTGACAAAATTTCAAAAGTTGCCGAAAAAACAGAAAAAATAAATGTCAAATCAAGAAGGTAAAACTTCATACCTGAAAAAACTTGGGAGAGGGTGAAGATTAAAATAAACCAAAAGCAGGTAGAAAGAAGAACACAAAAAAGAATAGAAACTAGAGAAATTGAACAAAAAAAAATTAAGAGAACAAGAAAGTCAATAAAATCAACACACCAAAGACTGACAAAAACAGAGAAGACACAAATTAACAAAATCAGGTGAGATAAATACAGGTCCCCCATTAAAAAGACAAGGGAATACTAAGAACAACTTTTTAGCCATAAATTTGAGAAGAAATGGACTAATTCCTCAAAACCACCAACTATCAAAGCTCATCTGAGATGAAAGAGGTCATTTGAATAGGTCTATAACAATTTAAAATTGCCAAAAAAGAAATCGTCAGGCCCAGATGGTTTCACTGACGAATGTTATCGAATATTTCAAAGAATTAACAACAATTCTACATAATCTCTTCCAAAAAGTAGAAGAAAGAATGCTTTCCAACTCATTTATGAAGACAGAATCACCTAACAAAACCAGACAAAAATAGCATCAAAAAAAGAAAAAAATACATTATCTGTCATGAATATAGATGTAAACTATCTTTAACAAAACACTAGTGTATATAATTAAGAAATAGTGTGTATAAAAGAATTTTGTAGCTTTTAGGTTAACCAGACTGATTCACTAGTCAAAAATCAATCAATGCAATCAACAGGCTAAAGTGCAAAAATCACATGCTCATATTATATTAGTATAGCAAAAGCATTTAACAAAATTCAGCACACATTTCATGACTAATCAACAGACTAAAGTGCAAAAATCACATGCTCATATTATATTAGTATAGCAAAAGCATTTAACAAAATTCAGCACACATTTCATGATTAAACCTCTCAGCAAACCAGGAATAGAGGAAAATTTCCTCAGCCTTCCCTCTATGATACACCCACAGCTAAAATTAACTTAATAGCGCTCTCCCCCTTAGATCAAGAACAAGGCAAAAATGCTCACTCTCACCATTCTTATTCAACATAGTATTGGAAGTTCTAGCCAATTGGAAGTGGCATAATGCAAGAAAAGGAAATAAAGACATGTAGATCAAAAAGAAAGAAAAGCATTCCTATTTGCAGATGGCATGATGGTCTACAAAGAAAATCCCAGTCTAAAGAAAAACTCCCAGAAATAATAAGCCAGTAAGTTCACAGGATACAAGATAAATACACAAAAATAAATTGTGCTTCTAAATACCAACAGTGAACACATGGAAACTGGGATTTAAAATATAACAATAGCATATTATTATGATGAAAAGATGAAATAATAAATCTAAGAACATATACAGGAACTTGTATTCTGAAAACTAAAATGCTGATGAAAGAAATCAAAAGAAGTCTTAAACTAATGGAGATACACATCTTAGTTATGGATTAGAAAACTCAACATATTAAAGATGTTACTTCTCCCCAAAATGATATTTAGGTATCAACACATTTCCTTCAAAATCCTGGCCAAGATTTGTTTTTACAGACATAGACAATCTTATTTCAAAATTACATCAAAAGGCAACATTTTTTAAATAATAATAATAAAGTAGGATGTATTCAATTTAAGACTTATCGTACAGTGTGAGAGTGAAAGTCGCTCAGTCATGTCTGACTCTTTACGACCCCATGGACTATACAGGCCATGGAATTCTCCAGGCCAGAATACTGAAGTAGCCTTTCCCTTTTCCAAGGGATCTTCCAAAGCCAGGGATCAAACCCAGGTACCCAGCATTGTAGGCGGATTCTTTACCAGTTGAGCCATAGTGTGAGAGCTGGGCCATAAAGAAGGGTGAGTGTTGAAGAATTGATGCTTTTGAACTGAGGTGTTGAAGAAGACTCTTGAGAGTCCCTTAGAGAGCAAGGAGATCCAACCAATCCATCCTTAAGGAAATCAGTCCTTCATTGGAAGGACTGAGGCTGAAGCTGAAACTCCAATACTTTGGCCACCTGATGTGAAGAACTGACTCATTGGAAAAGACCTTGATGCTGGGAAAGATTGAAGGCAGGGAAGAGAGGGGATGACAGAGGACGAGATGGTTGGATGGCATCACGGATTGGACATGAGTTTGAGCAAGCTCTGGGATATGGTGAAGGACAGGGAAGCTTGATGTGCTGCAGTCCTTGGGGTTGCAAAGAGTCGAACACAATTGAGTGATTGAACAACAACAAATATAGCTATAGCAATCAAGACAATATGGTATTGGTGAAGGAGTAAGCACATAGATCAATGAAACAGAGAACCCAGAAGCAGATCCACACAAGTACAGTCAACTGATTTTTGACAATGGCACAAAAACAGTTCAACAAGGAGAGTCTTTAAACATATGGTGCAAAGCAACTACACATTCACAGAAGAATAATGCACCTTGATCTAAACCTCATATTCTACCAAAAAATTAGCTCAAATAGATCATAGATTTAAATATAAAATATTAAATTATACATGTTTTATAAGAAATAAATTTCAGTGTCTTGGGCTTCAAGAAGAGTTTATACATAACACAAAGAGCACAATCTGTAAAAGAAAAACACATCAACAAACTGGACTTCATCAAAATTAACATCTTATGCTCTGTGAAAGACTGTCAATAGGATGAAAAGACAAGCTACTGAGGGTAAAAACTTGCAAGCCACATACCTGAAAAAGGACTCATAAGAAGAATATAAAAAGAATATATATTTAATAGTAGAAAAATCCAATCCAATTAGAAATCCAATTAAAAAACTATATAAAAGATCTGAAGAGATATTTCAATGATGATGGTTAACAACCACACGAAAAGACAAACACTATTAGCCATTAGGAAAATATAAATTAAAATCACAACAAGATATCAACTACATACCTACTAGAATGGCTAAAATTAAAATAATACCAACACTAAATGCTAATGAGGATACAGAGAAACCAGATCACTCATACAATACTGATGAGAATCTAAAACAGCACAGATGCTCTGATAAAACAGTTAGCCACTTTCTCTGAAAACTAAATATACAGATACAATATTACCCAGAAATCACACTACTGGGCATTTATCCTAGAGAAATGAAAATTTTTACATCAACACAAATATCTGCTTTATCTGTAATAGTGAAAAACTGGGAACTACCAAAATGTCTACCAAACTGGAGCATCACTACTATGGAATACTACTTGGCAATTAAAAAAAAGAGCAAATTATTGATAGACACAACTACTTGGATGAGTCTCCAGGGTATTATGCTGGATGAACTAAGCCAATCTCAAAAACTCACACACTATATAACACCATTTATGCAAAATTCTTGAAATGACAACATCAGAGATATGGAAAACATTGTGGTTTTCAGGGCTTAGGAAAGGCAAGGTAAGAAGTGGCTATGACTATTAAAAAGCAGCACACAAGGGAGAAATCTGTAGTGGTAAAATAATTCTGTGCCTTAAATATGGTAGTCATTGTAGGAATCTATACAAGTGATAAAATGCAATAGTACATACTCTACATGTCAATTTCCTGGTTTTGATACTCTACTATACTTATATAAAATGTAACTATTGTGAGATACTGGGTGAAAGAAATAAGAGATATACTTTTGCGACTTCCTATAAATTTAAAAGAATTTAAAATAAAAAGTAAAAGGATAGAGAAGTAAAAACAATGCACTGTAGAGTAACATAGCAAAAAATTATTTGAAATGCTAATTATATTGATAGGATCATATTTTCCTGGGGAGAGAAGGGAAATATATTTAAGGACCTTCTCAACTCTATAAACTAATTTCCACGATAATAAGAAAATTATATATTCCTTTCAATAGTTAAAAACAACTGAAATAGCTATAAAATATGGCTAAATGAGACCAGGCAAGTTCAGAGACAGCAGACATGTGAGCACCTCCAAGTGACAGCACTAAGAAGCAGCGTGTGCTGGCTCCCCATGACTCCATGTCTACTGGAAGTGTTTCTAGAACTTGCAGAGAAGAGTTTAACTGAGGAACTTAGAGGATGTAAGATTTAGTAAGCAAAGGGTGGGAAACTTAAACTTTGAGCAAAAAGACAGCATTACCAAAGAAAGAAAAAGTCCCCGGATGAATAGGTCTGTTCTAGCGGTGAGTGCTGGAATACACTGTACTCCTGAACTGAACTGCAGAAGTCATGGTAGCATGAAGGCAGGTTTGAGCGTCAGAAGGTCTAGTCCCCATATCTGGAAGACACGTCATCCTCTGGTCTAGAAACAAGGCCTATCATCAGATTTACATCTTGCTGTCTGTCCATAAGTATCATAAGCTAAGAATCAGGCAATGCCTTTTGTTTAGTATCCAAAGACCTTAGTGCTCGGATTGAAATACAGAAAAAACTAGTCAGAGTTCACTGAATGAATGAATAAACTGATCTATGGTTTAAAAGCTGAAGGAATTTTCTGTTTTGTTTTTTTGGTCAATTCCTGTTACTTAGTTCAGGTTTAAAGCCAAACCCAGTGACCTCCATACAGAGCTGGCCCTTTCCAATATGGTTGCTAGCAACTAGATGGGGCCAAGCAGACACGTTTCTGAACTGAAACATGTTATAAATGTAAACTACACACAAGATGTCACAGGCTTAGAACAAAAACAAAAATTGGAATGCAATCTATCTCAATATCTTTATTCTGACTACATGTTCAAATGGTACTACCGGGTTAACAGAGTATTTTATTAAAATTAATTCTGCATGTTTCTCCTTTAACTTGGATACTAAAGCATTTATACATGTAGTTCACATTATATTTATATTGGAGCACTAACTAGAGGGCAGGAAAGCACATAATTCTTTCTTAGTTGGTGCTTTCTTAGTTAAGCTTCGCCCAGAAAAGAGCCTTTTGCTCATCTGAGTCTACTTTAAATCTTCTGATGACTTTTACGATGAAATGATTGACATGAGATTCTTTCTGCTAGAGAAATCACAGTAGATATGTTTAAAGACAAAAAGCAGTAGAAATGCATATGAATATATCACATCCAAGGGAAAAAATAAAGTACTTGTAGGCAAACGTAGAGTATCTGACATAGCTTGACCATATGCCTAACACTCAAGTTACACTTTAAATTGGTGGGACAACACACACACATACACACACAAACAAGAATAAAGGAATAGGAAAACATAAAAAACAAAGAGTATCTGGACTCAGGGTTTGAGAGAAAATTTCATTTCTCTCAAGATAAAGCCTACAGAGACCAAGAAAAACATCCTTCCGTGAACTCTAACCCTGTGGAACAAGGTAAGGAACTGTGGGCCAAATCCTTCAGAACACATGCTGCGCTTCCCTCAGCAGCTGCTTTTTCTTGAAGTAGAGATAAGGACAGATGAGAGTCACCATGAGCTTAGAGGATGGGGGTCCTTTAACACTGAAGAGATAAAACTTTTTCTGATTAATCAAGATTAGTTTGCTTGTCTCCCCCTCTTCTGGGAGAGCTTAGCAAGTCTCCTGGAATGGTCTTCTTACTTGCTTCAAAAGGGGTCTGGGCACTTGGCACTGAAGCACTGAGCTTTCTTGTGGATGAAACTGTCTTCTATACACTCACACACGTCCCCACCCCCACCCTCAACCTGCCCCATTTTGAATCTATACCTGTATCTAATTTCTCTGGCACCTTTCAAGTTCCAATCCTACATATTCAAATTCCTCTACCCTTCTGTCCTGCCAGAATTGCAAGTTCAAGTGATTAAAATATATATAAAACCTTTAGCAGTTTTCCTTCCCTAACAAAATTTTTTCTCTCAGTTCTCCCACTTTCTTAACTGATATGCCATCTACCCTGTCATCCACATTTGATAACTTACATTCATCTTCTTTCCATTCTTCACTCCTTTTTCATCTAATCACCTATCAAGACAACAGATTCTGCCTCAGTGATTGTCGCTCCGTTTCATGAGAGATCAAAAATCATAAGTTAGCCCTCATCTCCTCATGCCTGGGCTGTTATAATAATCTTCTATAAGTTTTCCTTACCTTCATTATGTTCTCTCTGGGACTGACTCAGTCCTACTGAGCCCTGAGCTAAGACACTAAGCATACAGGAAGGAATGAGACAACAGCCCCTGCCTCAAGATGTTCAGTTTCTCCTCTCATATTACTCTTCCTATAGCAAAATACAGTAAGTTTGGTCCCTGCTAGAAACTTCTAGTTATAGAATTAAGTTGAAAGTTCTCAGTCTAACATCTAAGTCTCTCCATAATGCCATCCAAGTGTAATTCTTGAAACTTTTCTCTTCCTCATAATATTCTCAGTGTGATCATTACTACCACCATCACCAATAACTACACTAATACATGGCAAAGTACAGTAACTGATTTTTGAAAACAGAGAGGTAACAATCCACAAGTTACAGAGTTTTAACAGTAGAAGAAATTTCATCTGCTTGGTAAATTTTTATTTAATCCATGCCCAGGTATTCCTCTGAGAAAGATAACAAGCAGCCTGTGGTGCTCAGTGATCTCATAATCTCACAGAGTACCAGTTATTCCAGGACCATGGTAACATGAAACAAAATAAGGTCACTTCATAATCATGCCTAAGTACAGAAAAAAGCAAGGTTATACTGTGTCATGCAGGAAATACTCTAGACTTTTCTACCTTCTGTTAGTATTAAATCTGAGCAAACTCCTGCTTCCGTAGGTCTTCCATCAAACCATCCAAGAAAAACTGAAATATTGTAAAATATTCCTTCTGGCACATGCTTGAGATCATTCTTCATAACGTGCGCTCTTCCTGGCCACAAGAAGTAGTTCACCCACCCTGTTTCACAGGTATATAACAGGTGGGCTTTGGCTGAAGGTCACTGGCACTTTACTGCTCTGAATCATCAGGGTAGCTACATTTGCTGAGAAATTTTAGTACTAGGTATTATTTTCTGCTATATCAAGAATGTCAACATTGTTTTCCAAAAGAAGGTTCGAAGCATAATACTAAAGAGATATTCTCTAGGAAAAATCTTTAGTTACATATGACATTTTTTAAAAATGGAGTTTTCTAACACATCTGGAAAAATGTTTTTGTAATTACCTAAGAAAAGAAAAAGCTAGAATGTTGCAACAAATGAAGCCCTAATAAATTAGCACTCTGCTAACACAAACTAAAAGAGGAGCAGCTTTTATCATCTCTCTTATTACCTCTCACAAAAGCTGATTAACTTCTTCTAAAAGACAGAGTTAATCATGCTGCTTCTTAGAAAGTTAGCAGGATCATGCATTTCTCACTACCTCACATTAAATTCTTTAAAAAAAACCAAACATTTATTTGGCTGTATAGCTGCGGTCTTGGCTGTGGCACGTGGGATCTTCCACTGCAGCACACAGACTTTTTAACTGTATCACTCGGCCAGCCTCTAGAGCACATAGGTTTAGTTGCCCCTCTGCATGTGGGATCTCAGTTCCCCTACCAGGGATTAACCCCGTCCTCTGCATTGCAAGGTGAATTTTTACCCACTGGACCACCCAGGCAGTTCCTAACATTAAATTCTAAGAATAAAATCTATGTCCTGCCCTCATTGTATGAAATACTTCCCAGCAACGGAAAACACTGGTGCTGTCCTTTGTTCGCCAACTGCTGTGCACACAAACTTTCCTTCTTTCAGGGCATATTTCTAAACAAAGTTACTATTTTAGTTCTGGAATTTGGTATTAGAGAACATGAATTTAAATATCCTTACATTTATGATCAGATAACTGCTATAATATCTAAATTTCATTTGTCCCTAGCCTTGAAAAATAACTCCATTTTTTCAATTATTAGTTTCAGGTGCTATCTCTTATAAAATCCAGTGTAATAGACATATATAATAGAATTCTTGATGTGTTGTCATGTACAAATGCATGCCAGAATGCTGTCTTGGTACAAAGATGGTTCCTATCAACATTTAGCTCACTGAAACATAGGTCATATTTAAAGTTCAACGTCTAAGACTGACTAAACATTATTGCACGACCACATCATAAATATCACATGTTTATACAGCAAAGTATGTATGTGTATATACACATAATGCAATATATATTTTTTCACTTAAAATACTTCTTCCAGTGGCATATTTTAAATATAAGCAATAGTGAACATAAATAAAGAATTTGGCAAAGAAATAAATCCCTTAATTCCCTTTGGAAATATATATTAACACTAATGGAACATCTCTCCAACTGGGAGAAAATGGCACACCTATGTTTAAAATCAAGACATTAACCTTACATAAAAATAAACATAATGCTGCCCACTTCCAAATCAGAAAGGCATTTTTCTGATAAAAGAAAAAGGACTTAGGAAAACGTACTCAAGACAAATGTTCGGTTACACTAATCCTCACATTTAACATTTCACCTTATATCCTGGGCAAGAAAAAAAAAAGGATCAGAGTTCTTTACTAGCACATACATCATGACTGTAAGAGCTAGGTAAATTCTGTCTCTCTTTGGAATTACAATCGATGGGGTTTTTTTTTGCGGTATGTCTGTTATAAACTTTCCTGATTATTTTCTATTTTATAAACAGCTAAAGTAGGAAGTTAGTTGACAATGACATTTTGAAATATATGAATGATCCAATAAATCTGAGGCATAAGCACAAAGGACTGTAGATGATACTGACCATATTCCAATGTTAAATTTATATAAATATTATTCATATCTATTAAACATGCTATAAAGTGGATTAGTTCAGTACTAGAAACTAAGTCCAACAGAGCATTTAAAATTTATATTAAAGCATCTTTTTTCATTCCTTTGCTACATGTAATCACTGTTCAGTTGCTCAGTCGTGTCCAGATCTTTGCGACCCCTTGGGCTGCATGCGGCGTGCTGGCTTCCCTCTCTTTCACCATCTTGTGGAGCCTGCTCAAAACCATGTCCATTGGGTCAGTGATGCCATCCAACCATCTTGTCTGTCATCTTCTCCTCCTGCCTTCAATCTTTCCCAACATCAGGGTCTTTTTCAATTGGTCAGCTCCTCGCCTCAGGTAACCAAAATTCTGGTGTTTTAGCTTCAGCATCAGTTCTTCCAATGAATATTCAGGGTTGACTTCCTGTAGGATGGACTGGTTTGACCTCCTTGCAGTCCAAGGGACTCTCAAGAGTCTTCCCCAACACCACAGTTCAAAAGCATCAGTTCTTCGGCTCTTAGCTTTCTTTATGGTCCAACTCTCAAATGACTACTGGAAAAACCATAGCTTTGACTAGACGAACCTTTAATGGCAAATAATGTCTCTGCTTTTTAATACACTGTCTGGGTTGGTCATAGCTTTTCTTCCAATAAGCAAGCGTCTTTTAATTTCATGGCTGCAGCGACCATCTGCAGCGATTTTGCAGCCCACCCCCACCAGAAAAAGGTCTGTCACTGTTTCCATTGTTTCCCCATCTATTTGCTATGAAGTGATGGGACCATATGCCATGATCTCGGTTTTTTGAATGTTAAGCTTTAAGCCAGCTTTTTCACACTCCTCTTTCACCTTCATCAAGAGGCCCTTTAGCTCCTCTTCATTTTCTTCCATAAAGGTAGTGTCATTTGCATACCTGAGGTTAGTGATATTTCTCCCAGCAATCTTGATTCCAGCTTGTGCTTCATCCAACCCAGCATTTCACATGATATACTCTGCCTATTAAGTTGAATAAGCAGGGTGACAATACACAGCCTGACATACTCCTTTTCCAATTCTGAACCAGTCTGTTGTTCCATGTCCAGTTCTAACTATTGCTTCTTGACCTGCATACAGATTCTCAGGCGGCAGGTAAGGTAGTCCAGTATTCCCATGTCCTGAAGAATTTTCCACAGTTTGTTGTGATCCACATAGTCAAAGGCTTGAGTGTAACCAACGAAGCAGAAGTAGATATCTTTCTGTAATTCTCTTGCTTTTTCTATGACCCAACGGATGTTGGCAATTTGATCTCTGATTCCTCTGCCTTTTCTAAATCCAGTGTGTACATCTGGAAGTTCTTGGTTTATGTACTGTTTAAGCCTAGCTTTTTTTAAAATAAGAATTATTAAAATATGTGAGAAAACTAGTATTAGGTCAAACTGTGCACGATCTAAGTTTTAACTGATAGGAAGCTTTACCACTAATACTGATAAAACACTACACTCAATTTTCAGAGTAATCCAGGTTGGGTCATTATGTGAATCCTTTGGGTCCATCTTGCAATCCCTTCTTTGAGATTAAAGGGCAAAATATTAAGTTCTGATGTGTGAGTCTAGAAATGTATTCTGGTATTGTGGCTTCTATAGTTAAGACATTTGAACAAATGCTTTATAAAAGTATATATCATGAAAATTTAGAGTTTATTTAATGTGCAAACTACCTTAGAATCTTCCAATACTGATGGTACTTGCTTTTAAAATGATACTTTAGGACTTCCCTGTTGGTCCAGTGGTTAAGAATCTACCTGCCAATGCAGGTGACATGGGTTCAATCCCTAGTCTGGGAAGATTTCACAGGCCTCAGGGCAACTAAGCCCATGGTCCACAACTACTGAGCCCAAGCTCCAGAAGCCATGCTCCACAACGAGAAGCCACCACAATGAGAAGGCCACATACTGCAACTAGAGAGTAGCCCTCACTCACCACAACTAAAGAAAGCTTGCTTGCAGCAACAAAGACCCAGTGCAGTCATAAATAAATAGAGTAGCATTTAAAAAATGACACTGAAAATACATTTAAAAAAACTTATAACTCAGTCCAAGATAATGCTATTTATAAGAACATGCTTGAACATGGACAGTAATATTTAAAAGTAAGTTTCATTAAGTTTTTATGTCTAAAGTGAATCCTTCTTTCTCACAGTCACCATTTTCCTGCATATTCCTAGTCTTCCAAGTATTTTTGTGTGAATGATTAGGTACCTTTCATGTTTTTATTCTTCTTGCCACATTATCCATTTCACCATTTTATCTGAGTATTCTGTCCCTCAGATGAGAACATTTGGTCAGAAACTGACTTTATCCACTCTTCTTCTAAAAGTACTATCTTCTCCTATAACTCATTCTTACCTCTTTCTCTCTCTTTTTCCACGACCTAAATATGAACTCCATTTTCTTTTAATTGTCCTTCATTTCTTACAAAAACTGCCTTCACTGACTTCCCTGTTACTTACTGCTCCAGGCAACCCACTTCAGTATTCTTGCCTGGAGAATCCCCATGGACACAGGAGCCTAGAAGGCTACATACAGTCCATGGTGTCGCAACGAGTCGGACACAACTGAGCAATGACGCACAGCAGTTTTCCCATATACATCTTAGGTCTACTTCATCATTAACTCTAGAGATGTTCTGCCCAGTATCTACTAGCCATATGTGGCTATTTATATTTCAATTACAGTTAAATATTTCTTAAAATTCTCTTCTGCAGTCACACTAGCCACATTTTCAAGTATTCAACAGTCACATTCAGCTAGTGCCAACTGCACTAGACAGCCAGGAAATTCTACGGAAGAGTGCTAATGTAGAAGAGTCTCTCATTCTCAATTCTAGAACTCATTTCTATCTACTGATATCTTTTGCTTTCTATGGTTCAACCACCACATTTACTCTTTTCACTAAATTCGATTCTTTTATCTAGACTTTCCCAATCCTTTGAACCTTATAGCACTTTCTACACTTTAATTACATCACCTTGCAGTCCTTTAATAAGCACTTTAATGGAAGAATCTTTATTTGTCCTGTGTTTTTTTTTCCCCAATTCCACACTTCAAGAGGCTAATAACTGAGATACCAAGGGCTCAGCAAACCTTTGCTGAAATTACTAGCACTGCACTTTATACAGAGCACACAAAAAATAACTACTTATTAAATGAAAAGAAATAAGGAATTTATAAACTTTAAAGGCCTATAACTAAGTTTTTAAAAAATGAGACTGTTGATTAATTACCCATTATAATTCCCTGTTCATTTGTGTTACTAGGATTCCACAGATTAAAATAAGGCAAAAGCAGGGTCAAGGCTGGCTTATCAGGCATTCTCTTATCAAGTACTTATTACTTGGCACCATACCATAGGATAACAATGACTGATAGCCATGATAGCTCTCTGGCTCAGGCATAGCCTGAACTGACTTCAGAAAGTGTATTTTAGCACTTAATATGCTTTGAAATGTAATATTTTTGAAAAACAATGAAGAAGCACAGAACGCATGGTTATTTTCTACCATTTATAAGAAACCTTTCTTTACTGTATGCCTAAAACATAACCTTTACTGTCTGTATCTTAATGCATTTATGCTTTCTAACAGCCTCAACATTTGGGTAATTATAATAAGAGAATGTATCTGAAAAATCTCAACAAATAAAAAGAATATGCTACATAATATACTTTCAAGAGTCATACGCCACTGAAGAGGGAAGACTGTATTTTGGACTTCTTTTTCTTGTAGGCCTGGGGAAACACCACTCTTATAAATACATGCAATGAGAGGGAGACTAGACACTCAAATAAAATGACCTACAGTATGCAGAATGGAAAAGCTATTAAAGCACATTCATTCATATAAGACACAGAATAGAAACTTTAGAAAGCACAGAAACAACTGGGAGACAAGAAAAATCCACTTACCTTAAAAAAAAAATTTGACAGTCTTGGCAGATGCAAAATTATTAGAGTAAAAACAGTAGAACAAAACATCAAAATAGAAAATGACAAGAAAAGAGGATAAGAGCATGTGTTACTTACAGGAATTCTTCTCCAGGGTGTTTGGGTATATTTATCAGCATATGTACATTTTTCCTCTTTAGATTTTTGATGGCAGTTACATCGAGTTGCCTAAACAAAAACACAAATTTTTACACAAAATTTGCATACGTAAAATTAGTCTAATTTTACATATACACACTTATACAAACAAACAAAGCGATTAGGGTCTCTCTTAGGAAGTTAAAACAAAAACATCAAAATCTACTCAGTAGTCTCCCATCTTATCCATAGGCTAGATTTAAGATTCACCCACCAAGGCAAAATTTTAAATAGTCAAAACTACCCTTGGCAATCTCATACTATGAAACACACTACCTACGGTTTTATGTATATAAATATACATGTATACAGATATATAATATATATAGCAATTTATAAGCATATAAAGAAAATAACTGTAAAACTAAATATTTCCCTAAAATAGTACTACAATCACTGCACCCAGTCTCTCAAACTCATTTTTGATGGGACTCAGATATTAAATACCACCAGTCCTCCAGAAAAGTTGTCTCTTCACTCATGCAATGCATTTAAAAGTCTCTTTTAAGATGTGTTAACTTTATTGGACTGGAATATTTTAAAGGATTTCTGTCCTTTGACAAAATCTATCTGACCATCTCAGTTCGTAAATAAATTCTCTTCTTATAACTTCACTCAGAACATACTCATTCAATCATTTACACAACACAAAGTAACATGCCTATTATGTAAACTACGGTCTCTCAAATAAACATCAAACTTTTTTAAAAAATGAAAAGACTGATAATGAGAATTTCTCCATAGTGTGAAGCTGGAATACAGACAGCTGTATTATTCATCAACCTCCCTGGAGGTAAATACACTTTTTTATAGGAAAACCTCTATAACAAATTCTTGATTATTTCATCAAGCTAAAATGATACATTTCTACTTTTCAAATATTTACCAATATTCAAATTTTTTCTTACTTGCAATCAAATCATTACAATTTCCACAATCAAAATCTAATCAAAACAAAAACCTCTAATACAGACATGTTTCCTATTCTTTGTAGTATGTGCATATTTTCCATTCCAAAACATGGGACAGTCATTGAAATGAAATTCAATATATAAGCAGGTCTACCTAGATCTCTTGGAATTCAACAGGACTTAGCTTTTAACATATATGGGAGGTATGAAAGCAGAAAAAAGATAAAACATTTATCTGAATGCAAGCACATTACTTATTTTATCTTGCCTACTGCAATTCCAGAAACAATTTCCTTTCTACAGCCTATGTGCTAACATATGTAGGACAATAACTGGCAAATATTTGAATTTTCCATAATTTGGAAAATGTAGCTTTTAGGGACATTTCAATAGACAGACAACAGCTACTCATATCATTCACTCTCCATCTGCATTCTTTATTGCTGACAGGTTCTTTCAGATGCTCACCTTCTATGTGGTCCCATATTTCAGTAAGTATGTATCCTATCCTCTCTTGACTCAATGATAGATTTTGATTAGTCTGAACCAATCCGATTACTCCTGCTCCTCAATGATTAAGGGACAAAGGACTCAAATCTAGCCAATAAAACATGAGGCACTTCTGGGTTATTTCTAAGAGAGTGTTCTTAATTTTAAAAATGGATATGCTAAAGAAAAACAAGTGCTCTTCCTACCTTTGGGGACCATGGTGTGAGTATATGACACAGAGAGTTACCACAAACATCTTGTGACCATGAAAGGACATGAAAAAGTCCAAGAGGATTTCAGAAAAGTCATGTGAGAACTTTACCATTACCCATATGACCAATTAAGAAAACATGAAAACAGATGGGCCAATACACGTTCTTGTTATTTAAGTTTATAAACATTCTTATTTTCAAGTCACTTTAGTCAGACTTTTACTTAAAACTTAAAACATCACTAGACAGGCACTGATTCACTAGATGGGTGATTTGGAGCAAATAATCAAATAAGAGTTATTATTTATCATGTACCCATGGGCCAATTAGAGCATTAAGGAGTTTACATACATAGTTCATTTAGTTTATAATACAACACTATATGGTCAGTATTATTTTACTATCCCCACGCACAGAAGAGACTTAAAAGAAATTAAGTAACTTCCCTAAAAGAGTATGGCTACTAAATTTCAGAGCCAGGATTTGAACCTCGGTCTATGCAGCTTCAAGTCTGGTCATGACTTCTCAAATACTCAAATACACAGCTAGCCTACTTAAGCTGAATTCTACTTTCTATGTCTCCACAAAGAAAATCCTGCACCAGTACTTTCATAGCATTACTCTGAGGACTCAAAGAACAAATACATCGAAATTAACTATTATTTAACTACAGTATACTAACGTGAAAATATACAGACAGTCTAAGCATTTGGATTTAAATAGTCAAGCCTCCATACTTTTTGGCTTAAATTTTGGAGCACTGTAATCTGATTTTATATCTGCATATTTCCCATAAAATAAGAATTTAACACATTATATTGTCCTTGTATTTTTTTAAGTTTTATATAAAGAGGTTAGAGCTGAGTGTCTATTTCTGAAAAAGGATAGAGTATATAGCAAGCTAGAAATGGAAAAGGACTTTGAAATCACCTAGAAAAACCTCCACATTTTTGATAAAGAAAGCACTAGAGTGATAGAACCTGCCAATGTCATTCAGCTAATTAACACAGACCAACAAGAAAAGTTCTCTAATTCCTATTCCATGGCTCTTCTGATGACGTTTTGCTATTTTTAAGAAAACTAACTAAGGGATATAAAGAAAGAGAAAGACTATAAAGAGAAGGGTAATTTTAATTTTGGTAATCTGAAAAAATGCAGTTGCATATCTCTGCTTTCAGTGGTTTATATCCTTTTAAATTCTTGATTTGAACAAGAGACTTTCTAGACCATAACTAAAGACAGGTGATGGGCTCTTCTGAAATAAATAATTTCTAAATTTAATATATCAAATACAAACAATTTCATACATCAATAAAGAGTAATGTTTTTGTTGTGTTTTTCTTTCTTTCTTTAGGATTCTCTTAGATATTTCTAAAGCCTTTCTAAACATTATTTGTAAGGTGAGATATTCTTCAGGATAACTGACCCAGTGTCTTTAATAAGGGAGTACAATGGAAACAAAAAGAATGATTCTAAAGTAAAAGAGACTTAAGGGATATAACTTGAAGTAATGTATAAACGTATGGGATATTTTCGAACTGGAGAAATCAGAATATGGACTGAATGTTAGAAAATATTTAAAAATTACTGTTAACTGGTTAAAGGTAATATTATAAATGAGAAAAGAATATTTTTTTAAAGGACATGCTGAAGTTAAAAGAATTATTAAAACTTCTCAACATAAAAAGTTGTATCTTTCATTATTTATTAAACATGTATCAATATAAAGTGACTCATAATTATTTCAGTCTTAGATTTTCTTAATTTTAATATCAAAACTTCCAACCTTTTATATTCAGTATTACAATGCCATTTTACTTTACCTAAATTTCCTTTATGTAAAGAAATTAATAGATTTTGCTTTAAATCCTCAACAAAGCTCTCTACATGAGATAATGCCATTTCCATTTATTATTATATTAATATTTATTACATTTGGTCGAATTTCTGGCACCTTAGTTTTGCTATTTTTAGATATCCCTGGTATTTCTCTATGTGCTCTTTTATCTTTTGCAAGATACATTATTTTAATCTAATAGTTACCTTGGAGCAGTTCACAAACATTTTATCTCTAAGTATATACCAATAATTTGAGATACTTATTTGTAGATAAATAATTCAGTACTTCTTCAGTATACCCTTTATCTCTTTCCTGAAACCTATTTTATCTAAATATTTACAAAAATAGCAACTTAAATTTTTAGTTAAAAATAATTTTTATTTCAAAAATTTTTTAATTTATAAATTAAACAAATTTAACATTCAAATGATATACAATGACATATGATTAAATAATGAGCCTTAAATTTTCTCCCATTAGTAGTTGGGAAGATTATCCCATTGAGTCTCTCTAAAGATGGGTTTCCATTTCACCATTCATTCATTTTGATCTTTACTTCCTTATTCCTGAGTTATTTCAAAATTTCTCTCTCAAGTATCTGGGATGCATCATTAAATAATTTTACAAAGATAAATGTGTAGCATATTTTTTAATACATTAAAGGTCCGAGAAGGTACCTTTGTATATAAATAAAAATGTGTTTAGCTACAGAATATGAGGGTCATAATCTTTTATTTTTTTAGTCACTAGATACAATTTTTGTGCTCTATAACACATTTCTGATAAATCTGAAGCTTAATTTCCTAGAGCTACCTCTTCTTTTCCCTGAAAATTGGCTACATTGGTAGGGTTTGTCTTTAGTCGTCTGTTTTTTTAACTGAAGGGTAATTGCTTTGCAGAATTTTTTTGTTTTCTGTCAAACCTCAACATGAGTCAGCCATAGGTATACATATATCCCCTCCCTTTTGAACCTCCCTCACATCTCCTGCCATATCCCACCCCTCTAGATTGATACTGATACAGAGCACCATTTGAGTTTCCTGAGCCATACAGCAACTTCCTGTTGGCTACCTTATTTTACATACGATAATGTAAGTTTCCATGTTAACTCTTTCATACATCTCACCCCCCCCATGTCCATAAGTCTATTCTCGATGTTTGTTTCTCCACTGCTGACCTGTGAATAAATTCTTCAGTACCATTTTTCTAGATTCCATATATATGCGTTAGAATATGATTTTTTTATATCTTTCTTTCTGACTCACTTCACTCTGTATAATAGGTTCTAGCTTCATCCACCTCATCAAAACTAACTCAAATGCATTCCTTTTATGGCTGAGTATATTCCATTGTGTATATGCCCCACCACTACTTTATCCATTCATCTGTCAATGGACATCTAGGTTGCTTCCATGTTCTAGCTATTGTAAATAGTGCTGCAATGAACAATGGAATACATGTGCCTTTTTCAATTTTGGTTCCCTCAGGGTATATGCCTAGGAGTTAGATTGCTGGGTCATATGGTGGTTTTATTTCTAGATTTTTATGGACTCTCCATACGGTCTTCCAAAGTGGCTGAATCAATTTACATTCCCACCAACAGTGCAAGAGTGTTCCCTTTTCTCCACACCCTCTCCAGCATTTATTGTTTCTAGATTTTTCGATGATGGCCATTCTGACCACTGTGAGGTGATACCTCATATGTAGTTTTGATTTGCATTTCTCTAATATTGAGCGATGTTGAGCATCTTTTCAGTGTTTGTTAGCCATCTGTATGTCTTCTTTGGAGAAATGTCTGTTTAGGTCTTTTTCCCACTTTTTGATTGGGTTGTTTGTTTCTCTGGTATTGAGTTGTATGAGTTGCTTGCACATTTTAGAAATAAATCCTCTGTCAGCTGTTTCATTTGCTGTTATATTCTCTCATTCAGAAGGTTGTCCTTTCACCTTGCTTATAGTTTCCTTTGCTGTGCAAAAGCTTTTAAGTTTAATCAGGTCCCACCTGCTTACTTTTGTTTTTATTTCCATTACTGTAGGAGGTGGGTCACGGAGGATCTTGCTTTGATTAATGTCCCTAAGTGTTGTGCCTATACTTTCCTCTAAGAGTTTTATAGTTTCTGGTTTTACATTTAGGTCTTTAATACATCTTGAGTTTATTTTTTGTATTATGTATGGTGCTAGGAAATGTTCTAATTTCATTCTTTTACATGTAGCTGTCCAGTTTTCCCAGCACCATTTACTGAAGAGGCTGTCTTTGCCCCATTTTATATTCTTGCCTCCTTTGTCAAAAATAACAGACATAGGTGCATGGGTTTATTTCTGGGTTTTCTATCTTGTTCCATTGGTCTATATCTGGTTTTGTGCCAGTACCATACTGTCTTGATGACTGTGCTGCTGCTGCAAAGTTGCTTCAGTCGTGTCCGACTCTGTGTGACCCCAGAGATGCAAGCCCACCAGGCTCCCCCAATCCCTGGGATTCTCCAGGCAAGAACACTGGAGTGGGTTGCCATTTCCTTCTCCAACGCATGAAAGTGAAAAGGAAAAGTGAAATCGCTCAGTCGTGTCCCACTCTTAGTGACCCCATGGACTGCAGCCTACTAACTATAGCTTTGTAGTATAATCTGAAGTCAGGAAGGTTGATTCCTCCAGCTCCATTCTTGTTTGTCAAGACTGCTTTGGCTATTTAGGATCTTTTGAGTTTCCATATGAATTGTGAAATTTTTTGTTCTAGTTCTGTGAAAAATACCACTGGTAATTTGACAGAGATTGCACTGAATCTGTAGACTGCATTTGGTATTATAGTCATTTTCACAATATTGATTCTTCCTACCCAGGAACATGGAATAGCCTGCCATCTGTTTATATTGTCTTCGATTTCTTTCATTAGTGTCTTATAATTTTCTGTGTACAGTTCTTTTGTCTCCTTAGGTAAGTTTACTCCCAGATATTTAATTCTTTTTGTTGCAATGGTAAATGGGACTGATTCCTTAATTTCTCTTTCTAATTTTTCATTGTTAGTATATAGACATGTAAGTGATTTCTGTGTACTGATTTTGTATCCTGCAACTCTGCTAAATTCACTGATTAGTGCCAGTAATTTTCTGATACTATCTTAAGGGTTTTCTATGTACAGTATCACATCATATGCAAACAGTGAGAGCTTTACTTCTTTTCTGATCTGGATTCCTTTTTCTTTCCTTCTCTGATTGCTGTAGAAGGACTTCCAGAATTATGTTGAATAATAGTGGTGAAAGTGGACACCTTTGTCTTGTTCCTGATCTTAGGGGGAATGCTTTCAGTTTTTCACCACTGAGAATGTTTGCTCTAGGCTTATCATATGTGGCCTTTACTATGTTAAGTTCCTTCTATGCCCATTTTTTGAAGAGTTTTATTCATAAATGGGTGCTGAATTTTGTCAAAGGCCTTTTCTGCATCTGTTGAGATTATCATATGGTTTTATTTTTCAATTTGTTAAAATGGTATATCACATTGATTCGTTTGCATATATTGAAGAATCATTGCATTCCTGGAATAAACCCAACTTATTCATGATGTATGAGCTTTCTGATGTGTTGCTGTAATCTGTTTACTAAAATTTTGTTGAGGATTTTGGCATCTATGTTCATCAGTGATACTGGCCTATAGTTTTCTTTTTTTGTGTTGTCTTTCTCTGGTTTTGGTATCAGGGTGATGCTGGCCTTGTAGAATGAGCCTGCAATATATTCAAAGAGTTTTAGAAGGACAGGTATTAGCTCTTCTCTAAACATTTGACAGAATTCTCCTTTGAAGCCATCTGGACCTGGGCTTTTGTTTTCTGGGAGATTTTTTTATCACAGCTTCAATTTCAGTGCTTGTAACTGGGTTGTTCATAATTTCTATTTCTTCCTGGTTCAGTCTTGGAAGATTGAACTTTTCTAACAATCTGTCCATTTCTTCCTGGTTATCCATTTTATTGCCATATAGTTGTTAATAGTAGTCTCATAATCCTTTATAATTCTGCACTGTCAGTTGTAACCTCTCCTTTTTCGTTTCTTATTTTGCTGCATTGATTCTTCTTTTTTTCTTGATGAGTCTGGCTAAAGGCTTGTCAATTTTGTTTATCTTCTAAAAGAACCAGCTTTTAGTTTTATTAATCTTTATTATTGTTTCTTTCATTTCTTTTTCATTTATTTCTGCTTGGGTCTTTATGATTTCTTTCCTTCCACTAATTTTGGGGGGTTTTTTGTTCTTTTTCCAGTTGCTTTAGGTATAAAGTTAGATTGTCTATTTGATGTTTTTCTTATTTCTTGAGGTACAATTGTATTGCTATAAACTTCCCTCTTATAACTGCTTTTGCTGCATACCATAGGTTTTGAGTTGTCATGTTTTCATTGGCATTTGTTTCTAGACATTTTTTCATTTCCCATTTGATTTCCTCAGTAACCTGTTGATTATTTAGAAACGTGTTGTTTAATCTCCATGTTTGTATTTCTTGCAGTTTTTTTCTTGTAATTGATATCTAGACTCATAGCGCTGCTGTCAGAGAAGATGCTTGATACAATTTCAATCTTCTTAAATTTACTGAGGTTTGATTTGTGACCCAAGATATGGTCTATCCTGGAAAACGTTCCATGTGCATTTGAGAAGAAGGTGTATTCTTCTGCGTTTGGATGGAATGTCCTGAAGATATCAATGAGATCCATCTCATCTAATGTGTCATTTAAGATTTGTGTTTCCTTAATAATTTTCTGTTTTGATGATCTGTCCATTTGCGTGACTGGGGTGTTATAGTCTCCTACTATTATTATGTTACTGTCAATTTCACCTTTTATGTCTGTTAGTGTTTGTCTTATGCATGGAGGTGCTCCTATGTCGGGTGCACAGACATTTATAGTTGTTATGTCTTCCTCTCAAGATTAGTCCCATGATCATTATGCAGTGTCCTTCCTTATCTCTTGTAATACTCTTTAAGGTCTATTATGTCTGATATGAGGATTGCTACTCCAGTTTTCTTCTGCTTCCCATTTACATGGAATATATTTTTCCATCTTCTCAATTTTAGTCTATTATGTGTCTTTAGGTCTGAAGTGAGTTTCTTGAAGACAGCATATATATGGGTCTTGTTTTTGTTTCCATTCAGCCAGTCTGTGTCTTTTGGTTGGAGAATTTAATCCATTTAATTATCAATATATATGCTCCTATTGCGATTTTCTTAATTGTTTGAGATTGATTTTGTAGATCATTTTTCTTCTCTTGTATTTCTTGACTATATATGTCCCTTTAACATTTGTTGTAAAGCTGGTTTGGTGGTATTGAATTCTCTTAACTTTTGCTTGTCTGAAAAGCTTTCTATTTCTCCATCAATTTTAAATGAGATTCTTGCCGGGTACAGTAATCTTTGCTGCAGATTTTTCCCTTTCTGTACCTTAAATATATCCTGCCATTACTTTCTGACCTGCAGAGTTTCTGTTGAAAGATCAGCTGTTAAGCATATGGGGTTTCCCTGGTATGTTACTTGTTACTTCTCCCTTGCTGCTTTTAATATTCTTTGTGCTTAATCCTTGTTAGCTTGATTAGTATGTGTCTTGGTATGTTTCTCCTTTGGTTTATACTGTGTGGGGTTGGACTTGAATGACTATTTCCTTTTCCATGTTAGGAAAATTTTCAGCCATAATCTCTTCAAAAATTTTCTCATACCCTTTCTTTTTCTCTTCTTCTGGGACCCCTATAATTTGAATGTTGGTGCATTTGATACTGTACCAGAGGTCTCTGAGACTATCCTCAGTTCTTTTCATTCTTTTTACTTTATTTTGCTATTCAGAAGTTATTTCCACCATTTTATCTTCCAGCTCACTGATTTGTTCTTCTGCTTCAGTTATTCTGCTATTAATTCCTTTAGAGTATTTTTAATTTCAGTAATTGTGTTTTTGTCTCTGTATGTTTATTCTTTAATTCTTCTAGGTCTTTGTTAATTGATTCTTGCATTTTCTCCATTTTGTTTTCAAGGTTTTTGATCATCTTTACTATCATTATTCTGAATTCTTTTTCAGATAGTTTGCCTATTTCCTCTTCATTTATTTGGACTTCTCTGTTTTTAGTTTATTACTGCATTTGTGTAGTATTTTTCTGCCTTTTCATTATTATTTTTTTTAACTTACTGTGCTTGAAGTCTCCTTTTCCAAGGCTTCAAGATTGAATTCTTTTTTCCTTTTGGTTTCTGCCCTCCTAAGTTTGGTCCAGTGGTTTGTGTAACCTTCATATAGGGTGAGATTTGTGCTGAGTTTTTATTTGCTTTTCCTCTGATGGGCAAGGTTGAGTGAGGTGGTAATCCTATCTGCTGATGATTGGATTTGTATTTTTGTTTTGTTTGTTGTTTAAATGAGGCATCCTGTACAGGGTGCCTGGTGGTTGGGTGATGCGGGGTTTTGTATTAAAGTGGTTTCCTTGGTGTGAGTTCTCACTATTTGATACTCCCTAGGGTTAGTTCTCTGGTAGTCTAGGGTCTTGGAGTCAGTACTCCTACTCCAAAGGCTCAGGGCTTGATCACTGGTCAGGAATGAAGATTCCAAAGTGGTTTGTTATTGTATTAAGTGAGATTAGAACAAATATCCAAAAATGAGAAACAAAAGATGAACCCCAGACAAATGGCAGTTACAAAATCAGGCAAATAATAATTAAAATAATGGAATATACACATATACATATACACCCAAGAGCAAAGTCAAAACAGTCCAACAAAAAAAAAGTTCAGTAGACTGACCCAGCAAACAAAGGAAATCAAAAATTATATTAACCAGTTAAGAACAAAACTATCTGAAGCACAAACTGGAAAACAAAACTAAAGCAAGGTGCCAAGTGGAGAATAATGCAATGAAAACAAAACTAACAAATATGTTGAGAAGAAAGAAAGAATAGATATGCAAAGTTAAACAGAGATAGATGAAGAAGATTAATATACATTAAAGATTAATTGCAAGGGGAAAAGAACAGTAGGAAAGGCAAATAAAGGAATAAATGTAGAAAAAATATAGTAGGTTTAAAAAAATTTTTTATAAAGCTCAAAAGCTTAATTGGATTTTATAGTGCCAATAAAATCAACAACTACAATGGAGGGGGAAAGAGAGGAACAAAAAATAAAAATCAATCCAAAAGAATCTACAGGACAAGTCAAAACATAAGAATAATAAACATTTTTCTAGAGTCACTGCTGTCAGAGTCCTTTTCCTCGCTGGGAGTCACAATCCACCTCACCTCCCTAGGATGCCCTCCTAGGGATCTCTGTGCTGATCTCTGGACCTGCTGTGGGGGCAGCTCAGACTCTAATCTGGTCCTACTTCTGTGTGTTCTTGCCTCCAATGTCCACAGCTATCAGAACTAGTGAGTTATCTTTTGTGGGAGCTCTCAATGACCTTTTATATATTCCATAGGCACAGAGTCTGCCTATTTGATCGTGTCGATTTAATCTGCAGCTTTTACAGCTGGAGGGGATGTTTTGGCTCTGCTTCCTTAGCCACACTGCCCCTGGGTTTCAACTGTGGTTTTATTTCCACCTCTGCATGTGGGTCATCCACTGCAGTTTGCTCCTAAGGCTGCCCTGGAGGACTTGGGTTTGCCCTGGGAGGGCCAGGTGTAGAGGTGGTCCCGCTGCTTGGGTCACAGGGGTTCTGTCAGCACCAGATATTCAGGGGAGTTGGCGGCTAGGGCAGCAGGAAACATAGTGCTCTAGAAGGGTATGGCAACCAGTATTGGCCAATATGCTCCAGTATTATTGCCTGGAGAAACCCTCTCTCTGACAAGCCCAGAAGGCCACGGTCTACAGGGTCACAAAGAGTCGGACACTACTAAAGTGATCCTGCACGCATAGATGCAAGACTTTTTTTCCCTGTGGAAGTTCTGCCCCAGCGACAGTTGAGCATGAAGGTGGCACAGCTGCTTGGTTTGTGGGGACTCTGGTGGTACCAAGCGCGCAAGAACACAGACTGCCTCCGCCACAGGAGTTATGGCCCTATCAGTCTTTTTTCGAGCCTCTTATAGCTGTCGATCAGAAGGCCTCTTTGGCCAGTCTTTCTCCGTAGCTCCACCCATTCAGGCACTTAAGAGAGTTCCCTTATCTGAGGTTCTTCTCTGTTGTTCCATGAGTCAGGGACATAGAGGGGTCCCTCTGGCTGGGGTCCTAGTCTGTAGATCAGCCCATCTCTGGGTGGGGTCGGAGAAGGCAATGGCACCCCACTCCAGTACTCTTGCCTGGAAAATCCCATGGACGGAAGAGCCTGGTAGGCTGCAGTCCATGGGGTCGCTAAGAGTTGGACACGACAAGCGACTTCACTTTCATTTTTCTCTTTCATGCACTGGAGAAGGGAATGGCAACCCACTCCAGTGTTCTTGCCTGGAGAATCCCAGGGACAAGAGAGCTTGGTGGGCTGACATCTATGGGGTCGCACAGAGTTGAACACAACTGAAGCGACTTAGCAGCTGAATGGGGTCTTGCTCTGTAGTTCAGTGCATTGGGCACTTGATGGGCCAGCCTCTCTCTTTCTCAGCTGCCTGTGTTGGCTTGTGGGGAGAGAGAGGCTATGGTGATGGCTCCATCCCCTATGGGTAACTCAGCAGAATCACCTTGCTTCCATGGCTGCCTGGATTTCCTCCACAGGTATCTCCCACCACAATCTCCTTCCTCACATCCCCTCGATTCAACTCTCCACAGTCAACAGCAGCCCTCGCCCTGGGATTGCTTCACAATCCCTAACTCCAGCTCCCAGCCACTATGCCTTCCAGAGGACCTGAGTTCCTGTCAGGGGTATGCACAGCTCTGGCAAGGACTATCTGATTCTCATTCCATTTAGGCTGCCACAGATCAGCTGTTTCACTCTCAGTCTTAAATGTTTCTCCTCTGACTCAGACAACTGCCCCGATGTGGGGATCAGATACTTGTTTCAGTTCCCCTACCTGCTGAGGGCAGGTCCAGTCCTAACACTTCTGCATTTTCCCCTAATTCCTTTGTCCTACCAAGTTTTGCGTGGTTCTATATGTTCCTTTCCTCTTGCCAGCTACTCCTTTTCACTCTCAGCTGTTGTTCTGCATGCACTTCTGTGTCTGAAGGTGTATTCCTGATGTATCCATGGAGAGAGATGTACTCCACGTCCACCTACTCCTCCACCATCTTGTTCTCTGTCTTTAGTTTTGAAATACAAAAACTAGTCTTACTCTTGTCCTTTATAATTTTATATTTGGTAGGCCCTCAATTTGCACTATTGGGTTATTCTTTTTTTTCAGGTTCATTACATCCTCTGATACCCTTAATCATAACATCTGATCCATCTATCCTTATTATTTATTCATAAGCTGGATCTCTGATTTGACCCCAGTGGCTCAGAGCTCAGTATGTTTGATATTTTATATTCTGAGTGAAATTACTATTTCATATTGCCAAATTGCTTTGCTTTGCCAATATAAGTTTTTAACTTCCAAGAAAGTTGGCCTACTGTGGTTGTTATGCCATTATGTTCTTGTTATCCTGGCCTTTCATTATTACAAACTAAATTATAATTAAATACAGAAATACAGTTTTCATATGGAACTAATATTCAACATTGTAACAATTATAAAATTATAAAGAAGCATATGGCTCTGAGAAATCATGGAACATCATCCATGGGGAAACATTTTTTTTGAATAACCTTCTAACAAGACAGCCATTCAGATTTCCAAGACTGAATACTCAGTTTCATTCCTCAGTAACATGAAGGTAACTTGGTAAATTTCAAATCTCCAAAACAGATGCACCTGAAAATGGATTTAGTTTTTCACTCTGAAAAATTATTTAGATTGAAAGTTAAACCACATACTTTTACAGAGTGCATATAACCTAAAAACAATACAATAGTGCAATTTTAAAAGCCAAAAAATAAAGTACAATTTCAATTTTGGCTAGTTTTATAAAAAATATATATATGTTGCCCAGTTTGAAAAGGCTTCACTTTACATACCATACTATGATACTTACAAGCTGATGTTCTAATAGTTGGATTTTTTCATCTTTTTTCTTTAGTTCCTCTTTAAGTTGTTTTATTTCATTTAGTAAATCTTCATTCTGAAATATTTTAAAAGATTCAACATGAAGTATTTAATTGTAGTTTAAAACGCTAATGAAAAACATTAAATTAATGATGCAGACTGAGCAATGAACTATTTTGTTTATTTAACATAAAGATTCTTCTTAAATATACCAGCTACTTAGCCATTAAAAAAAAAACACTTTGGTCTTCTAGGAACTCATTGTTTAATGGAGTCTGACACATAAACAATGAACAATAAGAGTAGCAACAGCTAACATTCACTGAGTACTAATTAGGTACCAAGAGCTAAGTACTTCTGGGTATCTAAGTAATTGATTCCAACTGCAACTCTTAGGTGGATACTATTATCCCCATTTCAGAGATAAAAGGAACTAAGCCACATAAGTAAAATAAATTACACACAAAATAATATCTTCAGCTAGATTTCAAGGAATATATGAGTTGCCTGTCAGAGGAAACAAAGGACACAAATAGAGGAAACTGCATCATTAAAGGCTCAGAGTCATTTTCACAGCTGGTACAGAAATCAGTAGAAAGGTAAATGTACCTGAAAGGGTATCAAGGAAGATTCTTTTACTTTGAGCTACTTTCATGAGAACTGACTGAATCAAAGAATAAATACCCTGTCAACTTAGTTTTTAAGAAATTTCTATTAAGGTCAATCCCTTTCCCAAAATTTAAAAAAAAAAAATCCTGAAAATATTAACAGGTATTAACACAAACCTCGTCTAGTCAAGGCTATGGTTTTTCCAGTGGTCATGTATGGATGTGAGAGTTGGACTATAAAGAAAGCTGAGCACTGAAGAACTGATGCTTTTGAACTGTGGTGTTGGAAAACTCTTTAGAGTCCCTTGGACTGCAAGGAGATCCAACCAATCCAACCTAAAAGAGATCAGTCCTGGGTGTTCATTGGAAGGACTGATGTTGAAGCTGAGACTCCAATACTTTGGCCACCTGATGCAAAGAGCTGACTCATTTGAAAAGACCTTGATGCTGGGAAAGATTGAGGGCGGGAGGAGAAGGGGACAACAGAGGATGAGATGGCTGGATGGAATCACCGATTCAATGGATATGAGTTTGGGTGAACTCCGGGAGTTGGTGATGGACAGGAAGGCCTGGCGTGCTGCAGTTCAGAGTGTCTCAAAGAGTCGGACACAACTGAGTGACTGAACTGAACTGAACTGAAAACAAACCTATTGTCAAGGTAAGCAGGAATTCAGTTATATTGTCACATGTAAGGTATCATTATCTTATAGTTAGACCATTTTGTTTACTGCTATTTAATTATCCAGAAATATATACTGATGAAAAAGTGCAGGCAAGTGAAACTAAAGCTAACCCTTGAAACAGGGCTTAGGGGTGTCCACTCTATGCAAAGTAAAAATATCTGGGTATAACTTTTAGTCAGTGCTCCACATCCACAGTTCCTCCATAACCAGAAGGTTCACATCCTTGGATTCAACCAACTGCATATCAATGTAGTACTAGAGTATTTTTTTAAAAATCAAAGTATAAGTTGACCCATGAAGTTCAAAACTTGTTCAATGGTCATCTGTAGAACATACACATACATGAAACATCTTTCCAGAGAGAATAATAAAGTAAGCAAATATAATGTGTTGGTAATGAGCAAAGTATACTTTCTTCAGATAGGTTGGGAACAAAAAATATCGTAATCTCATTAACAAGAGAACAGAAACAAACATTTTATGAAGGCTTTGATGTATCAAATAAGGAACAGAATGGGGAAGAAACAATAGAGAAGAAAATATTTTTTTAATTTTGCAGTTGTTATGCACACAGCAATGGAGAAGAACTATTATGTATGAAAAAAATGACTTCCAGTTGAATTTTTAAAATGTTCAGAGATTTAAAAAAAAATCATAAATCAAGACCAAAAAAAGATAGATTGCAAATCATGAGTTAAGTTAGTGGGAGAAGTACTCAGTGTGATTAGTAAGACTGCAGAAAAAATGGTACATTATCAGACATAAAAACTGAACTTTTTGTACAAACATATGCCTGTATATACAATAGTCATAAAAATTACTTGTACTCCAGTTTCAATTATGCATCTCATATGCCAAAGAAATGATCCTAAGTACAAGAAAACTTATAATAAGATATCTTCAAGTTCACAAACTTAGAACTGCCTTATAAGAGGACAACTGAAATACAATGTAGCAACTTGATGGAATACTATACAGCCATCATTCAGTCATAGCTAGGTTCTGCTGATGTTGGAGAAAATGAACTCAAAAGTGAAATCAAAATATGAGTATGGTAAAACATTTAAAGCCAACATACTTATAGCATTATTTATATGATAAGCACTGCTCTAAGGATTTTACACATAAAGACAGGAAAAGGAAAACATCACGAAATGGTTAACCTCAACGGAGTTTTAAAGGGTAAGAAGTTCTAACGACACAAAGTGTGGCAAACTTATGACTTTCGGTTTAGGGATTCTGTAAGACAATACAGAGATGGGGACAAGCACAGCATATTTGGAGAATTATAAGCAGTTAAGCTGTCACATGAAGGCTGTGGTGAACAGTGGGGAGCAATGTGGTTAGTAAACTAGGCAAGGGACAGATCATAGAGGGCCTGAACATCAAGCATGCTTCAGCCAGGGAGTAACAGATAGATCTGCATTGAAGATGGCTTTGACAGCTGTTTGGAGGATATATTTGACAATGATAACAACAAAACTAGGATAGGAAACTGGTTACCAAGATGTTGCAGTACTCCAGGTTAAGAGCAGGAGCCTGACCCAAGAGAGGATTAATAGAGAGGAGAAGAAAGAGGAAAAGAGATTTTGGGAGATCACTGCACGTGAGAGAAGAGCAGTCAAGAGTGACATCTCCATTTCTAGCTTGGATGACACAGTAAACAGAGAGAAACAGAATGAAGGAGGAGAAATATGTGCAAAGAAGAATATTTTTCAGTTTTAAAAATATTGTTAGAAGTACACACATCTGTGAGAGATGTGTTTGAAGTGTCCCACTGTGAGTAGAACACTGGAAATGTCCAGTGGATAACCAGATTACTAAGTATAATTGATACATATTGTATATATTATACATATATGATATATATATGTGTATATTGATACATATAAAAATCACTGTCTCTCATACTTGGTAATCTTGTTGTCCACAGGACATTCCCAACGTGTCCCACTCACAGTGGGAAACCCATGTTGGGGCTTCCTTGGTGGATCAGATGGTAAAGACTCTGCCTGCAATGAAGACCTGGGTTCAGTCCCTGGGTTGGGAAGATCCCTGGAGAAAGGAATGGCTACCCACTGCAGTATTCTTGCCTGGATAATTCCATGAACAGAGGAGCCTGGCAGGCTACAGTCCATGGGGTTTCAAATTGCACACAAGTGAGAGACTAACAACACAATACGTTACATGTGAAATCATGAGAGTAGAAAGTTCAATGAACACTGGACTAAAGATAAAAACCTACATTCTAAAAAGAAAAGAATCCAAGAAAGGCAAGCAGGTGGGTGGTGTGGAGGAGAGGCGATGTTAAGGGGTGAGGGAATTCAGAAAGAACTGACACAAAAACCAAGGGATAAAGCTTTTATGACAAAGGCCGTGCCAGACGTGTCTTTTCCCACGTTTCCATAACAACTTGAAAGAGAATCAAGGAAAGGTTTATCTGATTTACTGAATTTAGAATAGGTAAGATACAGAAATTTATAAAGTAAGGATGAAGAGGAAGTAAAGAAAGCACACTGAGACATGAGAGAGGAGGCAGATAGTTTGGTCTTTAACTGCAGCAGAAGATAAGAGTCAAGAACAAGAAAGGGTCGTCTTCCACAGCACAGTGGTCACTTTTCCCTGTAATTGGAGTAAAGTAAATCAGAGTGGCATAGGCACAGATAAGTTGGGAGGCAGAAAGGCAAAGAAGATCTTCCTTGATAAACACAATGCAAATGCAGCAGCTGAGAAAAGTGGCTGAGAAAGGGGCTGAGGCAAGTGGTCAATGTCTGAAACAGCTCATCAGGGACATGGGAGAGGGAGCTGTCCTGGGATAAAGGAGAGACTGGTGACATGGCAGGTCCAGTGGAGATTTTAGGCCCTAAAGTTGTAATGGTATAAGTCACAATATTCGTATCATTTGAAATTGAATTGCAAAACCATCTTCAATGAGAAGATTTGGGGATTTCCTGGTGAAAGTGGAGGACTGTCTTGTGTACTAAAAAGAGTAAGTATGAGCTATTGCATGCATGCATGCTCAGTTGTGTCTGACTGTTTGTGACACGGTGGCCAAGCTCCTCTGTCTTTGGAATTTTCCAGGCAAGAATACTATAATGGATTGCCATTTCCTACTCATAGGAAATCTTCCTGATTTAGGGACTGAACACCCATCTCTTGTATCTCCTACACTGGAAGGCAGATTCTTGACTATTGGCACCACCTGGGAAGCCCAATGAGAAATTGCATCTAACTTTAAACACAAGGAAGAAAGCCTAGGAATGATCTGCCTGAAAGGAAAGGCACTGAGGACAAGAAATAAATACATGATATGTCTATCTTATAATATTAAACATACAAACTTTAAAGGAAGATGGAAAAAACAAAGACACCAGTTCTGCAAACAATGTTGGAATTAAATTTTTTCTTTAAAAAGAATTTATTTATATGTAAAAAACTTCTCACAAAAAAATTAGAAAAAAGTCAATTTTTACTTTTAAAGTAGCAATCACAAAACAAACAAAACAAAAAAAACTGACAGACAACCAGAAATCATCTAAATCAATGGCTCTCAAGTGAGTATGCAAGTAAGTTTTTCAAAAAGAGATGTCCTCCTGCAAACCTATTATTATACTCAAAACAGAATGGAAACCTGGAGAAGGGATGAAATTTATATAAGAACAGGTAGGTAACACACTGAAAAGCCAAGATCGGATAACCAGACATTGACTATTAATCAATATTTTTTGATTTTGTGTTTTATACATAAATTTGTTCCCCAAAAGTCACTCCATATCCTATGAGAAAATTGTGCTTCCCTGACGCTTAATATTAAGCCTGACCATTTGACCTGTTTTGGAAGCAACATGTTACATTCAACCAATGTATTCTGCCAAAACTGCCAATGCTACTTTCCCTCAGGTACAAAAAGCATGTCCTTCATCCAGAATCCTAGAAAGAAGAAAAAACATGAAGTCTCACTAATCTACAACCAAAATGCAACATAATGAGAAATAATAAGAAATAAACTTTTGTTAAAAGCAAAGAAAATAAAGAAATAAACTCTCGTATTGTAAGCCACCAATATTTTGAGGCTGTACAGACAAGTAGAACACACTGACTAGAACACTTTGAAAATAGAATGTGAAAGGAAACAATAATTTTACCTGGAACTAAGAAAGATAAGAATACTTATATGTCCTTAAGAAATAAATATATGATTCAGGAAGATACAAGAAGAACTTTCTTCAACTAAAACTAGACCTAAAGATGAGAACTATAAAAAAAATTTACCTTCAAGTACAAAATGCATCTGCATTCTATATATCTTTAAACATTAAAAAAAGTCATTTTCAGCTAATAGTTCTTCAATATTGTGATTTTATATATATATGAGAAGTACCTATTGTTTTAATTTTTATTGGTAGTCATATTTTAAATTGTTATTCATAATTCTGAAAAAAATTTTAATTAATTTTTAAAAAGGAATCCTGTACCAATATTAATAATGGGACAGATGACTATCCAACTGATAAACTCAAATTAAAGTACCACAGGGATATCAATTTAACTTAAAAAGTTAGTAAAAGTCAAAAGCAAATCTGACCAAAACCCAAGACAACAAAGTTGCACGTTTTAATATATTTATTATTTAAAGTTTTACTATTGCTTTATAATTTTAGTAATAAAAAAACTTTTTTTTAAATTCAGTATGACTACCTAGTCATCATACCTTGCATATCTGATCACCATCTTCTGGTTCCGGACTAGATGGCAATGAGAGCTGAACGTCATGCAATGAACCACTTCCATCATGCTGTCAGAAAGAAAAGGAAAACGCAAGAATAATACAATTAACTGCAGACATTCTGCTCAACCTGAACTCACCCCAGATCAAATGCTAGAATGGTAACAAATTAAGATTTTAGAAATCTCCTTTTTACCTCCATGTACTGGTAGAAACAAACGTAGAAGAGGAAACAACAGAGTTCAAGAAAGAATATTTTGTGGAACATTCACTATGTACACTGATGGTAAGAAAGCCACTGCAAGTTTTAGAATGGGAAAAGAAATATAGGACAACTCCTTAAAAATGTTAAGATTATTCCACCTATGAAAAATGTAAAATAAAAGTCAAATTAAATCTGATTTGAATCAGATCTGGTGTTTTGAGTATAAAGGAGTCAGAAACAATAATATTAAACAACTCAAAAAGATATGACCACAGAAAACATCTGATTAGAAACAGACCCATGAGTATACATACAGCATGACTCTACCCAGTTTGAGAAGAGGTAAAATTAACTTACAGTGCTAAGAATCAGAACAGCAGTGGCTGACTTAGGAGAAAGGGGCTACTGACAGTAAAGTGCATTATAACCCATAAAGACGCTGGAAATGTTTTGTGTCCTCTCTGTATGGCAGTTACATGGGTACATACAAGTGAAAAGTACAAGCTGTACACTTAAGACTGGTACACCTTAAGCATTTTACCAGACATATGCTATACCTCAATTTGAAAAATTGAAAAAGTTTAAGTTTTTGTCCTTAAACCCAATATTTTAAAAAATGACAGAGTAACATTAAGTCCCACCCCTTGCTGAAATAGTTTAGGAATAATCAGACAAAACATGGCATGTCCAATGATTCACAGACAACCTTAAAAAAGATGAACTAGGAAAGAATATGCCTGGGATGGTGGTGAGGGACCTAGACCCTGACCAATGCGGTACAACTGCAGCTCAATACCTTATTAGTTCAGATGGTACCTGGCTGCCTTGTGATACCTACTGAATCAACAGCCTTCCAGGAGCACTACCACAGCACCTATCTGTCCTGAAGGAAATTTCCCAGACATGGCAATCTCCTACACTGGAACAGAAGTGCTAAAAGGCACAAGTACACAGATCATCTTCTTTTTATTTATGGTACTGTATATATCTATTGAATCAGAAACTCTAATGATGGGGCCTAGGAATGAGTATTTAGAAAAACTCAACAAGTAAGAGTTACTGACAGTGAAGTATTAGCATTTGTCAAATTTCCAGCAGAGATAAATTACATTTTTATTGGTGATGCAATAGACATTAAGGATTTGACCTGAGAAAGAATGGAACATCCTAATGAATAACAAATGTTCACAGAACACATTAAAAATGTTTTTTAAAAAAGTAAGGAATTTACTAAACTCATTTTAGTAAAGTTTATCTCTGCCTTGAACTATAAAAACAGAGCCAGTCCTAAAAACCAGACAGCTGCATACAAAAAAAAAAAGAAGAAAGAAATTAGATCATTCTTTAACACCACACATAAAAATAAGCTCAAAGTGGATTATAGACCTAAATATGAGACCAGACACTATTAAACTCTTAGAGGAACACACAGGCAGAACACTCTGACATAAATCACAGCAGTATCCTTGTCGAGCCAACTCCCAGAATAATGGAAATAAAAACAAAAATAAACAAATGGGACCTAATTAAACTCTAAATTTTTTGAACAGCAAAGGAAACAAAAAACAAAACGAAAAGACAACCCACAGACTGGGAGAAAATATTTGCACATGATGTGACCAACAAGAGATTAGTCTCCAAAATTTACAAGCAGCTCATGAGGCTTAACAATATCAAAATAAACAATTCAATTGACAAATGGTCAGAAGAACTAAAAAAAATTTCTCCAAAGACATACAGATGACCAAGAGGCACGTGAAAAGATGTTCAACATAGCTAATTATTAGAGAACTGCAAATCAAAACTACAATGCTATGTCACCTCACACCAGCCAGAATGACTATCATCAAAAAATCCTCTAACAATTAATGTTGGAGAGGATGTGAAGAAAAGGAAACCCTCCTACACTGTTGGTGGGAATGTAAATTGGCAAAGCCACTAAAGAGAATACTACAGAGGTTCCTTAAAAAACTAAAAACAGATCTATTGTAAGACCCTGCAATCCCACTCCTGGGCATATATATGGAGAAAAACATGATCCTGAAAAGATATATGCACCCCAATGTTCACCGTAGCGCTGTTTACAATAACGAAGTCATGTAATCAACCTAAATGTCCACTGACAAGAGAAATGGATAAAGAAGACGTGGTACACATATACAGTGGAACACCAGCCATTAAAAAGAATAAAATAACACTATTTGCAGCAATATGGATGGACCTAAAGACTGTCTTAATGAATGATGTAAGTCAGACAGAGAAGGAAAAATGTCATACGACAATCACTTGTATGTGGAATCTAAATATATATATATGTGTGTGTATATATATATACACACACACACACACACACAAATGAACTTACCTACAAAACAGAGAGATTCACAGACTTAGAGAATGAGTTTATGGTTGCCTGTATACACTGCTATACTTAAAATGGATACCCAACTATATACAATGGATAACCTACTGCATAGCACATGGAACTCTGGTTATGTGGCAGCCTGGATGAGAGAAGAGTCTGGGGGAGAATGGATACATGTATATGGATGGCTGAGTCCCTCTACTGTTCATCTGAAACTACCACAACAATATTAATCAGCTATACCCCAATAAAAAGTTTTTTAAAAGTTAAAAAAAAATAACAAGGCCAGTCCTATATATATATACATATTTGAGAAAAGAGGAACTATAGAACTTGACTTATTTTCCAACATCTGCAATACCTTCCTGCCCACTGCAAAGCAGGAACCCCAAGGAACAGGAAACAACACAAGCTCACATTGCTTTGCCATGGACATGGATTTAGTTGTGGGAAGTGTGCAGTAGAACTACAAAGAAAGAAAACCTCAAGACTCACAGAAAAAGACAACATCAATGACAAAATAAAAGTTAAAATTAAATGATAAAATTAAAAAATTAAAATTAACTATGAGATTTTAATAGAGCTATTACAAAAATTCTCCTAAAGTAAGGGTGAACTCTTAAAGGGAACAGAAAGAGAAAGTCTCAGCAAAGACATAACACACAAAGTGGAAAATGACAATGTTAGAACTGCAAAGATTCAATAACCAAAAAATTTTAATGCACTAGGTGCATTAAATACTAGATGCACTAAATAACTACGGTATTTAAATGGACTAAATACAGTATCAGCATTTGAGTTACAGATTGAACATAAAGACAGATCAACAGAAATCCAATCTGAATAATAAAGAGAAAAAAAGATGGGGGAGGGGTTAAAGATGAGGGAGAGCTTGGGGCAGGAGCTACAGGACAATAACAAAAGATCTAATATTTATATCACTGAAGTCATAGAAGGTAGGGCTCAAGGCAAAAATTTTTGAAGAAATAATGGGTAAATACACTTCACATCTGGTGAAAGACATGAACCTACGTATTTGAATAGTTCAATTTAAAAGAACAGAAAAGACAGAATGCACTCTCTGAACATAATGGAATGTTAACTAGAAAATCAAAACCAGAAAAATAATCTTCAAACACTTATAAAGTAACAAGAAACTTCTTTGATTCATGGGTCCAAAGAAGTACCAAGGTAAATAAGAAAATATTTTGAGTTGAAAGGAAAATGAAACCACATATCAAAATCTGTGGAACGGAATTAAAGCAGTGCTTAGAAAGAAAAATCATTGTACCAGATTCTTATATTGAAGCAAAGGTGTCAAATCCATAACTGGAACAAAATAAAGCCAGCACAAACAGAAAGATGAAAATAGTAGAGTATGGAAATTAATGAAATTGAAAATCAAGAAACAGAAATCAGTGAAGCCAATTTAAACCATGCAGGGAAAAAAAAGAAATCAATGAAGCCAAAGCAGGTTTTTTGACACCTGCAAACCATCACCAAAACAGGCAAAAGGCATTTACAAAGTGACTACTTTTAACAAGAGCAACAACAAAAATAATGATAATGTGAAAATCTAGGATTTCTAACTGACTTCATTAACTCAAACTTTAAATACTTGCCCAAAATGTACATTCAATTTGTCCAATATTCATTTGTCTTATCATTTATATAACTGATAAAGAAATATATAAAGAACTATCAATAATCAAAAATAAACAAAAATTCTGTTAGCAAAAAAAGACACTTCACAAAAGAAGATAAACAATTGGAAAATAGGCATAAGAAAAGATGCTAAATGTCATTAGTCCTTAGGTAAATGCAAATTAAAACCAGAATGAGACACCAGTGCACACCTATGGGAAGGGCTTTTGAAAAATATTGAAAATATCAAGTGTGGACCAGGATGCAAAACACTTGGAACTCTCATTAATTGTGGTAGGAATACAAAATCAGATAACCACTTTGGAAAACAGCCTGGTGATTTCTCAAGAAGTTAGATATATATTTACCACCCAGCATTCCCGTGCCCACGTGAGAAATTAAAATATGCTCACATGAAAATCTGTGCACCAATGTGTATAGTGGCTTTATTCACAAGTGTCAAAAACTGGAAAAAGACAAAAATATCCTTCAACTGCTAAAAGATAAACAGACTATCACATATATACATATACAGTGTAATACTACTAAGAAGGGCAATGCCAAAGATTCTTCAAACTACCATACAACTCACAGGCTCATTTCACTCACTAGCAGATAATGTTCAAAGTGCTTCATGCTAGGCTTCAACAGTACATAAACCTAGAACTTCCAGATGTACAAGATGGATTTAGAAAACGTGGAGGAATCAGAGATCAAATTGCCAACATCTGCTGGATAATAGAAAAAGCAAGAGAATTCCCGAAAAAAAATCTACTTCTGCTTCATTGACTACGCTCAAGCTTTTGACTGTGTGGATCACAATAAACTGTGGAAAATTCTAAAGAGATGGGACTAGCAGACCACTTTACTTGCTTGCTGAGAAAACTGTATGCAGGTCAAGAAACAATAGTTAGAACTGGACAAGGGACAATGGACTGGTTCAAAATGGGAAAGGAGTACATCAAGGCTGTATATTGCTGCCCTGTTATTTAACTTATATGTAGAGTATATCAAGTGAAAACACTGGGCTGGATGAATCACAAGCTGGAATCAAGACTGCCGGGAGAAATACCAATAACCTCAGATACGCAGATGACACCACCTTTATGGCATAAAGTGAACAGGAACTAAAGAGCCTCTTGACGATGGTTAAAAGAGGAGAGTGAAAAAGCTGGCTTAAAACTCAACATTTCAAAACTAAGATCATGGCATCCGGTCCCATCACTTCATGACAAATAGATGGGGAAGAAAATGGAAACAGTGACAGACTTTATTTTCCTGAGCTCTAACATCACTACAGACGGTGACTGTAGCCATGAAATTAGAAGATGCTTGCTCCTTGGAAGAAAAGCTGTGACAAGCCAAGACAGTGTATTAAGAAACAGAGGCATCACTTTATCAACAAAAGCCCATATAGTCAAAGCTATGATTTCTCCAGTAGTCATGTAAGGATGTGAGAGTTGGACCATAAAGAAGGTTGACTGCCAAAGAATTGATGCTTTCCAACTGTGGTGTTTGAAAGAGAAGACTCTTGAGGGTCCCCTGGACAGCAAGATCAAACCTGTCAATCTTAAAGAAAATCAACCCTGAATATTCACTGAATGGTGTTGAAGCTGAAGTTCCAATACTTTGGCCACTTGATACAAACAGCTGAGTCAGTGAATAAGACCCTGATGCTGGGAAAGATTAAGGGCATGAAGAGTAGGGGGTGACAGAAGCCGGAGATAGTGCTTGGCAAGCTGCAGTCCACAGGGTCGGAAAGAGTCAGACATGACTGAGTGACTGAACAACATAACATCAATTTTGCCTCTTATCTAAAAGGGCTAAAATATATTTACTATATGGCCAAAGGAAAAGTTTTCAAAAGTTTCAAAAGTTTTGCTTTAGGACACAAAAGAAATACCAATACATTACAAAGAATTTATATCCTATAGACATTATTCTTTACTATTAATGTTCTAAGATTTGTTGTTTAGTTGCTAAGTCATGTCTGACTCTTTGCAACCCCAGAGACTGTAGCTGGCCAAGCTCCTCTGTCCATGGGATTTCCCAGAGAAGAATACTAGTATGGGTTGCCATTTCCTGTTTTCCAAGGGATATTGCCAGCCCATGCATTGATCCCATTAGCTCCTGCACTGCAGGGTTTTTTTTTTTTTCTCCTGAACCACCAGATAAGAAATTAATTAGAAAAGAAGTCTTACATACCAAACCTGCATGTTTGAAAATGAAAAAAAATTCTTCTAAATAAAGTAAATTTATAGCACAGCCCAAGATAACTGGGATTCATTAATGCTTAAGTTATTGGTATATCGCTAAGAGTTGGACACAACTGAGTGACTGAACAACATGTCTCAAAGGCATGTGTCAGAGCCTTCCAATTTTTAACAGGCTTATAGTATAGATTCAAAAGATCAAAGAAGGAAAATGCTATTATTTCCATCAAAGCACAAGAGTTTAAAGATCATGAATATAATCTCCAATTCTATATATAATAAAACCACATACCCTCCAAATAACTTTGACACTAAATAAGGGTAGTACTCTCTATAAAACCTTGACTTAGATGAAAAGTATTCAGGCAAAAATTAGGAAACATTTTGAGACAAGTCTTTTTCAAGCTTTGGAGTTGGTGGGGAGGAAAATCATAAAATGTACAGGAAACATCCTCTTTTTAAAAATCACTGAATAACAACCATGCATGCAATGTTCATGCTTCATACTATACATACTAGTGCCATGCTGTCACTTCAGTCATGTCTCTTTGTGACCCCACGGACTATGACCCACTAGGCTCCCCGTCAATAGGATTTCAGGCAAGAATACTGGAGTGGGTTGCCATTTCCTCCTCCAGGGGATCTTCCTGACCCAGGGATCAAACCCGAGTCTCTTATGTCTCCTGAATTGGCAGGCAGGTTCTTTACCACTAGCACCACCTAAGGAGCTAATGTTTATTGACCAGTGTTGGGCACTGTTCTAAGCATTTTGTATAAACATATTCAATAAATGCATAGATGCAAAAACATAAAAACTATAACACACCACTGTACAAAAGTAAACAATTCATAGTTAACTGATCATCCAAGTATTCTGGCTGCTTTACTAAGTGAAGTGTTTCAGCAGTTTCTGTGGGTTCTAGTTAGGACTTTTTTAAAGTCTTTATTGACTTTGTTACAATATTGCTTGTACTTTATATTTTGGGTTTTTGGCCATGAGGCAAGTGAGATCTTAGTTCCCTGACCAAGAATGGAACCCCCGACCCCTGCATTGGAAGGCAAAGTCTTAACCACTAGACCACCAAGGAAGTCCTAGCTAGGATTTTTGAGCTCTGAATGCCATCAACCTTAAGTTGATTAACTCTTATGTCATCAGCATTTTATTAAAGATTCAAAAAGGCAGGTAAAACCTTCCTCTGTTCTAAGAGGAAGACTTCCACCATCTTCCATTTTTCTTTTTCAACAAAGCATAAAGGTAAACTTTTGTTTTAATATTTAAACTCTTCACATATTAACATGTAGGAAATCCTACAACAAACTCCATCTTACCCAAGCAGGTCTTCCATTAGTTTGAAAAAACTGGGATCTTCCTATCAGTTCCAAAGCAGCTGCAATGGACATGGACACTTGAAATGAACTAACCAAAAGCCTGGCAGCACTGACCAATCTCTGCTGACAAGCAGCATTAGTGATGTCAACAAAGCTCCCTTGTATTTCTTATATGCTACAAAACAATCACAAGAGGCATCCTAGGAAAGGGAGTGGAGGAAGAGGAGAGATTTTTTTCATTTTCTTTTCATAAGTCACTTTTTTAAAAAGCAGAAGTAAATGGATGAAAATCATATCACATCACACAAACTGTAGAATGTGCGCTAACATAATTTTTTGAGTAATACTGTAATTCACCTATGGGATTTAAAATCTAATGATTCAAACTATATTTGGAAAGATTATAAAAATATAACCATAAAGCCTGATTTTCAATAAGAGTTTAAGAAATGAGTTGATCCTCACAGATGTTTGGGGCAAAGATCTTTTCAAAACAGAAAAATGTTACTGACATTCAAATGGACTAGAACATTGCTATATATGGCTAAAATCTGTAATATTCTAAGCAAACCTTATTTATAAATTCCATCAGTTTAAACTTTTTTATTAAACCTAAGTGTTTAACTTGTACATATACATATCTTTTTCTATAGGTTTATTTTGTCATTTCAAAATACTAGTTGTCGATTTCTTCTAATGTTTCTACATTTAAAAAAATATTTAACTATTCAAACCATCTGAGTTTACTGGCTTCCCTGGTAGCTCACCTGATAAAAGAATCTGCCTGCAAAGCAAGAGACTGTGGCTCAATTCATGGGTCGGGATAATCACTTGGAAAAGGGATAGGTTACCCACTCCAGTATTCTTGGGCTTCCCTGGTGGCTCAGACTATAAAGAATATGCCTACAATGTGGGAGACCTGGGTTCAACCCCTGGGTTAGGAAGATCCCCTGGAGGAGGGCATGGCAACCCACTCCAGTATTCCTGCCTGGAGAATCCCCATGGACAGAAGAGCCTGGTGCACTTCAGTCCATGGGGTTGTAAAGATTTGGACACAACTGAGTGACTAAGCATAGCATAGTTTCTATACTATTCTACTTTATTAGGAAAAATAGTTACGATGGACAAAATTTATTTCAAAATCTACTAACCAGCTGTAACCCATAGTTTTAAGAACAATGCACTAGACACAGGACAAGAATTACATCTTCCTTCTTTTTATTTTCATCACCAGAACAATCCTTGAAACTCAACAAGTGTTTAATAAAGTATATTGAATGATGAAATAACAATCAATGGATTCTAAAGTAAACAGAATTAGCTTTTTAGGCAGCTACATAAAATTATAAGCAATGAAAGCAATTAAAAATCCTTGACCTTCACATTTTTATCATTATTGATGTTGCTACTGTCAGTAATATAACAGCTAACATTATTAGCTGCTTTCTATGCATCAGACATTATGCTTAGCGCTTGATCTAAATTTCCTCATGTTTTCTTTACAACAGTCCTAAAATAGGAGTTACTATAATTTCTACTTCTTTTATGAGGAAATCTAGGCATAGGAAGTTTAAGTAATTTAACTTATCCAAGATCACATAACAGACAAGTGGAAAAAATGTCCTGAATTCAAATTCTAATTTCTGAATACATCTATTATTACTAACTTTCATCATTATTCTAGAAATTTAACAGTATCTCAATTAACCCACATCTAAAAACAATTCAAATGTCTATCAACAAGTAAATGGATGAAAATAAAACTGTGGTATATATATATACACACACACATAATGGAATGTTATCCAACAATAAAAAGTAATATACTGAAACTCACAAAACACAGATGAGAATCAAAATCATTATGGTGAGTGAAAAAATCCAGCAACAAAAAAGCACACATTGTATAGTTTAGATAAAGACAAAACTTTCAGATGAAATTCTAGAAACGATAAAACCTTAGTAACAGAAAGCAGAGCAATGGCTGCCTGGGCCAGGTTGGAGAGAAAACTGACTACAAAGGAACATGAGAGAATTTTAGCGGCAACAGAAATGTCCTATATCTTGACTGTTGTGGTGGTGGTTACACTGCTATATATGTTCATCAAAACTCAAATTACATACTTAAAATAGGCACACTTCATTTGAATGCAAATTCTGCCTTGATGAAGTCAATCATTTTTTAAAGTTTTGCTTCTTTTTCCTCCTCACTTTCCTTTATCTTCCTGAATGAGGCAAAAATAAATAAATAAATAAGTCTCCAAACATAAAGGACAGCCCAGCACAGGTTTTCAGAATCTAAGGAAGTTGAGAAACAGGTCCTTGCCGGTGGCCAGCTTACCAAGGCATGCCAGAGCTTAAAAGACTGAAAAGGGCATACACAGAGAGGATGGGAGAACGATTTGATACCAGAGTCAAATCTGAATAGAATGAGGAGGATATATGTGCAGCCTGGTGTGGGCTGTTAGTCTAAGCAGAGTGGTGTGGAGTGGGCATACTCCCACAGGAGGGCCTTTAAAAAGCTACCAGAGCTCAAGCAGCATGAAGAGGGCATCTCTGCAGGAAAAGGCCTGGTGTCAGATGTCAGACCCAAGTAGGGTTAAGAAGGCACCCATGTGCAAGCATCAACTGACATCTGCAGTGTCAAGCCCAAGCAGAGTGAAGTGGCATCCATAGGAAAAGGAGACTGGTATGGAGAGTCAGAATCCATGACGCTGACAAGGAATCAGAGCCCAAGTAGGGTGAAGAAGGTGTACACGGGAGAGTAGCCAGGCATGGAGATTCAGAATCTTAGAAGAATGAGGAGGTCAAGTGTACAGGAGAGGCAGTGAGAAGCTGATTATAGTCAGGAGAACTGGTTAAAAGAGTTACTATATTATGGTCAACAAAGTGAAAAGAAAACTGAGGAAGTACCACAGTTTGAAGAAATCTACAAAAACATGACAACTTTTAAAAGCAACATGTGATGGTAAACCAGATCTTCCTGTTATAAAAAATACTACACCAGGACAAAGGGCAAAATCTGAAAGGGCTATGAGAATTGAATGGTAGTATTGTGTCAATGTTTCAAAATGTCCTGATTTTTTAATGCAGAATAAAGCCACAATTAAATACCACTAGAGTCCCATCACATGACAAAAATTAAGAAGTCTGATAATACCAAGTGTTGCTCAGATGTAGAACAATGCAAAAAAGCATTTGCTACTTGAAGAGAGTGAAACAGATTAAACAATTTTGGGAAATAGCTTCGTATTTCTGGAATATTTCTATGCCCCATGACACAGAAATTCCACTCCTAGTTAGTTATTCCAGAAGAATTTTCACACATGTATACCAGGAATACTTCATATCAATATTATTTGCCATGGCAGAAAAAAAAAAAAAACCTGGAAAGAACCAAAATGGTCATCAACAGTAAAATGGAGAAAGAAACTATCCAGAATTGGACACTACAAAAATGAAAATTAATGAAGCAGAACTAAACATAAATATGAAAGAAACTTGAAGAAAATGCTGAATGGAAGAAGCAATTCATGGAGAAATACTTACAGTATAATTTCATTTATATAAAGTTCTAAGAGAGAAAACTAGTATACTTATAGGGACACAGACAGTGATATGTGTCACTCAGTTATGTCCGACTCTGTGATGCCATGAATTGTAGCCCGCCAGGTTCCTCTGTCCATAATATTCCCAAGGCCAAGAATACTGGAGTGGGTTGCCATCCCCTTCTCCAGGGATCTTCCCAACCCAGGAAAAGAACCTGGGTCTCCTGTATTGCTTGCAGATGCTTTACCATCAGACCCAACAGAAATGGCCAAAAATTAACAGAAAAAGAATGAAGAATGAACACTTCTTAGTGTCTCATTCTAACCTGGGTGGTGGGGATAAAACTGTGTCATGTTATTCATTAAAGGGTACCCTTAAGCTGTATACGCTCTTCTTATGTATATTTCATGAACTTATTTTTCCTGTTATGATGAAAAAAGTCTGGGGATAGAGAAGCTTGAGTTCCCTGACTCTTCTGTGGCTCTCTGCCACCACGTGGCAATCATTCAACAGCTCCTCAACTCTTGGTGCACTCATCCAGGATAATACTGCTGTCAATAGTCCATCCACCCAGCCCTGCACCCATGCATCTATTCCCCCCACACACAGAGACAGAGAGAGAGAGAGAGAGAGAGAGAGAGGAACAAAGAGAAAGAGATAAAGACGGACAGACAAGAGAATTATGTGAGAGACACACTACTGGTTTTATTCTCAACACTGGAGCTGAAAGGAAACAACAGAACAAAACATTTGTATGGCATACCTGATAGTTCATTAAACACTCATGCTCATGCCAGGGAGACAGGGTATGAATCATCAGGATCAAATAGCTAGCCAGGTATGAATCATCAGGATCAAATATTTTCTAATCCCAAAGAAAAATATCAAAGAGATACCATCATGTACTTCTCACTACTCCACATTAGATTTTTCATTTCTCACTCCAAGGTCAAAACAAATGCTGAACGTGATAATATGATAAAAGCAAACAGGGAAAATAATGAACTAAAAGTGAAGAAAATGGACAAGCAAAACCACTCATGCTCCTGTGGGTTAGAAATATGGGAATTAACTGGAAGTCTGCATAAGGCAAGAATAGATTCTCAGTCTTCTACCTCTATTCCAAGAAGATAAAAAAGCAGAAGTTTCTTCTCTGGAGAAACAGTAACAACCTGAGAAGGAAAAACACTCTATTTAGTTTAAAGTCCTGAGGGGCCACTAACATTCATGGGTCACTGTAAAGTGAAGCCAGCTAGCTGACAAGACCAACCCATGTGTAAAGACTCCTGAATCAACTTTTTTATCCTTTAATCTTAAATATTAATAAACAATATAGACTCATTATATATCTGAAGAAATATTCCAAAAAAAAGAGAGAAACTAAAACACAAAAAACAAAATGACCATTTAGAAAGAGATAATACAGGGAACTTGAGAAATCTTAACAAAACAGAACAGAAACAAGCTACTTAATATATTTACTAACAAAATAAGACAAAATAAGAACTGAATGATATGAAAAAGGAAAGGCATACAATAAAGAGCTCTGAGAAACTGAAAATACAACTGCCAAGATAAATAATTCTACAGAAATAGGGAGCTGGAAAATGAAGGTGAGGAAATACACCAGAAAATGTAATCAAACTCAAAGAAAAGGAAAATATGAAAGAAACAAAGAATGAAAACTTGTAAGTTCTAGTTTAGATTACCAAGAATTCCAGAAAGATACACTCAGACACCCAGAGAAAACAAGATAAATAAAATAATCACAGAAATGACTTAAGGAAGTTTCACACTACATGAATCTTCATAAAACTCACTGATTACTCATACACTAAGTGGAAAATGAACATGTACAACAAAACTTAAATCCCAGGACATCACTGAAATTGCAGAATGCCAGAAATAAAAGACTAAAAATCTCCCAGAGAGATTAAAAACAGACAAAACACAAGGCAACATGGATTAGAATGTAGTAGGCTTTTCTCAGTGGCTAAACTGAATCCTACAAAAGTAATGACTTCAAATTTCTAAGGAAAAACTCACTTCTATACCAGCCAAAGTATTCCATCCCTGCCAAACTATTAATATAAACTAAATATGAGAGTAGGTAAGAGATTTCAATGACATATCAGCTAGAAATAAAAGTACCACCCATTTGCCCTCTCTTAGGAAGTAAAGTAAGGATATATTCCTGCTAAATATGAGAGTAAACTAAGAAAAAAGAAGATAAGTTATCCAAGAAATAACAGTCCCAATCCCAGAAGATGATGAAAAAAAATCTCTGGATAATTCTAAAGATACTTAGTAATATGTTCAGATTAGAGAAGGCTGGCTAAAGTGGGAAGAAGGACAGAGATATTGCTTTTTTCATTAAGTTTCTGGATACTATGTGATTTTTTTAAAACCATGTACACGTATCACACTGAAATTTTTATAATTACTAAAAGGGAAAAATTAAGAGGCAGTTATACAAAATACTGGACTAATTCAGGAAATGTTAAAGATATCCTAAACAGAGTCTGCAATTTTCTTCTCATAATTTTATTTTCACTGCATAAACAAAGGATAAAGTCAATTTGATCAATGTGTACTATCTAAAATTTCATTATGACAGAAAAGAGCCATTAAAATATTCACAGTTTTTCGTAAAGTATCTCAAAAAATAGTTTTCTGCTTTTATGGTATTTATCATTGGTTACCAATCCACCTATTCTCTCCTGAATTATGCTACTTCTCTTATTACTAGAGGTGGCTCAACCTTAATTAGATGATATTCAATCATGCTTCATGTTTCAGGGCAAAACACCCAGACACAAAACAGAGTAAAGCTAGTACTAACTCCAAATACATATTTAACACATTTCGGCTATTTCTCACCTCTTCTACCTTTTCTTTCCAATGTCTCTGAAGCTTCTCATCAAAAAATCTTCTCCCCAGACCAGTAAACAGAGATATGCTATGAACTGAATCTATCTCCTAGTTACAGTTAAACTAAGGTGTAAACTCTGTGTCTGGGTATTTGAATCACTGAATCTTTTTCTGCCTCAAGAGAAATCTAAGAATCTCCGATCCAAAAAGGATTCTCCACTTTCTTGCTCCTGGCCTTACACAGATAGGTGTCTTTAAAGAAGGCAGTCAAATATCAGGGCTTCCCTAGTGGTCCAGTGGTTAAGAATCCTCCTGTCAAAGCAGGGGACATGGTTTCGATCCCTGGTGCAGGAAGATCTCATATGCTGCGGAGCAACTAAGCCTGTGAGCCGCAACTACTGAGCCAGCCAATGCTCTTGACCCTGTACCTACAGCCTGTGCTCTACAGCAAGAGAAGCCACTACAATGACACGCCCGTGTTCTGCAGTGGTGAGGAGCACCCCCTCGCCACAACTACAGAAAGTCCATGCATAACAACAAAAAGCCAAAAATATATGAATAAATCTTTTTTAAAAGGGGGACTACTCAAACTACTCAAATATCTACAAGGATAGAGAAGAGCAGTCCAGCAAAGCCATAACTGAGTAATATAAAACGATTTACATGACTAAGAGGACATTCAGAGTAATTGTAGTTACTAACAGAGGAGCCACATTCCATTTCAAATAGCCTTTACTGAGCATTTATCTCAACGGCTTCCAAATGGTTTGGACGGCCACCAGAAATTCTAATACGCGATCCCTGCTCATAACAAGCTAGAACATACAATCCTGAGGAAGGTAACTCAAAAAGTAAGTTGTGCAGAGAATCCAGACTCTTCTTCCTCAACCATAATTTTAAGTTAAACTTGTCCAGTCTACAAAACACAAATATAGATTTAAAACTAAAGACATTCCTGACTTAAAGTTAGTATTTTATTCCTTCGTTTTTTTATTTACATTGGACCCTTTCTGTAAGTGTTAACTATTCAAACCAAGAAAATACTACTGAATTAGAAGTCAGCTTCGACTATCAGCTCACCATGCGGACAACCACATCACTGCTCTGAGTCTACGTTTTCTCCAAAAAAATGAGAAGACTGGGGAAGTTTAAACTTGAAGGTTTCAAACCAAAGTGGGATTATGTGACTATGATCATATAAAACGCTGTTTCTTATTTCTCACTTAGCTGAAATTATAGTAGCAGCCACTGATGACTGAACATCTACTATGTTTCAGGTATTAAATCACTCAATTTGTAACCATGAACTCGAGCTCTCTTAACAACTTTATAACATAGGTACTATGAAAATGAGGAAACAGAAGCAGAGAGCTCACCAAATATTATATAGCTCATAAATGTTGGTGACTTTACAGAGACCATCATGCAAAACCCCAAGTGTTTTTCCTCTCAGAAGAGTTTCTGTTAGGTACTATTTACGATCATTATTTCCCCACAAATCTAAATAGTCATTAGAAACTCAACTTTACTTTAAAAAAATAAGTAAAGTCAATCCATTTGCAATTCAAAATATCAGAGTTGAAAATGTTCCCTATGTACTAACCTGATGCAGCAGCCGTTTCAACTTGAGTAACTGAGTTTTTACAGCAGTGCAATCCTGAACCATATGCCGAAGGGTCATCTCATCCAGTATCACCGTATTTTCTGGTACATCTATAAACATCTTCTGAGCCTGGAAAAAGGGGGTCCCTCCATAGCTTTCAAAATGACCCAAAGGAGATTCTCTATAGGGAGAGCCTCTGGAAGGGCAGGGGAAGAAGTTGGAGGGAAAAGATATATAATATAATTTCAGAAAGAAATAAAGATCATGAAATTATTACAGTGATTATTACAAATCATTTATTATCACAAAGCCTTTTGACTTTTACTCATCTCAGATAGTGAATTTGCTTTCACTGAAACTTTCAATCAATTCTAGCTGTCATTAACACAGTTATCATCTGCACTCCCTCCTTTCGTGTATTTTACACATTGGTTAAGTAAATCTTATTCCTTAGGAACTAGAATAGAACAAAAACCTCTGAGGAAAGGCCTTGCCTGGAAAAAATTATATTTATTTTACTTTTCTGCACTGACTGATCTTTAGCTTTTAATTTTAGTTACTCAAACTTCACATCGTTTTTTAGCTGTTACCCACATTAATTCCCAGTTTGGATATATCCCTGGACTCTTTTTTCTGGGAAGTTTTAGCAGATAGTTAAGACAAATATAGTGTCATTCTTCTTTTGTTTTTATAGTGCTGATAAACCATCTTTTCCAGTAAAGATTAAACAAGGTTTCACCAAAGCCTTATACACACCACATATTTCCTAATCTTAAACTATCTTAAAAAAAAAAAACTACTCTTTTTAAAAATTTTAAAAAAAATTTTAAAGTTTCCTTTGTTCCACACAATAACACACATGTTGAATAAGAGGAAATAAAAACTAGGAGTAATGTGTTTCATGGACATGAAAAACACATGTTTTAACCAGAAGTCATAGCTATAGCAATCTAAAAATTACTGCATTCACATTACACATAATCCCAGTTAGTTTTTAATATAAGAACTTGTCATATATATGAAATTTCAATATTTAAAATAATACACTAAAAAAGTATTCTCTCCAATATAACATCTATATTAACATATCAGGATTAAATTCATGGATGCATAAAATTTCAAAAGTAGAAATACATTTTCTAATAAATTTTCTAGGTTTTAACAAATATTCCCAAATCTCTAAATTCTCAAATATTCAATATGAGCTTGGTTTTCAGAAGGTTATTATTCTTCTCTGAAGCTACTTCTCATACTTGATTTCAGGCCTGATTTTTCTTTCAACCCAAGAAAGAGATATTTAAGAACATTTAAATTGTTGATCCACAGATAAGACTCTAATTTGTTCACATTTATCTATTTAATCTTATTGATTCAAAATATAGTTGAATTATTAAATTTTAAGTACTGATAATTATTACTATGACTTTAACATCTGTAACTGAATAGACAAGACATATACAGAGTGATGAAAGATTTTTCAAGTAGTAAGAAAAGGAATGGAATGGAATAATGGCTTATATTAGATTTAGGCATAAATATGAACCACAATGTAAGGAAGTAATGAATTAAAAATATTTCAAAGGAAGGGTCAAAAGGTCTTGATCATGAACTGAATATGGGAACAAAGAACTGGCACCTAGAGAAACCAAAATAGGTGTAAAAGACACAGCTCCAGCCTAGAACTTAAGTTTTTATGTTGGCTGATAGTCACTAGCTATTGAAAACACTCAGTATCTTTGGGCCATAGATTCTCAGTGCTGTCCAGCGCCTACCAAATAAAGTTCATATGCCTTAAGTTGCATTTCTAATACTTCCACCATGAGACCCAAAACTAAACTTTTATCTCGTCCAAGTCTTAATGCCCCTCAACTAGATAAAACTGTTTTATGATCCATAACTTATTTTATAGCATAAATGAAAGAAACCTGCATACATGTCACCTCTAATTGATTATAAGCCCTTTGAAAACAAGGACTTATTCATTTCTGCATTATCCAATTAATGCATATTATCTGAGTTCAAATCTCAGCTCTGTCACTCACTACCTATATAACACAAAGGGCAAGTTACTTTATCTATGCTTCATTTTCCTGACCTATAAAATGAGAATAAGAGTATCTCACTAGGTTGGTAAAAGGATTAAATGAGGTAATGATATATGTTAAAGTGCTTGGAATGGTGCTTGATATATAATAATTGTTAGGCAAAAAACAATTACTGATGTATTACTATTATTACTATCAGTAATTTCTAACTTCTTTATATTGAAAACTTTTTCTAACACAAATGTCAAAAGAACACTATAATGCCATATAGCCTTCTCCTAGATTACCCAACTGATAAATGTTGACACAATGCTCTATTAATATGTAAGTAAATTGTTACTAAACCATATGACAGTAAGCTGGAAATAACATAAGATCTCAATGAGAGCCATTTGAAGGTTGCTGGGGAAAAACTGAATATAATTGAGAAGGTAAAGAGACAGAAGAACACACAACTGAAACAGAAAGCAAATATATGAGAGGCTATTTTCAGAAAATAAAAAGAGACTGTTTAAAACAGAAGGGAAAAAAGATAATGAAGATTTTGAGATTTCACATGCTGAGAAGATGGTGCAGTTCACAAAGGAAAATCTGAATCTTTGAAAAAGAATGAAAGGTAAAAACATGAGACAAAGAGGACTGGACAAAATACCTTATGTTGGCTTGACAGTCATAAATTTGTACTTTTGTACAAATTTTAATAATCATTGACTTCTAGAAGAGAAATTAGGCCATGAAAGCAGCAGAAGACTTCAAGCTGCTTTGGAGAAAACACTGGAAGGTGAGCAGTGTGTTTGCAAAGGCAGAACCTATGTGGTCAATCACAGGCCAAACAGGCCAATGGATATGAAGAACTGAACAAATACAGGTATGGATGAAGGTAAAAATTACCTCAGTGGTTAAGAAGCATAAGAATTAAATGCTCACTATCATTAGTATCAATTAACATTGTTCTATAAGTACAGGCAATAAAATCAACAACAACAGAGAAAAAAGAATCAGAATAACTACAAAAAGGAATCTGTAATAAATAAGCTTTTTCAAAACCAATTTAAATTTAAACCATATACAGGAGCAGCACCTGATAGTCAATCCACACTTCAAATAATCACTTGGCTACATAATCACTTATTGCAACTTCAAAGTAATGTCCCCAAATTATATGGCTCTATCTATACATTTACATTCTTCTCCACTTCTATCAGAGCTTTATGACTAAGATATGTGATTTTTGTGTGAAACTGAAGATTTGTGATTCATAGGTTAGAATGGTGAGTGGAAATACCGTGTGTGTGTGTGTGTGTGTGTGTGTGTGTGTGAGAGAGAGAGAGAGAGAGAAGATTTGGGGATTTTTCTTTCTCATTTATCTTCTAATCTCAATCACAGTTTGACTTCACAAAACCTTTACTTTTTTCTCACTATCAATAAAAATGGTATATTAAAAGTTAAACACAATATATTTTTAACATCGTGGTTATCTATTCTTTAATGCTAGATTCAACACAATCTCAATAAAAATCCAAACAAGATATTCTGTGGATATTAACAGAGTGATTCTCAAGTTTATATGAACAGGCAAAAGACCCAGAATAACCAATACAATACTGAAGAAGAAGAAAGTCAGAACACTAATACTATCTTACCGACTTTCTGTATTAACTGACAGTAATCAAGACTGTGGTAGAGACAAAAAGATTAATGGAACAGAATAGAGGGTTCAAAAACTTACCCATACATATAGTCAACTGATGCTTGGTAAGCAAGAGAGTTCCAGAAAAAACATCTACTTCTGTTTTATTGACTACACCAAAGTCTTTGACTGTGTGGATCACAATAAACTGTGGAAAGTTCTTCAAGAGATGGGAATACCAGACCACGTGACCTGCCTCCTGAGAAATCTGTTATGCTGGTCAAGAAGCAACACTTAGAACTGGACATGGAACAACTGACTGGTTCCAAATTGGGAAAAGAGTACATCAAGGCTATATTTTGTCACCCTCCTTATTTAACTTATATGCAGAGTATATCATGTGAAATGCCAGAGTGGATGAAGCACAAGCTGGAATCAAGATTGCTGGGAGAAATATCAATAACCTCAGATATGTAGATGACACCACGCTTATGGCAGAAAGTGAAGAGGAACTAACGAGCCTCTTGATTAAAGTGAAAGAGGAGAGTGAAAAAGTTGGCCTAAAACTCAACATTCAAAAAACTAAGATCATGGCATCCAGTCCCATTACTTCATGCCAAATAGATGGGGAACCAATGGAAACAGTGAGAGATTTTATTTTGGGGGGCTCCAAAATCACTGCAGATGATGACTGCAGCCATGAAATCAAAAGATGCTTGCTTCTTGGAAGAAAAGCTATGATCAACCTAAACAGCATATTAAAAAGCAGAGACATTACATTGAAAAAGCAGAGACATTACATTGCTGACAAAGGTTCGTCTAGTCAAAGTTATGGTTTTTCCAGTAGTCATGAATGGATGTGAGAGATGGACTATAAAGAAAGCTGAGCAGTGAAGAATTGATACTTTTGAACTGTGGTGTTGGCGAAGACTCTTGAGAGTCCCCTGGACTGCAAGGAGATCAAACCAGTCAATCCTAAAGGAAATCAGTCCTGAATAATCATTGGAAGGACTGAAGATGAAGCTGAGACTCCAATACTTTGGCTACCTGATGAGAAGAACTGACCCACTGGAAAAGACCCTGATGCTGGGAAAGACTGAAAGCAGGAGAAGAAGGGGACGACAGAGGATGAGATGGTTGGATGGCATCACCAACACAATGGACATGAGTTTGAGAAGGCTCCGGGAGTTGGTGATGGACAAGGAAGCCTGGCGTGCTGCAGTCCATAGGGTCACAAAGAGTAGGACATGACTGAGCAACTGAACTGAACTGAATAATCCTTGGTAAAGGAGCAATGGCAATTCAAAGGAGAGGGGACAGTCTTTTCAACAAATAGTACTTAAACAATTCGACATTTATACACCAAAAAAATAACCTTGCACACCTTTCACAAAAATTAACTGAACACTGACTGACTGGTCAAATACCTAAATGTAAAATGCAAAACTACAAAATAACAATGAAAATTTAGGTGACCTTGGTTTTTGGATATGACACAAAAAGTAAAACCCATAAAAGAAAAGACTGACAAGTTGTCCTGCATAAAATTAAAAATATATGCTCTGTGAAAAACATCATTATGAGAATGAAAATGCAAAACACAGACTGGAGAAAATACTTGTAATAAATGTATCTGACAAAGGACTGGTGTCTAAAATAGATAAAGAATTCCTAAAGTTCAACAAGAAAACAGATAACCCAATTTTAAGAATGAACAAAAGCTCTAAACAGACATCTCACTAAGACAAAACACAAATATAGCCATTAGTATATGAAAAAATGCCCAAAATCATACTGTTACAGAACTGCAAGTTAAAACAACAACAAAATGCCACTGAACACCTATCAGAATGATCAAAATCCACAACACAACACCAAATGCTGACAAGGGTATGTATCAATAGGAGCGCCTACTCGTTGCTGGAAGAAAAGTAAATGCACAGCCACAGCAATTTCTTACCAAACTAAATATGTATGCATGTGTGCGTTCATGCTAAGTCACTTCAGTTGACTCCAACTCCGTGTGATGCTATGGACTGTAGCCTGCCAGGCTCCCTCTGTCCGTGGGATTATCCAGGCCAGAATACTGGAGTGGACTGTCATGTCCTCCCCTCCAGGGGAGCTTCAAGACCCAGGGATCGAACCCTGGTCTCTTCTATCTCCTGCATTGGCAGGCAAGTTCTTTACCAGGAGCACCATCCAGCAACTCCAAATTAAATATACTCTTACAACATATTGACACAATCATGCTTCTTAATATTTACCAAAATGAGTTGAATAATTACCCACATTAATGTTTAGGGCAGTTTTATCCATAATTACCAAAATTCAGAAGCAATCAAGACATCCTTCAGTAGGTAAATGGATAAACAAATTGTAGTTCATCCTACGTGCATGTGCAAGTGTGCTAATAAGTCACTTCAGTTGTGTCCAACTCTTGGCAACCCTGTGGACTGCAGCCTGCCAGGCTCCTCTATCCATGGGATTCTCCAGGCAAGAATTCTGGAATGGGTTGTCTTGCCCTGCTCCAGGGGCTTTTTGCGACCCAGGGATCAAACCCACATCTCTTATGTCTACCTTCACAGGTAGGTGGGTTCTTTATCATTACATAAGAGTCCATTTTAGTTCATCCATACAGTGGACTCTTACTTAGTGATAAAGAGAAATGACTGTTCTTAAGTGAGATAAAGCCACAGAAAGACATGGAGGAACCTCCAATACATACTGCTAAAAGAAGCTGATCTGAAAAGGCTACATTCTGTTTCCAACTGTAAGGCATTCTGTTTACAAGGCAAAGCTATGGAGACAGTAAAAAAGATCACTGTTTCACTGTTTGTCAAGAATGTTTCCAGGTGGCAGGGGTAGAGAGGAGAAGAAAAGGATGAATAGGTGGAGGATGTGGGATTTCAAGGACAGTGAAGTTATTCTGTATGATGCAGTAACAGTAGATACACACCATTATGCATTTGTCAGTCCCTAGAATATACACACAACTTACTGGTTTGAAGCATTTCAAGTGAATCCTAATGTAAACTATGAATTTTAGTTAACAATAATATATCAATATTAACTCATTAATTGCAACAAATATTCTCCATTAATACAAGATGTTAATAATAGAGAAACTGTGTATAAGAGTTAAGGGAATATATGAGAATTCTGTACCTTCTGCCTAAAATTTCTGTAAACCTACAATTGCTCTAAAAAATAAAAGCCATTAATTTTTTTGAACAGTCATGACAAAAGGAAAATAAGGAAGTCCATAAAGAATGGTAGAATCAAACATCTCCAAAAATCTACTCCTCTATAAAAACTAAGAGTGTGTGTGTGTTAGTCACTCAGTCGTGTATAATTCTTTGCAAGTCCATGGACTGTACCTCCCCAGGCTCCTCTGTCCATGGAATTCTCCAGGTAAGAATACTGGAGTGAGTGGACATACCCTTCTCCTGGGGATCTTCCCAACTCAGGGATTGAGCACAGGCCTCCCACATTGTGGGCAGATTTTTTACCATTTGAGCTACCCAGAACACTGGCAAATTTGGCAAAATCAACTTTTTCAGAACTCTAGAAACAACCAAATCAACTCTGGAATTAACAACTAAAAAGCACTTACTGAAGAAAACCAACTGACTTTCACGAGAACAAACTCTGTGACATTTAATTTATTCTATTTCCTTGTCCATCTTCCTAGCTCCGTGGCAGCTTGAAAAACAACAGCTTTACAAGTGCAGTAGCTGTGACATTCAGCAATCTCTAAGGGTGAGATGGGAGGTAAACTGGGATTGGAACTCTCCAAGAAGCACCATTTCCAGAGAAGTGTTACTATTTGACCTAAATGGCACCTCCCTAGAAAAGGTCCGTTCTCAACAGTTGTTTTATTTGACCTGATTCAGAGCTCCCTTGGTGGGAACAGCCTTAGCTCTAATATGTTTTAAGAGAAAAGAAAAGAAAATTAGTGACAATGATTTAAAAATCTCAGCTGCCTGAGATGGCAATACCAGTTGGGACAAAGAAGAAAGTGAAAATTTTTAAAGGAAAACCTAAGGAATCACCTGTCCACAGGAAACTCTGGAAAGCTCTAATATATTCCTGGGCACAGAGAAGGCCATACACATGTGGAAGTCAAGAAAATACCTAAGAAGGTCTTAATCCCTCACCTTTGGCTGATGTTGAGCCTCTGAGCAAACAGGAAATGAAGGCTAAGGCAGTACTGCAAAGTGCTTATCAGGTTGTTGAAGGCATCCCTGAATACACAAACACACACACACACACACACACACACACAGCCCCTTGCAAAAGGCTGGGAAACACTGGTGCAAGGCATTTAAGGAAACTGCTTTCTGATCATTAGTTCCCAAATATGAATAACTAAAAGAGAGACACATCATATTCAAACCAACAAAAGCTAAATAAAAAGTAAGAATCCTGAACACAAAGTTCTTTTATTGTGTTAGAAGACATGCTCAATAAGATTAACAGCTGATTTTTCAACAGAAAGCATAGGAGTTATAAAAGAAAGACTGTTAACCAAAAATCCTATATTCAGCAAAACCATCCTTTAAAATAAGACAAACTAAAACATCCCCAGATAAACAACCTAAGTGAATTTGTTGCCATCAAACCTTCCCTACAAGATAATACTTAAGCTGGAGACTTTAATGTTTCCTCCTCATCAACAGATAAAACAACTAAGAAGGTCACCAAAGAAACAGAAGACGTGGACAACACTACAAACTAAGAAAACCTAACAGACATCCACAGAATATCTAAGAGATTAAATTAGTAATCAAAGCACTCACTGCAAAAAGAAAAAAGTCCCAGGCCCAAATAACCTCAACAGCTAATTCTACAAAACATTAAACGAAGAGTTAACAAAACTCCTTCACAAACTCTTCCAAAAATACAAATGAGAGAAACACTTCCCAATTCAATCTGTGATAATATCAAAAACACAAAATAATCTCAAGAAAACTACAAATATTTGTTATGAATGTATACAGAAAATCCTCAACAAAATACTTAGCAAGCTGAATCTAGCAACATCTAAAAGGATATCATGACCAAGCGGGATTTATTTGAGAAATGTATGGTTAGTACAACATCTGAAAATCAATCAAAAACATACATCACATTAACATCATGAAAGGAAAAATAACTATTTCAATAGACACAGCAGTACCATTTGACAAAATCGAATACTCTTTCATGATTAAAAAACACTCAACAAAATATGAACAGATAGGAACTTCCTCAATCTGATAAGGACCATCTATGAAAACCCAGAGTGAACATCATATTTAACAGTAAAAGATTAAACGCTTTGATCCTACAATCAGAAACAAGACACAGATGACTGCTCTTATCACTCCTCAACTTGTACTAGAGGTTCCAGCCACAGCAATCATGTGGGGCTGGGGGTGGAGGGGGAGGGAGTATCCAGGCTGGAAAGAAAAAGGTAAAACTATCTGTATTCTCAGGTGACAGACTTTACATATTAATTTAAGAGGAACTAGGGAGCCAGAAGTTTAAATGAATTCTGTACAGGAACACTGGAGGCTACAATTGTAGCAAAGCTTACAATGTAGAGGGGAAGTGAGCCTGGGGCCAAGATTTTTGTGAGCCAGGGAATGGGACCATCAAGGAAAAGCTGGTAAAGACAAATGCCCTAAGTGTCAAAGGAAAGAGGTGGAAGAACACTTCATTCAGAAGCGACAATGAGGAAGGGAGACAAAACTTCAACCCTAAACAGAACAGTTCTAGAGTGACTAGAAAATAAGAATCCTTCATATAAGAATGCTACTGAGGAATTAGTACACTGGTGGGGGCGGGGGGGGGGGAGTTACAATCAGGAAAATGTAGGTGAAGAGGTCAAGGATGTAGGTTTATTAAAATGTAAGAGAATTTCATTTGGCTAGTGAAGCTGTAGGGAAAAGGGGAGGTCTGGAGAGAAAAAAAAAGGAATTACAGGTTAGCTTAGGTGAAAAGAAAAAGCAGTACTGACAAAAATACAGAGAAAGTAGATGAGTGGTTCTGAACCACCAGTACCCTGAGTTACAGATATGACATAATCCTATAATTAATTACAACAACTATGAGAATTGAAGGACAGACAAGAGAACCAGCAACATTTAAGAAGTCAAAGAATGGGAAGAAGAACTTTTACACCTGTTATATATTAAAAGGCCTTGGGGTTAGCACATCCAAATCTTTTAAAATCAAGGTATAGAAAGAAAATAATAGTTCTAAGGTTTGCCGAAGCAAGGTTTATCTTGGATGAGGTTTTTCTCTCTTCCACCCACCCCATAACTGGCTCTAAGAAATCTAAGAGTCCTAAACCTCACATAGCTACCCAAAAGCCTGAGGGGATCAATCAATAAGCTGGTTAGCTTATAACTAGTCGTAACAAACCAGTGTGTGTCAATTCATTTGTTGGGAAGTTCTACCCTGAGTCAAATCAGCAACCATCAACAGTATTATGCATTTCTCTCTCCTCATTCAGACTTACGAGTGTGGATGAACCACAAATCACTAGTACCTCAAAACACACTGTGTAGAAGGGATTTGTGGTCATGTGTTTTGGAAAATGGCTAGGTATTTTTCTTTACCACTTTTTGCAACATCACAGTACTATCATTATATATTAAAGGCACTGGAGTCTACTACTAAAAAAAAAAAAAATCTTCATTTAACTTGTCCTTCCTATAGTCATCTGATCAAAGGTTCTCTTTTCTATACCTACTGACATTCAGGAATACAGTTTTTTAAAAATGTTGCTTAACTTTCCTGACAGATAAATAATCAGTCACAGCTTGATTATTCCCAAGGACAGAGATTGCTATCTCCAGTTAATTCATTCCATTTTGGACATTCTTATTAACAGTCTCACAAAGTTGAAACTTGTCACCCTTTATCTTAAAATGCATAGATAGTTTTTGCTATCTACAGTTAGAGATCACATTTATTCACTCCTCCAAATGACCTACCAATTCAGCTATGAACCTAAGAGTAGTTCTCTGAAAATGCCATAGTGTTTCATACATGGCTTTGTACACACTATTTTTTCCATCTGCATACTAATGCTTCTATAGAAACTGCATGCATGCATGTAAGTCGCTTCAGTTGTGTTTGACTCTTCACAATCCTATGGACTGCAGCCTGCCAGGCTCCTCTGTCCAAGGGATTCTCCAGGCAAGAATACTGGAGTGGATTACCATGACCTCCTCTAGGTGAGCGAAGCCATGGTCTTTTATGTCTCCTGCATTGGCAGGCGGGTTCTTTACCCCTAGCGCCACCTGGGAAGCCCCTATATAGAAACTGATCTTCTGCAATTGCTACAGTCAAGTTATCAGTTCATCAAGTTATCAGTTCAACAGTAACTTTCTTGATACACCACTATCCTAAGCAAAAATTTGCATGCTCCCGGAGTCCTGTATACATCACTTCAAGGCACTTACCATCATTTCACTGTAATACCGCATTATAACTATCTATGTACCTCTCTCTCTCATACCCTAAACACCCTGGCAACAGAAAATATTTACTACTCATCTTTTTATGGGGTGGAAAAGGCATAAAGATCTTATACCAACCTGATAACTGCAATGATTCCAACTGAGCTCACACACTGCTTAATTCATTTTATCCTTCTCAAAACAATGCTTCAAGAAGCCATTACCAATCTAAAGCTTTCACATCTCACACCATCTCAAATTCATTCCAGCTTAAGAGTTTAGCACAGAACACAACACATAGGTTCTCAATAAATACCTGTTAAATGGTTGAATAAATCTTGTCTTATAAGCAAGGTTCACAATTTAGGTAGGCTTCTAAATTTTCATAAGTTGGCTTTAAATTTACCTTCTTACAAACCAACCATCAAAGATGAAGGAAGCATCATCATCATTATTAGCAATGAAGACTATCTTTACATCAGATTCTTGCCTGACAGTACCAACTCTCTGATGTTCATAACTTATCAAAAGCCCAGATGTAAGGAACAGAACAGTTTAAAATAATGTCTGGGAGGATATGTACTCCATATATTCTTCCAGATACTCTAAATTTTATCCTGGCATCAGACTTTACCAACAGAAGGAACTTTAGTTGGAGTTCATTGTAGAACTCCAATGATTCATTTGTAGAACTGCTTTTTCTCAGACTAGAGTTCTTTGCAGCATGCACTGAAGAACACAAATAAAAAAGGATTTTTTTATATATGCAATTTATCATTAATTTAAAGATATAAGGAATTTATCAGTAATTCTATTTTGGGATTCTGTCTTGAGACCTCTCTACTACATCACAATGTGTTCTCCTTATAAGAACTCATGCAAAGCAATCCCTTATAGGTTTCTGTCTCATAAAAGCAAATCAACTGAGAAACATATCCTTTATCTCTGTACATTATAAATCTTGTAATGAATCAAGTTTCGTTCTTTGCTTTTTGTTCTTTTCTTTTGCTACAAGGAATCTTAGAGACAACTTTCCTTCTCTCTTCAAGAACTGTATGGTGCCTCATATTTCCCCCTTTCCATTATTTCTTTATCCCAATTTTACTATGTATATTAATAACGTGCTCCAAAAGGACTTTAAATCCCTAGGGGAATGAGATGAGAGAATAAAAAAGAAAAAAATTAATAACTTCCACTGAGTGCCTACAGTAAGTCAGACACTGCTCCAGGCACATTTATCCCTGATCCTTGAGCCTGAGAGAAAGGTATTATTAAGTTCGCTTTACAGATGGTAAACTGAAGTAAAGGGAGGTTAAAAAATTATCTAAGCTAACAAAGCTACACTGTACCAGGCTAGAGTGTGATCCCAGGTTTGAATGACTACATAGCCACATTATACATAAGGTCTGACCAAATTAAAGACTACATTACACTTCAAAAGAAAAAGAATTCTAGCATCATACTTAAGGAATTTTAAAATTTCAATTTATTATATGAACAAAAGAAGACAAACCACTTGGCACTAATTTTACACATTAATATCTGAAACATAATAAACTTTAACAAAGTAAGCACCTGATCATTTCCAAATGAGAACTAGACAATAACACCAAACTTTGAAGTTCAAACAGCAGACACAGATACTTATATTCAGGACAAAGCTAAGAGAAAAAGATTTAGGCCAAAACAAAAGAATTAGACATATTATTCCAATTAATACCATACATAACTTGAAATGTTTCTCGGTGCCTTTAAAAATAAAGGCAAAGAACAGTTTTGAGAGGTTAGGGGGAAAACACAATTCAAAACTAGTTAAGAGAGAAAATATTTTAAATTTGACTCACCTGCTCAAGTCACTTTTCCCATGGTGATGATAGTGGTCAGGATGGCTAAGGTGGTAATGTTCCTGTCCACTCCACCTCTGGGGTGGCCTTTTCCAAAATCCTTCTTGAGACTGTCGAACATTTCTGTCTGATCGGTCAAAGCGGTTCATATTGTCACACTCCACTAAACAAATCCAAAAGCAAAACACTAGAAACATGTACATACACTCTATAAAAGTTAACTACTTATAGCTTGATAATTAAAGGCTGCTGAAAATATAAAAGCGGTATTCTAAAAATAACAGCCATTTATGTTAGCTGACCACAAAAAAATTAGGATTTCCATAAGAAAAATGACTAGTTCTTTTGTCAAAAACTGAATTTTATATTATTCAAACTGAAGTAAATTTAAAAAACTTTTTTTATCACAGTCACTGAAGTAACAACAGCCCCACTGTTTTAAAACAAGCAAATTATCCTTGAAATCAAAATTATACATTTTAAACACCAGTAATCAGCTTTAAGTGGTTTTCATCATTATCAGTAAATGACAATAAAAAGTAGAAGATTTTAAGTCTGGGAAAGAACTCATTCCTAAAAATGAATGCCATAGTTAATTGTTTACTGATTTCAAGAAGTACAAATTAACTTTTCATCACAAACAAATTGTATTTTTTAAATTAAGCTCACAGTTTTAGAAAGTAAAACGTTCCAAACTGCCGATAGTAGAGCTTGTTCAAAAATTCTAAAATGCCACGGAAAACAAAGCCAGTACTTTGCTGCAACAAATAGTACAGTCCCTGAAATCCAAATGCCACAAAAACATGAAAAGAATCTCTTTGAAATACCCCAAGCTTCTCCTTCACTTACCCAAACACTGTTTCCTCACATATCTGAGCACTCACTAAGAGAGTTACTTTGTACAAGGGAGACATTGTGTCGCCTGCTGCCTACTCAGACATAGTTGCATACAAGGCACTGACAAACAGGCCTTCCTTCCTGCTCAACTCCCAGCCCTCCCTGTGGGAAGCAAGCCCAGTTTACCCTGTGACTCCATCTTCGCTCAGTGCTTACATAGCCTCTGAGTTAGGACTGTTACTAAAAATACAGCTAAACACTAACCCAAGCCAGGAACAGGAAAGGATTTTCTAGCAGAACAATTATTACACGAGAAAGTTCAAATCCTGCATGTTCAGAATTCTTTGCAATAAGAAAGCTTCAGAAATCAATGTAATCCTCCCCAATGGGAAAAAAAAAAAGAAAAACCTCATTATTTAAATGATTTGTTTTAACGTAATTCAAACCTGAATTTGATATACGGATGCATAGTATGCCAAATAAAAACAAACTTCCCTGCTCCAAAAATAAAAAAAAGGCTGATGCAGTTAAAGTGGATATGTTCAATTCTTACATACACTGAACTCACTGTGAACATATTACTTGTAGATGAGTAACAATTTAAATAAAGTTTCAAAAGATACTGAAATTTTGTTTATTAGAAAATTTCCATTAGCAGAACCAATTTGGGGGGGAAATTATAGGTTTTATAGTTTGAAAAAAATTTTTAAAGAAGTCTTACATTTGAAATGATTTCTTATATATATATATATATATATATATATATATATATTTGAAGTTCAATAATGAAAACCTGACTGTTAGGTAAATAAAGGTATGGTGACCATTATGCCAAAAAAAAAAAAAAATCAGGAGTAGAAAATAAGATTGCAAAACAAAAATAAATTGAAAAATAACCCATACAAAGGCTTAAAAATGTTTTCAGTTCACATTTACTTTATACTCATAGATACAGTTAAGTTCCTTCAGTATTTCTACATGGCATTAAAATGTTACTTCAGTTTGAGCAACTCTATGCAGCTGAGGGATAATCTATATCTCCTTTAAATTCTTAATTCATGCAGGTAAAGCCTTCAGGTTTTTTTGCCTGCTCCATGCAGCATCTTACTTCCCCAACTAGGGATCAAACTCGTACCCCCTGCAGTAGTAGCATGGAGTCTTAACCACTGGACCACTAGGAAAGCTCCTATTCATCAGGTAAAATTCCACTCCCCAAAGAAGAAATTCTGTAACAACATCATGTAATAAGAAATTCTCTAATAACATCAACACAGAGTATTAAAAAGCAAAATAATGAGGCCAAGAGATGGGGTTAAATCCTGTGGGAAATTATAATGCAGAAATCAACATGCTGCTCTTACTAAATTGATGTGCTGTCTTTACTAAGGATTGCTGGTACTACACACAGGCTCCAAATAGAGCACTTTTCCTGAAACATGAATTCAACCATCAGTATAATGGCAAATAAGAACTGGAAACAAATATTTTCCAAGACCACAGAGGACTATTGTTAAAATTAGGATAGAGGAGGCTTAAACTCTCAGAAAAATGACTGCTCTGAGACTCTGCATGAAGAAAGAGTCCTGCTTGTACTACTTACCTATAGCATTCATCAATCATGTTTTGACATACTTTAAAATGTTACCGATACAAAAATACTTAATATTTAGTTGTGGCTTCTTAGAAAAAGCTAAGAGTTCTGTGACAGACAGAAAGAAATAACATAAAAGATAAAATGCAGAGCCAATAAAATTACAAGATGGAGTTAATTTAAAGCAAATTTCCAGAGTCAATGAAAGAACAGGACAAACAAGACTAAGAAAGGGAATAAATTCTTCTAAATGTGTAATATCATAGGGAAGGATGGGGAAGCCCTAAAGGTATTCCAGTTCAAAAAATGTTTAACCAATATGCTGATCAAAACTATCTACACACCAGATTTTACCCTGTGAGTTTAGGGACTGAGAATTAAATAAAGGCCTTCTGAAAGGGCTTTCTAGCTACACAAGTAAAAGGCAGTAGATTTTAGTAGTTCTTTTACTATAAGCAAGAGACAAACAATACTAGGACATGTACCCTCTGAAGAGGAAATGAGAATCTAATATAGCTAACTGAAAGGGATAGGATATGGAGATGTCCACATCTAACATTCATCATACCCATTTCTTCTAATTTGATAAGGGATGAAATATGATGCCAAAAGTAACCTAGATTCTTTCTCTGATAACTTAAACTTCTAAGAAAATAATGACTGATAACACATAGTATTTCTATTTATGACTAACAACTGGCTATGAAGACAGCAGGAAGAAATTGTATACATCACAAAGTCTGGAAAAAAATGTGTTGTGCAGGACGTTTTGCAATCTGGGCAGGAAAGCTTTTAAATGAAATTTAGCTTAAAAGAAGAAAAGCTCATGCTAAAAAAAAAATCATGAACTTGTTATTACTAAACACCATTAGTACTGAAAAAGAAAATTTCCAGAAGAAAATACAGTAATTAAAAAGTGATCAAAAACACTTTTGATCACTACTGACCTCCTATGATTATTACCCCAATAAAATGTTTAACAAAAATGTGGCCTTAGGAAACAACATGAAATATGTATAATTTAATAGGCACCGGAACTTAGTGGGATAGGATTCAGGAAGCAATGAAAGATATCTTTTTCAACAGAGAAAAGTTTAAAACAGAATGTGTAAAGAGTACATCTAAGAAAACATACACTATGAAATGTGCCAAGTGTTAGGTACTGATCTGTAGGCACTGAGGGACCATTAGAAGTGCCTGAGCAAGAAAATAGAGCAATACACATTTATAACACAACTGTTCATTCGAGAGACACTTTAGAACAAAAAGGAAGCAAATCTCAAATACCCACTGTTTGCTAAAAGAAATTCAGATTCCAAAACTATTACCTTAAGAGATTCCTTGACTAAGGTAAAAGAAAAATGTAGAAGAAAATGATCTCTCTCTTTAGATCCTCCCAAATCACAATGCAAATCTAAGATCCTTTTGTCTTTTACTCCTCCTTCCCTGGTAGCTCAGACGGTAGTGTCTACCTACAAAGCAGGAGACCCGGGTTCAATCCCTGGGTCGGGAAGATCTCCTGGAGAAGGAAATGGCAACCCACTCCAGTACTCTTGCCTGGAATCCCAAGGACAAAGTAGCCTGGTAGGCTACAGTCCATGGGGTCGCAAAGAGTCAGACAGAATGAGCGACTTCACTTTCACTTTCCTCCTTCCCTCATTCTGTGTTCAATTTCCTTCTGCCCCATCTCTCCCTCTGTCTCCCTTTCCCTAGCCGTCTCAAGCTGGCCAGAAGCCTCAGAAGCTCTATACCTCTTAACGTTAATCTTCCTACAGAAGAGGGGAAAACTCCTTAAGGTGAATTTTTAGATCTGGTCTCAAGCTGAGAGCCATGGCTATATACTTTCTACGGTCTAAACAAGTTTAGGAGATATATGCAGAGGAATTTAGAACAGTTGTAGGAACTGATAATTCAGAGCCTCTATGTCTATACCAATTAATCCCTACATAAGAGGGAACTTTAGGAGCAAAAAAAAAAAAAAATAGAATGGAAAAAGCACAGTGTGAAAAACCTAAAGTGGACTTACGAACCCATGACTGTGTAGAGGAGGGAAGTTTTTCTCAACTCTCTTTGGGTCTGAAAATAAAACAGACAACATATATTAACGGGAAAAAAAGCACACAGACTTATCTAGTACGTGACATGCGAGCCTTCTTGAGGAAGTGAAGACAAGACCCGAAGAAACAGTCAGACCTGTGTACTTTTATGCTAGGCTCAAAGAAGAGTGGAGAAGGAATGTGGCGGGAAGCATGAATAAGCATGATAGACTGGGGAAGCTTAGCAAAGGTTTGTTTGTTAGGATCTTAGTCTAACTGTCTTCAGAAATAAGGATGGTCTTTTCCTACAGGCATGGGAGGAGGGCACCTCTCACATGAGGATTTTATGACCTGTTTAGGGAAGATAGACAAGAGGAGGAGAAAAATCGGAATCACTTTCCTGTTTCTGACACTTTCTTGAATTCCTTCAGCTTAAAATATTCAGAATGCCAAGGTGCCATGTTTGGGGGCCGTGTGTCATAAACTACATCAACTGCAGTTGATATCAGAAGAAGTTAGAAAAGGATGTTCCGAAGCTGCCAACAAAGCATTTTCTGTGAACACAGAATGGGCTCTGATTCAGTTCTATGAGCAAAGAAAGAATAAAATCCACTACAGATTTCAAGGAAAGACTAATACCCTTAGAGAGCATTCAGGAGTAGATTCTGAAAGCAATATGATCTTGTCTCCCTCCTCACTTTCTGTAAAAGACTTTAAGGCAGAAATCAGGTAAACAGCCTCATTGCCAGACTTCTGATGCTTAGAAAGAGCCTTAGAAAAAAGCAGAATAAAGGCTCAGAATAAATTATGTCTTTCGCATATAACAACTAGATGCCTCCATTCCAATAAATTAAACACTGTAGAAAGAACTCTCTTAGTATACTTATAGATACTATTAATATCCTATAAATAGCAGGGCATTAAAAAATAATAAAAGTGTTTTGCATTGCATAACAAATAAAAGAGAAAACTGAGTGACTAACCAGAGTATTCTGAGGGGGAAATCAAGCCCCCAATTTCTGGTTTTACCCTTAGATTCAAAGATAAATTTTTCTAAACTGTAAAGGACAACCTGGCAAATATATTCTTGATATAGGCACTATAATACCAACTTTTAACCCTTTGACTATTATATAACCTCCCCTTCAATGTCACTAAACCACCCACTGTAGCTATTTCCAATAACTCAGACAGTTCCCAAATCCTAGCCCAAAACTGTCCAAGAAACATTCGACCACAATTCTTCCTTGTCTGTGCTACCACATATGCTACCTTAATATGTACAGAAATGAAACTGCCAGAGAAATATTCTCCTCATGGCCTCTTCCTTGAAATTCCAAAAGATTCCCCTTTTCGTAACGAAGTTGCAGCAAACTTGTGTCCAAATTAAACCCAAACTGAAGCTCTCAACAAGGTGCCAGTCTTCTTACTGACAAAAACACCACTGATACTGGCAGAATTAGCAGGGCTGAACCCATCAAATCCAGAGTGATACACCCCAAACTCTATTCAAATTTGCACAAGAGCTTCAAAAACCAGAAGTTCAAGGGAACTAAAACCCACAGTCAAAATATATTATAAAACTCCTTAAATCTTGTACTAGTCCTTGTAACATTCCTATCCTCCCAACAGAAACCTCAGAGGCAGTGTGTATAGTCATTAAGGACCTCAGAGCTATAAAGAGAATAGTCATTCCCTCCTTCCCAGTAATACCATAACTAAATACTGTTTTATCTTTGATACCTGTGAAGGCTACCTATCTTACACCCAGGTTCTGTTTCCTTTAGTGTTCAATTAGCTCAAAATAGTCAATGTTTGTTTTCCTTCTCCCCAGAAAATCTGTAATATAAAAGACGTTATACCTCAGGATTTCCCTTCAATTTTTCATAGGTCCCCAAACAAGACCTCAAAAACTTTAAACTTCCTTCTGATTTTACTTTATAGGGATACCTTAATGCTGCGCTCTAAAGATGAGGCATTGGAATGCAAAAGTAGGAAGTCAAGAAACACCAGGCAACTTTGGCCTTGAAATACAAAACGAAGCAGGGCAAACTTGACAGAGTTTTGCCAAGAGAACACACTGGTCATAGCAAACACCCTCTTCCAAAAACACAAGAGAAGACTCTACACATGGACATCACCAGATGGTCAACACTGAAATCAGACTGATTATATTCTTTGCAGCAGGAGATGGAGAAGCTCTATACAGTCAGCAAAAACAAGACCGGGAGTGGACTGTGGCTCAGATCATGAACTCTTTAAATTGAATTCAGACTTAAATTGAATAAAGTAGGGAAGACCACTAGACTATTCACATATGACCTAAATCAAATCCCTTATGATTATACAGTGGAAGTGAGAAACAGATTTAAGGTACTAGATCTGATAGACAGAGTGCCTGATGAACAATGGATGGAGGTTTGCGACACTGTACAGGAGACAGGGATCAAGACCATCCCAAGAAAAAGAAATGCAAAAAAGCAAAATGGCTGTCTGAGGAGGCCTTACAAATAGCTGTGCACAGAAGAGAAGCCAAAAGTAAACGAAAGATATATCCATTTGAATGCAGAGTTCCAAAGACTAGCAAGGAGAGACATCAAAGCCTTCCTCAGTGATCAGTTCAAAGAACTAGAGGAAAACAATAAAATGAGAAAGACTAGAGATCTCTTCCTTCAAGAAAACTAGACATACCATGGGAACATTTCATGCAAAGATGGACTCAATAAAGGACAGAAATGGTATGGACCAAACAGAAGCACTGGATATTAAGAAGAGGTGGCAAGAATACACAGAAGAACTGTACAAAAAAGATCTTCACGACCCAGACAATCAGATGGTGTGATCACTCATCTAGAGCCAGACATCCTGGAATGTGAAGTCAAGTGGGCCTTAGGCAGCATCACTACGAACAAAGCTAGTGGAGGTGATGGAATTCCAGATGAGCTATTTCAAATCCTAAAAGATGATGCTGTGAAAGTGCTGCACTCAATATGCCAGCAAATTTGGAAAAGGCAGCAGTGGCCACAGGACTGGGAAAGGTCAGTATCATTCCAATCCCAAAGAAAGGCCATGCCAAAGAACGCTCAAACTACCACACAATTGCACTCATCTCACACGCTAGTAAAGTAATGCTTAAAATTCTCCAAGCCAGGCTTGAACAGTACATGAACCGTAAAATTCTAGAGGTTCAAGCTGGTATTAGAAAAGGCAGAGGAACCAGAGATCAAATTGCCAACATCCACTGGATCATCAAAAAACCAAGAGAGTTCCAGAAAAACATCTATTTCTGCTTCACTGACTATGCCAAAGCCTTTGACTATGTGGATCACAATAAACTGTGGAAAATTCTTAAAAGAGATGGGAATACCAGAACACCTAACCTGCCTCTTGAGAAATCTGTATGCAGGTCAGGAAGCAACAGTTAGAACTGGACATGGAACAACAAACTGGTTCCAAATTGGGAAAGGAGTATGTCAAGGCTGCATATTGTCACCCTGCTTATTTAACTTATATGCAGAGTTCATCATGAGAAATGCTGGGCTGGAAGAAGCACAAACTGGAATCAAGACTGCCGAGAGAAATACCAATAACCTCTGATATGCAAACGATACCACCCTTATGGCAGAAAGTGAAGAAGAACTAAGGAGTCTCTTGATAAAAGTGAAAGAGAGTGAAAAAGTTGGCTTAAAGCTCAACATTCTGAAAACTAAGATCATGGCATCTGGTTCAATTACTTCATGGCAAACAGATGGGGAAACAGTGCAAACAGTGGCTGACTTTATTTTTCTGGGTTCCAAAATCACTGCAGATGGTGACTGCAGCCATGAAATTAAAAGATGCTTGCTCCTTGGAAGAAAAGTTATGACCAACCTAGACAGCATATTAAAAAGCAGAGACATTACTTTGCCAACAAAGGTCCGTCTGGTCAAGGCTAGTAGTCATGTATGTGAGAGTTGGACTATAAAGAAAGCTGAGTGCCGAAGAATTGACGCTTTTTAACTGTGGTGCTGAAGAAGACTCTTGAGAGTCCCTTGGACTGCAAGGAGATCCAACCAGTCCATTCTAAAGGAAATCAGTCCTGAGTATTCATTGGAAGGACTGATGTTGAAGCTGAAGCTCTAATATTCTGGCCACCTGATGCAAAGAACTGACATATTTGAAAAGACCCTGATGCTGGGAAAGATTGAAGGTGGGAGGAGAAGGGGACGACAGAGGATGAGGTGGTTGGGTGGCATCACCGACTCAATGGACATGAGCCTGAGTAGTCTCCGGGAGTTGGTGACGGACAGGGAGGCCTGGCGCACTGCAGTCTATGGGGTCACAAAGAGTCAAACATGACTGAGAGACTGAAATGGACTGAATTGAAAGATGAGACAGGATCTAAGACTAACACCATTTCTCTGCCTCGTGATTTAATTCAGGCTTCCAGAGAGGCTGTTACAGCTCTGTCAAAGTAAAATCCATTATCAAGGATGTAATTTATTTCATAGAGATAAATCCTTCATTTCTCACTGTGTGTATGTGTGTGCCTAGTGCTGAGTCATGTCCAAATCTTTGCAACCCCATGGACTGAAACCCACCAGGCTACTCTGTCCATAGGGATTCTCCAGGCAAGAATACTGCAGTGGGTTGTCACACCTTCCTCCAAGGGATCTTCCCAATGCAGGGATCAAACCCAGGTCTCTGGCAATGCAGGTATATTCTTTACCATCTGAACCACCAGGAAAGCCCAAGAATACTGGAGTGGATAACTTATCCCTTCTCCAGGAGATCTTCCAACCCAGGAATCAAACTGGGGTCTCCCACATTGCAGGAGGATTATTTACCAGCTGAGCTACCCTCAATATCAGCCCTAAAATCTTCACATTAAATCTTCTAGATCACAAAGTCTCATTATATTTTCCCCTATAATTGTTAATGGTTTATGCTTTTCCTCTGTGTTCTATAGTATTTTTTCCCCTTGATCTTCTAGGACACTAATTTAGATTTCAAAAGTGGCTAGGCTTTCGGTCATCTATTGTTCTGCTGGGAAATCTTTTATAAGCTCCAGAAAGCACTGCACTGCAGTGGAATCTAAGTGCCCTTGTTATTATTTCTTTGGGCCACTCTAATCCCATTCTTTTGTTTTCCCTGTTCGTCTTCCTCGGTATTGGCTGTGCTCTTTCTTTCTCAGTTGACTAGAACTCAGCTCTGACTGCTGGAGTATCCCAAGTGGCAGCAGAACCGTAAGAAGATGCAACAGTCTCTGTCCCTGTGGAAGACCAGATACTGTTCTCAGCTCCACACAGTCCTTCAATAGACTTACATATCCAACGTCCTCTGCCACAGAGATTCACACAGTGAGCAGAGTATACTTCCCAGTCCCACTGGTGTTAGGCTTGGCCATATAACTTGCTTTAGCCAACAGAATGTGGGTAGAAGTAACAGTGTACTGGTTTTAAGTGATTAGTTTTAAGAGATATTATATGCATATTTCTTCTCTCCCTGTTGTCCTTCTGCTTGCTATTTGCCAGGAGCATGACCTGCTCCACAGAGTCCTGGTTTCAAAATGAAAAAGCAATGCGTAGACCTCAACTCAGTCCCATAGTCTGAATTGTCCCAGCTAATCCACAGATTCAAGAAAACAAAATATTAGTGTTTATTTTGAAAGCCACTGAGATTCTGAGAGTGATTATTATGCAGCATCTTGGCAGTAAGGGAGGAAAAATAAGCCTTACTAATATGACAAAAGCAAACAGCAAGCAGGCTCCTAGAACCTCAGTGAAGCACTAGAACAACCAACCAACCTCTCTGAAAAATACCCTTGTATTCTTCTAGCACTGGGTATAAAAAGGACTTTACTACTCTTTTAAGTTCACCCCTGCCCCAGAAAGTCAAAGAAACCTGGTAAGTGCTGACTGACAAGGAAGCCACAGCTCTCTTGAGATTCTTCTTACCAAGAGGATCCCATTTCAATCTTTCCCCAGGGGCTTCCTAGACTAGTCTCTGGTTCTTAACCAGTCTTCAAGACAGAAAATCCTACAGTTGCTACATCAGTGGAGGCAAGAGCATCCAGGCCCCTCTTTTACAAAGATTATCTAAAGCCCCACTTCAGAAGTTACTGGGATCAAGAGACAAAGGCAGACTGAATTTGGGAGTAAACAGAATAGAATGGTTCATTCAGGTCATCATCTTGATTTTTTAAAAATATGTATTAACTTAATCGTCTTCACAACTGTTTCATAAGACAAAAGATATGTCTTTTTCTCTAAGTGTATTTCTCCTTAAAATCCAAATGAGACAAAGGGAAGAAAAAGTGAGTATGCACAAAGGGAATAAAAGGACAAATACTTTCTACCAGTTATTTATGATACAGGTACACAATTTTATTGGGTCACATAGAGTATATACCCAAGACCTACAAAGTCAGGTCTTAAACATTTAAAGAAGTGTGCAAATGTGCCTATTTAATGTCACTTAAGATTGATTCTCAGTCTGAAAAGGCTACTTCCATAGAGATTAGGAAGTCTATAGATAATAAATACCAAACTGGGTATAGTCAAGTAGCTCTGGAGGTTCAATATTATCCCCACTCACCATTTTCAAGAGGTGTATCCTCAGGCAGATCCACATCAAGCATAAGGTCATCATCCTCAAGATCACATGATTCAAGATTATTCAGAATATCCTGGCAACAAAAGCAAAAAAAATAATGCTATAACCTAGCTCAGTATAATCATTATTTCTGAACATAAATATATGAGAATTTGATTTTACTCCATGTTTGTGTGGCAAAGAAAGATTTTAAAGAGACAATCTTTAAACGAAAAAACATAAATAAATTCAACTGGCTTGCTTGGTTAAGGTATTTTAACATCCTTTCCCTAGTCTTTTTCCCCACCAGTTGGTTTTCACTTGCATTTTAAAAACTTACAGTGTTCATTACCTGTAGGATATTGTTCTAAGCACTTTACAGGTATTAATTAATTTTAGTCTTCACTTTGATTTTGTGACGACATAATCTCCATATTATAGATGAGGAAACTAATGCATAGAAAATCACATTAACACTCATTAATAATAAATCATTATCTGTGTTTCAGAAATTTATTTAGACACATGGAAAGAGATTCTGTAAAATGGTGAGGGGAAGCAATTACATCTGTACAATATGACTTCATCTTTAATGCTGAAAAACACATTTAAATGTCCAAATGGCAATATACCGAAGAATTGCTATTATTTTCCACTACATGAGACAACATGTTCTTATGCTCTTTGTATTCTTTTGGATTGGGACTTTTTACACTTTTTTTTAATTTCATAATAAGGACATACTTCTTTTCTAATAAGCAAAACTTCACACCTCATACTACTTTTATAATAAGCAAAACCTCTCATGGTAAGAGCAGGGAAGTTCAAACCACACATATCTAGCCTCTACATGGGAATCCTCAGTTCAGCCCATCCACTAACCACAATAATAACCACAACCACCTGCCTCTTCCCTCTTCACTCAAGCCAATTTGGACTAGTTTGGGTGCCTGCCCTAGCCTTCCCAGAAAGACTCACTGGGTGAGTAAGTCTTTCCACATTCTCTTGCTACATATGTAGCACATCTTTCCTCACATCGAAACAAACTTGGGCGCAGGGGAGTTGATCTTGCCTCCATGAGGCAACCACAAGACACACCTTCAAGAATTCAAGACATGTAAAAAGCAAGATACACAAGGCACAACCCTGGGTAAATGACAATCCCTATCTTAATTAAATTTAGCTAAACTATTCCATGATATTGCTGCCATGGCATCCATTTTGTGTGGCCAAGCAGCCTGCAGGGGTCTTGGACTGAAAGTGGCCCCTTCCCCAAGCTCATTCCCAGATAACAGCCAGAGTCACAAGCAAACGTAGTTCCTAACAGGGCTTCTCCAGCAGCCCTTCTGAGCAACGGTCTCCCTCGCCTCTCAAGTACTGCCCCTTACGCAACCTTAGATAAGACCACCACAGAGTTTATGAAAACTCTGCACTTTTTGGTTTGAAATGATCAATCCAGTCATAGCCCTGGAACCTTCAAAGCACTCCAGCCATGGACCCTAATAATTAAAGCACGTGCCCCAGGTCCTGTCACTCTGTCTGTCCTTGTATGGTTATTCTAGGTATGCCATGTCCTTCCCTCCAGAACCTGTGAGCAATAAACTTTTCTACTTCAATTTCCCATGTGATCTTTTGTTGAACTGGGGTTCACCAGCCAACACTTTGGGGCTCTAATTAACAAATGTTAATTTAACAAAGTCACAACAACCCTCTAAGGTTACCTGTCTTCCCTCAAACAGACCTTCATAGTATAGTCCAAGTGTCATGAGGGTTCATCAGATGGATATAAGTTTTAGCAAATTAGAGTCAACGTAAAACAAATTTAAGTCAAGACAACCTAAGGAACAACAAATCTGGCCTCTAGAACATGGAAGAGGAGACCATCTTCTGCAATAACTATAGTAAGGGCAAGGAAGCAAAACACATAATAACTCCAAATGTTGGCAAAATATATTTTTAAAGATGAAAAGTAAGTATTTCAGATTTTACAAGCTTACAGACAGAATCAAGTATATTATGTAGGTATTTATACAACCATTCAAAGTGTAACCCCTGAAGGTGTAAAAAACATTCTTAGTTTTCAGGCTGTGCAAAACCAGGTGATTAGTCAAATCTGGCATACAGGACACAGTCTGCTGACCTGTTTTATTCAAATAACTTCAAGTAGACCGTTAACACTAGTTACGGACTGGATGTTTGTGTGCATCCCCCAAAATTCATATGTTGAAGCTCTAACCCCCAATATGAAGATATTTGGAAATAGGGCCTTTGGGAGATAATTATTAACAGGTTTAGACAAAGTCATGATGGCAGCAAGCCGATAATGAGATATGTGTCCTTCAGTTCGGTTGCTCGGTCGTATCCAACTCTTTGCGACCCCATGGACTACAGCACGCAAGGCTTCCCTATCCATCACCAACTCCCACAGCTTTCTCAAACTCATGTCCATCGCATCAGTGATGCCATCCAACCACCTCATCCTCTGTCGTCCCCTTCTCCTTCCGCCTTCAATCTTTCCCAGCATCAGGGTCTTTTCCAAAGAGCTGGTTCTTAGCATCAGGTAGTCAAAGTACTGGAGTTTCAGCTTCAGCATCAGTCCTTCCAATGAGTATTCAGGACTGATTTCCTTTAAGATTGACTGGCTGGATTTCCCTGCAGTCCAAGGGACTCTCAAGAGTTTTCTCCAACACCACAATTCAAAAGCATCAATACTTTGGCGCTCAGTTTTCTTTACAGTCCAACTCTCACATCCATACATGACTATTGGAAAAAACATAGCCTTGACTAGACAGACCTTTGTTGGCAACACAATATGCTTTTTAAAATGCTGTCTAAGTTGGTCATAGCTTTTCTTCTGAGGAAGCATCTTTTAATTTCATGGCTGTAGTCACTATCTGCAGTGATTTTGGAGCCCAAAAAAATAAATCCTTTCACTGTTTCCTATGAAGTGATGGTACCAGATGCCATGATCTTAGTTTTCTGTATGTTGAGCTTTAAGCCAACTTTTTCACTCTCCTCTTTCACTTTCATCAAGAGGCTCTTTAGTTCTTTACTTTCTGCCATAAGGGTGGTGTCAGCTGCATATGTGAAGTTATTGATATTTCTCCCAGCAATCTTGATTCCAGCTTATGCTTCATCCAGCCCAGTATTTCATATGATATACTCTGCATATAAGTTAAATAAGCAGGGTGATAATATACAGCCTTGATGTACTCCTTTCTTGATTTGGAACCAGTCTGTTGTTCCATGTCCAGTTCTAACTGTTGCTTCTTGACCTGCATACAGATTTCTCAGGAGGCAGGTCAGGTGGTCTGGTATTCCCCTCTCTTAAAGAATTTTCCAGTCTGTTGTGATCCACACAGTTCAAGGCTTTGACATAGTCAATAAAGTAAAAGTAGATGTTATTCTGGAACTCTCTTGCATTTTCAATGATCCAACAGATGTTGGCAATTTGCCTTTTATAAATCCAGCTTCAACATATGAATGTCCACACTTCATGTAATGTTGAAGCCTGGCCTGGAGAATTTTGAGCATTACTTTGCTAGCATGTGAGATGAGTGCAAATTGTACGATAGTTTGAACATTCTTTGGCATTGCCTTTCTTTGAGATTGTAATGAAAACTGACCTTTTCCAGTCCTGTGGCCACTGCTGAGTTTTCCAGATTTGCTGACATATTGAGTGCAGCACTTAGAGGAAGTGAAAGAGACAGGAGCACACATTCTCTCTCCCCACCATGTGAGCATTCTGTTAAAAGGTGAAGAGACCTTCACTAGGAACTCAATCTGCCAGTACCTTGATCTACAATTTCCAGGTTTCAAAACTGTAAGAAATAACTGTGTGTGTCTGCTTGAGCCACTCAGTCTATGCTATTTTGTCGCAGTAACTGGAACTAAGACAACATTCAAATACAAAGTGTAAGGGGAAGGGCCAGAAGTACATCTACATCATGATCCACTATTTAAGCCATCTTAAGGAATTTGGACTGTATTTCAATGACAGGGTATGACTGCTGAGCTTTATTTTAAGAAGTGACAAACTGAGATCTGCATTAAAGAAACATTATTCTGTTTACAGTATAGACACTGGATTTAAATGGGGGGGGGAACAGTTTAGCAGCCATTGCAGAATCCATGTAACATATGACACAGCCTGATGATAATCAATGTCAGTAACAATGAAAGAATAAACAATTACAAGACATACAGAAGAGTCAGGATCTAAAGGACCAAAGTTCACTAAGAAGTAAAAAAAGAGCCATGAATGACTCCGTGTTTCCTAGATTTAGAAACAGATGGGTGATTTCCATTCACTGAAATAAAGTATTAGAAAAGGATGACCGATCTGATAAGAGATAAAAAATTAATATACACTATCAGAACCTGACAATTTTGACATATTTGTGGCATCTTCAAGAAGAGATGTCCACCAGACAACTAAATATACAGGGGAGTGGAGGTGAGCAAAAAAATGTGAGGTGTGGGAGTCACTCACATAAATGTCAACTGAAAGCTATTAGATAATGAGTCTGACAAGAGAGACAAGGCTGACTGAGAAGACAGGACTTTAAGATATGTCTTAAGACAGTCTTTCCCATATTCATTTTTATAGAAGGTCTCTGCTTCTCCAATATCAGATTTTTGAGAAGAGCTGTATCAGAGATATTATTAGACCTTTCAGAAAGGATTCAAGCAAAGAGATAAGGAAAAAAATCTATTATAATTTTTCTTCACTGGTTTGGGAATCTGTCATCTGTACATCCCAGGAAATGCATTATTATAGGAAGAAAGGAAGCCATATAAGCAAGGAGACTGCTTAACATCAGAAAGAGTTTCTGTCCCATGTTTGTAATGGCAGTCTCTTCCTCTCACTGGCAAGCTTGCATTTGTTGGGAGCCAACATCCACATACACCTGTTTTAGTTGGGAGACCATCTAGCACAACCATCAGCTAAGAGTATGATAAGGAAAAGCTAAATTTGTATACTCTCTGGCTTTCAGAGGCTTCCTACAAGCCCCACTGGAATTAAAACCCTGACTGAACACATATTAGCAGAAGTACACAGAACTTCCTTGGTCTCTGAGAATGCTTTTCCATTCAAGAGTGAACTAAGAGATGGTGGGCCAGGACTTCCTTCTATGAATTTCTCCTTCACTAACAAATTGGAGAAAGCCTAAATGATTTTGACAGACGAAGGACACCATCACCAGTTTCTATTAATCACCATGTGGTAAAATTATTTTTTTCTTTTGTTATAGTTTATGAATTTTAAAACACATATAAGTTTGTGTAAACATCAATGTAATCAAGACACATCATCTCTTCGCTCAAAGAAACTTACTTGTACTATTCAGCTATAATTACACCCTCTTCCACCCATCATTCCTAGCAGACAGTGATCTGTTCTCCATGAAAAATACAGTTTTGTCTTTCAAGGATATTATATAAATGGAATCATACAGTATGTAACCTTTTGGAGCTGGCTTATTTCACTCAGCAGAATGCCTTTACAATTAATCTAAATTGATTGAATATATCAATAACTCGTTACTTTTTTACTGATGAGTAGGGCTTCCCTGGTGGCTCAGTGGTAACGAATCTGCCTGCCAATGTTGGAGACACAGGAGACACAGGTTCAATCCTTGGGTGGGGAAGATTCCTTGGAGGAGGAAATGGCAACCCACTCCAGTATTCTTGCCTGGGAAATTCCATGGACAGAGGAGCCTGGAAGGCTACAGCCCATGAGGTCACAAAGAGTTGGACATAACTTAGCAACTAAACAAAACTAAGTATTCCACTGCATGAACATACCAGTTTGTATATCCATTTACTTACTGAAGGATGTTTTGGCTTTTCAAGTTTTCAGTTATTATAAATAAAGCTACTATGAACACTCATGTACAGGTTTCTGTGGGAACATAAGCTTTCATTTCTCTAGCATAAATACCCAGGTAGGATTGTTGGGTGATATAGTGAGTCTATGTTTAACTTCATAACGAACTGCTAAACCATTTCCCAGAACTGCTGTAATGATTTGCATTCCAATCACTATAGAGAAGGAAATGGCAACTCACTCCAGTGTTCTTGCCTGGAGAATCCCAGGGACGGAAGAACCTTGTAGGCTGCCATCTATGGGGTCACACAGAGTCATACATGACTGAGTGACTTAGCAGCACTATAAAGACTGGCCTTTCCCATATGCTTCTCCCCAGCTTGACTGCAGACTTAAAGCAGACCTTGTTTCTAGTGTGGGATTCTGCTACTGGTTCCAAAGGGCACAGTGGCAACTTTATTCATGAAATATTGTATCTGTCTGCTCTAATCTATCTGAGGTTACCTGAATAACTAATACAAAGTGCTTATCATTGCTTTGCCCAACTTGAATTCACTTAGGCAGAAAAGCTGTGAGCGCTAGTCAAAAACATTGTAAATCAAATAAATAATCCACATCACCCTGGGACAAAAGATTATAGTTGAGACATAGAATACTAAAAGACCAAGAAAAAAAGGCTGGGGAGAGAATTTCTTTGGGAAATTAGGTAATTTAAAAGTGCCATGTATGTTGTGAATTTCAGAAGCCACAAAAAATGCCCAGGGCAGAATGTATTCTCAGTAAAGACCTAAGTAAGAAAACCCAAAGCTTTCACCTCTGGCTGATCGCTAGCTCAGGAAAAAACGAGCAAATGAAGGCGAAGGTAGAAGTATAAATGGTCACGCTAAGTATTGAAGGACTGTCCCAACACTGAGCCAATGTGCAGACAGAGTCATTCGGGGGATTTTATTTTTCAATTTGACTTGAAGGTCTTTTAATTCACTTTCCTTTTATTTCTTTTTCTTTCTCTGCCTCCTTCGCTTCCTCTTTCCCTTAATCTCTTTCTTTTACTCTCATTCTCCCTCTCTCCCTCTTTTTTTCTTTTTTATTTGCATTTGGTATTCAAGGAAATCTCTGCATAAAACACTCAATAAACAAAGTAACACACACTTCATAGACCACACATGACAAGAATAGAGAAGTTCACACTCTCTTCTCTATTTTAGAAAAGTCACTAAAATAAAGACTATATTATAGCCTACAAAAACGTAATAAAAACAAACCCTAACGAAGATGAAGGATATGATTTCCAGTGTTGCTAAATTAAAATAAACAAAAGCCTTTTTAGAGACATGTAAAGAAAGCAGCATCTATCACAGAAAGGAAAAAGAAAAAACTAACAAAAATGATCCCTGACGAAGCAAAAGCACTGAACTTAATAGACAAAGTCTTTATATCAACTATCTTAAATATGCGCAAATCTCAGTACAGGGTATCAGTGAAGATATAGAACATAAAGGAATCAAAAATAAAAATTCTGGAGACGAAAGTAAAACAATTTAAGTGAAAAACTTCTAAACACTGGAAACAATTATTAACAAACACAAAAGGAGAAACTGACAGTAATACAGTAATAGTAGAGGACTTTAAAATCCCATGTGCATCAATAGATTATCCAGATAGAAAATTAGTAAGGAAACAATGGCTTTAAAGAATGCATTAGAGTCTCTGGACTTAATTATCTACAGGACATGCCATTCAAAAGAACAAGATACACATTCCTTTCCAGTGCACATAAAACATTCTCCAGATTAGATCATATCATAAGCCACAAAGCTAGTATCAATAAATTAAAGAAAACTGAAATCACATAAAGTATTTTTCCCATTATAATCCTATGACACTAGAAATCAACTACAAGAAAGAAAAAAAAAAACTACAACACATGAAGTTAAAGAATATGCTACTGAACAAACACTGGGTCACAGAAGAAATCAAAGGAAAAAATAACAAAACCTGAAGACAAATAAAAATGGAAACACATGTTCCAATGTATATGAGATGCAGCAAAAGCAGCTCTAGAAAGGAAATTTATAGCAATACAAGAAAAAAATCCTCAACAAAACACTAGCAAACCAAATTGAACAACACATTAAAAGGATCATACACTTTAATCAAGGGGGATTGATCCCAGAGATGCAAAGATGGTTTAATATATGCAAATCAATCAATGTGATATAATACATTAACAAATTGATGAATAAAAACCATTATAGTCACCTCAATAGATGCAGAAAAAGCTTTTAACAAAATTCAACATCCATTTACAATTAAAAACTCTCCATAAAGTGGGTATAGAGAGAACATATCTCAACATAATAAAAACTATATATGATAAGCCTAAAGCTTATATCATACTCAGTAGTGAAAAGTTGAAAGGATTTTCTCTAAGACCAGGAACAAAACAAAGATGCCCACACTTGCCACTTTTTTTTTTTTTCCTATTAGCCTTTTATTTATTTATTTATTTATTTTTATTATTGTTTTTGCCATACATTGTCATGATATCACCATGGGTTTACATATGCTTCCCCTCCGGAACCCCCCTCCCTCCTCCCTTCTCCCCCGGGAAATCTCACTGCACCAGTCCCGAGCATCAATCCTGGGCTGGCGATTGATTAGACACATGACAATTAACAGGCTTCAATGCCCTTCTCCCATATCATCCCACCCTTACCCTCATCCACAAAGTCCACGAGTCTATTCTATACATCTGCGTTCCTTTTGTTGTCTCCCATGTTGGGTTCTCGTTACCATCTTTCTAAATTCCATATATATGTGTTAATATACTGTATTGTTGTTTTTGCTTCTGGCTTACTTCACTCTGGATAATGGGCTCCAGTTTCGTCCATCTGAGTAGAATTGCTTCAAATGAATTTTTTTTTAATGCTGAGTAATATTCCATTGTGTATATGTACCACAGCTTTCTTATCCATTCGTCAGTTGATGGGCATCTAGGTTGTTTCCATGTCTTGGCTATTGTAAACAATGCAGCGAGGAACATTGGGGTACACGTGGCTCTTTCAATTCTGGTTTCCTCGGTGTATATGCCCAGCAGTGGGATTGCCGGGTCATATGGCAGGTCTATTTGCAGCTTTTTAAAGAACCTCCACACTGTTTTCCATAGTGGCTGTACTAGTTTGCATTCCCACCAACAGTGTAAGAGGGTTCCCTTTTCTCCACATCCTCTCCAGCATTTATTGCTTGTAGACTTTTGGATGGCAGCCATTCTGACTGGTGTGAAGTGGTACCTCATTGTGGTTTTGATTTGCATTTCTCTGATAATGAGTGATGTTGAGCATCTTTTCATGTGTTTGTTAGCCATTTTTATATCTTCTTTGGAGAAATGTCTGTTAAGTTCTTTGGCCCACTTTTTAATTGGGTTGTTTATTTTTCTAGAATGGAGCTGCAGGAGTTGTTTGTATATTTTTGAGATTAATTGTTTGTCTGTTGCTTCATCGGCTATTATTTTCTCCCATTCTGAAGGCTGTCTTTTCACCTTGCTTATAGTTTCCTTTGTTGTGCAAAAGCTTTTAATTTTAATTAGGTCCCATTTGTTTATTCGTGTTTTTATTTCCAATATTCTGGGAGGTGGGTCATGGAGTATCCCGCTTTGGATTATAGCAGAGAGTGTTTTGCCTATGTTATCCTCTAGGAGTTTTATAGTTTCTGGTCTTATGCTTAGATCTTTAATCCATTTTGAGTTTATCTTTGTGTATGGTGTTAGAAAGTGATCTAGTTTCATTCTTTTACAAGTGGCTGTCCAGTTTTCCCAGCACCACTTGTTAAAGAGGTTGTCTTTTCTCCATTGTATATTCTTGCCTCCTTTGTCAAAGATAAGGTGTCCATAGATGCGTGGATTTATCTCTGGGCTTTCTATTCTGTTCCATTGATCTATATTTCTGTCTTTGTGCCAGTACCATACTGTCTTAATGACTGTGGATTTGTAGTATAGCCTAAAGTCAGGTAGGTTGATTCCGCCAGTTCCATTCTTCTTTCTCAAGATTGCTTTGGCTATACCAGGTTTTTTGTATTTCCATACAAATTGAGAAATTATTTGTTCTAATTCTTTGAAGAAGACCTCTGGTAGCTTGATAGGAATTGCATTGAATCTATAGATTGCTTTAGGTAGTATACTCATTTTCACTATATTGATTCTTCCAATCCACGAACACGGTACATTTCTCCATCTGTTTGTGTCCTCCTTGATTTCTTTCATCAGTGTTCTATAGTTTTCTATATACAAGTCTTTTGATTCTTTAGGTAGAAATACTCCTAAGTATTTTATTCTTTTTGTTTCGATGGTGAATGGAATTGTTTCCTTAATTTCTCTTTCTGATTTCTCACTGTTAGTGTATAGGAATGCCAGGGATTTCTGTGTGTTGATTTTGTATCCTGAAACTTTGCTATATTCACTGATTAGCTCTAGTAATTTTCTCGTAGAGTCTTTAGGGTTTTCAATATAGAGGATCATGTCATCAGCAAACAGAGAGAGTTTTACTTCTTCTTTTCCAATCTGTATTCCTTTGATTTCTTTATCTGCTCTGATTGCTGTGGCCAAAACTTCCAAAACTATGTTGAATAGTAGTGGTGAGAGTGGGCACCCTTGTCTTGTCCCTGATTTCAGGGGGAATGCTTCCAGTTTTTCACCATTGAGGATAATGTTTGCTGTGGGTTTGTCATATATAGCTTTTATTATGTTGAGGTATGTTCCTTCTATTCCTACTTTTTGGAGGGTTTTTATCATAAATGGATGTTGAATTTTGTCAAAGGCTTTCTCTGCATCTATTGAGATAATCATGTGATTTTTATTTTTCAATTTGTTAATGTGGTGTATTACATTGATTGATTTGCGAATATTGAAGAATCCTTGCATCCCTGGGATAAAGCCTACTTGATCATGATGTATGATCTTTTTGATGTGTTGTTGGATTCTATTTGCTAGAATTTTGTTGAGGATTTTTGCATCTAAGTTCATCAGTGATACTGGCCTGTAGTTTTCTTTTTTTGTGGCATCTTTGTCAGGTTTTGGAATTAGGGTGATGGAGGCCTCATAGAATGAGTTTGGAAGTTTACCTTCGTCTGCAATTTTCTGGAAGAGTTTGAGTAGAATAGGTGTTAGCTCTTCTCTAAATTTTTGGTAGAATTCAGCTGTGAAGCCATCTGGTCCTGGGCTTTTGTTTTTTGGAAGATTTCTGATTACGGTTTCAATTTCCGTGCTTGTGATGGGTCTATTAATATTATCTATCTCCTCCTGGTTTAGTCTTGGAAAGTTATACTTTTCTAGGAATTTGTCCATTTCATCCAAATTGTCCAGTTTATTTGCATATAGTTGCTGATAATAGTCTCTTATGATCCTTTGTATTTCTGTGTTTTCTGTTGTGATCTCTCCGTTTTCATTTCTAATTCTGTTGATTTGGTTCTTCTCCCTTTGTTTCTTGATGAGTCTGGCTAACGGTTTGTCAATTTTATTTATCTTCTCAAAGAACCAGCTTTTGGCTTGGTTGATTTTTGCTATGGTCACTTTTGATTCCTTTGCATTTATTTCTGCCCTGATCTTTAAGATTTCTTTCCTTCTACTAGACCTGGGCTTCTGCATCTCTTCCCTTTCTAGTTGCTTTAGGTGTATAGTAAGGTCATTTATTTGATTTTTTTCTTGTTTCCTGAGGTGAGCTTGTATTGCTATGAACTTTCCCCTTAGCATTGCTTTCACAGTGTCCCATAGGTTTTGAGCTGTTGTGTTTTCATTTTCATTCATTTCCATGCATAACTGAATTTCATTTTTAATTTCTTCTGCGATTTGTTGGTTATTCAGCAGTGTGTTGTTGAGCCTCCATATGTTGGAAGTTTTGAGAGGTTTTCTCCTGTAGTTGATATCTAATCTCACTGCATTGTGGTCAGAAAAGATGCTTGGGATGATTTCAATATTTTTGAATTTATCAAGGTTAGATTTATGGCCCAGGATGTGATCTATCCTGGAGAAGGTCCCGTGTGCACTTGAGAAAAAGGTGAAATTCCTTGTTTTGGGGTGGAATGACCTATAGATATCAATTAGGTCTAGTTGGTCTATTGTTTCATTTAAAGTTTGAATTTCCTTGTTACTTTTCTGTCTAGTTGATCTATCCATTGGTGTGAGTGGTGTATTAAAGTCTCCTGCTATTATTGTGTTGTTGTTGATTTCCCCTTTCATATTTGTTAGCATTTGCCTTACATATTGTGGAGCTCCTATGTTAGGTGCATAAATATTTATAATTGTTATTTCTTCTTCCTCGATTGATCCTTTGATCATTATGTAATGTCCATCTTTATCTCTTTTCACTGCCTTTATTTTAAAGTCTACTTTATCAGATATGAGTATTGCCACTCCTGCTTTCTTTTGGTCTTTATTTGCATGGAATATCTTTTTCCAGCCTTTAACTTTCAGTCTATATGTGTCCCTAGGTTTGAGGTGGGTCTCTTGTAGACAACATATATAGGGGTCTTGTTTCTGTATCCAATCGGCCAATCTTTGTCTTTTGGTTGGGGCATTCAGCCCGTTTACATTTAAGGTAATTATTGATAAGTATGATCCCGCTGCCATTTATTTTATTGTTTTGGGTTCCAGATTATCTATCCCATCGGTGTTTCCTATCTAGGAAAGATCCTTTAGCATTCGTTGGAGGGCTGGTTTGGTGTTGCTGAATTCTCTCAGTTTCTGCTTGTCTGAGAAAATTTTGAATTCTCCTTCAAATTTGAATGAGATCCTTGCTGGGTACAGTAGTCGGGGTTGTAGATTGTTTTCTTCCATGACTTTAAGTATGTTTTGCCATTCCCTTCTGGCCTGAAGCGTTTCTGTTGAGAGATCAGCTGTTATCCTTATGGGATTCCCCTTGTGAGTTATCTTTTGCTTCTCCCTTGCTGCTTTTAATATTTGGTCTTTGTATTTGATATTTGCCAATTTGATTAATATGTGTCTTGGGGTGTCCCGCTTGGGGTTCATTCTATTTGGGATTCTCTGTGTTTCTTGGACCTGAGTGGCTATTTGCTTCCCCAATTTAGGGAAGTTTTCTACAATTATCTCTTCAAGAATTTTCTGATGGTCTTTCTTTTTGTCTTCTTCTTCTGGGACTCCTATGATTCGAATATTGGTGCATTTAATATTGTCCCAGAGGTCTCTAAGATTGTCTTCATTTCTTTTCTTTTTTCATTTTTCCTTTCTGTTTCATTTATTTCTGCCATTCTGTCTTCCACCTCACTTATTCTGTCTTCTATCTCTGTTATTCTACTGTTGGTTCCCTCCAGGGTGTTTTTGATCTCATTTATTGCATTATTCATTGTATTTTTTCTCTTTTTCATTTCTTCTAAGTCCTTGTTAAAGCTTACCTGCATCTTCTCAATCCTTGCCTGCAGGTTATTGAGCTGCAACTCCAACTTATTTTCCAGGTTTTGGATCATTTTCACTATCATTATTCGGAATTCTTTGTCAGGTAGACTTCCTATCTCTTCATCTTTTGTTTGGTCTAGGGGGTATTTATCCTGTTCCTTTACTTGCTGGGTATTTCTCTGCCTTTTCATCTTGTTTATCTTGCTGTGTTGTCCCTTTATTGTGGGGATTCCTCTCTATGGGAGGGGTTGGATGCGTGGTTTGTCGAAGTTTCCTGGATGGAAAGGCTTGTGTGGTTTTCTGGTGGGTGAGTCTAGGTTTCCTCACTGTTACTAGCAAGAGATAAGAATGGGGAGAAAGCAGTCAAGCCAATGATCTCACTCCCAGGTAGCAGTGGGTACTGGACCTTGGATCTTGAAAGGTACAAAGTTGATGCCAGGTACTAATGAGCAAAGATTAAAAATCTAGAGTAAAGACTGGGTTCTCAAAAATACTTAAAAAAAAAAAAAAAAA